>CM055678.1:40763500-41963500 GCA_029448645.1 Andrena camellia | reverse complement strand
CCCAAATAGAGGCCCTAACACCTATAACAACGAAACTTATCTAATTCTTCAGTCTCCCAACCAGTTAGAACAAGCTGTAAACTGCACCCAACCTTCATTCAATTTCAATGAACCATATGATTCTTAGACATAAATGCAAATGTCTTCACCATTTTCATCACCATTGTTATCATTATCCTTCGGTATTTTGTTTAATTTTGTGGTTTTCTTTCTCTTTACTTGTAGTCCTTTATTAAAATTTAGTTTCAATTTTGATAATGTTCCCCGTTTCGTTTCTTTGTTATACACATTTTATGCAAAACCGGGTACCCGGTTTTACCCTGTACGGTTTTGTCCCAGTGCACAATTTTGTAAATATTACGAATTATCAGCAATATCATGGCGAAATAATGACAAACCTTTTAATTATTTACACTTTAATATGCAATAATTAACATAATTCCCACCAAAATGTATCTACCTGAACACTGTCAAAAGTATTTGAAGTTTCTTAGTGATCGAAAATTAGATCAGAGCCTTCAAAAGCACACAAGATATAACCTTAGTAAGCACGCTTGTACCACGATTATCTTTTGTTGATGAAATAATGGACATCCCTGCAATATGTCGCTTCAACGATGCGGGAACATTTGCGGCAGTTTAAAAAATAATAGTACGACCCGGTTTTACCCAGGTACCCGGTTTTGTCCGAGTTTACCCTATAGGAAAATGTTGTTCAAAATGTGGAGTTTTACTGATGTAAATGTATCATAATATCATCAAAATCGGTGATGAAACCCTAAAATATGTAATTACCAATTCTTTATTGAAAGTGCGAGTTCCTACAGATGCTCTACAAAAGGTCAATATGGAGCTGATTCCCAGTCTTCCGATATACCGACGATCGCGATCGCAAACTTGCCATGATTGCTTAACTCCTCCACCACAAAAAATTAATACTGGTCTGTTATGCCTCCTCCCGACACCGTAGAACTTTTATAAATAAAGGTTTTCCATGACTCTGACAATAATTTAGATATTCCAGGTAGATGAATTTATTGCCCCATCCGGTATGCTATACCAGTTGGGCTATTAAGGGACCCGACATCCATGATGTTTACCAGAGCCGCATAGAAGGTGAGCTCGAAAGCCGACGATAACGTGGGCGTGTAACAGATAGGGAAAACTGTAATAGTGTGCGGTGGCTTGAAGGACTGGGATTCTTGAGGACCTCACTGTTCATTACCACTGGGGCTCCCAAGTGGGCCAGTTATTTCAGTCAATGGGTACGAGTCTACACCGCACAGTACTACTTACACTCTTACAGTTTTCCCTATCCGTTGTACACCCACGGTATCATTGTTTTCGAGCTCTTCTGTAACAAGTTATATTGGTAGTGTGACGTAGCGTCCCAGTGCGAGGAGTCGAACGCATGGCGGTGAGCGCAGGAGCGAGAGAGAGGACGAGCGACCGGCCGACCGTGGCCGATCCCCGCCGAGCAAGACCGAACCACGCCGGCCTCACGACGCAGCACGTCAGCCCGAAACTCGCTCCCCCACCGCGCCGCTAGATCGCGTCGACTTCTCGCAGCTAACATTTCCAGGAACCTAGATATAAGACCCGGCCCGCGACGTTTCGACAACTCGAGTGGGGTTACGGATCCCCTCGCTAGACCGCCTGTCTGGATGTTGCCCGGCACAAGCAAGTTAGCAAAACACTCCGAGTATCCACCGCCGATCGAACAATCGCCGACCCTCTGCTCCTGTAACCTAAAGAGACGCAGGAAGCTGCCCGGTCTCTTTTCCTTCCGCTCCGATATAGAGACGCAGGAGGCTGCCTGGTCTCTAACCGTCCCGTTATCGAAACGCTGGCCGTTGCCGGCCCCTGTCTCTCCCCGGTCCGTCATCACGACACCCCGCCGCGGTCCGGTCTCCTTGACCACCCACCGTGCCGCTCAAGCACCCCCCACTGCATCGCCGCCCGGCAGTGGACGGACGCCTCTTAACCTAAGGTATAACTACTGTACATAGCACCTATCACTGACGAAGCAAATAAAATAGCAGATACCCGAACCACGAGGATAATTAGTGAAACCCTGGCATACCGACCAAGCTATTCCTGCACCTATCCTCGGAGGATCAACCGTCACAGTAGGACGGCGATCTTTCCCCCACTACTCGCGTTCATCGCGGGTCGCGGTTACCGAACGCTGCCGCCAGAGGACCGCGCGCCGAGCAGCACTCGCGCTGGTTGAGTTAGCGCGACGCCGCATATAAGACGGCACGACGCGCGACGGCCCGATCAGACCGCCTCGAGCGATACGGCTGAACGGTTGTGACTCTCTCAGAGGTATCTTGTTTAAGCAAGCTGTATCTTTGTGTCTTTTTCGTTTCTCCCCCCCCCCCCCCAAGGCCCCTATAGAACATCGAGTTCGCCATCCTCTAGAAAAGGCCTGCCCTTTAGGGTGCAAATACCTCCTCAAGTTCTGGGACCCGGGCCACATCCGAGCGCGGAACTGTTACGTTGCTAACCACAGCATGGGCTGCTGGAGAACTGCAAGACTGTGCGTGCGTGCATAATGGCTCATACCACGAGTCTATGTACACAGCTTGCCCTCTCGCGTATGGACGCACACACAATCTTGTAGTTCTCCCAAAACCCACACAATGGTTAGCAAGATAACAGTTCCGCGCTCGACTGTTGCCCGGGTCCCAGAACTTGAGGAGGTATTTGCACGCGCCGTTCTCAGAGAGTCTAGGTTAAGACGTAGACTAAGGCTTAGATTAGAACGCACTGACAGCACCTGGCTGGGCTACTTTGTACATAAAGTTAGGAAATAAATCTCAGTACCCCAGCTTACCACTGTGTTCGATCATACGGCCGGAGACTCTGGCTACCGCTCTGAACTGGCTATACGGTTACCTCCACCGTCCCACTCGTAACCCCGCGTTTAACGGTTAACCCTTCCGTGCGGCTCTGGAAAACACCACGGAAGTCGGGCTCCTTAATAGCCTCACTGCACTATATACTATTCCATATAAGAGTAGACTTATGTCCCCACCAATTTGCAACTGATCTGCACAGCTCTCACCACTGCCTGTGCACGCGATTGGTCGTAACGCTTTCTCTGCCGGTTTCCTACCAATGACCAGCCTGCTCTGAATCATCGTTGCATGGAACGAGTCTACTCTTAAGTGGAATTCAGTATATACAATAAGCAATTTGCCATTGGCGTATCATATTTAAGGTGGTCACCTCATGTTTCTAAATAAAAGTAGGTACATGATGTTATAGAGAAACAATTAATGATTTTATTGTACAGATATTGTTAGCAATCGGTGGTTGGGCTTTTGGGTCAACACCATTCAAGGAACTGACGAGTAACACTTTCCGTATGAATCAATTCGTCTACGAAGCCATTGATTTCTTGAGAGAATATAAATTTGACGGGTTGGACGTTGACTGGGAATACCCTCGGTAAGGATACGGAAGCAATTATTGAGTGCTTAAAGTATTTAAATTAGTGTACTGGTTTATGATTAGAGAATTTTTTTATGAAATTGAATGTACTAGGGGTGGAGATGACCGAACGGTTTATGTGAATCTCTTGAAGGAACTTAGGCTTGCTTTTGAAGGTGAAGCAAAAAGTTCTGGCCAACCAAAATTAATTTTATCAGCAGCAGTACCGGCTAGCTTTGAGGCTATTGCTGCAGGGTAAGTTTTCTGGACTAACTTTTTAAGCCTTTGCGGTCACATTGCACTAGATGATCAAGATAAAGCTTGAAATGTTCTATTCTAGTTCATAAAATTATGTATTCTTGTTGTGAGCTGTTGCGTCGCCTGTTTTTGGAGGGCGTAAATTTCCGACGGCGCAAACGTCATTCTCTCTGCGGTGTCTTATGACCACAAGAGTTCACTGGAAAGGGTATGATTAAAGGTTGAACTTGCATAAATTGAGGCACCGCACATTAACATTAATAATGTAAACCGTATTTAAAACTGAACTTTAACAAAGGTGACTATGGTAGTTAACAAATGTGAGTCTGCACTGAGTTGTATGAGTCCCTCCAAGTTACTCGTGCGAGGTATAAATTTGGACTGGTTTGGGACTCTCTCGCTGGCTACAAGACAAATTCGAAGATTCCCTTTAGGGGTGGAGTTTTAGTAACGCAGTCGTAGGAAACGCTGTCTATTGGCGGAAATGATCTGGTTGTAGGTGGTAACGAATTATAGGAAAGGGAAATCTTGATCAACGTGTTGGTGAAAGTTTGAGGTGTTTGTCGCGAGGCTGTCTGTTTACTATCACGGCGATCCTGGGACCTATGGCCCTGACTTGGGCCAATCGCCTGCGTTTCCGATACAGTGAATTTATGAGTTTACAACGGTCCCAGGTATACGAGGCGCGGACTGACAGACCAAGTGTCTGCCAGATGAAGTTTCGAAAATACAATGCGTCCTTGTGCGTCCTTGGTGGTCCGACAACAAGCTAACGCTCAACAATACTTGCAAATAATGGTATGCATTAGTAATGTTGGTAAACAAGTACCTTAAAATTTACTAGTATGTGATACATTGCAAAATAATTTCCGAAATGGAGACCCGATTTTTTAAACTGATATCGCAATAACATGCAGATACATGTATTTTTGCGCTAATTTTTCTACCTACTTATATTCCAGTAAGTATATTCGGTTACACTACCTATATCTTCATTTTAATTATACAGGGTGAGTCATCTAACTCGATCACCTCAAATGATAAAATGTTTCAAACAAAAGCCGAATGGTGTCAAGGGGGACGTACTGGGTGTATAAAAAGCCATTGCTTTCAGGGATGAATCTACATCGCTAGATCGATGGACACTTGAAAAAAGAACTTGCCGCAAAATTGTTATTGGCATTAAAAATTAATGTTAATTTATTTTACATCAACTTGCTCTGTTTAATAATAAGAAAAACAGTTCAAAAGAAACCATGTGCCGCAAGCATACCGTTTTGACGCAAATAATTATTAAAGATTACGCAAAAGTCAGAGTGTGTAGAGCCACTTCACAAAGAGTGGCTCCCGTTTTCCCTCACTCACATTCATATCCTTTCTTTCTCGCCTTCAAAAAAAAATAAAGGCGAAATCATAATCAATACAGTATTTCCTCGTTAGCGGCTCGCTGGTCGGGACCGGCGTTGAGTCCGTATCGTGAACGGAACCCTAATTTCGAGTGTTCGTTTCTCGTTTCTTTCTGGCCGAAGGGGGGAGCAAGATGGAACGCTTTGCGTGCGCGACGGGCGCGAGCGCAAAGTATGGAGTGTCAGGCGTCCGAAAGATGGAGCGAGACAAAACATCAACGCGTCGTCTGTCTCGTACCGTCCTCGCTCGCTTTCAGTGCCTCTCGCTCGCTCTCGTTCCATCTCGCTGCCGCCTTCGCCGGACAAGAGTGAGACAGAAGTGGTGGGGATAGCGAAAAGTCCACATTGTGTACACCAAACCGAGCCCGTAACGAGACAATACTGTATATCGATTCGCGGAAACACAGCGGGGTTTCGATTGAAGTGCGAGGGAGAGGAAATGGGAGCGAGTACGAAAACTACATGAAGCTCCGAAGACCATGAATCATCTATGTACATACCATTGCTTCTTTTTTTTTTTAACTTTTGTCCTGTCATTGAGCAGAGTTAACATTAATCCTATTAATCCTACTAATATAATAAATGCGAAAGTGTGTTTTTTATGTTTGGATGTTTATTACTCAATCACGTCGCAACTACGCAACGGATCTTCCTGAAATTTTGTATACATGTAGTCTAGGACCGGGAATAACACATAGGATACTTTTTATCCCGATTGATTTTATAGTTCCTGTAGGAGAAGGAATATACAGTATACATGTACTCGCCAAGAGCCAGGCCAGGCTTACGCGCTAAGACCCGGCGCTATCCCCATTACTTCTGTCTCACTTCGGTCCCGCGAAAACGAGAGCGAGATAGAACGAAAGCGAGTCAGAGGGAGTGAAAGCGAGTGGGGAACGGTACGAGACAGACGACGCATTGATACTTTGTCTCGCTCCGTCTCTCGGATGCCTGATATTCCATCTCTTATGTGCGCGACGGACGTGAGCGTTTACACGAAACCCCGAACCGCTCCCGCTCCATCGCGCCGTGCTCCTGGCAAGAAAGAAGCGAGAAATACTGTAAATATTACGAAACGCCTAAACTACGTTAAAGGGCTATAACATTTTGTATGAAAACAGTATATGACCACAAATATGACCACAAATCCTACAAATCCTACTAATATAATAAATGCGAAAGTGTGTTTGGATGTTTGGATGTTTGTTACTCAATCACGTCGCAACCACGCAACGGATCTTTCTGAAATTTTGTATACACGTAGTCTAAGACCGGGAATAACATATAGGATACTTTTTATCCCGATTTTTTTAATAGATCTGCACCAAATATTGCGTAATTACTATCTGAACCTTGTGGAACATATAGGCTACCATGAAATCTGGACATCCCTTCTCTTCGCCCTTATTTCACCCCCTTGATACTCTGTGGCAATTAAAGTTTCACCCGAGCAACGCCGGGTACTTTTTAATATTACACACAATTTTGCGGCAAGTTTTTTTAACAAATGTCTATCGATATTTGATACAGAGGTGTAAATTTACACCTGAAAGCAGTGACCATAATTTTGTATACATCCTGCACACTATAGTAATCAGGTTTTTCTATTTTACTTTTTTTATCGATATAAAGGTCACCTTTAGTTTTTTAGTAATTATTCGGAACCAGGTACACTTCACCGATTTTGATGACCTTGAAATATACGCTCAAGGTCATAATTCTGGACACCTTTTCCCTATACGTGTTACCGCCGCTCGGCTTTGATTTCCGAGATATTCATGAATTTTTTTTATTTATTTTTTCCGTTCTTATCGACTGTCAGAGTATTTCACTGCCCAATGTGTCTCGAATGTGTTTTGGGCAGTTCGACTGTATCGAGTAGCTGGAATATTTCGGACAGTATGAATGTTTGGAATATTTCAGGAAATGTTTATGTGCGAGATTCTAGCAGCTAGAATGTAAATAATGGTTATTAATAACGTGAATACTTAAAATATAAACGGTAAATAAAAATATGCTGTTACTATTGAAAATAAGAAATTAATTCAAATCTGTCTTTTCTTCATCTTTTTCATTTACTTGTACACGTATTCATATACAGGATTATCCACTTATCTCGAAACCCGCGCACGTGAGAACAGATAAAGAAGGCAACACCGCTACAAGCATTCTCACTACACAATCATACATACGTCAACGGTGTGTGCTTCGGCGCATGCGGCTGAGACCGATAGCACGCCGAAAATTTGAATTTGACGTTACAACGGCGAAAGAAAGAAAACGAAGAGTGCGTGAGAAGAAACGTAAACCTGCAAACAAATTCAAAATCAGCAAAATGATGACATAAAACCGATTTGCCGTAAAATAACTCTTCAACTAGCGCTGGCCAGCGGTAAGCCTCTCACGCGCCTGCTCTCCCTTCCAAGCGTTCCGTCCCCACACAATATTCACGAGGAATGGTAGCATGGGCTCGTTGTGGCGAAGTGTGTCAATAATACATACGTCATGTGTAGCGTCTGAGTTTCCTTGATGACGGAGACGCAACCCCAATAGTGATCAGCAGTTACCCGTACAGACAAACACAAGTCGGCGGGCAAGTAAGTCAGGCCTCTCTGGGCAACGGCGTTGTGTTGTGTCAAGAACGTATGAATGTGTAGCTACGCATCTACGAACATGTATACCCGCCACAACCGTTGTTCCCCACTCTGCTGTAACGATAGCCGATGTCACTGCCCAGAGCTTTGCCCGCAGCATTGCCCCCGGGCAACGGCGGACGCGAGAGCTCGAGATGAAAGAAGAAGCGATACAAAGTACATATCATGCTTTTTCTCTTTTCTAGCCGACGGTATGGAACTTCGTGTCGACTGTTTAGTCCTCTCTTGCTCACTCACGGATTTTTTCACTCCCAACCGAAAGGTTCCAAGAAGTGGTGGGATACAAACGCGCGTTCAACGCATAGTCGAAATGCGCCCGCTATTTGGGCTTCCATGGGGGGGGGGGGGGCGAAAAAGCGCGGTTTTAAGAGCGAATATGCTGCATAAATTTCTCTGATTCGGGGTCTTTGTCACACATTAGTTGCTGTAATAACATCGGGAATTATTTTGTTTCTAGAGGGGTTCAAGTGCTGCCAGGCAGTGAGGCCGAGCACTTGTGTAACTTAGATCCCTTCAAATACCCTTTAGGTACCCGTCTGGTACCCAAAAGTTGTAAAATTTTGTATTTAACAGGGAGAATTGCTTTTAGGGGGGTTTCGGACAAAAATTGTGTTTATATTAGGCGTCTTATTATGTAGGAAAGTAATACCTAGCGCAGACAGGCTAGAAAACTACTAAATACATATAATGGCAACTGATTCCCAGAAAATTGAGAATTTGTTACAGGCACGTTTAACATATGTATAATCTTAAGAATGAGAAAGTGACAAAACAGATAATAACCCCTTGCCCTACGATTTAAATTCCGACAGCCGGCGCATAAACAACACCAGAGGTTGGTCACGCGTCGAGCCATTTCACGGTTCGGCTGAATTTTCTTTTTGAAGACGTTTTTAGGGGTCTTCTTCTAATATGTTTAAAAAAATATATCTGAACGTGCGAATGCGGCCAAGAATAACACGTAACTGAGATAAAACGACTTCGGCGAAAATTATCCACGAACATGACCCGTGTTGTTTACGTTGAGCCCTATCTACAAACCACGAGCCTCACACGTGTTGTTTACGTTTGGCCCGATCGACGTACCACGGGTCTCACGCGATATTGTAGGCGAAGGGATTAAGTGTGTCGCCTTCCACCCCCCTTTTTCCTTTTTTTTTCTTTTTAACCTGCAGCTCTCTAGGATATTCACCCTAGTTTAGCAGCCGACCACTTTCTCCTCTTAGTAAGAACGAACACAATAGACAAAACCCTCTTTCCTTGCATTCCTCCGAAACTCCCTAAATCAAGCCTTCACACCCAAAACCATTTTACCCTTGCATTTCCACGAAGGACCCCATAAATCGGGCCCTTACGCCAAAAACCACTTTCACTCACTTTCCATCGCAAAGATGAGCAAACCAGATAAGGCACCTTCAGGCCCAAGACCGATAGGAGAAAGTTTCTACTCCCTCTCAATCCTCCACCTACCCCTACGGAAAATCTCCTTTAAATAGAAGCCCTTAAGAGACGAAAGGGCAGTCTCAGAATAGAACTCCTAGGGTAAGAACCTACGAATGTAAGATCTGCAACAACTGTATTAAATAATAAATAAATCAAGTAATTAAAGAACAAAGAATAAATAAATAACCTTAGGGTTACGACATAAATTGGTGGCAGCGGTAAAGGATATTGTCTGTGGACGTCAGCCAACGGAAAATCTTCTAGCTCTCTATGCATCCTTCAAGGAGGAATCGTTGGAATATCCTACAAAGAACCTGGAGGACTCTCCATCAACTACCGACCTGGACTACAAGTGGATCCAGTGGCGGGAAAGCAACAGCAACGTAAGTCTACTTACAGACACATACGACGACCTTCTTCAACAAGAATTCGTAACTGCTCTCGACAACATGTCTCGTAATCAGTCTCCTACTCGACCAATCTTGGGCGATTTAAACCTAACTGTCAATACGATAGCTGAAAAATTAGTAGCAGTAGTAGATAGACTAAAAACGTTAGAAACCAAATTAAACGGGAAAGAAGATACTCAAACAAACCTCGACATTCCTACTAACACCCTCCCAATATCGGAAGAGCTAAGTGGAACTATCACCAAATATAAGCACTATCTACCATTGATTCCGGATTTCGACGGAACCAACGCCGAACTATTTATTACCACGCTCATACGAGCATCAGCCATGCTGACGACAGACCAACATCCGTTCTTGGTGATGGCAATAATCTCGCAAAAACTAAAAGGGAGAGTTGCAGCTTCCATAAGACTGGACACGGTCGACACCATTCCGAGGTTAGTCGAAAAAATTCGGTTCCTGTACGGGAAAACGATGGACGCAGCATCACTGAAAACAACACGCGACGCATGTAGACAGAAGCCTAACGAATCCGTCGACGAATTTATAATCAGATTCTCGAAGATACAAGATGAAATAATTACAGCAGTTAACTCGGAACGGAAACTGAGGGTATACATCGATATTAAGGAAGTAATATGCAACGAAGAAGCCATCCAATGTTTCCGGCGAAACATAAAGCCCGAAATATCACAATATTTATTTTCCCAACAATTGGAAACGCTCAGCCAAGCTTTCGAAGATGCGAGAATGTTCGATGTTGAGCTATCATACATTAAATCCCGAACTTCAAATTGGAGCAAACCAAGAGAAAACCCAGGGGACCGACCAACGGAGCCAAGACGAAACTTCGATCCGAACTATCATAAGAAAGAATGCAACTATTGTCGAAGAAGAGGACATCTGGAAGAAGAATGCAGGGTGAAGAGATGGAAGCAACAACAGCGGCCTACTCAACTAGGACAGCAGAGAAATTTTCTCCAGGTGGAGCCTCACAGCCTTCCACCAGGGCAGCAGGGAACATCTCCAACTCCAGAACCACCCTCTCAGCTCGAGTGGACAACTCCCCGTTTGTACAATTAGACCTGACAGGTATTAAAACCACGAAATTTTTAATAGACACAGGTAGCGAGATATCTTTAATCAAAGAAAGTCAAATCAGAGACAAAACACTTTTACGGGGTGAACCGATGTCGCTCAGAGGGATCACAAGTAACACTACGAAAACTTTGTATTCGGTATTTATCCCATTCAACAATACATGGAACGAATTTCAAGTAGTTAGCGACGACTCCCCAATACTACAGGATGGTATATTAGGCGCGGATTTCCTGTACAAACACAATTTCTCACTATCACCTAACGAATTTAAGATAGGAAATTAACTTGCTAAAAGAAAACACGCGTTTAAGTCATCTAACAGAAGGTAGGGATCAAATGTGGGAAATCATTTCAGATTTTCACGATATATTCATATTACCGGGAGATCCACTACCCAAACCTCCAATATTAGAACACGAAATCAGGACGACCGACGAAATCCCTATCCATACTAAACAATACCGATACCCACCTATCCACCAGGAGGAAATAAAAAGACAGATTGCGGATATGCTCGCGAAAGGAATAATCCGGGATTCAGATAGCCCATATAATAGTCCCCTATGGATAGTACCTAAAAAGACAGACGCTAGCGGGAAACAAAAATGGAGATTAGTTATCGACTACAGAAAGCTTAATGAAAAAACCATCCAAGACGCGTATCCGATACCCAATATAGACGAAATATTAGACAGACTAGGCAACACAAAATATTTCTCCGCGTTCGACTTAGCCTCAGGGTTTCACTAGATAGGTGTAAAAGACGCAGACATCCAAAAGACAGCTTTTTCTACTAACGACGGACATTACGAGTACGCTAGAATGCCATTCGGATTAAGGAACGCACCCCCA
Organism: Andrena camellia; assembly: GCA_029448645.1. Classification (NCBI taxonomy): domain Eukaryota; kingdom Metazoa; phylum Arthropoda; class Insecta; order Hymenoptera; family Andrenidae; genus Andrena; species Andrena camellia. The sequence continues at coordinate 41,951,935 of CM055678.1, read as the reverse complement.
ACCTTTCAGAGAATGATGAATCGAGGACTACAGGGTCTAATAGGAAACAGTTGCTTTGTGTACATCGACGATATAATAGTTTACGGACGCACATTAGAAGAACATGACAAAAATTTAAAAATACTATTCGAACGACTTAGACAGTGCGGACTGAAACTCCAACCCGACAAGTGCGAATACTTGAAACCGGAGTTGGAATACCTGGGTCACGTCATATCAGCCGACGGAGTATCCCCTAACCCAAAACGTGTAGATAAAATAAAGACGTACGCGGTACCTAAAAACGCCAAAGAAATAAAGTAGTTCCTAGGTCTATGTGGGTATTACCGTAAATTCATCAAGGATTTCTCGAAGATAGCCAAACCACTTAACAATCTGTTGACCAAAAACAAGTACTTCAACTGGACAAGGGAACAACAAACAAGTTTCGAAACTCTACGCGACGCACTACTGACCCAACCAGTATTACAGTATCCCGACTGGACACAACCATTTGTATTGACGACCGACGCAAGTAATTATGCTCTAGGCGCTGTGCTCTCGCAAGGACAAATTGGTAAAGACAGACCGATAGCTTATGCGTCCTGCACCTTGAATTCCGCCGAAACTCGTTATTCGACAACTGAGAAGGAACTGTTAGCAATAGTCTGGGCAACGAAACACTTCCATCAATACCTATACGGTAGGAAGTTTACGATCGTGACAGATCATCGACCGCTAGTTTGGTTGATGAACGTAAAAGACCGCAACTCTTGTTTAATGCGGTGGCGATTAAAACTTTTAGAATATGATTATGAGATCGTTTACAAACAGGGGAAGATTAATACAAACGCGGACGCTTTATTGCGCGTTAGAGTCCGGGCAATCGAAGATGACCTAAAACGCGAATTAGAGAGTTACATTACATTTTATTCGTCAGGCAACTATCAAACCACCACAGAAGACGAGGAATTTATCAAAGAGTTAGCCAGACCGCGCAGGACAAGCGAAGTTACTCCGGACCTCTCTTCCAAACAACCTCTACCTTCCGAAACCCATCGGAACCTAGTTTTCGTTAACGAAACCCAAATCCCCTCCATACAATCTGAAGTAAAGGTCACACAAGGATTTCAAAGAGAATTGTCGACCATAATCTACGCGGAAATTCCACCAGAAATAACCACGAAGGGTACAACCTACCTATCCTCGCATGAGACAAACAAACTTAAGCTAGAAACGATAAATAAAATCTTAGGACAACAATCAAAAATCAACATAATCCAAGATAGGTACCATGACGCGGAGCTAGCATCATTGTTCTCTCAGTTAGGCAGAAACATAGAAATACTGGTGTCGCGACCCACACCAACGGACAAGGGGGAAATAATTCGATTAGCACACGACTCAATTTTCGGTGGTCATTACGCGTTTGAAAAAACATTACAAAAGATACGAAAATGGTACGAGTGGCCGAGCATTACACGCGACGTAAGAATTTATATAGAGAATTGCGAAATTTGCCAAAGGAACAAAGATACCAAGAGACAGACATACGTACAGCAGGCAACCGTCGTACCCTCCAAACCGACGGACAAAATATCATTAGACCTTGTCGGACCTTTAGATGAAACGACTCGAGGAAACAAATACATCCTTGTAATCCAAGACTACTTGACTCGATATCTAATATGCGAACCCTTAATCGACAAGTCCACGGCGGCAATCATACAAGCCGTATGGGCTTCTTGGTTGAGGATATTCGGAAAACCACGAGAAATACTAACGGATAACGCGAAAGAATTCGTATCGGAAGAATTTTCCGAATTTTGCAACATAATGAAAACTAGACACACTCTAACTTCTGTATATCACCCTCAATCCAACGGGAAGAACGAAAGGTCCCACTCTATACTGAAGGAATACATACGACATTATCAGACTGAAACTAATCCATGGGATCTAATACTGCCGAAGGCTATGCTAAATTACAATTGCACCATTAATCGAGCAACAGGATATACACCCTTTGAATTACAGCTAGGTTACGAACCAAACAGCATATTCGACGAACAAGACGAATACTTAACACTACAAGGACAGATAGAGAACCTAAAAATCAAACATGAAAACAAGATAATAGAAATCCGCGAAAATTTATTATCCTCACAACCTGGAACATCCTATTCAAACCTTGAAAGAATCTCAAAAGGAGACAAAGTTCTAATTAGAAACTACACCGCGAAACCCTTTGAGGTGAGATGGAAAGGCCCATTCGAAGTAACAGAGAATATAAATAATCATTCAATAAGAATAAACGAAAATGGTAGATCAGCGACTCATCACAGAACAAACGTGAAACTGTTTAAACAGAATCTTGATAATCTTTCAGATGACGAGAGCTAACTCGAGCTTCATGTCGGTTTCTCTCCTAGCAACGATCTTAACACTCTTAACCGTCACGTCTCAAGTATCAACGAACGCCGATAAATATAGCATAGCACCAAAAATAATTGTCTAGACTCCATACTCACAAAGCATGAAACAGAAAATTCTGAAACAAAGTATATGCGAATTCAAAACACAGTGTGGATTCAATTACACACAGGACACCAATGGATCGGGATCGCTCCCAAACCAGAGGTATTGCATATACTCTGTTCGGATAAAAAACCCAGACACGTAGAAATAAGGCATAACTTTGTAATCACTCTAGCACCAGACTGTAACGGTATATCACTCTCTGCTACCTTAAGACCGAACAATATGATAACGGGAAATAACACGAGTTCATATCAGATAGTATTCACCAGAATCAAAACTCCAAAAATCAATATCTCAGAGACTGACATACCACTCGACTTAATTAAGGAAACGAATATCGACCCAGATACGATCCAAACGATGGGAAAAACGCTAGACGAACTAGAAGATATCTCCGAAAAAATAATGCATCATCATAGAATAAAAACCTGGAAGGAAAAATTCTACGAATACCTAGGTTATGCAGGCTATGCGGCATTAGGGGCAGTTCTATTTGTATTTTTAGTAAAAATCGGATTTTTCAGAGCTATCGTACGTACGCTAAGACAAGTGATAGGTAACTGCTACACAAACTGCAGTTTCGGCAACAAAGCTCCGACCCAACATGTAAGCTACGCCGCATCTCCGTCAACCACACGCACTAGCGAAAATCTTCGAATTAGAGAGCGTTTGCTAAACATGTAACAACCGTCTTTCATAAGGGGGAAGGTGTCGCCTTCCGCCCCCCTTTTTCCTTTTTTTCTTTTTTTTCTTTTTAACCTGCAGCTCTCTAGGATATTCACCCTAGTTTAGCAGCCGACCACTTTCTCCTCTTAGGAAGAACCAACACAATAGACAAAACCCTCTTTCCTTGCATTCCTCCGAAACTCCCTAAATCAAGCCTTCACACCCAAAACAATTTTACCCTTGCATTTCCACGAAGGACCCCATAAATCGGGCCCTTATGCCAAAAACCACTTTCCCTCACTTTCCATCGGAAAGATGAGCAAACCAGATAAGGCACCTTCAGGCCCAAGACCGATAGGAGAAAGTTTCTACTCCCTCTCAATCCTCCACCTACCCCTACGGAAAAACTCCTTTAAATAGAAGCCCTTAAGAGACGAAAGGGCAGTCTCAGAATAGAACTCCTAGGGTAAGAACCTACGAATGTAAGATCTGCAACAACTGTATTAAATAATAAATAAATCAAGTAATTAAAGAACAAAGAATAAATAAATAACCTTAGGGTTACGACAAGTGGAAAGAATATTGGCGTGTGCTCCAAAGCACGTGTCACTTCACTCAGACGAAAAAAACAAAAGTCTGTGAACAAGAACCCATTCCATCCACCTTCAGAGAAAACGTGGACACCAACTCTGAAGAAATTTGGTTTTTGGTATCAGCCTAGAAAACTCGTGAAACGCTGGACTCTTCCAAAATTGAAGACAGCATCCACGATAAACAAATGCCGACGCATTATATAAATAAAATTTGAGAGCAGTTGAATGTTTAGACTAAACACGTGGCTGAGCAGCAGTCTTAATAATGATTTTTACATTTTTTCGTTTCGAAATTAACATTAATATACAGTTTAATGTTTCCTGAATTAATATACAAAAAATCATGAAGGTGCTTTTGGTACTTTTATTTAAAAGTCCCCCCGAAGTTGATAAACATTTAACATAAAATATTAGTACAAATTGTTAGTATTGTAAAAGACTGATATAGCAGTTTTGAAGGAATGGCAGTATTAAACATAACTTATAAAATCAAATGAAAAGCGTAAACATTCCGCCAATGGCATGTTTTTGAAAAAATGCACCGACTAAATTTCTTTAGTATTTCTGGAATAAATTTCTAGTGTCACCTTTGACTACAAATTGATAAATTCAGCAAAAGTTATGGGTAGCATTAAAACCTACGTTCCTTTATTAATATTTTAAGATACAAGAATTTGTGGATCGAGCACTTCATATTCTTTACTTTTGTACATTACGTCGAACACTATGCGTCGTCAGAGATACCGCGTGACCAGCGTTGTGAGGAAAATTCACTTTGAGGGAAGTACTATGACGTCACGTTACGCTCACTAGCACTTTACACCTATCACCTACCTCACTTGCATAACGTGACTTGAGTTACGTCCCCCATTACCATCCGCTCTTTTACTTCTTCTCACGACGTGGTAACAGCTGCGGGCGACGCTAAAGAGGCGACGATGACAGGCTAATGCGGTGCTGTTCAACCTATGGTGTTACACGTACGGTGCGGGCCTACGTACAATGTAGTAGCGGCTACTACATTGTACATAATACCTGTTTTAGGCCGCAAGTACAACCCATTTTCGAATTTTTCAGGTATTGGATTTTTTACGGCATCTTTGGGTGCCGAGGAAACACCATGCTGAATATGATTTTTGTAGGTCATCGGGAAGACGAGAAAAAGCCTCTCGACAGATTTTACTAACAAACGAACATACACTTTAAGGGGTATACCTGTTTGAACCCTCAAAAAATGTGTACATTTTGTAGATTTTTGTACAAGTCAACGGCTTGATGAAGATTTCCCGTTTTTTTAATATCTTTACATAGTATTATGAACTACTTAAAAAAAAGTTTCAGTTAAGAAACTATTGTTTTTCGGAAGTTATCCGAAAGTCTCTCGATTTTAGACAGCTAAACGGTGGGCCTAAAAACTCGCGCTACGTTCAACCAATTCACTTCCAATTTTGCATGCAGGATCGTAATAAGATTCCACATCGTCCAACGAGGGTTTTTTTTTATTCCGATTCCCCGTTTATTATTTATAAAGAAAAACGGTGGCCTTTTCTCTTAGAAAACGGTAACTTTACCCTTGATCTTTCAACATTTCTTTATTTTTCAACATTTTCAAAATCGGCCCCGTTGAACGATAGCTATTGACATACTTTATAAGAAGATTTTATTGTTTTTGATTTCAGACACGACATACAGCTGTTTTCAGGCCCACCGTTTAGTCGTCTAAAATCGAGAAACTTTCGGATATGTATCCATAACTTCCGAAAAACAATAGTTTTTTAACTGAAACTTTTTTTAAGTTGTTCATAATACTGTTGCGTCGGCGAGTTGGTTAGACGCACATCGTAGTACATTTGAAAGGAAATAAGAAATGCGAACAGAAACAGGAAACGCAATAACGATTGAACTGTATTTAACATCAGGAACTATAAGAAACTATAAACTCGTGAACAACAATTCTGATTTCAATCCTTCTTCTCTCAATGGCGGCTGGATTCAGAATGACAGCTTGCCAGACGATCGTTCCGATCGCCTTCTTTTCGCTTGTCTTCTTACTTCGGTCGCGAGCACCAGCAGGCCATGGATTCCTATCCATAGGGTGCTCGCAACAATACTATGTAAAGATAGTAAAATAACTGGAAATCTGCATCAAACCGTTGACTTGTAAAAAAATCCACAAAATGTACACATTTTCCGAAGGTTCAAACGGGTATACCCCCTTAAGCGTCTCATTATACAGGATAAGCATGTTATTATATGGGATATATACCTGTAGTTGTACAGTAATTATTGGATCAATGAGTACTCTCAACACAAATCCAGGAAAACGTCGTAATTGTTATAATTCAAGCAATGAAAGTTGAGAGGGAAACTGTTGTTGAATTTACATCCGGTAAATGTTATATCAACAACGCGGAAACTCTTCGAATGGCATTTCCTATGTAATAAAAGTAATATTGCCCACTGGACCTTATTATCCGTACTTACATTCAAGCAAGAAAAACAAGAGTTTTTTAAAAAAAACTTGTAACATCAAAGATGTACAAAAAAGTCCTTTTACAAACAAATATTAAATTTTTTAAAAAATTTTACTCCAGAGAGAAGCTATTACTTCTTGTCCATTATCTTATACAGGGTCATTCGTTAAGACTGCAACCTACGCGCGGGCGAACAGGTAAAATGGCAACACCGCCTCATGAACACATTCCACTACAACCATGCGCCGATACTTCCGCCATCTATGAGCCAATGATGAAAGTATACGGTCCTTTAGGTGCCAGTGGAGAGCGCAGGGTGCTTTTGGCTTTCGCCAGAGAATATTACATTTGACGTAGCAGACGGGTAAGAAAATGGTAGCCATTTTAAGAGTGCAACCGCGCTGATCTGGTTATCTACGTATGCAATGGTCCAGCAGCGGTATTAGACCACGCTGACGCGTTAGTGGCCCGGGTTGAAGAAATTGGGGCATTTTTCGCATAACTGTTGAACTACAAAAGATATCGGAAGGCAATTTGCGCCATAAAATGGGGACAAACTATCCCCTTGTAATGGTGAAAAATTTACCAAATTTTACGTTTACTTAATTTTTCTTTTTTTCAATTTTTTAACCATAATTGTTGCGAAAAGCTTTTGCAAACTGTTTATTTAAAAACTTTATATATTGCTATTTTTAAAATTCATGGCGCCGATAAACAATAGGCTAGTTGTCCCTGTATCATTACTTTCACAAATTGAGGAATTAAATTTTTATTCAATTATATATTAGTTCTGCAGCCTAAGAATCTAATGCTCTGGTTTTCTTTTTTGTGATTTTATCCTTAATGTAGTGCATGCACAGATCGGTAGTAAGGGGTAACTAATGGGATGTGTCGCTGTTTCTAGCAGTCTGTGAATTTTTTCTACAATTTTTGTATCTGAATGTATTAATCCTTTAGCTATTATACGCCACGCCTGTAGTGGCTTCCGTTTATGTCATCTTTTCGAGTGGTACATGAAAATGGGGTAACTTACGTTAATATCATCTTTTGAAACGATACGCCACTATTGTGGCTTTCACACGCAGGTGGCGAAAAATCAAGCCAACCCTGTCATAGCCAAAATTTTTTAAATTGAGACGGGTACGAGACCAGTCGACACATTGTTTTCTAACTTCGTTACAGTAATCGGGGGTGCGAGTGGTAAACCGGCCATAAAAGCGGAGCGCGCGGCTCGATCACTTGAGACGGGGACCTCCGATTCACTAATAGTTGTTTGCGAAGTTAATTTTAAAGAGGCCATCCTATAATTCACCTTATTTTCTAGGTAGCGTTTCTAGGAATTGTTTCTGCTTATATATATGTATGAAAAAGGCATACGACTAATATCATACAACAAATCAGCTGCAGCTTCGACTGTTATTCGAATGAGGTAGTTCTGGGCTATTATTCAGGCTATTATTTTTTTAGGATAAAATCATAAAATATAACAAGAACATGAAGAAAGTATTTGAACAAAAACGGTGGCTATGTGGCAAATCGTGTGGCTCATATGTTAAAATTTTTCCCCAAAACAATTATGCAAGAATTAGTTCCCACTTCGTCCCTCTATCCATGTTATTATTATTTGATGACGTTCGCGCTGGAACGACACCCCACGATCGGTGACGCGACGCGTTCCGAACGTGGCCGAACACCGAGCGCGAACGAACCAGGCAACGGGCGTCTGCTCGCTACGAGGCCCGAGTGTGACCGAAGTTCGACTTTCAAACGGAGGCGCACTTCTCGAAGCCACTTCTCGCACCGACCCGGCGTTCAGAGCTGCCAGCGAGCGCTAGATAGCATCGACGCCCGAGCTACGAGAATTTTAGGATGGTCTCTTTCAAATTAACGTCGCAAAGAGCTATTCGGAATTCCCCGGCTCAGATAAGCGAGCCGCGCGCTCCGCTTTTATGATCGGTTTACCACTCGCACCCCAGTGTTATATCCGTTATACGGTAGGTAATTATAACACCTCGGGCCTTTGCGTTATGGAATATTACACTATATTTATTAACTGTTCTGATACATTATTTACTATACGGTAAAAGGTACGGGCGAACTCGCGAGGCCCAGTGCTTGGCCATTCCATCGTGCGACTGTCTCCTCTCGTTAGCCAAAACTGCGCACGCCTTGCGATGGGGCTGCCGTAGTTTCTTATACTGGTTTTCTCTTAACATTAACTATATACAACACGCAGATTACTATAACGTGGTTAGAAAACAATGTATCGACTGGTCTCGTACCCGTCTCAATTTAAAAAATTTTGGCTACGACAGGGTTGGCTTGATTTTTCGCCACCTGCGTGTGAAAGCCACAATAGTGGCGTATCGTTTCAAAAGATGATATTAATGTAAGTCACCCCATTTTCATGTACCATTCCAAAAGATGACATAAACGGAAGCCACTACAGGCGTGGCGTGTAATAGCTAAAGGGTTAAAACATTCAGATACAAAAATTGTAGAAAAAATTCAAAGACTGCTAGAAACAGCGACGCATCCCATTAGTTACCCCTTACTTCCGATCTGTGTATGCACTACATTAAGGATAAAATCACAAAAAAGGAAATCAGTGCATTAGATTCTGAGGCTGCAGATCTAATATGTAATTAAATACAAATTTAATTTCTCAATTTGTGAAAGTAATGATACGGGGACAACTAGCCTATTGTTTATCGGCGCCATGAATTTTAAAAATAGCAATATATAAAGTTTTTAAATAAACAGTTTGCAAAAGCTTTTCGCAACAATTATGGTTAAAAAATTGAAAAAAAGAAAAATTAAGTAAACGTAAAATTTAGTAAATTTTTCACCATTACAAGGGGATAATTTGTCCCCATTTTATGGCGCAAATTGCATTCCGATATCTTTTGTAGTTCAACAGTTATGCGAAAAATGCCCCAATTTCTTCAACCCGGGCCACTAACGCGTCAGCGTGGTCTAATACCGCTGCTGGACCATTGCATACGTAGATAACCAGATCAGCGCGGTTGCACTCTTAAAATGGCTACCATTTTCTTACCCGTCTGCTACGTCAAATGTAATATTCTCTGGCGAAAGCCAAAAGCACCCTGCGCTCTCCACTGGCACCTAAAGGACCGTATACTTTCATCATTGGCTCATAGATGGCGGAAGTATCGGCGCATGGTTGTAGTGGAATGTGTCCGTGAGGCGGTGTTGCCATTTTACCTGTTCGCGCGCGCGTAGGTTGCAGTCTTAACGGATGACCCTGTATACATCGAACACTGTGCGACGCGGATGGGAGTGGGAGAACCCGCAAGGGCATATGAGCCCTGGCTTGTCCAGTGCTGCTTCAACCATTTTTTAATGATGAGGTTTGTCGCGTAGACCAGGGTTGAGAAACCCGCGACCCGCGGACCGCGTGCGTCCTCTTCCCGGACTTGCTTATTCTGCTACGCTGAAAGAAAACGACACGCTCCGTAACTATTTGACTCCTACACTCTACACCGGCGGCTTGCTAACCGCACGGTGCTCTCGCTCCTACATAGCTGATATTGCTGATAGTGGGGGAACCGGCTAACTGGTAGTGGGCACCAGAGCTCTGCAACGAGCGGGTATATCACGGGTCAGCTCGCCCGGTGCCCGGCCGTCTTTCCGCCCAAGGGACCCGGGACTCCCGAATGCCGGAGACGGCCGAAACGCCCGAAGCAGTCACCAGTCATGATGTCACACACTGTTACTCGCTCTTACCCGTGACTGGTGACTGTCTCGGGCGGATAGAAATCAACGATGACCCGATTTATCCCCCGCGGGCACAGGCGGATCTTGTGAATCGAAAGACGGCCGGGTAACGGGCAAATAACCGCTCGCCGGCGTCGGGCAGGTATGGGCAGGTTAGCCGCGGGTATCGCGGGTTTGTAAAAGTTCGGGTCCGGGCGGCGACGGACAGATCAAACACGCCCATCGCAGGGCTCCGGCGGACAGTGTGCGGCCCTCGGCGGGGAAGAAGTTGCCCAGGCCTACTGTAGACTGCGCCCGACAGTTCTCGTTGGCTTACGTTCTCTTTCACTGACTCACCGATTTCTGTCCCTCATCGCGAAGTCAAATTCGAGTCTTCGGTGAATGGTCGGATACGTTCACACATAAATGAAAAAAAAAACGAATAAAATACAGATTTGAATTAATTTTTTATTTTCGATAATAACAGCATATTTTTATCTATCGTTCAGAATTTAATTATTCACATTATTAGCAACCATTATTTATATTCTAGCCGATAAACATTTCCTGAAATATTCCAAACATTCATACTGTTTGAAATATTCCTGCGATTCTACACAGTCGGACTGCTCGAAACACATTGGAGGCGTTTCGAATCTTTCGAGCCGCTAGAACAGGCCTGCCCGTTAAGAAGCAAATACCTCCTTAAATTCTGCGACCCGGGTAACAGTCGAGCGCTGAACTGTTAGCTTGCTAACCGTTGCGAGGGTTGTGAGAGAACTGCATGAGTGTGCGTCAATGCAGGCTCGTACCATGAGTCTGTGTAGCTGGGCCCCTCGTTGTGTCCAGGGCGGAATAGGTCCTACAACAGAATTTAGTGAAATGTTGGGCCCCGGCAACGCTCAAGCACACGCATTATACACACTACTATACATTCTACATATTATATTACTCAAGACCGTTTTCGAGACGTTTCGAAGCTAAGACAGTCACGAGGCAACCACAAATGTACGAAATCAGCAAAAATGCGAGCGCTTCGCCATGACCATATATGGTAACACGAAGCGACGATACCACGCCCAATAGCGAAACAAAAAACGATTTGACTTCGCAAATGGGCAGACTCGAGATCCGACCCTCAACCGGGTAAGACGGCTAAAAAACTACTTGTATACCTCAGTCTAGTTTAGTTGTTTTTGAATTAACACTTAGTCTTGAGTTTAAACAAACTTGGTGTAGTTCAACCGGTGGATTGTTACCCTTTAATCACTCCCGAACCCACGATAACGCCAGATCGCGTACAAGCCTTGCGAGCCATCACACAGGGCACAACAAAAATTTCCAAAACGTTTGCTACTGCCGGCATTTAGTATGGCTTGAATTATGCCGTCCTCAATGTGTTAAGGGGATAGACTACTGTGACGGCTGGAAAAAGTAGGTAATCTTCTGATACAAATTGTAGAGAAATTAATCACCCGATTAAATTGCGGTTTAGCACTTGATTTTGGCACATTGTAAACATATATAGATATATGTCAGAAAGTAGCTCCGAACTGATCGTCTTCCTTAAACGGTGTACCTCCTAACTCAAATTTGCATTGTCTAAAATAAAAAAACAAAAGTTGTCTATTAAGTATAATGTTTTATTCCTAAGCATTAAATAACAGCGTATTGAAGAAAAAGATGCAGATTTTCGCGACGATTCATCTGTAACTCCCGCAAAAAAAAAGGAATTTTCACAAAAATGGTCCGCTAATGCTTAGAGAGTGCAGCAACAAAGGTGTCTGCAAAATTTTGTCACAATTGCATCAATACAGATTGAGAAATCATATACACCGCTTTGAAAAGTATCGTTCGGCACGCTGACATTCGAGTGTGCGTCCGGCTCTGTATCTCCAAAACTAAGCCATATTTATATTTCAAACGTTTTGCATGTCATTTTAAACTAATATTTAAGTGAAAAAAATACGATTTTTCGACCGCTTTACAGTAGTCTAACCCTTTAATGGTAAGAAGGAACCCCGGGATGATGTATATGTATAAGAAAAACAAAACGGAGAATATAGAAACGTATTATTAAATTTCACCGTCTCATAACATATTTAGAAAGTTAATATAAATATAAATATATATATATATATATATATATATATATATATATATGTAGTGTTGTGTCAAGGCGCCTGGGGTCGAGATTCTGGCAGAGAATCTCGGGGTGCTCCGGGGCGTCCTTCACGGTTGTCGTCCAACGGGCTCCGAAGGTTCGGGTGAGAATGCCGGGATGGAAGGATTCGGTTCGGAAACCGAAGGTAGGGGATCGTTGCTGATTAAAGAGTTGGAACTCACCGTGAGGTTTAAACAAGTTTATTCTGTCCCGATCTGGGTGACACTGGTATTATGCCTTTATCAGGCGTGGATCTTGTACAGCGTATGTATCAAGTCTCCATGTTGTCTCAATCAAGTCTGAGCTCGCATTGCTCGTACATCATTCTTATACTGTAATCGGGGCGAAGCGGGGACCATCGGGGTCTCCGTCTTCGGCCCGCTTTTGGGTGTATCACCATGTGCTGATGGTCTCGGAACGTTTCCGAGAATCCTTACACGGTTGTGCCCGATTTCGGCCGTTCGATTGTGGCAATCGGAATGCCGCGGTGTTGTTACGCTTGGGGTGTCGGTTGGGACACAAAAGTAGGATCGAAAATAAATGAGTTTATTATGTAAGTGACGAAAGAACAAAAGAATAGCACAATGGAATACATAGAACTAATTATTACAAGCGCGCCATAACCCACGTGTCGGTCCCGCCATGCGAATGATTTCACCCGTCGCTCAACGTCGCGGTCCGTCGGCACATGCCGTCGCCACACACACTACCTCCTTCCGTTATACTTCTACATTTATATACATATATATAATTTCCAAAAGGTAGAAAATTACATACTAATAAAGATATACATTTGTTTAAGTTCATGTTCAGATATATTGGTCGGTGAGTTTCGTAAGGGGTAATCTCCCACCATACCGATTGCCTGCCTCGGTGCTCCTTTTCTCAACGTTTTCTGACTCACTCTCGGCTTCGCAGAACAAGAGTGCGCCAGAAGTGGTGGGGATGGTGCCAAACTTCTGGGGTGTAGGCCAAACCGAGTTCTTAGGGTAGAAATACATACATCAGAATAGGTGTGTCTTAGCTCTGAAGAAATTCAGGAGTTTTATTGGTCAGAACATTGATTCATTCTCGATAGCTTCATCTCGTATTAGTCTACGTATAGCTTCATAACGCACACAACTATTACGCTAAGAATAACTAACAGCCACGCGGCTACGTTCAGGCGGAGCCGAGCAGCGTTCCTGTTACCTCACCATACCCTTCGAGGGCCACGCAACTCCAACTGACAAATCCACGATCGTCAGATGGTGGTGGCTGATTTCTCCTCGATCGCTCCACGCGAAAACGAATCGACCGGCCAATATATTTGAACACGACCTTAGTAGTCATCATTGCACTTAATACGTTTCTATATTTTCAATTTTGTTGCTTCTTATACGTATGCATCATTCCGGGATTCCTTACTATCATTAACACATTGAGGACAGTATAATTCAAATCATACCAAATACCGACAGTAGGAAACAGTAGCATAGCCGAGCGTGGAGCTGAGCAATGAAATAGTTCCACGCTTGACTCCTGACACGGTGCCCAGAATTGCAAAGAGCTCTCCGGATCCAAGGGGCTCTTTGTGCACCTCTGACATAGACTCATAATAAGAGCCAGCATGGACGCACAGTGTTGCAGTGCTTCCGCAGCCCATGCTGTGGTTAGCGACGTAACAGTTCCGCGCTCGGTTCTTACCCGGACCCAGATCTTGAGAAGGTATTTGTTCCTTAAGAAGGTTCCTACCGGAACCTGGTAAAAGTGATTTAATTTAATGTTCAAAGTGTAAAACGCATGGTGTCAATTTTTCAAGTCGATTGACTGCACGGTTTTTGAAAAAAAAATGAAATCAAAGTTGCGCTCTTATACACCGGCTGTTATGGGAAAAGTAATAAAATTTCTATAAAATGTTACACAGATTCCTTAAAAATGATAAGAAAGTTCTCAAAAATTTTGAAATGAAAAGCTTAAATATTCCTTACAGAATCCTCCCGGCGACGGTCGTCTAACCGGCTCCTCCTCTTCTTCCGAAGCACCGCTCCCCGCACTTGACGGTCAGTGTTCCATCCTCCCTCCAAATCTTTCCCACCTCCCATGGGGAGGAAAAACTTTCCACCTCCGTTATATGAACGGGCAGAAACCACCTATTTCCACCTCTGAGTGGTTCACGCCAAGCCGACTTCCTACCAACCGGTGCCAGCCCGCTGATCTCCGACCACCCCTTCCCAGTTATTCACACATTCATAGGATATACCAACTAAACAACCCCTTATTTCGAGGGGTTCCTGCTAAAAAAACTTATCCTATCCTAGTCTAATTATTTAACCTAATCTTCCAGTCATCAGTTTCGTAGGGAACTTTCCCTTGTTTCTGACGCCTCCCCACTCCCTTTCATACCTCCTTCTCACCTCCCTTGCATAATGCTCATCCGGTTTGTACCTAGCCATCCAGGTGGGCCTCCTCGCTTACCTCATCCCTTGGCCACACCATCCCAATAATGTTTTCTATTTCTTCCGCTATTTAATCGTTTTCGGCGGCGTCCACCTGCTCTCAAGTGGACTCAGCGTAAAACCCCTAGGGATTCTCTTCCTGTTTAAAAACATCACTTCAATTTTATCCTCAGCCAACGCCAAGCCTGCTTCCACCAGCCAATCCCTGATGCTTTTGGCCGACACCTCCACTTTCCGTTCCAGACACTGCAGACTTCCGTCCGACACCACCAGAGCGACGTCATCCGCATACTCCACCATCGTAATGCCCCTCGGCATCTCCATACTCAAGAGGCCATCATACACCATGTTCCAGAGCAGGGGCCCTAGAACGGACCCCTGTGGAACCCCCATACAAACTTCTCTATCTATGGTTCCTTCCACGCCGAAATAAATAATCCGTCTATCCTCACAATAGGATCGTAAAATCTTTCTTAAATAAAGCGGGAACCCTCTTTCTACCAGCTCATTGATTATCCTCGTTCACCGAAATAAGTTGAAGGCGTTGCGCACGTCAAGTTTCTCTAAGGCCTGGATGGTATTCCTTCCCTTCGCGAAGCCATTCTGATTAGGGATGAACCTCTCCGGCCCCAGCAACTCCAAAATCCTATCCCGGATCAGATGCTCGAGCACTTTGCCGACCGCGTCAATGATACACAAGGGTCTATAAGCAGAGGGTAGAGAAGGGTCCATGCCCCCCTTCCGCAACAAGGTCACACTGGTCCTCTTCCATTTGTCGGGTCAGTAGCCACTTTCCAGGCACCCATTCACTAATCCCCTCATCTTCCCTGGTGCTGTTAGTATCATTGCCCTCGCCGCCACCGGAGGTATCCCATCGAGGCCAGGCGCCTTATTCGGCTTCAGCCTCTCCGCAGCCTCTATCACCTCGCGCTCCGTCGTTTCTTCAAAACCCCATGCCTCCGTGATAACAGGGGTATCTTTCAGAGGTAAACCTGTCTCAGGGTCAACCGGGCACAGTGCCGCCAGCGTTCGTTCGGCGAACTCATTTGTCAGGGAAGGCAGTGGCAGCGTACCTTTCACCCTCTTCATTATTGTCTTGTAGGGTTTCCCCCACATATCAGTGTACAGCACACCACAGTACTCTTACCACGTTTGGGCCTTACTGCGGTAGATCGTTCAGGGCCTCTCTATACACTACGTCTCTCTCCGCCTTCTGTAGCGGCCGTCTACGGGTGCGCCACACCCTCCTCTTTAGCGTGTTGATGTGACTCTTAAGTTGTGCTATTTCCTGGTTCCACCATGGGTTATTTATCTGTGCCTTCGGCCGACCTGCTACTTTTTTCATTGAGGCCTCACACGTCCGCCATCGCCTCCAGGTATTTCGTTATCTAGGGTATTTCCATATGATCCGGTTCCAAGTTTTCCGTGGCATTCGTAAACGCCTTGATTAGTTTTGCACCATTCAAAGACGGCGCACACCACCTCATGTAACTTTGTGCCACCGTTATCCCGGCCCCCCATTGTCCACTACATGCCACAGATATCTGCGGTCGGAACCCGTTAATCTCTGGAGCACCTGGTTGTACCGCACCCTTCTGAGCGTTGGCCTAACCACTGCAATTATGTCTATAGTGGAGTGCTGACTGCCCCTGACGAATGTAGGACCCCCTTCACTATCGACCGTCACAACTTCAGAAGATCCCCTGTAGGCTTATTCCACTGCGTCAAAATTTTTGATAGTAAATTTTAACAAAAATTTTTATAATTTTAAAAAATAAATTTGGAAAAATGTTTCTAAATTTTATTGTTAAAATTTTAATTAAAAGACTGAAGAATCGACATACCCTAAACTTAGGAAATTCGTGCTCTGAATTATCTCCATGTTTGAATTGACATATTTGTGCGAATGTTCGTTCTCCAAAAATGCCTAGCATTAAAACAGAACAACGTATACTACTGAGTGATTCCTCGCTCTTGTCTTCGGTACGAACAGCGACGTCCAGTCTCCCCGTTGATATTTTAAATTTACCCAGCACGTCTCAACGTGCGCGAAAATCTAGTTTTCCCAAACTTGATTAAAATTTTGACAGTGAAATTTAGAAGCATTTTCCAAATTTATTTTTTCTCACGCGATAGAGTCGAATAGTCCCACAGGGGATACCACTAACAAAAAATGCATCGATAATAGTACCCCATGGGAAACCTACTGATACGGGTATCGCCCTAATGCGCCACGCGCAGTTCGTATGGTACGCGCCTGAGGAGCTCCGAGCAGCGTGGTCGCCGTGGGAGCCAAGACGCGCGGCGGGAGAAAGAGGGCGTTGCTTCTAAAAATCGGCCGAAAAGAGCACTTAATTCCCATATACTTGTACAAAGTATACAGTAAAAACTGGTAAAAACACTACCAAGCTGTACCAAACATTTATTTAGTAATTTGTTACGAACCGGTACAAACGCACAAAAGGACGCCAGAAGTGTGAGATGGAAAGAGAAACAAAAGATGAACGCAAAGCGACGTTACCGCATTTCACTCACATATTTTACGCTACTTTTAATGATAATATAGGGTTTCTAGCTCCATTAAACATATTTTTTGTTTAATTGAATTCAAAAACAAAATATGTAGTAATAATTTTATTAAGAATAGACATGTAAATAACATTTTTGTCTACATAATATTTTTTATTTAAGATTGGTATCACTGCATAGCTCCCATGCAAAGAGGAGATATAATAAGAGGCGTCACTCCGGGCGGAACCTTTGAAGTCCTTACTTGACCTTGGCATTTAAATTGGTTGTCTATTCGAGCGGGATATTCAAATCGACTAAATGTACCTTACCGCAGTTTGCTGATTATTGTTGAAGTTTACCGATCATTGCCGAATGGGCATTTAAATTGGTTGTCTACTGATTTTCCTAGTTATTTCTGTCCTTGTCGAGTGTATAAGCATAGGCTTCTCCTTAGGAACCTCCTTAACGGGCAAGCCTGTGCTAGAAACAACCTAGATGCGCAAATCTTTCGAGCCACTCGGTTGTTTCGAACTCCTTGGTTTTTACGGGTTATCAGTCCGAATTTCTTGCTGTACGAATATTTGAGTTTCAGAATATTTGAGAGTCAGAGCGACTGAGGGATAAATCCCACCACACTGCTTGCCTGCCTCGACGCTCCTTTTCTTATCGTTCTCGCTTTCTCTCGGGCTAGGCCATAGTAGAGGAGGAGCCCAGTAGCGTTCCTGTTTACTCACCATACCCTTTGGAAATCACGCCACTCGAAGTGACAAATCCATAAGCACGCGTACGGCTCATTGTCAGATAGAGAGGACCAATTTCCCCTCGAAGGCTGTTCGCGAAACCGCCCAGACCGGCCAATATCTGCGAACTTCAGCATAGCATACAAAATGTTCAGTTGTTACACGCGTTATTTCATCGAAATTACATTATTGTCAGAACTATTGCAAATATTAAATGTAATTTCCTATTTACTTCTTTGTTTGTTTTGTGGATAAGTGAAATTATATAATACAGCAAAGGTAATGATAAAACAAAAGAAAATAACAATCAAATTTCCCTAAAATCTGAATAAAAATAGAAACGCGTTAAAACTATCATTTTGAAAGTCATCAAAATTGAGTTTATACGCTTTATTTTTTAACTAAATTAAGGCATTTGGCTAAAGTTAAAAATGTCGTACCTCAAAGTAATATGACTCTTATTTTTTACAACAACGTAATCTAAATAGTTGAAAATAACACCTCGTATAAAAAAGTCTAGGAGCCTCTCAAATGCGACTCGTCTAATGATCGGAATATAAGAAACGCTATGGCAAGTCTAGCTAGTTGTTTGACCGCAAAGGATTAAGTATTATACAGGATACGAGTTCAAGCAATTAAAATAATATATGGTATTTTAAATATTGTTAAATGTAGAAGAATAATCCTTGGAATTACATTTCCTATCTTTTCGATACATTCGTACTTCTTTATTTACTTACTTTTGTTTAAGCAAAATGGAAAGAACATAGGATTTGTATAATAATGAACGTAAATCTTAGGTACGATGTGCCCGAAATATCAAAGTATCTGGATTTCATTAACGTTATGACGTACGACTTCCACGGTCAATGGGAAAGACAAGTCGGTCACAATAGTCCTCTATTCCCTTTGGAAAGTGCTACTAGTTACCAGAAAAAACTGACTGTGGTAAGTATGAAATTATAATAAAGATTTTCCTTTATTTCCATGTTGAAAATGGCATGACTGAGTTTTCATTTCATAGTGCTTTATATAGAAAAGTGATGATTATACATGGAAAAAGAAGAAAATATGTACAATAATATTTGTCCATAAAAGGCTGTGTTTTTTGAGAAAATGAAGTACAAATATTAATCGACTACGCGTACCCCCAGGCTTAGGTGTGGATATTCAAGGAGTACCATGAAGTTGGGTAGTTAGGGCCAGTCCAGCCATTAAGGAGCCCGAGCTCCATGATGTTTACCAGAGCCCGCGTGCAATGGATAGAGAAAACTGTATTGGTGTGCGGTGTGGAGGCATGAGCAGGTATGAACCCGTAGGGTAGGTTTTCCTAACTAGGATTCTTGGGGGCCCCAGTGTTCACTGCTACTGGGGCTTCCAAGAGGACCAGTCATTTCAACCTAAGGATGCTACTCTGCACCGCACACTCCTACAATTTCATTCTTACAATTTTCCCTATCCGTTGTACACTGGCGGTATCATTGGATTGGAGCTCCTCTTCCGCGCGGCTCTGGAAAACACCATTGAGATCGGACTTCTTAATGGCCCAACTGGCCCTAACTGAAATAGGGGGAATACTTCCCGATTCCAAACTCGATCATACGCGAAATCGTAAAATGTTCCCTTATTTTATGGCATCTTTTGAGCATCCAGAATAGCACTTAAATTATACTATGAAAAAATTGTATTCGCTATATTCGACTTATGTATTTTTTTTTATGGGGAATTACTGTCTTCTGAGTCGTAGCATTAACTGCATCAATTAAAAGACGTGTATATTTGACGATAATTTTATTACGACAATTTTATTACGTTACGTATGGGTACGTGGTTGTTCGGGTACATGTGGGAGAAAATGTAAAGGGTGATATTACATGAAAAAGTAAGTCGAAAATGTAGAATGAAGTTTCTTGATATCGTACTACGTTTTCGAGAAAATTGACTTTGTATTTTAACCAAATACGCGTTTACCGAAGCACAGTTTTAGAACGCGCCGCGCGTGCCGTAGGCGCTTCGGTGTATCTACTTCAATTTTGTGGAAAACGACGCACGATATGAAAAATTGTATTCTATATTTTGGACTTATTGTTTTATGTAGAATCATTTACATGTAGCCGAACAACCTGTATATTGTATATTCTATATTATAGGACTACAGTGCGAGGGAATGGATAAAACAAGGTGCTCCAAAGGAAAAGCTAATGATCGGTATGCCAACTTACGGCAGATCGTTTACACTAGTAGATAAGGAAAAATTTGATATTGGAGCACCTGCTTCAGGAGGAGGAATACCTGGTAACTTCACTAGTGAATCCGGGTTTTTGTCCTATTACGAGGTACTGTGACTTATCACAAAATTTGGTCTTCATTTAACGTAACATACTCAAGATAATGTCATGAAATATGTAGGTATGTGGCTTCCTAAGCGAAGATAATACTACTCTAGTCTGGGATAGCGAACAACAAGTACCTTTTGCGTACAAGGATGATCAGTGGGTTGGATTTGACGATGAAAGAAGTCTCATAAATAAGGTAAGAATAATCATAATAATGATTGATAAATAATCACTTTTATATTAGAAGACAAAACTAGAAAATTTCTTCGATTAAGTTTAACTATACAGGGTAGAATAGTAACTCTGCCTGTTTCAAATATGTTCACTATCTTTGATGTATTCGGAAATACTATTTCCTTCAATTATGTGTTAGTAGGGGAACATAATAGTATAGTGCTAATACTTTTTTGGGGGGCATATATTAAAGGGAGATTTCACTTGAATGAAAGGCCACACCTCTATTTTTGTTCTTAATTCGATAGATAGTATTTAGCCGATTTCAGTATACCATAAAAAAACAGTGGCAACGTATTAGTAGTTTCAAGGAAACTTACATTGAAATACAGTGAACTAGTTCAGAGCATAAATATTGCAGATTTAACGAATTTCCAGAGACATGTGTGTACCTGTATGAAAATATGTCGCCCAAAAGATACAAATTTCACTTACTTTAAGGGGTGTTTACGCCTTGTTGGGCCGAAAAATAGTTAATTCTTTGTGAATGTTTTGTACAAAAACGGCGTGAAAAATTAATTTGAGGTTTGGCAGGCTGTTTTATTGTATCTTGAGCTATTGTGCTGAATTCTTGTGTAGCAGTGAAAAAGAAGATGGCAGATACAGAATGCTGACTGAAAGCGTTGAATAAAAATTTGGTGGTCCTGGAGTTGACAGAAAGTACTGTAAGGATTAGGGTAAATCCGGGAGACGCGGTCGGGCCGGAGAGTTGGTCGAGTCACTATATTTCAGACTCTATACGTAAAAATGCGTTAAAGTGCAGACCAATTACTTCCCTAGAAGCCAAACAATTGAATAAATAGCGTCATTTCGCTTCCTTCTGTGTTTTTCTGGATTTATAGGCTATAAAAGGTAAATTGAGGTTACATTTAACCTGTTTTGTCAAACAGCGGTGTACAGAATCGTATTTAAAATATACTTCTAAGTTTATTTTCGTTTAATGTTTGGGATAATAAGATAGTAGAGATATTGAGGGACAATGCAGCCAAAGTATTTGGCCATATTAACTCTTCCTCTCAAAGCTAACGAGAAGACCATCTCTCGCTGCAGAAAGGTGAGACGGTCGAGTTATGATTTTTGTATTATTTTTGTTTATTTTTTATTTTTTATTATTATTTTATTATTATTTTTGTTTATTTAGTTTATTTATTTACTTTTGTATTCATTTGCCTTGCTAATCGCCAGTAGGTAGTTCACTTTTTCTTTGATGTGTTCTTTACTTTTTTAGCGTAAACAAATTAAATATCAATGAATCTGTAGTTGTATTCACTCATAAATAATTTTGTTTTATCCTTTGTTAATTTTCCATGATTAATTATGTGAGTGGTCTCTGCCAACGACGAAAACCATTTCTCCCGGCACCTCGGGACAGGTGGTCAGATGTCATGACTTCAGTTTTCAACTCGATTTATATTAAATATTGTGTTAAAGCAAATATCGACCAGTTTTTCTGAATCAGCATAAAATTCTGAACATGCAGGTTTGTTCTAATAAAATAAGTAATGTCTATATTAGTTTTAATAGCCATTTTATATTAGGTCGTCCGCGTCTCCCGGATTTACCCTATCTGAAACATAAAAAGGAAAAGAGATTCTTAATCTATATGGATGTGGCTATTCGTGATAGTAGATTTACTACCGTATCTGTTACCGTTACTTTTTTATTTAAAGAAATTTTCTCGATTTTGGGGTAAAATCTTTTTCAGACTCAAATCAGAGCGCTTCATCTTTTCAGAAGGCTGCCATTTTAAAATTTTTTTATTTTTATAAATGCATCTACTGCCACAGATAGCCACATTCAAATAGGTTAAGGGTACTAGGCAGTCGTTCCTGTCTAAAATGAAGCATTTCTGGTTCAATTAATTACAAAGAAATCAATTGAAACTGAGACTTGTTCTTTGGCATGAAGTTTATTAACATCATAAGCTTTAAAAAACGTGTTTGTTTAGGAAAAAATATGCGTTATATATGATGTTACAGATGGATCATTAATGAGGTTTTTTAAAAAAAGTTTCTTTTGTTTTGCAGTGATAACTCAAAAACGGAGGTTCCAATCGATTCAAAACAAATTCGAGCATCTTCACAAAATGTGTAGTTTCAGACCAGACCAAAATTAAAGTTAATGAAAACTCTTATTCTATATGAAAAGAAACTAAGACCTCATCTTTTGGGGCTTGGGAGGTGGTAAAACCTCATCAATGGGGTCTCAATGGGGTTTTAGTTTCTTTTCATAAAGAATAAGAGTTTTCATTAACTTTAATTTAAGTCTAGTCGGAAACTACACATTTTGCGAAGTCGCTCGAATTTGTTTTGAATCGATTGGAACCTCCGCTTTTGAATTATCCTGCAAAACAGAAGAAACTTTTTTTAAAAAGCTTCTTTAATAATCCATCTGTAGCGTCATATATAATGCATATTTTTTACTAAACACACAAGTTTTTTAAAGCTTATGATGGTAATAAACTTCATGCCAAAGAACAAGTCTCAGTTTCAATTTGTTTCTTTGTAATTAATTGAAACAGAAATGCTTCATTTTAGACAGGAACGACTGCCTAGTACCCTTAAGGGGTTAGGCCACCTTGGATGGAGCAAAATTGCAGTCATTTTCGGCATTTTTTTAGGAAGATAATGAAATAAACAGAAAATTGAATATGAAGCTTGTTATTGTACAACTCTTATTGGAAAAAATCGTATTTTTTTCCTACAAAATGGTGGCGGTAGAGCCATGATACGCAAGATCTTGAGGAGCGACGTTTTCAACGGTATCCAATCTCACGGCTATACCGTTTGACTTAGAACAAAAAACCAAAAAGTTTTATTTTCTACATGCCTAAAACGAGAGAAGTGCATATGGAAATCCCTAAACATTCATTTGTCTCGAAATGGTGAACATGCAGAGAAAAAGTGCATTTTTTTTTATAAAAGTGTAAAATGCAAAGTATATGTTCAAGATTTCGCAAAATCCATATGTACTTCCCTAGTTTTAGGCATGTAGAAAATAAAACTTTTTGGTTTTTTGTTCTAAGTTAAACGGTATAGCCGTGAGATTGGACACCGTTGAAAACGTCGCTCCTCAAGATCTTGCGTATCATGGCTCTACCGCCACCATTTCGTTGGAATAAAATACGATTTTTTCCAATAAGAGTTGTACAATAACAAGCTTCATATTCAATTTTCTGTTTATTTCATTATCTTCCTAAAAAAAATGCCGAAAATGACTGCAATTTTGCTTCGTCCAAGGTGGCCTACTAACCCCTTAAGAATCTTTTTTCCTTTTTGTGTTTCAGATAACCCTTACAGCATTTTTCGTCAACGCCAGGACCACCCGATTATTTTTCAACGCTCTTTCTGTATCTGCTACGTTTTTTTCATTTTCAAACCAAAATTCAGAATAATAGTTTAAGATACAATAAAACAGCCTGCTAAACCTCAAATTAATTTGTCGAACCGTTTTTGTAGAAAAAATTCACAAATAATTACCTATTTTTCGGCCCAACAAGGAAAAAATCCCCCTTAAGCGCATATTTTACCACACACGATTCATTTTAACACTAGTACTCTTCATTTTTCCTGAAAATCATTTTCAAAGAAATATTTTTCTCCACTTATAGATGATTATGATAAAATCTTGTGTCTTTGATTACGTTAGATGCAATGGTTAAAAGAAGAGGGTTTTGGAGGTATAATGATATGGTCAGTGGATATGGATGACTTTAAAGGAACTTGCAGAGCTGGAAAATATCCGTTGATCAAAGCCATGAAGAAAGAATTGAAAGAGTACAAAGTTAAACTAGAATATGATGGCCCTTATGAAAGCACCTTGAAAAGCGGAAGGTACACCACCAAAGATCGTAAGTATTCATACGTTGTATCTAGAGACGCCAAGTACAGGAAAGACACCCTGCATATATATGTCGACTGTCGCTACCGCTATCATTTACTCGTCGCCGGGCTATTCCAACCTAACCGGAAACTTATTTCATTAATATCTCATTACGCCTGCAATATTTTCTAAATTTAAAGGCATTTTTCTTATGTAAAGCGCATATAAGCTTTCGAATAAGACCAAATGTCAATAAAATCTGTCCACGCATGACAGAGATATCATAATATCGCCTCATGAATCAGTCGGAAACGGTAAGATTTTCTTCTGATTCTGATTCTTCAAGCCAAATTTTCGTCAACATAATACGTATACGCGATACACGCACACCTTCAGTCAAAACGGAACTAATACGTGTTTCGTTCGTCGATTCGTCGACTCTCGGGATCATTCGGCAGGGATCGTCGTCCGTCATTGTATATATATATATATATATATATATATATATATATATATATATATATATATATATATACACACACCTATGTATACTATTTGAATTTTATAACCTACCAAGTGTCAATCCATCATAACCTGCCAAGTGTCAAATAAGGTAAGTTGTCCAAATTTGAAATGTCACGAGTTTTTACTCTACATGGGAGACTGAATTATTGTCTCAATTAACAAGGTCAGTCGCCAAATTTTTTTAATAGATTTCTTATGTAGAGTCGCAGACTTGGAAGTTGTGCGGAGAAGGTTCAACAGAGAAGCATCTTCTTTCGCATAAGTTTCTGAAAATTTGTACCATGCATGTACAAAATAATACCACGTATGTACAAAATAATATATATATCGTAACAAATTGCATTGCATTTAAATTGCCAGATATTTTTATACCAGTAATTTAGAGTTTTTATGTAAAGCTTAATATTATAAAAATGAAGGGGACGCCCAGGACTTGGATAAAAATGAAGGGGACGCACAGGCTTGGATATAGAATTGAAGGGGACGCACAGGCTTGGATGGATAGATGTGAAGGGGATGCACAGGCTTGGAGGTTCTCCGGAGAAGATTAGATAGATAGACAGAGCACCTTGTTTCGCACAAGTTTCTGGAAATTTCTGGAAATCAAATCAGGTAAATCGACAAAATTTGTCAAGACATAACATTAAGAATTATTAAGAAAATAGATTATGGTGGACTGCTTGCAATGTAGAGCAAGTCACATTAGTGAAGAAAGTACGCTGAAAACACATCTCCCTTAATGCTTTTCAATCTTTTGTGAAAAACATTCGTAATACTCTAATAAAATCCACAGCAGTTGCCACGCTATACATTAATTCATTAATTTTTTTAGATTCCCATTAACAATATTTCAATTCACCAATAAACATACCCTGATAACAACCTACCGGCAGCTGCGGTGCAGTCTGCGTCCGCATTCAGCTACGGTTCTGCCGGCAGAGTCTGCTTGTCAGGGCCTGCCGGCAGATCGACGGCAGATCCTGCTGCCCGTCTGCCACATCCAACAGCACCATCTGAAGGCCACAATTGCCAAACAATTCCTTACGCGTGATGTCACATGAACCTACGCACCAACACAAATGTGCCGTTATTGCTGTAGGTGTGTAAAGAGAAATATATATCCCCTTTCAAAGGCCGAAAGGCATATGAAATAAACGTATACTACTATATTATTATTAAAAACAAAATACATACCTTTAAAAACAAACATAACAATTATGTAATAAACTGCAGAATCTGCTCGCAGGTTATGTGAGTAAAATCCACTGTTCCGTTTCTACTGTCTATCAATTCTCCTTCTCCACGCGTAGTTGAAAGGGTAGGGACACACCTACAGCAATAACGGCACATTTGTGTTGGTGCGTAGGCAGTTGTGGTCTTCAGATGGCGCTGTTGGATATGGCAGACGGGCAGCAGGATCTGCCGTCGATCTGCCGGCAGGCCCTGACAAGCAGCCTCTGCCGGCAGAACCGTAGCTGAATGAGGACGCAGACTGCACCGCAGCTGCCGGCAGATCCTGCCGCCCGATTTGGTTATCAGGGATACTAAATTAATTTTATTCCAACACCAATAAATTGTGTGTTGAAAATATTGGATCTCTTTGTTCATGTTCGCTGAATTATTACCATAAGCATTTATTTAAATTTTCTGCAATAAGACTTTCTGTCATATGCTCTTACCTCCTTCGGACACATTATGTAGTCTCTACACTCACTATAGGAAAAGGCTACTCTATTTCTATATAAGTAAGTTCTACTATGTTAAGTTGTATATAACTAAAATGTGGCTTTTACATATATTTACAGATAACCGAAGCAGAAGATGATGCAGTGTGATCTACGTCAGACTATGTACGCACAAATTTGCAGGTAGGGTTTTGCATACGCAATTATTCATTCAATGATCTTGACAATGAGCACGTGTGATAATTTATATAATTAGTAAATGTGTCCTATTTTTCAGTTAACGATGCAGACGAAGAGAATTATTTCAACAGCTGAAAGAGAAAGTAACCCTGCTGCACGAGTAAATAAAATCCCCATAAAAAACTTCAAAAAAGTAAAAAAATTACGCCAAGTACATGAAAAAATAAATCACAAAAAATAGAAGATAATAATTAATATAATATTAAAAATTATATGAGGTCATTCCCAATGCAAATTATCTTTGTAAAAAGAAGTGAGATCCCCATGAAAAAACTTCAAAAAAGTAAAAAAATTACGCGAAGTACATGAAATCAAATAAATCACAAAAAATAGAAGATAATAATAATTAAAAAATAAAAAAAAGATGTGAAATCCAAATGAGCTGCAAGTACATAAAGGTGCTTTCCAATTGTGCTTAAGATGACACAACTACATATACACAGCTAAAATGCTGTGTTCATACATTCCATTACTCATATCGCGGACATTTTAATTAACCCATCAAAAAGAATCCCATTTAAAAACATTGTCGTAAATTAATAGCTTTACTAAATTAATGATATACAAAAATTGCGCCAATTATAACAATGGCTATTTATACAAAGAGAAAAATGTATTAAATAATATTAAGCAGATATATTTTTATACAAATAAATATTTTAATACGAATAAATATTTTATTCAAAATACTTGGCGCTGCGAAACCGAAAAAATGTTAATTGTCTTAGTATTAATAATTTACAATTACTCCCTTACAATCTAAAATACATAAACATGTACATAAACATATTACAAACGCAGTCAGATTTATTCTACATATATTTAATTCTAATATCATACGTAGCATGTGCACATACACACATTCACGAACGCACGCACAAGAAAGAAAGAAAAAATTAATGAAATTTATATACATATTTATTCAGTTTAGCGACACCAATTCGGAGAGCAGCGCCAAGTATTTTGAATAAAATATTTATTCGTATTAAAATATTTATTTGTATAAAAATATATCTGCTTAATATTATTTAATACATTTTTCTCTTTCTATAAATAGCCATTGTTATAATTGGCGCAATTTTTGTATATCATTAATTTTGTAAAGCTATTAATTTACGACAATGTTTTTAAATGGGATTCTTTTTGATGGGTTAATTAAAATGTCCGCGATATGAGTAATGGAATGTATGAACACAGCATTTTAGCTGTGTATATGTAGTTGTGTCATCTTAAGCGCAGTTGGAAAGCACCTTTATGTACTTGCAGCTCATTTTGATTTCACATCTTTTTTTATTTTGTAATTATTATTGTCTTCTATTTTTTGTGATTTATTATTATCTTCTATTTTTTGTGATTTATTTGATTTCATGTACTTGGCGTAATTTTTTTACTTTTTTGAAGTTTTTTTATGGGGATGCCGTTTACGCACAAGATTCTTCGTTTAATTAATTGATCATTATTAGTATTCTACGGGATAATGGAGTAGTTGTTCCCATAATGCGTTTCCATAATCGCTTTTGCGAGTCCCATACTGCATCTTTCTGTTGTTACCAGATCGTGGAATTGCTCGAAATAGTGTTTTAGTCAAAGAAGTTGTTTACGTAACATAAGCGACCGGCGCACAGTGTAACGAGTATATAGGGGAAAAAATCAAAAAGCAATTTTCCATTAAGATACAGTTATTTACATGTAATTGATATGTTAATCACATTTATACACAAAAATTAATTTTTAATATAAAATAATTCATTAAAATATATTTTTGAACATAATAAAAGTAAAAGAAATAAAATATATATTTTTTAAATACAGTCAAACACACATTAATAACAAACATATGAAACAATTGTAAAAAAATAAAATTAATTTTGTAAATAATTCGTATGGATAATACATTTTAAATTATTCATTCGTCTTATACATCTTCACCACTATCAGTTGAATCTGAAGGAATTTAAAGCTCAATATCTTTTAAAAATAAATATTCGAGCACAGATTTGTCAAGTTATTTCGTTTTATTATGTGTATTTTTTCTTATGTGGGAGCACTCGAGAGAATGAAAAAATTTATACCAAATTAAAGGGCATAAAAACAATTGTAGTAGAAAAATGAAAGAACCGATATGTTTCGTTTTTTTTTTAATTCTCACCAGAATTTAGAAGATGCGACAAAAGAAGTAATAATTTGAGCCACTGGTACGGATCCATATCTTTAAATGCAAAAAATTTTAATTAATAAAATGAAAAAAGGATATATTTTGCTTATTTTCAAGAAAAAAAAGAACTTATAAATGCAACAAAAATGCAGTGGGTAAATATTTCCTACGCGCAGTCTGTGGCAGCTTGCGTTTGGTTATTCGACTTTGAATGTAATTACTAACCTTAAATCCGTTATTTATGTTAATAAGTAATGATGTTCTTATATCGGAGGACTGTTTACTATAAATTGCATGAAATGAAATACAAAATTTCAAAACTCAAATTTTTGCTTTTTGAACACTCGATACTGTGCGGCGCGCCGTTCCCGCACTACGCTCAATACCAAAAAGCAAACGAGCTGGTGTAAAACCCGTGGACTTCTGTACCGTCGTATTTAATGACAATTGAATCTTTGCCAAATTGTTTGGCCATACCGTTGAGACATACCTTTTGGCTTGTCCGTTGGCTCTCGGCGCCCCCGTCGCGATGAGATGCAACTCTACACCGTGTTTAGTTAAAAATTTACCTAGTGGTTTATAAGTGAAATTGGTGCCACGATCACACACTACAATACGTGGTGTTCCGAACAACGTAAGACGATCTCGAAATGTTCGAAGCATTTCAGGACCACTCAGAGACTGAAACGGAACTAATTGAACATACCTCGTAAACGCGTCAACTGTAACCAGAATTTGTTTATACCCATCCTTTGATTTCTCAAAACGCCCAATACAATCGCAATGTATTACATCAAAAGGAATTGGTTTCTTTTTTATCGAATGTAAGAGACCTTGTTTCGGGCTTGCATGTCTCTTAGCTACCGTGCAAATAATACAATGCTGTACATATTTCTTAACAAAATTTCGCATACGCGGAAACCAATACCTCTGAGCAATTTTGTCGAACGTCTTTTCACAGCCAACATGAGAGTTTTCGTCATGATACATTCTCAATAAAGCAATTCTATATCCTTTCGGAATATAACTTCGATATATTATCCGACCGTTATCCTTACGTATTTTTCTACACAAAATATTGTTTCTCAATTCGAAATCGCTACATACCGCATCTTTAGCGACAATTCTATCACACGTAACCTTCGTCTCATCGTCATTTCTTTGGGCAACCTCGAACCACGAATCCTCATGAACTACGTTTACTCGATAATCACGACATGGGTTACGACTCAAGTAATACACGTGTTCCACACATTTACCCTTGCGGGATTCGAGGTCAAACGAAAAGTCTTGCAAGAAGATCCACCACCTTGCAACACGCGGCAGCAGATCTTTTTTCCTGCTCGTTGCCTTTACCACATTACAATCCGTTATAATTTTAAACTTAATTCCTAACAGATATACGCAAAAATGCTTTAGCGCGTTCACTATCGCCAAAGTTTCCAACTCATAAGAATGATACCTGGATTCCTCAGGGATTGTGCGCCGACTGTAATAAGCTACTACACGAAAATCGCCCTCTACTTTTTGGAAAAAAATCGCACCGTAACCAATCGAACTGGCATCAGTATGAAGTTCAGACTCCCGTTCTGGATAAAAAATGACTAACAACGGATGACTACTTTATTTATCTAAAAGATACTGCTTCGCATCGTTTTGATCTTTACCCCACTTCCAGGTTTCATTATTTTTCGTCAATTTTGTCACGCACGTGGTACGCACCGAGAATTTCGGTATAAATTTATGGAAATAAGACGCTAATCCCATAAATTGCCGAACTTGCTTCATATTCGTAGGAGTCGGCGACTGAAGCAATGCATTTAATTTTTGTTTACACGGACGAATTCCCTCAACCGATACTTCTCGCCCGAGGTAATCAACTGTCGTTTGAAAGAATTTACATTTTTTAATATTTAACGTAAATCCTGCTTGAGACAAAGCTTGTAAACACACGATCAAGTCTCTCTAGACCCTCTTCGATTGTTAATGAAGGGATTAATATATCATCTAGATATACCAACGCTATTTTATTTCTTAAAGACCCCAAGGCAGTATTAATGGCTCGCTGAAACACAGCAGGGGCATTTGTCAAACCGAAGGGCATGCGCAAATATTTGAAATGCCCATTCAGCCTCACAAAAGCAGTCTTATGAATTGAATCCGCAGCAATTGGTATCTGGTGGAAACCGGATACCATGTCTGAAGTTGTAAAATACTTCCCCTTCCCTGACCGATCGAGTTGGTCATCGATTAAAGGTAACGGGTAGCGATCTCGTACAGTTATCTTATTCAGTGATCGAAAGTCTACACACAACCTATCAGTACCATCTTTCTTTTTTACAAGTACACTAGGACTCGAGAACCATGAAATACTTTCACATATTATTTTATTATGTAACAAATCGTCAATAATTACCCGTACTCTTTCGCGTTCGGCATACGATAAACGATAAGGATGATAGTGTATTACCTTGTCCTCCTTGGTTATTATTTTCATTTCGGTCGTCGTGACTTGTCTCGCGTTGTTACCTGTAGCAATCATGTGTTGATACCGCTTCAGTACATCATCCATGGGTCGCCCTGCTGCATCATCGACAGTAGGCACAAAGTAACAATGCGATCCGCCCTGCGCTGTATCTTCATTCAGCAACCCTGGTACCCGTTTCAATCTCGTTCCCGTCAGATCACCGGTGACTGACGTGGCGCTTAACGTGTTAATCAACGAACAATCAGCTCCACTGTCTAATAAACAGTGAATCATGGTTCCACGCAGGAGAATTGGTGTCAGCTTGTGCTTTTCCGTTATACAAACGTTCACTTCATTCTTTTTATTTCCCTTAATGCGAACGGCCCGCTGCTTAACTCAACATTGTGACTCCTCATGTCCTCTTTTCGCACACCACCTGCAGGTAGATACAGTTTTCCGGGTTGAAGACTCTTTTCCGGATCGACGGGAAAGCCCTTTCGCGCTCGTGCTAGGTTTACGCCTTTTGGGGTAATCGCTTATCAGATATTCGTACTCATCGCAAGCATTACAACGCCGTTCGAATGACCTTTCTGCTATCATTTTCAAATTTCGGTCCCTATTTTTTCTGTAGATGACTTTATAAGTTGTGCCATACCAGCAATCAAAGCCGTCGTTGTTTCAAATTGTCCGTTGGTAATGGATTGTCTTACATTCTGATCCGCTATACCACCGACCACAAGTTCCTATATACTCTTCTGGCTTAAATGACACACGCGTTTCTTCAAAGTAAGTCAATTTTTTCCTCGCGTATTGGGCATACGTAGTAGCTTCGTCACTCGTATACGAAAAAGTGCCTTGCAAGCGTTCGTGCAGCTTCTTTTCGGAAACAAACGCGGCACAAAAGTTATTGCGGAATTTTTTCCAATTTCGCGGATTGCCTTTCCATTTCTGATACCATCTTTTAGCCGCACCTTTCAGAGCATGTGTGGCCAGAGACAATTTCTGTTGATTCGTAATGTCCTTAGTAATTTCTCCGACCAAATCACACTACACGGCGGCATCATCACCTAAATCACGGCCGTCGAACTCCGGTATAACGTCCATCAAAGGATGAGAGCCCGGCATCATAATACCCGCGCTAACAGATGCGGGGACGCTCACCATCTTCTTCAATACTTGTCGTAAAATGTCTTCCAGACTAAGCGGCGCACCCGCGTTTTCCATGTTAGGTGTCGTACTGGTGTTTTCCGGATTAGGCGTCGCACTCGTGTTTTCACTGTTAGGTGGCACACTGGTGTTTTCTGGATTAGGCGTCGCACTCGTGTTTTCAATGTTAGGTGTCACGCCGGTGTTTTCCTAATCAGGCGCCGCACTCGTGTTCTTCATGTTTTTTTTTCATAGTTTAGAACCACGGAAATACGATTACACAACGCACAAATAGAGAAGACTACCGAATCTTTTAAGTAAGCCTGAATTAACGTATCCCACTTCTGATGTTAGAAAATTACCCTGTACGGGTGGAAAAGAAACTAAGGAAGCGCGCTCCAGGACAGTTCTGGTGTAAGTGCCGTGTGGTTCATCACAGTCCTCCTACCAGAAGGCAAAACCTTCCCCACTCCGTGGCCAGATCCTCCAGGAACAGAGTCCCTATTTTTTGGCAATGCGGCATCGGGCCGATTGCCATTCCCATAATTTCTATCTCACTCTAAACAACCAATCCTTCGATACTCGATGGCTAGGAGACCCAACGTGGTCATCAGCCATCTCCCGTTGCCACTGTTTAAGGGGGAACACCACTGTGACGGCCGGAAAAATGAGCCCATTTTTAAGATTTTTTTAAGGAATAACTTACAGTTTTATTATAAAATTGTTATTACCTATCTTTAATACAATGTCTTAAGAGACTATAAAAAAAAAGTAATAAAAAAACATGCATAGATTTCTATATACAGTTAATCTCCTACACCCCTCACAAGAAAACATAGGTCGCTTATCGAAACGATATCTTTGGAACGGCAACTCTGAAATCAAATATATTTTTTTTAATATAATCGGTATGAGTGTAGTTTCCGTTGTACATACCGATTTTTAAAAAAAATTATTTTTGTAAAAATGGTGCGCTTGGGAAGAAAAAGTTTCGAAAATCCGCAAAAAAATGGATAGTTTTTCGAGCGTATTTAAAAAAATATGTTTTCGATCAAAAAATCGGTACGTACAACTGAAGATACTTTTGTTTTAAGGATCCTGTCAAAATTTCAAGTCGATCGGATAAAAATTGACAGAGCTATTGATTCGATCAGTTAGAAAAATGTCGTTTCGAGAAAATCGCGTTTAAAGTTTGACTTGTAATTATTTATGCAGTAGAAATGGGATTTGTGAACTAACCATAGCGCATCTATTCCTGGGCCATATGAGTGACCTGCTTCAGTATCAGCATCTTCCGCCATCATTATTCTCGACTTCTTTCTTGCAATTTTTCCCTCACGTGTCGCCTCGTGTGCTTCAAGTTCGGCAGCGGCAATACGGCGTGTATCTTCGTTCTCTGCATATTGCTCGGCTATCGGTCCAATTTTTATTTGAAGCTCCTCCATAACTTTCAATATTCCTTTATAGCCTTCATTAAAAATAATTACGGCTAAATAAGCAGCAATTTGCACAATGGTTGCGCCACTTGAAGTGGTCTTCGGCGCGATTCTCCACACGAGATTATTAAAACTTTCGTTATTATTTTGTGTGAATCCACCTAAACATTTTTCTAGAAGCTGCTTGTCACTTAAGGCTGTATAAATTGGCGTGATAGCATTAATTACCTCAAGTGAAAGGGGAGTTTTATGTTTGTAAGTGTTTAATGCCCCTGCAGCTTTTGCCTTTTGCCAAAGGCACCAAGAGTTTACTCCTTCCGGGCAGAAATGATGCTGCGGAGATTCGTCGCTCGAACTCTTGTGGTATAACGTGGCCCATATCTCTTTATACATATTTTCTACACTATTTACATTTCTACGAATTTCCAAACCGTAATAATTCGACAGTTCATCCATTAATTTGCCGGTGAATTTACCTTTACCGCCAAGTCCTTTATTATCTTTCTTACATTGACGTAGCCGGGCGCCCATTCGTTTTTGAATGTGATTTATACATTCTTTTTTTGTAACTTCGTGTGTCATTGTTTCGACTATTGCTTTATACGTCCTGGTATCACCGTCACCAATATAGTTAATATATTGAACATCGTGAAAGTCTTCAGACCTTTCAAACATTTCTTGTATCCCGTCGACTTCCATCTTTCCCGCTGAGCCTTCGTGATTTGCCACACAGGTAGGATTGTGAGTTTTTAGCCAGTCCTGGTATTCCCCAGTCTCTTTACGGGTTTCCCATACACTGCAGGCTTTACAGTAGGAAGATTTGACTATTATATCAACAACTCTATTTGTATAATAGCCGATAAGAGACGACACGCCATACAATGAATTGAAGCCTCTTTTCTTCCAGCTCCCATCTCCAGAAATTGTCAATCCTGCACATTCTCCTGTTTCTTTTGCCGTTGCAAGTTTTTCCTCTTGGCCGCTTTTTATTAGTGATGCATCACACACAAATTTTGCAGCACAACATATGTTTCACACGACGCGGTCATAAAAACTTTGAAAAATTGGTCGAGGCAAGTCCATCAAACCGCAAAACTTTTCGGCTCCATTGAGCCCGATTCCTACTGTGCGCATAGCAAATATGAATCGTCTATTCACCTCGTATGCATTTGAAATAAGAGGACACGAATCAATATATTTTTCTCCGCACATTTTGCAAATAATAACTAACTTGAATCCAAGGCTTCTTTTGCTCGTTTCCCCAAAGGTAATTTTGCTTCCACATTCTTTGCAACACAGATACTCACATAAAGGAAGAAAAATGCTTAAAAAGTTTATAAATCTGTATCCTATCGTACTATCTGTTACTATATTTATTCTCTCACTTTGAAGTTTTTTGGCAGAACTGCTCACATTTGCTGTGCCTTGTTCAATCTCAAAGCGATTCAACGGGCGCTTCCTACATTTTCTTCCATCTCGAGCAGGCTTTTTCTCCGAAACCCTTGTGCTTTTTCGGTCCATCACAGTGAGGTGGGGGACGTAAACTCAACAAAAACAATATTTATGGAAAAGATGTAACACGCAACCTTCTGCGAGAGAATCTTGCGCGGGAAAAATCACACTTTCGTTCGTGATGTTCACTGTCACTCGAATGCCCGATCAACGGTTGCATTTCTTCGATTCTCGAACGAACAGCGTACCGTGCGTAAAAACGGGAAAAACCCAAAATTTACAACCTTTAACAATGTGGGGGAACAGTAGGTAAGAAAAATGTCGGCGCGCTATTTGCCGCCTACATAGCGCGCTCGGAACGGCATCGTGACGCGTCACACAAAATGCACTGTATCTTCGTCAATTCTTCGAATATCAACTTGAAATTTTCAGAGAGTATTTTTGAAGAGTTAAACATTAAAAAAGTGAAGAAGAAAAAAATCGAAATTTTTTCAACTTTCACAGTGGTGTTCCCCCTTAATCTCGCGTACCCTCTATCAATACCGCGCGCAGGCTAAGTCCCTGCCATAAAATCCTTGAAGGCAAGACAGCATGGGGCCATCCGCTTTCGACCTCACTCTTAAATTTGGTGACGCTAACAAACAGGTCATCGTATCTGTCGAGACATATATCCAATATTGTATACCATCAAACCCTGTTGGGATTTTGTCAGGAAGCAGCTGTTCATCTCCTGGGTTAATGTACAGTTGTCTTCTAAAACTTAAAATGTGGGAGAAGCCTGGGTCGGATATTCCCGCTTTTAGAAATGAGATTTCTGACGTAAGGTTTATTTTTAGTTTTTTAAAGTGTTCCTCGATGATATAGTGTGGTATAATTGGGCACACATTAGATAGTACAATTCTTTTGTGTTTGTTTAATAATGGTCGCAACTCAACCTGTGTAACGCGGATTGTTAGGAAATTATACTTTTCAATTAGATTATCGGGTATTTCTTGTTATCCGACCTTTCCGCAAATAGTACCAATGAATTGATGAAGTCTTCCTGGCGAAAATAAGCCCAAGCACGACGTAAATGGCACTAGTTTTAACAGCATCCAATTTTAATATATTGTTGAGCCGGGCTGATTCCTCGTTGTCCACCCCGGCGCAAAGAATAGAATAATAGACGGGCATACATACTGTACAATTATATTTCGATACACAGAGCCGTAGCTATAAGTTCATACAATGGTACTAAATCCGTACGTCCGAACGCAATGGCGTTCGGAACTATCCTTTGCGTCGGGGGGACTAACGAGGAAACACCCGGGCGCAACAATATTATCCTAAATGGTAATATTATTATTACAACTATTTCTTCATGTATTTTAAATTTTTGTATTTATAGTTAATTATCATTATTTTTATATTCAATATTTAACATTAAAAAAAGTACATTATTATCATTTTAGAGTCATAGTATTGCAATTTATTCCAAAAATCTATCTTAGATTTAAAAA
Organism: Andrena camellia; assembly: GCA_029448645.1. Lineage (NCBI taxonomy): Eukaryota > Metazoa > Arthropoda > Insecta > Hymenoptera > Andrenidae > Andrena > Andrena camellia. The sequence goes on along the minus strand of CM055678.1, from coordinate 41,915,115 downwards.
TATTATTATTATTATTATTATTATTATTATGAACGGATATAACCCTTTAAATACATTATTACAAACATGAAAAGAAATAAGAAAAACTTACTACTGGGTTACAAGTCGTGGCACTTAACGTTGATTACTCTTAGAAATATATACATATATACAAAGTGTACAAATTAGTGTCACCCCTGACCGCCTTCAAGACACCTAAACACTGATGTTCTGAAGGATGTCAGGGATCCAGAGAAAAGGTCAAGAGAGTGGAAGTCGCTATTAAATTTATCGAAGCAATTACAACTCCGAGTAACTAGATCCAGATGACCAATATTAGTTCTGTACCATCTTGCATAGAATAGAGGGCTCCGACGAAGAGCTCTGTCCGCGACATACAAATTCACGCTTCCTAGCAGGCTCGGACACTTTATGTGGCGATTAATCAACTTGTACAGGAATACAAGATCGCTGGTTATCCTGCGAACTTCCAGTGTTGTCATGTTCAATTGAGTTGCTATATCGGTATAGTCGTGCGACAAAAGACTCAGAGGCTTCCCCAACTGGTAAGACGCAAAACGCAAAAAAGTATGCTGAAACTTTTCAATCATATACTTCAGATTGGCAGTGCACGGAGACCATATCTGTGACGCATACTCTACCTGAGATCTAAAGAAAAGTACAGGGTTTTCAGCATTAACGAATTTCTGAAGTGTATCGCAAAACGTTTCAGAAACCCAAGCGTTTTTCTTGCAAAGTTACAAATATGTCTAATGTGTTCGTTAAAATCGAAATTGCTATTAAAATGAACCCCGAGATCACATATGGTGTCGACGGCTGGAAAAACAGAACCCATAAGTGAATATGGAAAGAATATCACTCTTTCTCGACGAGAGAATCTCACTACGCAACACTTTGATACGTTAAGATTCATTAAGTTAACGGTACACCAGGATTCCAATCGTTCAAGTGCTGATTGAAGCTTACGAGCGTCAGCGAGTGACGATATACGGATGTATAACTTAAGGTCATCAGCATACAGTAGAGACTCACAGTCCTGCAGTTCATTATCGACATCGTTTACAAATACATTAAAAAGAAGAGACCCAAGATGCGAGCCTTGCGGAACGCCCGAAGTTACCTGCAATGGAATTGACGCCCAACTTAAAATACGCACGCTTTGTGTACGCCCACTTAGGTAGCTTGCCATCCAGTTTGTGAGGCGAGTAGTAAGGCCAAAGCTTTGTAGTTTGTAAATTATCGTAGCATGGTCTACCCTATCAAACGCCTTAGAATAATCTGTATATATCACATCAACTTGCGAGTTATGATCAAGTGCACTGGAGATGAAGCTATTGAGAACCGCAAGGTGGGTAGTTGTTGATCTTCCACCCACAAAACCGTGCTGATTATCGTTAATAAAGTTGCCATAAAAAGGAGTTAGCCTCTCGACGATGATTTGTTCGAAAATCTTAGGTAAGACGTTCAATATCAATACAGGTCTATTGTGTAGGGGGGAAGGAATGGGGGCAAGGAATAATAGAAAATTGAAGGGAAATGAGGACTGGGACTGAAAAAATGGACTGATGTTGATTGGAGTGAGTTGGGATAAGGGAGAGTAGTAGAAAACCATCTAGGATATTTATTATGGCTTATTCGCCTTTTCGGAATGAACTTCTCTATTGCCGAATACATATGGAAATACAGAAAATCAACTGCCTCGTCCAAGGATAAATTCGCAAGTTCGGCATCCTAGCCAATCAGATTCAGATATTGGTTAATTGCCAAGTAATCCCCAGATTTAAAATCATAATAATAAGTAGCATCGAACGATAGAGATTCGATTTCAGCAAGGTTTACAGTCGCGACCAGTGCCGGATGATAACTGTCGAGCGGGATCAATGGCTCAGAATACACACTGATGCTGATGTCATTGTCATTGGAAAAAACTAAGTCAAGCATGTTACCCTTAGAGTTAGTAACCGAATTGCACTAAACTAAATTCACTTCATTGTAGCTGCGACGTAAGGCTTACATGGCTAGCTGCTCCTCCGAAGATGAGCCCGGACGTGCCCAGGCAGATAGGTGTGATGCATTGCTGGCCCATGTGACATGAGGGAGGTTGTAATCGCCCAATAAATAAATCTGACATTCCCGATGCTTGAGATATCCCGAGATATTACTTTTGGCCAGCCTTCCCTATGACACGCGCCACTGTGCAACGCCGCGGTCCTCGGCGGCTCGAACGCTCGCCAGAAAATTATTCGACGTTAAATACACCGTCGAATAAAGTTAAAGTTATAGTTACAGTTACAGTTAAAGTTAAACTTAAAGTTAAAACATTTATTCGACGCTGAAGTTGAAACTTGCGACGAATAAAAAAATTAACTTTATTCGTCGAATAAAAAAATTAACTTTGTTCGTCGAATAAATTCTCATTGAATAATCTAAAGTTAAAGTAACTTTTATTTAATTGTTATTTAAATAATTTTTTATTTAGTTAATGCCCAACTCCGTTTTTAAGTACCTTTACAGAAAATTTCAAAACCGTAACTTCCGTACTTTCTCTGAGAAGGTTTTCTCTCTTGCGAAGCATACAAGCTAGTGAAAGATTATAAGTAGGTAAATACTAAAACAACGAATGGAACCGAAATCGCCAAATCTCGTCAAAAGAAATTTTTTTGCGCGACACGTGATGATATTTTACTGTTTATTCTTCCATCAAGCTGTATATTTTGTAGGATCTAACTTTCTTAACATCCATATATCTATGTGTGCAATTTAGTAAATGAAGTATTTCATTGATATTTTACAATTTTCGTCAAACGTCTTTAGTTCCATACTACTTTATAATCCATATATGTACAGGGTGCTCGACTACAGGTGGGCACCCTTTTAGAGGGTTATTTTCCAGGCCAAAATAAAACGAAAATCAAGAATGAAGAAATGGCAGTTGAGACTTCGTTTCCGAGTTATTAATAATTGTTGAAAGCACGCGTGAAAAGTACCTGACGCGAGGACTTAGACTACTACCGACGTACGTTATCTACTCTCCGTTCAGCCTAAGAATAGAATCGTTCCGCGCAGGGATAGTGTTGATTGGTAGGAAACCGGCAAGGAAAGCGCCACGACAAATCGCGTGTGTCAGATCCGTGAGAGATACGCAGATCGGTCGCAAATCGGTGGGCGCGTAGGTCCACTCTTAAGGCTGCCGTCTCATTTTTGTTACGGTCCAAATCGATCGAAGCGTCCTCAGTAAACAAATGGACCCTAATACAACTACTGCGGTCGATAAAAAGAAGTTGTACAGTGGTGACATCTCCAGGTACTCTATGCAGACGAATTTTTTATTCATAATTGCCACATTTTCTGTTCTCTCTGTCTCTGCCAAGCTGTTGCCAAGGTTTTTATCGAGAAGTCTTGAAGGAATACGGCACGAAAGCTGCGTGTAGCGTCGGAGCCTCGCTGAACGTAAAAGAGGATAGCAATAATGAAAAATAGTAAGGTTCGGTAGTGAAGTTAGGAAACATGTTACTGAAACAATAATAATTTGCGAATCATTATTTTTTATTTATACGTAGAAGGATGTAATATTTTGTATAATCAATGTGCAATTTCAAAGTATACAATTTGAATAAGGTGCATCACCGAAGTGTAACACGCCGATCGTAATGAAATTTATGAATGCTATGATTCTTCGAAAAACATGAAACTTTTTTATCTAGCTATACATTAAATTATCTTTTTTATCAACAAGAAATGTCTGTTCTTTAAGTACAAATTTAATAACGTAATCATTATTCAGCTTCGATCCTCTGTTTGTTTGTTTGTTTGTATGGTTCAAATCTGGCAACTCAAATCTGACCCACTTCCAACTATCCAATTGTCTTGAAACTTTGCAGGCGTGCAGAGATTGCATGACAATACAATATTTAAAAAAAAAATTAACCTCGAGGGGGTGAGAAAATAACCCAATCATCAATAAATATAATACATAACCACAAATCCAAATGACTTGAAATTAGCCACTCGCGTTCTTTACGAAAACGACAAAAAGCAGCTGCCAGCTGCGTTCGGGACATTAGTCGCATCGCGATTACCGAAAATACACACTTTATCGAGAAATCATCCGTTACGTATATACGAATAGTAAAACTAAAACTTTGCAGATGTTCGTAGTATATCACCATCGAAATTGCAGTACAAGAAATTAATTATTTTTTAGTTTTAGAGCATTCTTAATAAAATCGTTTAACATAAAAAAATTCGTTTTTATATATTTTTTATTTTCTAGTTTTTAGTGTTTGTGGATTTACATTTCACAGCTCAGACTTTTTTAGAAATATCTCTTATTACTGTATATATTTTAACAGTTTGCTTAAACGCTATAGTACTAAAGTCACTAAAAAATAATTCTTTTCTTGTACTACAATTTCGATAGTGATATACTACGAACGCCTGCAAAGTTTTAGTTTTAGTGACGGATCATTTCTCGATAAATTGTGTATTTTCGGTAATCGCGATGCGACTAGCGTCCCGAACGTAGAAGATTTTTGCCGTTTTCGTAAAGAACGCGATAGTTGGAAGTGGGTTAGGATCCATTTCGGTTGGAATGGACAATGTCGTACATACGGTTCATTCCATACCAAGCGGATCACTTTTAACACTCAATGTCTGAGATTTTATTCAAATTGAAACACGTTATAATGCATGTGAAAATAAGAGGGGTTCAAGTAGTCACATTTTGTCACATTCAAAATTGTTTTATAATTACTGTTTGAGTTTGATTTTAACCACGCCGGTGAAAGTGAGGTGATGGGACGACGGTGAGAAGGTGCACACTTGAAGCGAAACGCGTGCTTGCGATGATTACGTCACTTTATTAAAATACGTGTTGAACAATGATTGTGATTGATTGGTTGTATGAGTAGTGAGTGTAAATGGATTGCCGATAATTCACTTGATTGCACTGAGTGAACGAGTCACCGTGAAAAAAGCAAGAGAAGATGTAAGGAAGGGCCGAACTTCCTGCTGCGCGTCGCATCGATTCCGCTGGAGAATCGATGAGGCGTGCTGATTGGCGGATTGATCGCAGCTGATTGGCGGATCGCTTGTCGCTCCGCGTCACTGATTCGTAGATCCACCAGTGATCTGAGTGGTGAATCGATTCTCGATCTGCATCTCCGTTACGCTGATCGGGAGGTACTGCTTCGAGAGTGAGTGTGGTAGCAATGGGAATTAATGCAATCCCAAACAAATACAGACCCTCAAAGTACACAACTTTCATCGATTTTTTGAAAATTACCTTTCGAATTTGGCAAAATGATTATTTAAATTCTCATTATTTTCACATGGACTCTAACATATTTCAATTTGAACAAAATCCCCAGGACGACGGGCAGGAAATAGCCGTTGGGGAACAATATTTATATTTACTGATAAAAAATATATTAAAATAATTGTTTAATGATTGTTTATGTTGTTTGTTTCGATAGAATATAAATCTTCCACATTCGCTATCGTATTGGTATGAACGTTTCAATAACACACTCCTGAGATTTCCCAGATGAAAATAAATTTAAACACAGTATAAATCGGATTATTTTTAGCATTTTTAGATTAGAATTTAGATTACATTTATATTTAATTACCAAGTACAGTTCTAGAAATAATCCGATTTATACCGTGTTTGAACTCATTTTAATCTGGACAATCTCAGCAGTATGATAATGAATACTGAAAACGTCACGTTTTACATTTTATTAATACATAATCCACCACAAGCAACACTGTATGCCTCTCGAACCGAAATCAGAAGCTGCCGCCGAACAGCCCAAGTCCTCAGCTCGAAGAGAGATCGCGACGGTTCGGATAAACACGCTGTCAACAGTTGTTTGAAGCCTTGGAATAAAAGTGGAATAAACTACGGATAAAGATAAAAACCTTACTCGACGGTCCGAATAAACAAATTATTCTTCTTCGAATAAAAAAATTATCTTTCGCCGTCGAATGAATTCAATTCGGTTCATAACGGATAAACATAATATATCTTTTATTTGAGTTTATCTATATATTATCTTTGCCCATCTCGGTTCTCCAGCCGCTTCGCCGTGATTCATTCAAGCCTCCCTGATGGCAAAATAGTGATAGGGGAAATGCGGCAAAAGCGCGATACAACTCTCAATACATATCGGTAACTATGCCTTTCCTACATTTATCGGCTAGCTTGGACTTCCACCGGTTCTGATGGTACATGGCGCGAATATACCATCAGCCCCGGTGACGGAGAATCCTTGAAGCTTCATTCTGTCATTTCTCGAGTCTGCGTTAGTACACGATTCATAAATTAATTATTATTTCAACGTACGGTGCTTATTCGCGTTCAAACGTACCAGACCCGGCTGCACGGATGTCTACTGGAGCAACTATACCTGCGAAAATTTCCTCCTGGCCGATTCCAGGACGAAAGTTGTAATATATGGTTTGTTTACTACACGTGTATACGTACACGCTTACCTTAGCTTGTGTGAGCGTACGCACACATTCAAGGCCCAGTGAGACGGCAGCCTTAATGGGGTAGACACATCACGTGACCTGGCCAATTTGGCAGGTCGGTATTACAGCAGGTTTTTTCTGCACAGAAATGGTAATACCGATAGATGCCTGGTGCACGCGAGAGGGAGCTGTTTGCTATTTCCGTATTCTATTCTGAATAAGGACAGAAATTCTCAGCTGTTACGTTGTACTTGTAAATAGTTAAACGGAAGGTCTGCTGGTAGAGCAAACGTAGAAAATTCATTGTACATTTTAATTACTTAAAATGTGCTTATGCTACAATATGCTACGTTGGCAGTAAGGAATTATAAGTGAGAAGGAAAAATAGATGAGGGGATGTCCCCAGAAAATGAAGTTTGTTAGGTTAGACATTTTTTCATTAGCAAGACACTGAGACAGAACATGAAATACACTTATTACAAGATAATTAAGTGTCCTATGCAGAAAGCAGTTATGAACAAACATTATATATAAAATTGTGTTGGATGTTGAATTGGGCTAGTGAAAACGCGTAGGCTGGATGCGCGTGATTATTATATGGTTCCCTCCTCGAAGTGACAGAAAATATAACGTATGTGCTATACCCAATTTCCTAAAGATACTGTTGCGGCGTAATAATAATGTTTCGGCAGGATGATAAAAAGTTCACAAATGTATGGTAAAAGAACGAAATAGCCGCGCAACATTTATTGTTATATAGCATATACATAGGTTATATCTTCTGTCTCTTCGAGGAGGGGACGACATAATAATCACGCGCAACCAGCCTGCGCCCGGTCGGCGTCATGGAAGGGGTACCTCCTCTACCCTTTACTTGTTGTAGATGGGTTTCTGGCATTCTCCCGATTAAATTGACAAAAAATAATTTAAATCAGACTATTTTTAACGAAACAGTCTTTCAATTCTGCAAAAAAAAATTTCACGTAATTTCCTTAATTATGGTCCGAATAATATCATTTTTTAGGCCAATTCGGTCGAGAAAACGTGAGGAATCGATTGACGTCACTTTCGCAAAGAACTGATTAGAAATTGCAGAACTTCAGATTCGTCACTGCTTAGTGTGCAACATTGTATAGTCCCGCTGGTTTCGAGCGTCGAAGCCCACAAAACTCAGCGAGACACATGATTGTTGGTGAGCATCGCGTTTGACGACTCTAGCTAGAGAATCACCCCGTATAAATGATAGTGTGAAGTGGCGTGCGTTTCAATTGCACATTGGCACTATCGTAGAATTTAGGATATAGAATATGAGCTCCGTATTACGATGTTCTTCACCAGAGCACTGCATTAATGTATTAAAAAATAAATGAATTCGTCAATTAGTTAAAATTAATGAACTCTGCATGATTTTAATGACGCCTAATTTAATTGCACTTACAAACTGAATTACTAATTGTAATTAAAAGAATGTGCAATATGAGTCTGCGCACGCAAATGGTTGGACTCGGATTGTCGAGAAAGACCTACCCACTCCTCCATTTTGCTTTCCCGCTGCGAGCAAGGACATTCGGGCCCCAGTAGACCACCCGTTGACAGCGAGAGCAATAAAACCGACGGGCCAGATAAAATGTTCATATTTTTGATAACTGTTGATGAAAGTATTACCAATGGAGTTTTTAGGGTTTCTCGATGAAAATGATGCCAAACATGGAGCAATTCGGTTCATTTTTAGTGAACGTAGTGTGTGTTCTAATCATGTATTCGTAAGAAAATATAGACCGAATTGCTTCGCGTCTCGACTCATTTTCGTGGACATAAACTCACCAATCCATCGATGGTAACACTCTTATCAAGGTGTAATGAGAAATATGAACATTTTCGTATTCAGTACTGGATGACTCAAGTCGCCGTCAACCGAGGGTCTCTCGCTGGTGCGTTATTTCACTCGCACTCGGTTTACGTCGTTCAATCTCCTTGTCATGCGGTTCGGGCGAGGGCCCCGATAAATGTGAATTTATTTGGGAAACCAAAGTCGCGTCATTCGTGACACCTACTCGCGAACATATATATGTATGTACGTGAAGAAGCAATGCAATTTCCCGATGACTTGAAGCAACATTTCAATAGGTAACTGCATGAAACTCTGGGATAAGTAATTCCCAACCAAGTGATGCATATGTAAGAACTAACGAAATTCAATAGTAGTTCGTTGTCTAAATTTTACAATTGAAGTATTTATTTGACATGAATATAAAGTTTGTCAGCTAAGTCTTTTTCGATTTGAGTTCTATAGAAGGCTGACTTTCCTTTGCCATGGAAAGTCTCCTCTTATCCTTCGCGCTGGCAATAATGCGACATCGCTGAGTTTCGTGGGTTTCGACCAGAGATGGGCACAGATAATATCTAAATAAACTCGAATAAAACACTTTACGCTTATTCGTTATTCACAGCTTCGAATAACACAATTTATCTTTATTCGAAACATCACGGATAAATAAATTTATTCGAAGTGAATTTATTCGACAGCGGAAACTAATTTTTTTATTCGAAGTGAGTTTATTCGACGGTGAAAGATAATTTCTTTATTAGAAGTAAATTTATTCGAAAGCGAAAGATAATTTCTTTATTCGAGGAACTTTTATTCGAACCGTCGAATAAGGTTTTCATCTTCCGATGAAAATCATGCCAAATGTCGAGTAAATCGGACAACTTTTACATAAGGAGTACAAATAGCTTGTGTCAAAGTAGTCCGGTTTGCATGACATTTGGTATGATTTTCATCAGAAAAACATAAGGAATCCTTTGGCGTCACGTCCCTTTCGATACGATGAAGAAAAGAATTTCTTAATACGCTGTAATGGATATTTCACCCTCGACTGCGGGGGCTCGACTTCAATTCGCTACGTTCGGCTCAGGATTCATACCTTTTTTCCGGAAAAAGCGATAAAATTCGGTGAGGCACTGCTGGGGGGTTGTCCTCGTCACGGGGTACCAAGCCGCATCCTTCGACGGGCGTAGCTCCAGATTCACCCTGTATCGTATGTGCAGTGTGTGACTCGAGTACCCTCCGTGTAATCGGTCTGCGCGAAGTAGGGCGCAAGTTCGATCATTATCAGTACTCCTGCCCGAGAGGAATACGATTTACTTCAATATTATAGCGTATGTGTGTTTTGTAATAAAGTGTTTCTATCGTCTCCTGAATTCAATAACTGGCATCCAGACATCTACGCTCCTACAGTCCACCGTTAATACGCCTCGTGGAGAGACACAAGAAGAAAACGGGTAGCCCGCTGTCGACGCGAGGTCCTCCCTAAAAATTCACACAGATCCTTTATCTCTCGAGTATAAACACCAGCTCCAATATCAAAACAGAAGCATGCGTTGACGTATTCCGTGCGAGAGCAGGTGGGCATTGGGGGGGGGGGGGAGGTTTTGCTGTGAAGAGGCTCTCCTCAAGACAGCAGCCGTTTGCGAGGGATGCAAATCCGATTGGTCCTAATACAATCTGCCCCCTATGGCTGAAATTTGGTCTAGCAACTTTCACACCTCCTAACTCTAACCAATCGAACTTGCATCCCTCCCAAAAGAACCGGCCATCCCAGCGTAGGAGCAAGTGCAAAATAAAAGTAACGGTGCGCTTCTCGATACCGCAGATGTACCTACCTAAGTAGCATTTCTGACGGAAAAGAATTGTCCAGCCTTTGGGCCTGCCATTCCCGGCGTAGACCTTTGGCAGGTAGGTATCTGTTTCAATAGGCAAGGCCACCCGCGGCGCCAGCAAGACCGTCCCCGGTCCTTGCTATTCCAGCGGGTTTTCTTCCAAGGAAAATCAGTAAATTTGCAAGCGCAATATCTTAAAAACCAGTCTAAATAAAGTGTATACATTATAGCTTATTGAATTTGTCTTGGAACGCACTATCAAGTGACGTCTTCAAAACAAATAGTTCCATTTAAAAAACCGAACTTGACCATCGTATCTTTTAAAATAATAATCGAAGGAAAAATTCGTCTGCGCTAATAAATTGGCCATGCGATTCCATATTTTTTTTTATTTTTTTATCTCCAATACTTTAGGAGATATCCAGCTGTTCAGTCTTCCCGCGGACACCCTGTAGATCACCACCGCACTGCCCTCGTCGTGCCTGACTTGGCTAACGCGCGCCGGCAATAGTCTAACAATAAGTCCCTCGCACAAGATGCTTTTAACGTGTATTTTCGACAATTAATAACTCGGAAACGAAACCTCAAATGCAATTTCGTCAGTCTTGATTTTCGTCTTATTTCGGTCTTTAGAATCACCACCTAAAAAATAGCCACCTGTAGTCGAACACCCTACGTATTAAAAACATAGCAATTCCAAACGATGGAAATCCAGGTTGACAATTTTAAAAATTGCAAAATCTTTATAAATTAAAATGAATAATACAAATTTCGATATTGATTGTTGCAGCAAACGAAGTGACTTGTGATGAAGAAGACAATCATATATCTTATCATCCGGACAAAAACGACTGCACAATGTATTACATGTGTGAGGGTGAGAGGAAGCATCACATGCCTTGCCCAGTGAATTTAGTATTCAATCCCAACGAAAACGTTTGCGACTGGCCAGAAAACGTCGAAGGTTGTTTGCAGCATACGCAGGCACCGCCAGTATAAAAAGAAAACACAAGAAAAAGCTCAGGGGTATTTTCTGCTGTTCGAAGTTGTATCATAAAATCTGAGAAAATATGTGACGTAGTAATATTATAAATGGATATTCAGGATCCGTCTGATAAAATACAATGACAATCACTGACGCGTTTCAGAAACATCTTCTATTTCAATTTCTACTCTTCATTTTAATCCTCCTTCTGTATTTTTCTTTTCTTTTTCATTTCATCCTATTTCATTTATTAGTTGTTTTCATCCCTGATTTCTCTTTCTCTTCTAAAAATATTTCTTCCTCCTCCCTCTATTGTGTATAAACTTGTGCACAGTGCACACACGCTTCTTACTTTTTTGTCATTCGTGCAAAACGCACATTATTTGATTACCATGTCAAATTTCTTATAAATAAAAAAGAATTCTTCGAAGTAAAAGAACCTTGAGATTTTTCTCTCATTTGTAAAGAATTTTAAAATATGAGTCTTATTTGTAATATTGATATTGTGATAGGAAAGTAAACTATACGTAGCATCAACTAATTTTTCACGTTTTTTTTATAACTTCACATAAAAAATCACAATTTATTGTTTGCACTTCTTTCCACACGGTCCAGGCTAATCCTTGTTTTTTTTTCTAACAATAAGTCTGATAAGAATAGTGGTATAAAATAATGATACAAAATCTGCTATTACCTTCTGATTGTTAGTCGTTCATCATACGTTTATAGTCTTAAGTAAAAACATTAATCTTTAAGAACAACAAGTAAATTCAGTATGTATATACAAAAATTATACACATTCACTTGGACACTTTGTAGTTAATTTTCTCGCTCATTTGCGAATAATGTCCGGATTCCCTCGCCCCACAGTAGCTTTCATCCTAGAAACGTTAGTCGTAAACAATATCTAAATTCTTAACGTCTTTATATTGGGTAAATATTTACTTTAGGGGAGGCATCTTCGATAACCTTGACCTTGACATATGTTGTCAAGGTCATCATTCTGAACAACATTTCCCTCTAAATTTTTTGGCGCTCGGCTTTGGTTTATGAGATTGGTTGTGGCTAGGTTAGTGCGGAAGGGGGGGGGGCATAAAGCATGGTAGCGAACCGATGTGAAGTTGAGGATGTTCAAAATGAGACTGCGGTTACAAGCATCGCGCGATGAAGTCAATATCACTATTGTTGTCAAGATCATCATTCTGCACATTTCCCTTTAAACCTTTTGGCGGTCGGCTTTAGTTTGCGAGATATTCGCAAAAAACTTTAGTTACCATTAGAATTACTGAGTTTAACACATGCTCACATCGGTTCGCTACCATGCTTTAGCGCCCATAAGCGGGCGCGCGCCCCCCGCCCCAATTTAGTCCCAACCAATACTAATACCGTCTGTTATGAAACAGATTTCAATATATGTTAAATGTGAAATAAATGAGAATATTTAGAACATATTAATTAAGTAATACATAGAAAAGAAATATTAATATTAAGAACAATACTTTGTGCGATATAATTTTAATCTCGATTTATCCCTTTAAATCTTATCATTGTCACGCAGTCTTCATGTTTTCTAGGACTCAATCCCTTGGTCAGAACGTCTGTTGGATTTTCGTTTGTCGGGACATATAATATTTTCATTAGGCGTTTCCGAAACTTCTTCCTCATTACATGGTATGATATGTCTATGTGCCTTGACCTTGTATTATCGATGTTGTTGATAGAGCAATCTATTGCCGCCCTATTGTCACAGAACAATTGAATTCCTGTAAAACAATTCAACAAATTAAGTTTGCCTAATACCATTTTGAGCCACACAATAGCTTTGACTCCATGTGACATTGCCACATATTCCGCCTCCATTGTTGATGTTGAGATACATTTCTGCTTGGCCGATCTCCACTCAACTATATTACCTGCTACCTTCATAATCAGACCTGAGAATGAATGTCTGTTATACAGATTACTTCCCCAATCTGCGTCGCTATATACTTTGACATTTTTGTTATGTTCTTTATAATGAGGTGAGCACCTTTTATAGAAAAAAAACAGTTTTAATGTCGGTAGACAAATACAACGGGATATATATGTAGTTCAGAGTGATCGCTTCACCTGCGTGACGATTGCGTAAGACTGTCGACGAAAAGCGCTACGCGGTGTCTCCCCGCGATTGGGCCGTCTGCCCGCTACCCCCTTCTTACTCCTAAGGTCTACACGAATATAATAATAGAGCGCGAGGATACAAAATTCTCCTTTAACCTCAACACTCTTCCTAAAGGGTCCAATTTTTAGACTACATCTGACTTACATTTAATTCCAATTTGTTCTCTAAGGAACTCGAATCTACGTTTATCTAGTGGTTTTGTCAATATATCCGCCAGCTGATCTTCCGTGGGAATGTACTTTACATCGATCAATCCTTTCTTATACAGATCACGCACAAAATGAAACTTTGTATTTATATGTTTAGTGCGTTGGTGGAGTTCTGGGTTTTTCACCAACTTCAACGCGCTTTGATTGTCAATAAACAGTACGTTTTCGGCAATTTTGACATCTAAATCATTTAAAAGTCTCGTTGTCCACACGTTGTTTTTGGCTGCTGTTGCCGCGCTAACGTATTCGGCTTCCGTCGTGGAAAGCGCAACGCTTTGTTGCTTCTTGCTTTGCCAGCTTATCGCTGCACCCGTAAACATGCACAGTGTGCCACTCGTGGACTTACCCGTTTCATTGTCACCAGCAAAATCGGCATCGGAGAACGTCATAAAGACGGTGTTCGGTTTGTATAGCAGCCCGTAGTTACATGTACCTTTTACGTATCGAATAATTCGCTTAGCTAAGTTCCAGTGAGCCACTGTTGGTTTTCCAAGTGCTCTGGACGCAACATTTAAAGCAAACGCGATATCCGGTCTGCTTACAATCTGCAGAAACATTAAGCTTCCCATTATCTCTCGATATGGCACACTCTCGTCGACCCTTTTCGAAACATTCGCATTCCATCCCTTTTCTATCGGTGTTTTTACAGTTTTCGCGTCATTCAGTCCATACTTCGCAATTATTTTTTTCGCATAGCTTTCTTAATCTACAAAAATCGAATCATCTCGCGTTTTCGTAATTTCCATGCCAACAAACTTCCTTACATTCAAAAAAACATTTGCTTTGTATCTTTCACATAACCTACTTATAAAGGAACCGATTTCTTCTTCGCATGATCCAGCTATTAGACCGTCATCCACCCATAGTGCTAACATCAGAATAGTTTTATCTCTTATGCGAACGTACAGACAAGGGTCGGCCAAGCTCTCCCTCAAACCACAGCCCCGCAGAAAGTTTGAAAAATGTTCGCCCCAACACCTTGGTGCCTGTTTGAGGCCGTATAAGCTTTTCTGCAGTTTACATACTCGGCTTGAGCCATCGTCAAACCCTTGAGGTTGTCGCATAAGGATTTCTTCACTTAAATCTCCGTACAAAAAGGCGGTTTTAATATCGAACTGTCGTAAAGATAGGCTCTTAATCGTCGCTATGCATAGCATGACTCTAAGTGTATTGTATCTTACTACAGGACTGAACGTTTCATTAAAGTCGGTCCCCTCACGTTGCGAACATCCCTTAATTACTAGTCGCGCCTTATGTATGAGTTCATCATTATCAACGTTTTCTTTCATTTTATACACCCACATATTGTTTAAAACTTTTGCATTTTCCGGCCTTTTTACCAAGATCCATGTTTTGTTTTCGCGTAGGGAGTTCATCTCATCCCTCATTGCATTACTCCAATGTTTGGAATCTGTGGAATTTATTGCTTCTTCGTAATTTCTCGGAGTTACTTCTACAAGATGCGCTATTGGATCTGCGTAAAATTCTGGCCTTTTAATTTTTGTCCGGTCGCGTAGTTTACTGTCATATTTTTCTGAGGTTTCGACTTCGTCTTTCTCATCCTCGCTTTCTTTTTCATCATCAACGCTTTTGTTTTCTATATCTACATAGCAGGACGAGAGTTTTTCGTCTTTAAATATAACATCGCGACTTACAATGACTTCGTGTTTTTCAGGTATATATAGCCTATATCCCTTCAAATCTTCTTTATACCCGACAAGAAACCCTCGTACTGCTTTCCTATCTAATTTACGTCTTTTCTGTTTGGGTATGTGAATAAAGCATTCCGTGCCGAAAACTTTAAAATGATTCACAGAAGCATTCCGCTTAAACCATAATTCGTAAGGCGTTTTGTTTGCAACTTTTGTGGGTCCACTTCTGTTTAGAATGTGTACGGCGAAATTTATCGCCTCTGCCCACAGCGACTTCGGAAAAACATTTTGTGCATACAAAACTGACCTTGCTGCTTCTTCAATGATTCGATTTTCCCTTTCGGCAACGCCGTTTTGCTCTGGCGTATACGGGATCGTCACGACGTGCCTTATTCCTTTCTCGCGTAGAAAGTCGGTAACTTCTTTATTTATATATTCTCTACCTCCGTCGGTAATTAGATCTTTTATATCTTTACCGAACTGATTTTTGATCTCATTACAGTAACATTGACTTTCTCCGCGACTTCAGATTTTTGACGTAAAAAATATATCATTCGAAAACTATTATACTCATCCTTAAACACTACGAAATATCGGTTTTTTCCCAACGAATCTACTTCCATCGGACCGCAAACGTCCGAGTACACCCTTTCCGTCGGAGCGCATGCCTTGTTTTCTTTCTTTCCGAAAGCAGACCGGTGATGCTTTCCTATAGCTCACGCGTCGCAGAACTCCTTATCAACTTCTACATTTATTCCAAGATTCTGTAAGAAGACCTTTACGTGTCGTTTATTTTGGTGCGCTAGTCGCTCATGCCATAATTGTAAGGAATTTAGTTTGCACACCGTGTTAGCGACCTTAGGCAACAAAATACGCATGTCGAGTCGATAAAGCTGTCCGTACTCTACACCTCTAGCAACGATTGTTCCCTTTTTCGTGAATATATTGTTTTCCTCCATTTGAAATCGAGAAATCTATACCCTTCTTCGCGACCTTGTTTACAGAAAGTAAGTTTACATTCAATTTCGGAGCGTACAATACATCGCGCAATGTGCCGACGAACCGTCTTCCTTCGACTTGTGTTTCATAGTTTATATTTCCCTTACCAAGCGCCGTCAACTGCTCACCGTTGCTGACTCTAATTTGTAAAGGTATCTCGAATCGTTGGATGTCAACAAACCAGTCGTCGTGATGAGTCATATGATCGGACGCCCCAGAGTCGATCACCCAGTGCTCGTCTGCGTGGTTTCTGCCTGTGTCTTGTTGACGCTCGTAGTCGACCCTGTTGACCATGAAGGACAAACGCCTCGTGTACGTATACTTCGGCTGCGTATCGTTCCTTCCGTCGCTCTTCGGGCAATTCTTAGCAAAATGCCTTTTTACTCCGCACGTATAACAGCCTTTGCAGTCTTTTTGTCTGTGTCCTGTTCTGCCGCACGAGTAGCACCGAGTCGGTTTTGACTTATTTCCATCGCTTCGCGATTCTGCGAATCGTTTCGCATTTACATTCTTTCGCGGTTGTTCACTCAATTTTGTTTTTGACATTAAGGCGACCACTGTATCTTCCGTCGTATCCTTTATAGCGCGCGATTCTTCTGTCATCAGTCGAGCCATTAAATTTTTTAAGGTTTTTTTCGCACTCTCTATACTGTCCCACGCAGTATGGAAATGATGGTACACCGGCGGCAACATTGAGAGAATTCGAGAGATCGCCATCGAGTCTGAGATCTCTCCGCCAAGTGCTATCATTTTTCGCACTAATTGTTCAACCTTTGAAAAATTAGTTGCAACTCCGACCGCAGTGTCCCATTTAAAATCGAAGAACTGCTTCTGCGTTAGAGACAGACTTTCTTCGCTTTTAAGGTCATACACACTGCACAACTTTTGCCACATTTCACACGCAGTTTCACAATTCATTATCAGTTTCAGTGGTTCACTTTCAATCGTCGTTACTATGAGTCGTTTAGCCTTCTTATTGGCCTTCGTCCACTGCTTGAGCTCGTCTTCGTAATTTGTAGCTCCTTCGTCCGGCTTCATAAACGAGCCGTTGCACGTACCAAGCAGATCATCATCGTCAAGCAGGACTTCGATCACAAATTTCCACTGCTGCCAGTTCTCAGCATTGCGTAGCTTTTCTATCTTAATGCCGGTCTCCATTGGTGGACGTTGCGTCGTAAAAATTCCACGTGTAGGCACACTCAGCTGTTACCACTATAACGAATTTTTCCTCTCCAACACACGTACGTTTTTAATTGACAAATCTCGCGTCACTGTATCTCTACTGGGCCCATAACCTGTTATGTTCTTTATAATGAGGTGAGCACCTTTTATAGAAAAAAACAGTTTTAATGTCGGTAGACAAATACAACGGGATATATATGTAGTTCAGAGTGATCGCTTCACCTGCGTGACGATTGCGTAAGACTGTCGACGAAAAGCGCTACGCGGTGTCTCCCCGCGATTGGGCCGTCTGCCCGCTACCCCCTTCTTACTCCTAAGGTCTACACGAATATAATAATAGAGCGCGAGGATACAAAATTCTCCTTTAACCTCAACAATTTTTATTTCCGTTACTCTTGTACCTACTTTATCATAGTCCATCGTGTTGCTTAGATATCTTAGTACATGTTTGACTTGGTCCCAGTGTTGTCTACCCGGGTTGACGTTGTATTGCGACAACTTCGTCACAGCGAATAATATGCCTGGTCTAGTATTAACTGCTAGATGCATCAGCGATCCTATCGCCTCTCTATATGGCATATTGTACATCTCCCTTGCCTCTTCTTGGTTTCGTGGACTCATTTCCATTAATAGCCGGATTCCTGGCTCCAATGGTGTCTTGGCTCCTCTACATTCTTCCATCCCATATTTCTTCAGGATTGATTTTATATAAGATTTTTGCGTTAATTGCATGTTTCCTTTCACATCTCTTTCTACCTTAACCCTTAGTATAAACGAGACTTCACCTAAATATTTGATTTCGTATTTTTGGATGATCTTCTTAACTATTTTGTTAATCTTCGTATCTTCTTGTGAAAAGATCAGTATGTCACCACATACACGACTAGCATCGTCCCATCGTCCCTTACATAAATGCAGCTTGATGATTCCAGTCTTCTAAATATACTACTCGAATGAAAGTTGTCTAATTCTTCGTTCCAATTCCTACCTGCCTGCTTCAAGCCATAAATTGGTTTCATCAACTTTGCAATCTTTCCATCTTCCCTTTCATATAATGGAGGTAACTTCATATATATTTCCTCCTTCAAAGTTCCATATAAGAATGCGTTTTTTATGTCTATATGTCTAGTTTTTAGGTTCAGGATCATAGCTAGAGCTAGTAATAATCTGAGAAGTTCGCAACTGGTGAATATGTTTCTCCATAATCTTCACCTTTTTTCTGACTGAATCCCTGTGCCACTAACCTCGCTTTGAATCTTGTAGGTTTTCCATCTGAATCCGTTTTGAGTTTGAAAACCCATCGACATCCAATAGTCCTTTTGTTTTCTGCTAAATCTGTGATAATCCAAGCTTTTCTTTCTTGTAGGCTGTTCAATTCTTCCTTAAGGCTGCCGTCTCCCTGGGCGTTGAATGTGTGCGTACACTCACACAAGCTAGGAAAAGCGTGTACGTATACGCGGTGTAGTAAGCAATCCGTTTCAACCAACTTACGTCGTGGAATCGGCAAGAAGGAAGCTTTTGCGGGTATAGTTGCCTCCAGTAGACTTCCGTGCAGGAGGGTCTGGTGCGTTTGAACGCTAATAAGCACCGTACGTTGAAATAATAACGAATTTATGACTCGAAAACTGACAGAATGAAGCTTCAAGGCTTCGCCGTCACCAGCGCTGGTGGTATATTCGAGCCACATAGCATCAGCTTTATACGTATACGCGATGTAGTAAACAACCCGTTTCAACCAACTTACGTCGTGTAATCGGCAAGAAGGAAGCTTTTGCGGGTATAGTTGCCTCTAGTAGACTTCCGTGCAGGCGGGTCTGGTGCGTTTGAACGCTAATAAGCACCGTCTGTTGAAATAATAATGAATTTATAACTCATGTACTGAGACAGACTCGAGAAATGACAGAATTATGCTTCAAGGATTCTCCGTCACCGGCGCTGATGATATATTCGCGCCATGTACCATCAGAATCGGTGGAGGTCCAAGCTACCCAATAAATGTAGTAAAGACATAGTTGCCGATACGTATGGAGAGTCGTATTGCGTTGTTGCCGCATTTCCCCTATTACTATTTGTCGCCAGGAAGGCTTGAATGAATCACGACGAAGCGGCTGGAGAACAAAGATGGGCAAAGATAATATGTATCTGGATAAACTCTTCGAACTGAGGATTTGGAGTATTCGGCGGTTTCTAATCTCGATTTGAGAGGCATATAGTGCTGGGTGCGGTGGATTATGTATATTAATAAAATGTGAAACGTGACGTTTTTACCCGACTGTGACAAGTAAAGGAGAGTATTGTGTTTATCAGATACATAATTTTCAAAATTGTGAGATAGAAATAAAAAAATTGGAAGGACTCGCAAGTAGTAATTTGGATCCGAGGAGAGTTTTTTTATAGAAAAGATAATTTGATGTATAGCTTGATAAAAAAGAAAGCGTCATATATTTTTAGGAGCATTATAGCATTCGTAAATTTCATTACGATTGGCCTGTTACACTTCGGTGATGTACCTTATTCAAATTGTATGCTTCGAAATTGAAGGGTCGGATGCAATAAGGGGACTAGTGCTCAAAAATGGAAAAAATTATTATCCAAACGCTAAGACAGATTGGAAAATTAAATGTTGTTAAACTGTATTTTAAAAAATATAGTTGTGTAAAGCTCGTCAGGACACATATTTTTTCTATTTGCAATTTGTTTATTCAATCATTACTATTCGAGCTAAAACTTATAAAAAAAAATTTTTCATCGTCCAAAATGATTATAAACATAAAATGCGATAATTTGAGTAAATATTAAGGGATCGTTATGAGACTTAAAAAATAACTTCAAAAAACTCTAGCGAAGCCGTAAAATGTATGCATAAAACCCTTATGATGAAAAATGTAATAATATTTAATTAAAAAGTAATACAGGACATAACCCATGTTTTTCAACGTTCGCCGTTAAAAAGTATCGAGGCAATTTTGAGGTACGTATTACTTGCAGCGACGAAGTTTTTCCTTAATATACAAGGAAGATTTTCACTAATTTCCACACTGATTAATAAATAATTGTAGTAGATATGATGATGATATATATATATAAATCTTGCGCGTCACCAACAGTCAGCAGCCGCGTATAATGCGCTAGTTATTGTTAGCAATTTTAGCACTCGCGTTGACTGTTGATTCTGCGCGGAATTTATATATATTGCCGTATCTTCTACAATTATTTATTAATCAGTGTGAGAATTGTTGAAAATCTTGCTTGTATATTAAGGAAAAACTTCGTCGCTGCAAATGATATGTACCTCAAAATTGCCTCGATACTTTTTAACGGCGAACGTTGAAAAACATGGGTTATGTGCAGTATTTCTTTTCAATTAAATATTATTACATTTTTTAACATAAGGGTTTTGTGCATACATTCTACGGATTCGCTAGAGTTTTCTCAAGTTATGATTTATGTCTCATAACGATCCCTTAATATTTAGTCAAGTTATCGCAATTTATGTTTATAATGATTTTAGACGATGAAAACTTTTTTGTTTATAATTTTTAGCTCGAATACTAATGATTGGATAAACAAACTGTAAATAGAAAAAATGTGTTCTGACGAGCTTTACAACACTATATTTTTTAAAATTCAGTTTAATAACATTTAATTTTCCAATCTTTCTTAACGTTTGGACAATAATTTTTCTTATTTTCGAGCGCAAATTCCCTTATTGCATCCGACCCTTCAATTGCACATTGATTATACATAATATTACAGCCTTCTACGTATAAATAACAAATATTGATACGCAAATTAGTATTGTTTCATTGACATGTTTCCTAACTTCACTACTCAACCTCTCTATCTTTCATTATTGCTATCCTCCTTTACGTTCAGCGAGGCTCTGACGCTAGACGCAGCTCTCGTGCCGTATTCTTTCAAGACTTCTCGATAAGAAAGAGCTGTGGCAACAGCGCGGCAGAGACAGAGAGAACAGAAAATGTGGCAACTATGCGTGAAAAATTCGTCTACATAGAGTACCTGGAGATGTCACCTCTGTACAACTTCTTTTTATCTACCGCAGTAGTTTCATTAGGGTCCGTTTGTTTACAAGGGACGTTTCGATCGATTCGGACCATAACAAAAAGGAGACGGCAGCCTTAATGGCTTGTTTCCAGTACTCCGCTTGTGGTGAGGCTAATGCCTCGTTGATGTTTTCTGGTTCGGCAATTTCTAGAAGATTTGCCTCAACTTCCGTTGATTCTCCATCTGTGGACATTACATCTTTTTCTTTATTTACATCAATCTTTGGCTTACTCTTTCTTGCATATGGGTTTCTGACTTTCTTCTTGGGTCTGCCTCTACGTGGTGTATCATCTCAAACCTCTGATGCCCCCACTATCTCCGTATGGTCTTCTTCTTCCTTTTTAATCATGGCTTTGTCTGGCTGGTCATTTTTCTCAGCTTCCGAACTATATTCTGTGCCTGACCATATATTGTCGTATCCATGCTGCTGTGTATTATTTTTATATAACCATTCGTACCCTATTTTGGTTTCACAGAATCTGACGTGCTTTGTTGTGACAACGTCTTGCAATTCTGGAGACCACAATCTGTATCCTTTTGTTTTGGATGAATATCCAACTAGTATACACTCCAAACTTCTACTATCGAGTTTTCTCTTGCCTTTACATTGGCACCTTTGCGTAGGCTAAGCATCCATACACTTTTAAGTGTTTAATACTAGGTGTATTCTCCGTCTAGACACCTAAGGGTGTTTCATTATTAAGTTTTATGTTGCTCACTCTATTCCTCGCATATGCCGCGGTTGTTACCGCTTCTGCCCAAAATTTCTATGGCAACTTGGCTGAACGCAACATTGTTCTAGTTAAATCTAGGAGGGTTCGGTTGATCCTCTCTGCAACACCATTCATCTGTGATGTCTCAACGTTGCTTCTCTCGTGTTTTATCCCTAGAGACTTGAAGAATGCGTATATTTCCTTATTACAAAACTCAAGACCGTTATCGGTTCTAAATCTTCGCACCTTTTTTCCTGTTTGCCGTTCTACTTCAACTACATATTCCTGTATACAGCGCGTTACCTCAGTCTTTGATTTGATGCATTGCACAGTCGTGAGAGCCGACTGCATGAGTAATCATGTGTAAACGTTATAAAGTATTTACTTTTTCCTATTGACTCCACAGGCAAAGGTCCACACAAATCTGAGTGTATCAATTCGTCACACGTCCTTCGATTGCCTTGTTGGTACTGGTTTACAGGCAGTCTCGGTCGCTTTTCCAATGCAACACGAATCACAAATATCGTCTTGTACTCTTACATTTTTATCTACAATGACCTTCTTGAGCTGAAAAGTTCTTTTGATTGTTTCATTATTAATATGACCGAATCTTTCATGCCACAATGACTTGCTTTGAATGTCAAGGGCATACGCATCTGGAACCTTATCATTATCCTTCTGTACTTCACCTTTTACTATATACAGATCATTATTTCTAAGCGCTACACATAATGTCTTTTTCGTATTTATATTTCTTATCGTTATTTTTTCATTTTTAATCATTAGCTCATGACCTTTCTTTTCTATTTGTGATACTGACATGAGATTGTTTCTAACCTCTGGGACATAGTATACATCTTTTAAAACTAGTCGCTTTATGGAATTTCCTACGTGCATTCTTAGTATTATATCACCCATACCTTTGGCTTGCAATATTGCACCACTACATTTTTGTGGATCTGCAGCAGTATTAATTACGCTAGTGTTTAATTCTTTAACGATACGAACCAGTCTTTTCTGTTGCTGACATGGTACGTGCAACCGCTGTCCAACAACCATGTGTCATCTAGATCCACTGTATTGATTGATAGCAGAAATGATCCATAAGTCCTGGGACCTCGTATTCTGTCCCTTCTTATGTCCATCAAATCTTCTGGTATTGTTTCGTGCACGACAATCCTTACTGAAGTGACCTGGTTTATTACAACTGAAACATACTAAAGTCTTGAATTTATCTCTCCCTGTTTCTCTATTTGGACGCCTGCTATTTCTTCTGGATACATATAAAGCCTCTTCGTGCGCATCTGTTTCATCATCTTGTCTAAAACGTCGTCTATCACATTCTGCCAAGAGTATTCTTGAAATCTCTGCAGAATTGAACTTATCATCTGGCAAACTTGCCAACGACATGTTCAAACTCTCATAACTCTCAGGTAGTCCTGCTAGCAATGCGTATGCTAGATCTTCGTCTCTAGGTTCAGCTCCTGCTTCTCTTAAATTATTAGCTGCTATTTTAGCTCTTGAAATATATGACGACATATTTTCATTTTCTTTCATTTTTAAATGATAAAACGCTCTCTTTAATTGCATTATACGTACTCTGGATTTTGGCTCATATACCTGTTCAAGTTTATTCCAAGCTTCATGCGCAAAGTTGCAGTCCTCAATATGCACCTGTTGATCTGCCTCGACATGCAAACCGATTATGGCGAGAGCTCTATCGTTATTTAGAGGGGACATCCGGTCTAAAAGTCGATTTTTTTTATTCCATTTTTCGAATGTTCAACCTTTTAGGAATACGTTGTTTAAAAGGATTTGTTGAAATTGATAAAATTTCCGAAGTTATAGGCATTTGAGTAGCGGCAAATGCATGGGTTACAACCGGCCACTCGGCGCTCACGTAAAACTTTAAACGCGTTTTTCCCGAAACAGTGTTCTCAAAATCGGTGGGACCTGTATCTCCAAAAGTTATTATCCGATTCGACTGAAACTTTTTTTATTATGAAGAATATACTTCAGGCTAGGGGGTGGGGGTACCAGAAAAAATTACAAAAATTTGAAAATTTATAATTTTCAAAGGCGTTGAAACGATGAAAAATATAGGGAAAATATGATTTCCAACTTTAAGTATCGTCATTTTCTAACAAAATGTCATTTTTGGAATATTGCCTGGTTTCCCCCCTAGCCAGAAGTATATTCTTCAAAATAAAAAAAGTTTCAGTCGAATCGGATAACAACTTTTGGAGGTACAGTTCCCACCGATTTGGATCAATTTTTTGACGCCTTGACTTTAACGACTCCCCAGTGTCGTCTGCAATCATTAATTATAAAGTAAAAAATATATTTCTATAATTTAAGACATCCTTATTACAATGCAAGAATTCCCATTAAATCATATATAGTAGTTTTCCTTTAATTAATTCCTAAATATCCCCTATTCTTTTGGGCTCTAGACCAGAAGGTCCCCTCAAGCTAAAAGCTGCCTTCTGATCCGCGGTTGCATCCGCAGGACGCGTGATCTTGTCCAGGGCGTAGGCTAGTAGGCCCTTTCCTTTTAGCAGCCATCTCATTTCGATTTTCCATGTTCTATAGTTATTTTCCCACAATTTATTTACATGAATGTCGTTTCTCGGCTCACTAGATTGCACCATGTTGCACGTGGTCTAATTCAACACGTGGCCGTATAGGTTATGTTCTTTCACTGCGCGAATTCTTGACGAATCTTGGGCGAATTTTTGGGCCCATAGCCCAAAATTCACCCATGTCAAATGTGAAATAAATGAGTATATTTAGAACATATTAATTAAGTAATACATAGAAAAGAAATATTAATATTAAGAACAATACTTTGTGGCACGTTCAAGGTCACGCGACGACAGACTGCGAATGGATCTAAAGCGGAAGTCGACTACGCAACGCAGCCTATCGTCGCGAATCTCTATCAGTATATTATGCCAAAAGTTTTTTATTAATATCTTTGAAACTAAAGCCAACCGCCAAAAAAGTTAGAGGGAAATGTTGACAACATATGTCAAGGTCATTGAAATCGGTGAGGAGGTAGCTTTTCGACAAGTTTACCATTTTTTGGATTAGAATATTTATTCACGTATTTCATAAATATTTATTATATAATTAAAAATTAGAGACATTAATTTATTCGCTATTATTTTCATCCACGGGATAGAAATGGCCATAATGTCGAAAAATTTATCCAAACAATCTGAATAATTAAATTGAAATAAGTAAAGTTTTTTGACAACATATGTCAAGGTCACTGAAATCGGAGATGCCTCCCCTAAAGTAAACATTTACCTTATATTGTTACGTCTGTAACGAACATTCATCTATATTTTACAAAATGTAAGAGTGTTGACAGAGACAGTGAAAGGGGTCACAGTAAACAGAAATCTTGTAAACATTCAGAGATAGTTTATAAGCGCTTTGCCACTCATTTTTATATAGTGTAAGCGAGAACCACCCACGTTTGACGCTAATCTCA
The DNA here is from genome assembly GCA_029448645.1 of Andrena camellia. NCBI lineage: Eukaryota > Metazoa > Arthropoda > Insecta > Hymenoptera > Andrenidae > Andrena > Andrena camellia. The sequence goes on along the minus strand of CM055678.1, from coordinate 41,889,516 downwards.
AAAATACCAAAACGAGGATCTGAACATTCAATGTTTTCAATGTCTCAGGACTACGATAATTAGACGCCACCACGGAGTGCTGCATCGCAATCACTAGGTCAGCGCTGTCCAGCGTAGGGGCCCCTCACGCGCCTGCTTCCCCTTCCAACCTTTCTTTCGAGCAGCGTGACTTGTTGTCAAGGAAACCTCGTGACGCTAAAAAGGAGACCGTGACAGTTTCGTAGACAAGGAAGCTCAGACGCCACGCACGACATCGACGTTTACTGTTACTTTGACTTGGCAGCGTCTTTGCGCCATGGCATCGGCGGACAATGGTGGGGACGGCTTTTGCCTCTCAAGAGGCAAGTTGGACGACGCTGCACTAGGTTTTCACGCGTTTCCCAGGCAATCAAAGATGCGTAATGCTCGGACAATGTACACTCCGCGGCAAAAAGATAGCACACTATGTAAATATAAGTTTTTTTAACTTTTGGAACAATATATGGCATTGCTTTTGACGTTTATATTGTGTAATAAGAATAACCAATTATTTCAATGTAGTTGAATACATTTATTACAAAAGAATAATTTTATTTTACAACTTATTGAAAAATAACGAAAAATCGGCGTGTCAAAAAGATAGCACATTTCTCTTAAAAGACTTAATATGTACAGAAAAATATTATTTCAATATTTTGTAGCTCCACCTTTTGCTTGCATAACTGATATTAAACGCTTTGGTACAGATTTAAATAATTTTTTAACAAATTTTCGGCTTAATGATATCCAGTTTCGTTCGATGCAATTTTTTAATTCCTCAACGGTCTGAAATTGTTTTCCCTTGGCATATACTGATCTAGATCATTGTGCCCAACAATTTTCAATAATGTTCTAAAATTTTAAAATTCTAAAATTTTGATATTTTGTTGTCGAAAGTATTCTTTGACAGCCTTCGCTGTATGAACACTTGCATTGTCCTGTTGGAAAATATAGTTAGGGCCCCCACTCTCTACTGCATGTTTCTTCAACTGTTCGTCTATTAAAGTAATATAATTTGGACTCTTCATTGTTCCACTTATAAACTTAATTTCAGTGTTCCCATAGTACCCAATTCCAGCCCACACTATTACTCCTCCACCACCTGCATGTCGACGACTTAAAATGTGTGTTTCTTTACGCAAATCATGGAAATAACAACGATATCCATCCGGTCCATCTAACGTAAATCTCTTTTCGTCACTAAAAATAACTCTCCGCCATTTTTTCCTCCAATGAATATATTTTTCAGCAAATTGTAACCGAGCTTCTTTATGTCGCTTCGTTAGCGGTGGTTTACTCATCAGTTTTTGGCGTTTTATGTATTTACATTCTTTTATAATACGCTGTACATTACGTAAATTAGTGTTTACTCCAGCTTCTGCTGCAATTTCTCTTGCAGTAGCAACAGAATTTGACGCAGCCCTTAAAATCGCACGTCGTTGACGGTCGGTTGTCACTTTTGGACGTCCTGTGCTTTTCTTTTTTCCATATTTCTCTACATTTCTTATAAGATTGTATATAATTTTACGACTACGACTTAACAATTTTGCAATCTTAGCAATGGTACAATTTTCTTTATGCAAATTTTGAATTGTTACTATTTCACACTCACTCAATTTTTTACCACGACCCATTTTTGTTAATTTCACTAAATTTCAATACCGAAACACGCAGAGTATTAAATATTTGCCTGTATGAACAATTTAACGACTTAGCAGTAACTGGAGAAGGAAAACTTTGAAGGTGTGCTATCATTTTGACGCAGCGCTCACCACTAATGTTTACGTTTTCAGCTGTACCTTAAGCCAGTAGGCAAAACAGAAGTGTTTACCATGAACATGTGCAATCTATGGCTGACTGAAACTGATACGTAATACGAGAATTGTTAGTATTCAGTTTCTTATGCGAAAATTAAGAAAATTACACAGTGTGCTATTTTTTTGTCGCGGAGTGTAAATTGACCAGCGCTAAGAAAATGTGTCTTGGGATACATGTTCATGACTGTCTCTGTCTTAGCCTACTTAACTACAGAAGGGGGGGATGGAAATCCATTCAAAAACCCCTGTATATTGACTGCAAAAAGTTTTACAAAGATTATACTGCATTGCAGTTAAGAGTAGACTCGTTCCGCGCAGGAATATACCTACTGTTGATTGGTGGGAAACCGGCAGGGAAAGCGCTACGACCAATCGCGTGTGGCAGATCCGTGGGAGCTCCGCAGAGTCTACTCTTAGGTGAAATGCTATATAGAGTTCACATCACTCATTGCCAGTTTAGAATCTTACATTCTTCCACACTAATGAAGTATCAGATTCCGGGATAAATTCCTTAACTCTTCCCTGCTCTCTCTAATCACCAATCAAAGTCAGTGTTGCGGTTTCGTAATAGTATCATTTAATAGTTACGCGTATTTAATACATACCTTCAAATGTATATTACATGCTAACATAATTACTAAACTAAGTTGATCCGTATATTGCAGTTTAGGACAAAGTTTTACAGTAAAAAATTTTCTTAAACGATTATTAATTATAAATTGTTGAATGGACCCACTATTAAATTCATTGTTATTAATAAAGGTAACACCATTTGCGCGTATACATTAAGTTCTAGAGCTAACAGTCAATTCCTTTTTCTTTTCTTATTAGTCGGAACATTTTGTAATAATGTTTATAAAACACGTGTAATACAATTGTCATTTGTTTATTACAGTTGAAAGAAGAGATAATTTCTGAAAACTTATTTGGGAAAAGAAATTCGTAAGTTTCCATTTAAATAATGAGAAACGCACCTAAGTGTTCGGAAAGGAAGACGGTAAACTGAAAAGACTTGTCATCTTTTGTATGCCAAAGCGAAATCTAATAATGATAGTTAATTAAGAAACAATACAGGTTTATTAGATGTAAATATTTTCAAAAACGGTCGGTAGCGCAAAATTACATAAATGTGAATGTTTAGCAGAATCAACTTACAGAAATATCTCCATTCTATTCTTCTCTCAAATGCAGTGACAATTCGATTACCGTAATTTTTCTAAAAATGGTTTAACATTGATTAAACTTGAAAGTATTTCAATGATTGTAAAGATTGATTTTGCTGGTATTTAATTCAGTTAAATATTATCGTTAGAAAAATAACGTCGACTATAGCTAACCAAGTGGTGGCGAGTTTCTCATAGTTGCCAGAGCTAAGCGCGGAAGCTTGGCAGGCGGTGTGAGGTGTCCCGAGGGTTAATAAAACTTTGTCAGATGAATAAGACGGCGTTGTTTCAGTACAAACAGCTCTCCCGGCAATCGTTCTCAGTTGTCTGGCATCTGACTGGGAAGCTGTATGGATTTGTCGAGATTCTCGAAGCCACCTTCGTAACCACAAGCTAAGCCAAGCTATTTCGCAGTCACATTCCAGAGGATTTCCCGATACTTGTAACCCTCCTAGAAAATAAAGATACACTCCTATACAATCTTTGGATTTTCCGCAATCAAATGTTATGAAATCCATAACATGAAATCATGTAAAATTCAACGAAGAAATGCTTGAAATATAAATTTTTTTAGCAATGTGCATAGCGAATAATGCATTAATTTCTCGATAGAAGGAACTCGCACGGGACGACATCGTTTCTTGTATCGTGTGTAGAACTGTATTTTTTCACGTAATTTGTCACAAGCATTCACCTTCAGGTACTTGTTGATGTGACCCATCGGCTTGGTTTTCTGTTTCGCCGGCAGCGCTGATCGAAGCAGGGGACAGCGAGTGATAAAGAAAGAGAACGAATGAGAAAGAAAGAGTGTGCGAAATGCAAATGCATTCTTCATTTGGTCTGATCAATTAAAGGCCACTCAGATGTCAGGATATCTCGCTAAATCACGTCGCGTTTGCTTATTTTCATCAGCAAAATCTCATTAATATGTTCAAAATATTTTCATAAAAATGAAACCAAGAATATCAAAAATTTGTTTTCGATATTAGATAACTCGTCGTTGCCACGCGCTTCGGTTCTTAAATAAGGTGATCTCCAACGGCGCGTGGCTCGGCGAGCCAGAAGCAGGGCTGCCAGCAAAATCCTAGTCGTATTGAAGGGGGAACACGCCACGCAAGCGCGTAATGACATCGTGACGTCAAACCAATCGATGCCAAGATAGGTGTTGGCTCGAAACCAATCGACGCAAAGGATGGTTCCCCCTCCACCACGAGTAGAATTTTCCTGGCAGCCCTAGCCTAAAGCTCGGCCAGTTGGTGAACTCCACGCGCCGTTGGAATTCACCTTCAGCCATCGGCTCTTCGCTTTGAAGGAGGCAGCTGGTTCCAAAAGAGGTCGTCTTACTTAGAGGTGATAAACATGCTCTTGTACTGAAAAGGAACTCTTCCGTATAGGGAGAAATTATTGTAGCAAGTATTCCAAATACTGAACATACAGGTGAGTGTCTACTATTTCACGCTTACTATATAAGAAAGAAATACATTTGTATGAAGACAATATATAACGAAAGAGAAGCTTTGCGTAAGTTCAAAATGTGAATGAAATAAGATAACACGCATAGACGTGGGAAGATGGGTATAAAAATACAATAATGTTTCGTGCAACTAAGACATGAAGAAAATGATATATTTTCACATTTTGATAAACTGTCGTGAATGGTATATGTGTTGCAGTCAAAGCGTTAAGTTCAGCAAATCTATGCTTTCACTAGTCAATGTATGCACGCACTGACCCAAATGGCTAAAGTGTTCACAAGAAACGAAATGTATACTTTTACTAGTGGATGTATATGTTACAGTCAAAGCATTAATTCAGCGAATGCATAAATTTACTATCACCCATACTTACATACCTAACCATCCTATAACTTAAAATAATTTTTTTTTCAGGAAAAGTAGGAAGAGGGTGCGTTTCTAACTTCTATGGGTGTGTGGCCACCAATGTGACCGCACTACGCCCCCCCCCCTCATCCCTGTGTACAATATTAGTTAAAAAAAAGTATCTATTAGGATTTGTCGGTTTTTAAAAACCGGATTTAAACCCCGTTTGTAAGCTACCGTCACACACGCGAAAGTTTGTCCTTTCTCTTGGGGTTGTAAGACCCAAATAACTCCGTGGTACGCGGTGCTGATGGCTTTATCACTCGCCAAATTAATTTTAAGTGACTATTTAATTGACGCGACGAAAAAAGGAACTTGCTGGTCCGTATGATGACCAGACAAGAGCACGAATGTATTTTGGTCGTAAGTCTTAGTCACGAATGCTTGTCTAAACCAAATGCTCTAGTCCGTACCACGACTAGAGTAAGAGAACTGTTTGACTGAGAGTCTTAGTCACGAATACTTGACTAGCTCACGTGAAGTCGACTGATCGTTGACTGTATCAGTAGAATGTTGATGATCAGTTTCTAACAAAAGATGAATGCATTCACTCGAGAGACGATTGAATTCTGCCCTGTCCACTTTTTCGACGCGAAGGTAGACCAGACATCAGAATTTCCGGAGGTGCCAAAATTGCTGATTGGCTAGCTTTTCCTCGAAGAGGAGGAACTTTCCTTCCGCGATTTCGATGGTGCAGGAGGAAGCCTGTCCTTCTTGGTGACGTAACGGAGGAAGAACCAGACATCTGGCTAGCAAACCTAGCCAGGTTGTTCGGTCGGAGCGTCTTGCCAGCGTCACGGTTTATAACAGTATTTTCCCGCGAGTCAGCGGTGGATTACGGTATGTGCCGGCCCGAGGTTACCGTATACCACCTGCTCACAGAGCAATTCAACGGAGTATCTCAGAGCGAAGGCAGTCGAAATTACCATAAAAACGGCACGATGTCGATAGCCTCTTAGTCATCTAGCAGGCAAATTGTTCCCAACGAACGCTTCGAGAACAAGCAATTGCCCACCGCAAAAGATGTTGAATTTTCGCCTCGCCCTGAGCCTGCTTTTGTCCAGTAAGATGGAACACGTTTTTCTTTATAGATTTGTAAATTTCGAAAATCGGTTCAATACACTAGAATTAATATGTGAGGGCAGAGGAGTTAGTCAGTAGAGAAAGGAAATTGCAGGAGACGGAAAGATGGGAAAGGATTAGGGAGTCGAGATATAATACATGGTATGGAGCGGTAAATGGGGTAGGGGTGCCGAGGTATTTGAGAAGGGCTAGAGAGAAAACAGATGGAGGCGCGTGGCCAGGTTTAGATTGGGGAGTGAGATGAGGAGAGGGAGGTACTGGGAGGAGGAGGAGAAGAGGAAATGTGGGGTTTGTGGGTGGAGAGATGATACATGGGAGCATGCGTGGGAGGAGTGTACGGGATGGGGGGAGGGGAAGGGGTGGCAGGAAGTAGTGGGAGAGGTGCTGGGCGCCGAGGGAGGGGCGCAGGATGGATGAGGAGAGTGGAGGAATGGAGAGGGGGATGAATGGAAGGAGGGATGTCTAATTAATGAAAGTGAGAGGTGGCGAGCGGAAGCGGAGTCGAACGGCAGGGAAGGGGGGGGGGGGGTAGCGTGCGTGGCGGAGGGACTCTTCCATAGGTCATACAGATGACCTCCAGATTCATCCCCTAAAATTTCATTAAAACCCCGGGGGTACAGCTGTGGGGTCCCCTTGTAAGAGGATAGCAGGCGAGTAGGTTTAAGATATAGGTTTAAGAGGTAGTTGTAAGAGGAGGCGGAATGTCGGATTGCAATCCCTAAGGGGAAACAAAATAAAGTATATACTAGCATTAATATGTAAAAATGAATTAATTATTCAATTAAAAACGTTGACATGTTGATTTGAAATCGCCTCGGACACTAGCGATTGTGTATAGATTTGGTATAGATAGATTTATTTTGTTATATTTTTGTAATTTCATAAATATTAAAAAACTAAAAAAATTTAAAATAAGTACAAATATTTATTTTCTATCTTAATAATATTTTTTGTGAAAATTCGAAAACCGGTTTTTTGGGAATAGTAGAATTTGAAAACCAGTTTGCGTTGGCTAGTGAATGTATACATTCGCTGAATTAACGCTTTGACTGTAACATATTGATAAAATATTGGGCTATGGTTATACAAGAACGTGGGGGCACCTACGTTCTTGCTTAAAGCGCGAGGAGATTAAAACACTCGGCATAAGCTCCGATGTTTATATGTAATTTAACGGTGTAAGTGAATGGAACCCTCAATAAATCAAACAATTTATTAAAGACGCACAGTTTTAATTAACACACTATTAATTATGAAAGGGTTGGTTAACTAGGCCTGAGCGCAGGTAATTTTGCGAGAGATGTTATTACGTACGCGGTTAACCGGCAAGTAGACCGATCGCGGTGATGGGTCGGCCCGATTCGCTGATTCGGGAGCCGGCGACGCCTCGCCAATCAGCGTCTTACACGTCCGAGCGGACAGACAATAGCTAATTAGAGGGAGAATGGCTAATTAGTCGCGGTGTCAGCCTCGAGATGGCTCGACCGAGCCATCACCGCGATCGCCCAGTCCCTACAGCCCGTAACGGTAGCGCATTCAAACTGTCGCATTCCCCGCGGCAGCGAGCATGCGCCCGATTAACCGCATCGGCGTGGCCAATTCCAAACAGACCACAGTGGATATAATGGAAACAATGGATTTCAGCGAGTAGGCAGGTTTAGTGTAATTCTGCGTTACCCTTTAATATTGGATAAAATGTCGCAGGACCGTGTATAGTCTTCGTCGCAACTTCTCTGAGGCGAGTGACCCCATGCATAGGTGCATTTAACTGTCACTGATCTACCCCCTCAAATGACTTTTTCCACGTACCCTGATGCTGCGCCCGGTTGCCCGCTTTCAGACGAAACATACCAAATCTTTAGACACTTATAATTACAAAACGAAGTCGCAACCGCAATTTCGTTATTCTTAATTTCCATCTTATTTTGACGTCTAGAATCACCCCTTAAATTTTCGCCTGTACTTCCGAATGGCCTCAGTGGCCGATCGACATGAGGTTTGAGGGAAGGGATGGGGAGGGTGTGTGAACCCTAAATCTAAAATTGTTGCTTCGGGAATTTATTAGTTTCCAAGATATTAATAAAACTTTTAGTATTTCTGTTGACTTATTCCGACATAACGCATTCCACTTTCCAACTTGTTCTGGATATTAGTATTGGTTGGGGCTAGATTAGTGCGAGGGGGACGCGCCCGCTTGCGGTCACATAAATCATGGTAGCGAACCGGTGTGAGTTTGGAGATTTGAACCAGAAAATTGCGGATGCGATCCATCCTATTATACAGGGTGGCTACCTATTACTCTATTGATAGTCCATATTCCAGAGGGGTGATTCTACAGGCCCAAATAAGATGAAAATATAAAATACAATGTTTTAATATCGCACTTCGTTTTCGAGAAAATTGGCTTTGAATTTTAACTAAATGCGCGTGCCATTTTGGCGCCTGAGGGGCACGCGGAGGTAAAGGGAACGCGTCCAGGTGTCCATAGAACAAATGGGGGGGGGGGGCAGAATGGATCCTACGTTAGGGGTACGTGTACGCAGTTCAAAAAAATAATTTGTGAAAAAAATTAACAATATAGTCTTCGATGAATGGAAACAAAGATAATTTCTGGACAGACAAGGTTGATTCGGATTAGGTAGGAGTACATGGTTTGGTTGATAGGACGGGGCTACAAATTTCGGAAGACAGACGTTGCGTCTCGCTGCATTTATACAAGTTTACAAGATTCTACTGTGCAGACGGCACTTGACTTTATTCTAATGAGGCGTCCAGGAGTTACTCTGTACTCTCCCGTTCGATTGACGTCCAGGTATTATCGCCGAACTCTCCATACCGAACGGGCGTCCAGGCAGATTCTCCCGTACTCTCCTCTCTTTTCTAATGAGATGCTCTGTACTCTGTCGACCGATAAGCGTCTAGGTATTATCGCTGTACTCTCCATATCGGTTGAGCGTCTAGGAACAGACTCTAGTGCGAGTTCCCTCCGGGCAGGCGTCCAGGTATTATCGCCGAACTCTCCTGCCGGAGTCCCTAAGCTGTCCGAGAGAGGTCGTTGGTCTTACCTCGTCCTCTCTCTCGGAACAGCGAAGAAGAAAATGCCTTTGCGGGCCTCTAATTTATACCCGATCGTTGCTATCCGCGACCGCAGAAATCAACAGACGCGTCCTCAAGCTCGGGCCTCGCGAGCCGCGGTTCCGCGCCCGCACGTCTCTGCTCACGGGCGGCCTACAAGCGTGTTCGCGAAAATTCTCGATGGTCGGGGTTTCTCGAAGCTTCCTTTTCTGCATGCTACAACAATAATTTTTTATTAATATTTCGGAAACTAATAAATACCCGAAGCTACAATTTTAGATTTAAGGTCCACACCCTCTCCCCACCCCTCCCCTCAATCCTCTTGTCGATCGGCCACTGGGGCCATTCGGAAGTATATCTAAATTTTCTTCCACGTGTAGCCGAATACCCCAGTATTTATATTGATGATCGGAATGTGTGTGTGTGCGCGCACTCGCGCGCGCGCGTGCGACCATGCGAGCATTCCCCCTCTACTACTCCCTACTTCGTAATTGTGATCCTTACTCCTGACAACTCTGGTTACGGCCAAAATAAGGCGACGCGTTCGACTGTCGCGAAGAACCCAGGAATTTGAACTGAACCGGGGAAACAAATAAGATATTCCGCGGTCACAATTTCTATTCATGCTAACTATTTTTAAGGATTATACAACAATAAGTTTGACAATAACTGAAATACTGTATTAATAAATCTGTATAATTTTATGCGAAAACGCGAAGGAGAATCTTACAGTGTGAATAAATAAGAATCCCTCTCAATCATAAGCTCACCTCTCTAAAATGAGCAATTTCTTCCTGTAACACGTTCTCCTATAGCCAAAAAGAACTGACAGATTTACAGTAATCTCACTAAAACAAATACTTTCCGCTTTATTAAAAGTATCATAGGCTAACGGATCGCGAGCATATAAAGCATGATCGCTATTAGCAAACACATGAAGCATAGTTTGAGTAACATTTTGCGTTAACCATGTCCCTCGAAACAAGTAAGCCTTTAAGTAGGTAATTTTTCTTACCAGCAACCATATTGGTCCCAACACTTTCCCATGATAGATTTCCATAGATAACGGAAGGACTGAGTTCATTTATATGATTATTCCTCAGGTCTAACGTAAGTTGAGAAAGTCTCTTCGTTAACGGGAGAAAAATATCTGACTGTAATCTGCGAACTTGAGTGTTTTTGATCCGTAGAATCAATTCACCACCTTCGATGGTAGAAAACGCTTCCGAAGAGATCACCTCAAGGTCGCTTCCGGAAATTGTCAATTCTCTAAGTTGTTTCGTAAAAGCGTTCTGTATTTGATGCTTCAACAAATGTTCCGTAACTTGAATCTCCACAGTTCTCAACGGCAATCCAGTTAGTAGATGTCGAAGATGGAAGCCGTCCGCTTCGGGCCATGTTTGAATTCGTAGGTGCTTCAGATATTTTAAGACATGGAGACAGTCTCTGTCAACTGATTTCGTTTTATTCAAATTCTTTAAATTCAGCTTCTCTAGTCTTGGATACACAGTAAAACTCTCCTTTGTTAGTTCCTAAATGAAATTTTGTACTTTATTACTTGCTGTTTTTTTAAATCATTACACATTAATTACACATACATAAAGTGAATATTAAAAGAAATCGCAAATGCTTATACGTAAATATAATACTGTTCTGGATCCGTCTTCATGTACGATAATAATATTATTTCGTATATACGTTTATATTTTTATTTCGTACATACGAAATAAAAATGCTTTTAAGAGTCAGGGTTGGGAGGTTGCGAAACGCAGGATTCCTATTGAAAATCAAGATTTTTCTGTCAGGAGAGAACAACCTTATTTATAAAGAACGTCACCTAATTAACACACGTCGATTTTCATGAAACCTGGAATATATGTAGGTTTGGGTTAGGCCAGGCTTGGGAATTAAGTGAACTCGGCGGTCGATTTTCAGAGGCAACGCCTCCTTTCTCGCGCCGCGCGTCTTGGCCCCCACGGCGGCCCAGCAGCTTGGAGCGCCTCAGGCCTGTACCATATGAACCGCGCGTGGTGCGTTGACAAAACAAAAACGCATCGTCAATCGTACTCTCTGGGACGATGTGAAAATATATTGATACAATGTCGCCCTAATACGCCACGCGCGGTTCACGTGGTACGGGCCTGAGGCGCTCCAAGCTGCTGGGTCGCCGCGGGGGCCAAGACGTGCGGCAGGAGAAAGGAGGCGTTGCCTCTGAAAATCGGCCGCCGCGTTCACTTAATTCCCAAGCCTGGGTTAGGCATAAAGCTTTCGAAAATGTGTGACACTGTAGTATGACATGTAATTTTATGCGGTAAAAGCGTACGCACGCGGTACTCTAGAGTTGCGGCAGGTAAAAAAACCACCCCGCTTCGCACACGGCAACTAACAAGGGAAGATCCCAAACCCGGAAATTCAAAAAATTCTGAAACTTTGTGCATATGTAGGGGATTTCCTCCTGATTACAACGCAATTTTTTTTGCTGTCCAAAATCACTCTAAGGGGGTGAAATTAATCCCTGAAAATTCGGCTATTTTCGGATTTTATTTTTTAACTCGCGAACTGTTAGAGATAGAAAAAAATCTCAAGACGAAAGTCACTTCTTTTAATTAGGTACTATCAAATAGTAAAAATTTAATCAATTGTTTAAACAATTAGAAAAAAGTTATAAACAAAAATATCAATAATGTTTTTTAAAATTCGTTGTTTCGCGTGAAATCTGAATTAGTGGTTTAAATAATTATGAAACAGCATAATCCATTTTTTTCATACAATTTCAACCTTTGTTGTATCGCTGATATGTGTTCGACCTTCGACAATCGAAGGACATCTAGATCCCATTGTAACGTACCTGAAGTTGCACGACGAGCAATGTGTGAAAGAAAAATAAATTGTACACACACACACTTATTAGTTTGTTGAAGATAAGTAATAATAAGAGTATATTAAAGAAAAAAAATATAATACACGTGCGTATCTCTTCTTGCATGCTGGCCATGCCCCCGGAACAGGAAGAGTACCAAAACTATAAACATATATCAAAACACTAGATGGCATTCTACATAAGGAGAAAAACATCTAGGCCCGGAAGCCGCCATTTATTGATCAGAACAAGAAACATATAATAATGAGAAAAACAACTCAACACAATGTTCTTCTAACGTTTATTATGAAATAATTAGCAACGCGTAGAAAAAAAGTAAGACATTTTATATACTTTTGTCTCGCATCAAAGTGTTATTCCATATTTATTGGTGTGGGGAGCATTGATGATGAGAATATATTAGTAGGTATTCTTATCGGATGATACATTATTTTCAAGGAAAATGAATACGAACAATTGTTAGTAAAATATTTCACTGTACAAACATGTTTTCTTCAGTCGTGATAAAATAAGATACATACATATATGACATATGTATATAAGATATAGGAATTATCAGTTCTATAGGTTTCGCTATAACTGACGACAAAGTAATAAATGTTTTGACTCGTTATTATTGTCAGTAGTATCGAAGGCATTTGAAGTAGTTTATTAGTATAGGTGTTAACAGTAAATGTACGTTGATTCTGTGTAACAAAACTGTAGTGTTAAAAATGGTTTCCATACATCCTGAATATATAATTCATTTACTTATGACACCATTCCTAATTGAGAACAATAATGAGACGCCTGTTAATAATAGAGAAATGGAGTTACATGACATAATAAAATATATGCTTATTAAATCGCAAGAATACACATCATTTTCAATGGAAACTGATGTTACATTAGAATTATTGGAACCGTTTAGATCACATTCTGTAGAATTTGTGGATGATATACAGGGTGTCCGCGGGAAGAATGAACAGCTGGATATCTCCTAAAGTATTGGAGATAAAAAAATAAAAAAAGTATGGAATCGCATGGTTCGAGGGGGGCAATTTATTAGCGCAGACGAATTTTTTCTTCGATTATTATTTTAAAAGATACGATGGTCAAGTTCGGTTTTTTAAATGGAACTATATTTTTTGAAGAGGTCACTTGATACTGCGTTTCAAGACAAATTCAATAAGCTATAATGTATACACTTTATTTCCACTGGTTTTTAAGATATTGCGCTTGCAAATTTACTAATTTTCCTTGGAAGAAAACACGCTGGAATAGCACGGACCGGGGATGGTCTTGCTGGCGCCACGGGTGGCCTTGCCTATTGAAACAGATACCTACCTGCCAAAGGTCTACGCCGGGAATGGCAGGCCCAAAGGCTGGACAATTCTTTTCCGTCAGAAATGCTACTTAGGTAGGTACATCTGCGGTATCGAGAAGCGCACCGTTACTTTTATTTCGCACTTGCTTCTACGCTCGGATGGCCGGTTCTTTTGGGAGGGATGCAAGTTCGATTGGTTAGAGTTAGGAGGTGTGAAACTTGCTAGACCAAATTTCAGCCATAGGGAGCAGATTGTATTAGGACCAATCGGATTTGCATCCCTCGCAAACGGCTGCTATCTTGAGGAGAGCCTCTTCACTGCAATACCTCCCCCTCCCCCCCCCCAATGCCCACCTGCTGTCGCACGGAATACGTCAACGCATGCTTCTGTTTTGCTATTGGAGCTCGTGTTTATACTCGAGAGATAAGGGATCTGTGCGAATTTTTAGGGAGGACCTCGCGTCGACAGCGGGCTACCCGTTTTCTTCTTGTGTCTCTCCACGAGGCGTATTGACGGAGGATTGTAGGAGCGTAGATGTCTGGATGTCAGTTATTGAATTCAGGAGACGATAGAAACACTTTATTACAAAACACACATGCATTATAATATTAAAGTAAATCGTATTCCTCTCAGGCAGGAGTACTGATAATGATCGAACTTGCGCCCTACTTCGCGCAGACCGATTACACGGAGGGTACTCGAGTCACACACTGCACATATGATACAGGGTGAATCTGGAGCTACGCCCGTCGAAGGATGCGGCCTGGTACTCCGTGACGAGGACAATCCCCCAGCAGTGCCCCACCGAATTTTATGGCCTTTTCCGGAAAAAGGTATGCATCCTGGGCCGAACGTAGCGAATTGAGGTCAAGCCCCCGCAGTCGAGGGTGAAATATCCATTACAGCGTATTATGAAATTCTTTTCTTCATCGCATCGAAAGGGAAGTGACGCCAATGGATTCCTTACGTTTTTCTGATGAAAATCATACCAAATGTCATGCAAATCGGACTACTTTGACACAAGCTATTTGTACTCCTTATGTAAAAGTTGTCCTATTTACACGATATTTGGCATGATTTTCATCGGAAAACCCTAAGGAATCCATCGGCCACACGTGCATATCCATAGGATAAAGAGTAAAGGATTATTTTATTGCTGAAACTGACACAGGGTAAATCTGGAGCAACGCCCGTCAAGGAGATGCGGCCTGGTACCCCGTAGCGAGGACAACCCTTCGCAGTGCCTCACCCGATTTTATGGCTTTCGACCCAGAAAGGGCAATCTTCGACTTGCGCATTTCTAATCAGATCTTTGCGAAAACGAGGCCAATTGATTCCTCATGTTTCGCCGATGAAACTGACAAGAACGACGTAATTCTGACCATAATGAAGGAAATTCCATGGAAAATCGATTTGTATCATTTCAAGCTGACTTGACTTGGTTAAAAATAGTCCGATTTACACGAAATTTCGTATGATCTTCATCGGAAAAACATAACGAATCCTTTGGCGTCACATCCTTTTAGATGCGATAAAGAATGAAGAATTTCTTACTACGCTGAAAGGAATATTTCACATTTTCACCCTCGACTGCGGGGAGTCGACCACGATTTTCCGGGGTCGGCCGAGGATTCGTACCTGTTCCAGAAACAAAATAATTCTTTATTTTTTATCGTATCGATATGGAAGTGACACCGAAGGATTCCTCATATTTTTCCGATGAAAATCACGCCAAATATCGTGTAAATAGGACAACTTTTACATAAGGAGTACAAATAGCTTGTGTCAAAGTAGTCCGATTTGCATGACATTTGGTATGATTTTCATCAGAAAAACGTAAGGAATCCATTGGCGTCACTTCCCTTTCGATGCGATGAAGAAAAGAATTTCTTAATACGCTGTAATGGATATTTCACCCTCGACTGCGGAGGCTTGACCTCAATTTGCTACGTTCGGCCCAGGATTCATACCTTTTTCCGGAAAAGGCCATAAAATTCGGTGGGGCACTGCTGGGGGGTTGTCCTCGTCACGGGGTACCAGGCCGCATCCTTCGACGGGCGTAGCTCCAGATTCACCCTGTATCATATGTGCAGTGTGTGACTCGAGTACCCTCCGTGTAATCGGTCTGCGCGAAGTAGGGCGCAAGTTCGATCATTATCAGTACTCCTGCCTGAGAGGAATACGATTTACTTTAATATTATAATGCATGTGTGTTTTGTAATAAAGTGTTTCTATCGTCTCCTGAATTTAATAACTGGCATCCAGACATCTACGCTCCTACAATCCACCGTCAATACGCCTCGTGGAGAGACATAAGAAGAAAACTGGTAGCCCGCTGCCGACGCGAGGTCCTCCCTAAAAATTCACACAGATCCTTTATCTCTCGAGTATAAACACCAGCTCCAATATCAAAACAGAAGCATGCGTTGACGTATTCCGTGCGAGAGCAGGTGGGCATTGGGGGGGGGGGGGGGTTTGCTGTGAAGAGACTCTCCTCAAGAGAGCAGCCGTTTGCGAGGGATGCAAATCCGATTGGTCCTAATACAATCTGCCCCCTATGGCTGAAATTTGGTCTAGCAATTTTCACACCTCCTAACTCTAACCAATCGAACTTGCATCCCTTCCAAAAGAACCGGCCATCCGAGCGTAGAAGCAAGTGCGAAATAAAAGTAACGGTGCGCTTCTCGATACCGCAGATGTACCTACCTTAGTAGCATTTCTGACTGAAAAGAATTGTCCAGCCTTTGGGCCTGCCATTCCCGGCGTAGACCTTTGGCAGGTAGGTATCTGTTTCAATAGGCAAGGCCACCCGTGGCGCCAGCAAGACCATCCCCGGTCCGTGCTATTCCAGCGTGTTTTCTTCCAAGGAAAATTAGTAAATTTGCAAGCGCAATATCTTAAAAACCAGTGGAAATAAAGTGTATACATTATAGCTTATTGAATTTGTCTTGAAACGCAGTATCAAGTGACCTCTTCAAAAAATATAGTTCCATTTAAAAAACCGAACTTGACCATCGTATCTTTTAAAATAATAATCGAAGAAAATATTCGTCTGCGCTAATAAATTGCCCCCCTCGAACCATGCGATTCCATACTTTTTTTATTTTTTTATCTCCAATACTTTAGGAGATATCCAGCTGTTCAGTCTTCCCGTGGACACCCTGTATATGTCACGCTAAGAACTTTTAGAAACGATAGAGTTCGATGAAGAGGAGTGTGTACTAGAAGAAGGATGTATTGTGACATTACAATATAAAACCAATGCTGTTGCATTTTGGAACAGTGGTAAGAAGAAGCGGCTTTCTTTACAATCTGTCAGACATAAATTTCCTAAAGTTTCATCCATACAACAATTATATAGGTGAGTGGTGAACGGTGTACTATTATGTCATGGTGCTTCGTATCTATTTGTTTTATATCTATGCGAAATTGCCTTGTTTTCATTAGATGGGGAAAAACGGTGAGCAGAGGAGGGACACGACGGAAAAATTTGTTACAAATTTCTGAATATGTGTATAATAAATTTGTTGACGGGATTGAAACTCATGCCATTATTCATGATTTGGACCTTCGAAGATGGGCCTTACAAGCTAATGAAGAGACAGGTTTAGAAAATTTTAAAGCATCTCGACATTGGATCTGGAATTTTAAGAAAACGGATAAAATAGTTTCAAGAAAAGTGAACAAATTTATTACCAAATCATACGGTACAGATACCACGCAATTAAATGAAATTGCTTCGACTTTTGTGAATAATGTAAAACCTCGTATTAGAGATATCGGAACAAACAATACATTCAATGCTGATGAAAGCGGATTCAATCTAAAATTACATTCGGGCCGTACTTTAGCTGAATAAGGAACCAAAACTGTTACAGCAGTCGTACAGTCTATATCCGCAACTGCACATAGCTATACCATATTCCCCACAATATCAACTTCTGGAAAACTACTTTCTCCGGAATTTATTGTTCTGCAGGAAAAGGATGGTAATTTTGGTCCACGTGTACAACAATCTTTGTTTCGACCGTGGAATGTATACAGGGTGGCCCAGAATTGAGGGACATCCCGGAACATGCAATATCCTGATGCAAAAAGTCATCGAAAAGTCCTTAACCTTTTTGGGATCCGGGGTTTCGTTTTCGAGGTATTAAGAAAAAACCCCGACCAATCAGAGCGCGAGCCTTCCGCTGGAGCTCCCGCGCTAGCGGGGCCGCGCGCCGGGCCACGCGCCGGGCCACGCGCCGGGCCACGCGCCGGGCCACGCGCCGGGCCACGCGCCGGGCCACGCGCCGGGCCACGCTACGACTACGAACAAGCAAGGCGGCATGCATCGAAGAAAATTGCGTAGAATGGCAAATGAAAAAGACATAACAAAAAAATCTAACCTTTTGCCATGGTTTGTTTGCCATTTAAAGTGAATAATGAATAAAGGATAAATGGATGAAAATCATGTGTAACGTAAAAAGACGAATACACAGTTGTTGTTTTTTTAGAAGAAATGAAAATAATAATTGTTCGGAGTGAGAGGATAAGGAACAGGTAAATTTCCTTTTTTAATAATGTACAAACGAAAAGGTAATGCAACAGGGAACGAACGAAAAGTGATCGTAGTTGGTTATTGTGATAAAAATCCGTAGTTCAATAACGGCCAACACTGTTGTTGATAATGAATAGGTCCATGTAAAAACTGCGAAGAAAAATTTACGTACGGAAATAGGCCATAGCCTGCGTTAAATTTAAAAAATAATAGTCGCCAATAATGTAACTAAAACTCACTGTTTCGGAAATTCACCTGCAACTTGAAAACCTGTGTCACTAGGTCACTGAACCGATCCTGGTCATCGACAGACTCGCCGAGTGCACAGCTGATCTCAGGTACACGCCACCATCCAAAGTTAAGGGTCGCAACGTCAAATGCGTCCGAGTTAATGTACCAAATATTCACTTCACTGCACGCCTACTAACACTGATCGCTTAATTTATTTTTCATGGAACGTGTTGTTCCTACGTTATAAAAATTGGTGGAAATGAATTTTTACTTGGCGTTCGGAGCCGTGGGTATTCTCGCATAAATTCTCACACTGCAACACTTACGTCCCCGTTGTTCGTGGTGTACACCCAGAACATCGCGTAATACTCTTGAGCAGAGAACATTTCTGCGACGTGATTGCTTGCTGACTGACAAGACTTTTTCCAAGCGACTTCTTCTACCCCCACATAGTTACTCTCGTTCCGTTATGAGTTGACCTCCACCAGGCCAAGAGGCTTCAGGTAAAAAGAAGCCAGCACATTTTCGAAACACACGTGCTTCGCAGAAGTGCAACGAACGGACTATCCTGCACTTTTACAAAAGTCCGCGTTCCGTCCTTTTACTGCCAATGTACCCATTGCTTCGAGGTAGGCAGCAGACACCACGTGTTTCGGTTCGAAAGGGTCCGAAGAGAAGAGAAACAGAAAGTCTTCGAGTTGCTATAAAGAAAAAAATCCTGTTTCCTGTTTCCCTTTTCCGATACCCCGAGTTCACGTCTGCTACGAGGCGGAACCACCTAAGCCATAAATTACCCAAAACTGCGCGTAGTACCGCTTGCTTGGTCCTACCTTCAAATTAAAGACGGATCCCTTATCTCTCGAGTATAAACACGCGCTCGAATTTCAAAACAAAAGCACGCGTCGACGTATTCCGTGCGAGAGACGGTGGGCTTGAAGTCCGATTGGTCCTAATCTAACCAATCTGCCCTACATCTCTCCCAAACGGCCACTGTCCTGAAGAGGCCCTCTGCACAGCAATATCTCCTCCCCAAGGCTCACCTTCTCTCGCACGGAATACGTCAACGCATGCTTCTGTTTTGAAATTCGAGCGCGTGTTTAGACACGAGAGATAAGCAGGCCTGATTGGTTAGTTTAGGACCAATCGAACTTCAAGCCCACCTTCTCTCGCATGGAATACGTCAACGCGTATTGTCCCTGAATTGAGGGACAATCCGGGACGTGCATTATCCTGATGCTAGAAGACATCGAAAAGTCCGTTACCGTTTCACTTGGAGGTCGCGATTGTGAAAATCCGAAAAAGTACTACCACATTCGCTGATACGCTTTCTGTAAATTAAGCTTATTTCTAGAGTAATGCAGCTGATATTAAGGGGACTAGGCAGTCGTTTTTGCGTGAGAAAGGGACTCCGTCCTTTATTTATTTGTCAAAAAATGAAAGCACATCCAGATGTATCCTTTTATCCAATGTTTGTTACTACCATAGAGATTGAAAAAAAATGGTAAGATATATATACAGGGTGTCCGCGGGAAGACTGTACAGCTGGATATCTCCTAATGTATTGGAGATAAAAAAATAAAAAAAATATGAAATCGCATGGCTCGAGGGGGGCAATTTATTAGAGCAGACGAATTTTTTCTTCGATTCTTATTTTAAAAGATACGATGGTCAAGATCGGTTTTTTAAATGGAACTATTTTTTTTGAAGAGGCCACTTGATAGTGCATTCCAAGACAAATTCAATAAGCTATAATGTATACACTTTATTTCCACTGGTTTTTAGGATATTGCGCTTGCAAGTTTACTAATTTTCCTTGGAAGGAAACCCGCTGGAATAGCAAGGACCGGGGACGGTCTTGCTGGCGCCACGGGTGGCCTTGCCTATTGAAACAGATACCTACCTGCCAAAGGTCTACGCCGGGAATGGCAGGCCCAAAAGGTGGACAATTCTTTTTCGTCAGAAATGATACTTAGGTAGGTACATCTGCGGTATCGAGATGCGCACCGTTACTTTTATTTCGCACTTGCTTCTACGCTCGGATGGCCGGTTCTTTTGGGAGGGATGCAAGTTCGATTGGTTAGAGTTAGGAGGTGTGAAAGTTGCTAGACCAAATTTCAGCCACAGGGAGCAGATTGTATTAGGACCAATCGGATTTGCATCCCTCGCAAACGGCTGCTCTCTTGAGAAAGAGAGTAGCTGGAGAATCACCCTGCGAGTTTTGCTTGAAGTAGCGCGAGGCTGCTACGGGAGCATCACGAGGTTGTTTTGCAAATTCACCATGTCGAGGTAGTCTCTCCAGACTCTCCACTGCGCGAGGCGTGTCTTGTGCGCAAACCTCGCAACGTCGAGACGCACCTTTATTAAGGCCGCGTCCAGATCTGAACCGAACCCCGAACCAAACGCCATTTGAGTAGTTAGATGGAGGAAGGCAGGTAGATCACTCGTGGCATGCGGTTCGGGGTTTGGTTCAGATCTGGACCGGGCCTATGAGGGTGATTCTGGAGCAACGTCCGTCGAAGAGATGCGGCCTGATACCTCGTGGCTAGGACAACACCCCGCAGTAACTCGCTGAATTTTATGGCTTTCGACCATCGAAGGGTTTGGAATACCACTAAGAAGTGAGAAATGTTCAGGATTTCAGAATTTCTCATCAAATGTTTGCTTCCTTTCTTCATCGTATCGAAGGGGAAGTGGTGCCAATGGCGTTCCGTCGATTAAAATCATACCAAATGACATGCAAATCGGACTACTTTGACACAAGCTATTAGTATTCCTTATGTAAAAGTTGTCCTATTTACACGACATTTGGCATGATTTTCATGGGAAAACCCCAAGGAATCTATCGGCCGACCCCGGAAAATCGTGGTCGACCCCCTGCAGTCGAGGGTGAAAATGTGAAATATTCCTTTCAGCGTAGTAAGAAATTCTTCATTCTTTATCGCATCTAAAAGGATGTGACGCCAAAGTATTCGTTATGTTTTTCCGATGAAGATCATACCAAATTTCGTGTAAATCGGACTATTTTTAACCAAGTCAAGTCAGCTTGAAATGATACAAATCGATTTTCCATGGAATTTCCTTCATTATGGTCCGAATTACGTCGTTCTTGTCAGTTTCATCGGCGAAACATGAGGAATCAATTGGCCTCGTTTTCGCAAAGATCTGATGAGAAATGCGCAAGTCGAAGATTGCTCACTTCTTAATAGGCACTCGAACCCCTTCGAGGGTCGAAAGCCATAAAATCGGGTGAGGCACTGCGAAGTGCTGTCCTCACCACGGGCTACCAGGCCGCATCTCCTTGACGGGCGTTGATCAAGATTTACCCTGTGTCAGTTTCAGCAATAAAATAATCCTTTACTCTTTATCGTATGGATATGGACGTGTGGCCGATGAAAATCATGCCAAATGTCGAGTAAATCGGACAACTTTTACATAATGAGTACAAATAGCTTGTGTCAAAGTAGTCCGATTTGCATGACATTTGGTATGATTTTCATCAGAAAAACATAAGGAATCCATTGGCGTCAGTTCCCTTTCGATACGATGAAGAAAAGAATTTCTTAATATGCTGTAATGGATATTTCACCCTCGACTGCGGGGGCTCGACCTCAATTCGCTACGTTCGGCCCAGGATTCATACCTTTTTCCGGAAAAGGACATAAAATTCGGTGGGGCACTGCTGGGGGGTTGTCCTCGTCACGGGGTACCATGCCGCATCCTTCGACGGGCGTAGCTCCAGATTCACCCTGTATCATATGTGCAGTGTGTGACTCGAGTACCCTCCGTGTAATCGGTCTGCGCGAAGTAGGGCGCAAGTTCGATCATTATCAGTACTCCTGCCTGAGAGGAATACGATTTACTTTAATATTATAATGCATGTGTGTTTTGTAATAAAGTGTTTCTATCGTCTCCTGAATTCAATAACTGGCATCCAGACATCTACGCTTCTACAATCCACCGTCAATACGCCTCGTGGAGAGACATAAGAAGAAAACGGGTAGCCCGCTGCCGACGCGAGGTCCTCCCTAAAAATTCACACAGATCCTTTATCTCTCGAGTATAAACACCAGCTCCAATATCAAAACAGAAGCATGCGTTGAGGTATTCCGTGCGAGAGCAGGTGGGCATTGGGGGGGGGGGGGTTTGCTGTGAAGAGACTCTCCTCAAGAGAGCAGCCGTTTGCGAGGGATGCAAATCCGATTGGTCCTAATACAATCTGCCCCCTATGGCTGAAATTTGGTCTAGCAATTTTCACACCTCCTAACTCTAACCAATCGAACTTGCATCCCTTCCAAAAGAACCGGCCATCCGAGCGTAGAAGCAAGTGCGAAATAAAAGTAACGGTGCGCTTCTCGATACCGCAGATGTACCTACCTTAGTAGCATTTCTGACTGAAAAGAATTGTCCAGCCTTTGGGCCTGCCATTCCCGGCGTAGACCTTTGGCAGGTAGGTATCTGTTTCAATAGGCAAGGCCACCCGTGGCGCCAGCAAGCCCATCCCCGGTCCGTGATATTCCAGCGTGTTTTCTTCCAAGGAAAATTAGTAAATTTGCAAGCGCAATATCTTAAAAACCAGTGGAAATAAAGTGTATACATTATATCTTGTTGAATTTGTCTTGAACCGCACTATCAAGTGACCTCTTCAAAAAAAATAGTTCCATTTAAAAAACCGAACTTGACCATCGTATCTTTTAAAATAATAATCGAAGAAAAAATTCGTCTGCGCTAATAAATTGCCCCCCTCGAACCATGCGATTCCATACTTTTTTTATTTTTTTATCTGCAATACTTTAGGAGATATCCAGCTGTACATTCTTCCCGCGGACACCCTGTATGTGCTATAAAAATAGCGCTGCAGACGGGTAAACATTTTAACGTTTTTTTGTCGTTTTGTCTTATTATCGGTCTTAAAATGTGACGTAATCCGATTTCAAATGTGAGATTCTTGTTTGTTTGATACATAGTTTCCGCGCAAACCTATAAAAACAAAAATTAAATCAAAATTATGCTATTGGTGGCTGAAAAACGGCGATTTTTCTCAGAAAAATTCGTTCTTGTTTGTGTGCTACCAAAATCCGGTGACTTCTTAATTTTTTGATGAAAATCTCGAATATTTACGGGCCATATCAGAGGTTTGCGGCGAAATGGCACATGTTTTACACATCCTGTAATTTTTGCCAAGTCGATCTGAACCTCCATTCGTTCGCAATCAGGAAAAAACGAAGGGAAAAAAATATTCGAGAAAAACGCGTTTAAAGTTTCTGGGCAAACGCGACGCTATAGGTTGCCGCTTGACGTTTTTAGCTGCCAAATCTACAATTTAGCGAATTTTACTATGAACCAAGCGGCATTTTACTCAGAACAGATAGTACTTTTGGAAAATGCAATAATGAAAAATCGATTTTTCGACTGCCTATTCCCCTTAACCTCGCAGTAAGCTGTTAAGGGGGTAGACACGGGTAATGCAGCGCTCTGTATACCTACACAATCTGGCCCGAAACATGGGTTTTGTAGAATACATTATTCGTCCTTATATGAGCGAATTTTGGGCTGGGCGACGTCTCATTCGAAAGAGGAAGGTTCAGTGCAGCGCGCTCAAGTCATGGTTCGACGAGATTGTGTTGATATCTAATAATATGAGTGTTGAAAGTAGAGCAAAAGTCGACAAAATACACGCGCAAGAATCCAAGTACTTTTAGGTCACTAAAAGAATTTTGTGACTCAAACGATGACTTGGTCGCGCTGCACTGAACCTTCCTCTTTCGAATGGGACCTCACCCAGCCCAAAATCTGCTCATATAAGGGCAAATAATGTATTCCCGTGACTGCATTCCCAAATACGAGTTCCGCCATATTGGCGATAATACAGAGCAAGTCACTTGACAAATTTAGTTCAGCTAGTGGATACGAGATGGCGCCTACTCGGGAGGACTGCCAACGTGGAATCATAGCAAAACTGAAGCGTTAGCTGGTAACATGTGCCACAGTAAAAGCGTGATACAGTCAATGTATGTATTTTTGGACGATTGTAGGTTAGGTTATATGCATTTTAGGCATACATGAACTGCTGGGAACTGTATACATTTACTAAATTAACGTTTTTACTGTAACACATACATCGCTTGAAATCGCTGTCAAATTTATGTTATGGCTACATTATTTAAAATAAAAAAAGAGAGATTGGAACTTTTTTACTAATACTGGAAATATTGATTTACTGATATCATATTTTCAGAATGTGAAAGTTACACCAATTATTTGCAATTATTGCTTTTATTATTATTCTTCCGACTATTGTATATTCTCCAAATCGGTCAACAGTTGACTCCTTGATTTTTTTTATAATTCTTTACGGTTCTATGCAGAGATGGACATTA
Organism: Andrena camellia; assembly: GCA_029448645.1. Taxonomy (NCBI): domain Eukaryota; kingdom Metazoa; phylum Arthropoda; class Insecta; order Hymenoptera; family Andrenidae; genus Andrena; species Andrena camellia. The sequence goes on along the minus strand of CM055678.1, from coordinate 41,865,144 downwards.
TATAAATGAAATAATATACTTCCAAATGGTCCCAGTGGCCGATCGACACGGGGTTTGGGGGAGGGTGTGTGTACCCTAAATCTAAAAATTTATTTAGCTTTGGGTATTTATTAGTTTCCTTTGTTTATTCGAAGGCCTTTCATCTTGGGCTTCGCATAATTGTTCATCTTTCATTGTTTCTTTATCCTAAGGACGTATTCAGATATATTGGCCGGTCGATTCGTTTTCACGAACACTGATCGAGGAGAAATCAGCCACCACCATCTGACGATCGTGGATTTGTCAGTTGGAGTTCCTTGGCTACCGAAGGGTATGGTGGGGTAACGGGAATGCTGCTCGGCTCCGTCTGAACATAGCCGTGTGGCTGTTATTTATTCTTATTGTCAGCGTAGTAGTTGTGTGCGTGACGAAACTATATGTAGACCAATACGAGATGAAGCTATCGAGAAAGAATCAATGTTCTGACCAATAAAGCTCCTGAATTTTTTCGGAGCTAAGCTACACTTATTCTGATGTGGGTATTTCTACGATGACAGCTCAGTTTGGTCTAAACACGCCAGAATCTTGGCGCTATCCCCGCCACTTCTGGCTCACTCTTGTTCTGCAAAGGCGAGAGCGAGATGGAACAAGAGCGAGTCAGAAAACGTTGAGAAAAGGAACACCAAGGAAGGCAAACGGTATGGTGGGAGAATACGCGTTACGAAACTCACTGGCCAATATATCTGAATACGACCTTAGAGCTCGAATAACCGACGAGAATCTTTGTGGCCCGAGTCCGCGCGAGATGGCCATTGCTCGGTGATGTGTCATCGATTATATAGAAACAGAATTTGTTTATTTTTCATCTTATCAATATGAAAGTGACACACCGCGCTATTTCACTCGCACTCGGTTTACGTCGTTCAGTCTCCTTGTCATGCGACTTGCTGAGTTTCGTGGGTTTCGACGCTCGAAACCAACGGGGCTATACAATGTTGCACACTAAGCAGTGACGAATCTGAAGTTCTGCAATTTCTAATCAGATCTTTGCGAAAGTGACGGCAATTGATTCTTTCTGTTTTCTCGATCAAATTGGACCCATAAATGATATAATTCGGACCATAATTGAGGAAATTACGTGAAAAATTTGTTTGCAGAATTGAAATTCCGTTTCGTTAAAAATAGTCTGATTTAAATTATTTTCTGCCAATTTAATCGGGAGAATGCCAGGAATCCATAGGTGTCACTTTCATATTGATACGATGAAAAATAAACAAATTCTGTTTCTGTATAATCGATGACAACGACGCAATAGCACCGGCCAATGCATTAGCGCATATGAAAAGCTATCGACTAAGCAATTGCAATCTAAAGTCACTATTGCACCAACACAATTTTTTGTGTAATGTTTGTTCAATAACTTCTTTCTGCATAGGACGTTTAATTATCTTATAATATGTATATAACTTTCAGGTTCTGCTTCAGTGTTTTGCTAATTAAAAAATGCTAACAAACTTCATTTTCTGGGTGCATCCCCTCATCATCTATTTTTTTCTTTTCACTTATAGTTCCTTACTGCCAACGTAGTATATTGTAGCATAAGCACATTTCAAGTAATTAAAATGTACAATAAATTTTTCTACGTTTGCTCTACCAGCGGACTTTCCGTTTAAATTTTTACCAGTACAACGCAATCGCTGAGAATTTCTTTCCACATTCAGAATAGAATATGAAAATAGCTAACAGCTCCCTCTCGTGTTCACCAGGCAGCCGCGTACCTATCGGTATTACCATTTCTGTGCAGGAAAAACCTGCTGTAATACCGACCTTCCAAATCGGCCGGGTCACGTGACGTGTCTACCCCCTTAAAGACAATGGTGCGCCCCATCTCAGGTAAAGCAACCGCGCGCGATTACAGTCAGCTGACCGTACCGCTACCACCCCATGTTTCTTCAGTGAGGTCAAAAAACAGGTCGACAGAAGAATTGCAGGAGAATTTTACTAACCCACTCTTGGCCAATGACACTGTTTTTATAATAATTAAATTTGTAAGTTCCTGCTTGTCTTTATCTTGATTATTTGTTGAAAAAGTGTCATTGCTCAATGGAAACCACGAGAAGGTGGTGGGCTTTTTCCATCAGGAGAAGATAAGGATGGGTCAGAAGGATGGCATGGATGAGAGTCAAATGACGGGGTTAACGATTGGAAGTAAGAAGGCCCGTTCATAAATTTTAAACATCAGTGACCGGCCATGTACCTTAATTCTTTCGATTGCCAGACTTTCCACGTTTCTGTATTACTTATTCGACATTGTTTCTGACCAATCGTAAAAACTAATTGCGTTGATCGTCAACGTAGTCTAAAGAAGGTCGCGGTTTATGACCGTATTGTTCCCTGAGTCGACGGTCGAGAACAGTGCGCTCCGGTCACCATGTTGTCCCACCCGATAATGAAGCAGTATACCGATTAACCCCTTAGTAAACCAAATGAGTATTACGAACGAAACGAAGGGCGGAGAGGATAGAAACGAAAGGTACTGTCAATAGCACCCCCGTGGTACTTTTCCGGACTTAGCCTCATAATAAATTTTATAACGAAATGATCATAACGTTTTCGCCTAACCGACATCGTTCCTTCGCCTGTCTATCCCTTCCACAGCCAATCTCTTTTCCACATATTGAAATGACCAATAATGTACCTACCTTCGAGGACGTTGTGGGGGCACGACTGCTAATACCTGATATGGGACAGTCAGAACTGTTTCTGGAGCGAAAGCGAACGGATTTTAACAGAGGTATCATCATACATTTGGCAGACAATGTATACCAACGAAGAGTATTACGATATGTTCGTGATGTACGGGAGCTGTGACACCAACATCGTGGCTGCTGTACGCGCATACAATGAGAAGTATCCCAATCGGCGTTCCGTAACCAGAAAAATAATGATGGGGTTGATATGGAACGTAAGAAGGACTGGTCAATTTCGTTTTTATAACAGTACGAGGGGAAGAACAAGAAGCAACGAGTCCGTGGAAAATGAGGAAGCAGTGATCGATTTCGTGGAAGAAAATCCAACTATAAGTGTGCGTGACATTGAAAGATCAGGATTACCGAAATCGACGGCACATCGAATTTTACAAGAAGGATTGTATCCATACCACCTGCGTCGGGTACAAGCACTACTGCCTCGCGACATGCCAGTTCGATTGACGTTTTGTCAATGGCTCTTGAACGAGTATGAACAAAATCCAGACATTTTAAAAAGGATTCTGTGGACAGACGAAAGTACATTCACGGAGAAGGTGTTTTTAATACAAGAAATTCACACGTGTGGAGTTATGATAATCCACATGCAACCACCATCAGAAGTTTTCAAACTCAGTGGACCCTCAACGTTTGGGCTGGGATAATTGGTGATCACATTTTGGGCCCTTTCTTTCTACCAGCAAGATTGACAGGTGAAGTGTATTTGAATTTTTTGCAGAACGATGTGCCGATTCTTTTGGAAGATGTTGCATTGAATGTGCAGCGGAACATGTGGTACCAGCAAGACGGAGCTGGACCACACTTTGCGAATATTATTAAGGGCTTTTTAAACAATTCCTATGCGGGTCGTTGGATAGGCCGTGCAGGTTCAATAAATTGGCCACCACGATCTCCAGATCTTACTCCCTTGGACTTCTTCCTCTGGGGGTATGTGAAACATAAGGTCTACTCCAGTGAAATTGATACCGTAGAAACGTTACGACAACGGATAATTGCGGCATTTGAAGCTGTTAAAGAACAAGGGGTGTGCGAGATTGTTCGCAATTCCTCCATCAGAAGGCTCCAAAAGTGCGTAGAGACAGAGGGAGACCTGTTTGAACATTTATTGTGAGTAGTGTAGTACAACAGAGTGTACATTAATAATGCCAGTGAGTGAGTGAGGGAGTGAGTGAGTGAGTGAGTCAGTCAGTGAGTGCTTGTTTTTAGTGAAGTGAGTAACATACACTAAGATAATTCCACGGCAAATCGATCACTGCTTTCTCTCCATTACTCGAATTTTATTGAAATTGGGACACGATGTAAGTACTTTCGACTGCCTCCTTACTTCCAATCGTTAACCCCGTCATTTGACTCTCATCCATGCCATCCTTCTGACCCATCCTTATCTTCTCCTGATGGAAAAAGCCCACCACCTTCTCGTGGTTTCCATTGAGCAATGACACTTTTTCAAAAATAATCAAGATAAAGACAAGCTGGAACTTACAAATCTAATTATTATAAAAACAGTGTCATTGGCCAAGACTGGGTTAGTAATATTCTCCTGCAATTCTTCTGTCGACCTGTTTTTTGACCTCACTGAAGAAACATGGGTGGTAGCGGTACGGTCAGCTGACTGTAATCGCGCGCGGTTGCTTTACCTGAGACGGGGCGCACCATTGTCTTTAACAGCTTACTGCGAGGTTAATATCAGCTGCATTACTCTAGAAATAAGCTTAATTTACAGAAAGCGTATCAGCGAATGTGGTAGTACTTTTTCGGATTTTCACAATCGCGACCTCCAAGTGAAACGGTAACGGACTTTTCGATGTCTTCTAGCATCAGGATAATGCACGTACCGGATTGTCCCTCAATTCAGGGACAATACGCGTTGACGTATTCCATGCGAGAGAAGGTGGGCTTGAAGTTCGATTGGTCCTAAACTAACCAATCAGGCCTGCTTATCTCTCGTGTCTAAACACGCGCTCGAATTTCAAAACAGAAGCATGCGTTGACGTATTCCGTGCGAGAGAAGGTGGGCCTTGGGGAGGAGATATTGCTGTGAAGAGGGCCTCTTCAGGACAGTGGCCGTTTGGGAGAGATGTAGGGCAGATTGGTTAGATTAGGACCAATCGGACTTCAAGCCCACCGTCTCTCGCACGGAATACGTCGACGCGTGCTTTTGTTTTGAAATTCGAGCGCGTGTTTATACTCGAGAGATAAGGGATCCGTCTTTAATTTGAAGGTAGGACCAAGCAAGCGGTACTACGCGCAGTTTTGGGTAATTTATGGCTTAGGTGGTTCCGCCTCGTAGCAGACGTGAACTCGGGGTATCGGAAAAGGGAAACAGGAAACAGGATTTTTTTTCTTTATAGCAACTCGAAGACTTTCTGTTTCTCTTCTCTTCGGACCCTTTCGAACCGAAACACGTGGTGTCTGCTGCCTACCTCGAAGCAATGGGTACATTGGCAGTAAAAGGACGGAACGCGGACTTTTGTAAAAGTGCAGGATAGTCCGTTCGTTGCACTTCTGCGAAGTACGTGTGTTTCGAAAATGTGCTGGCTTCTTTTTACCTGAAGCCTCTTGGCCTGGTGGGGGTCAACTCATAACGGAACGAGAGTAACTATGTGGGGGTAGAAGAAGTCGCTTGGAAAAAGTCTTGTCAGTCAGCAAGCAATCACGTCGCAGAAATGTTCTCTGCTCAAGAGTATTACGCGATGTTCTGGGTGTACACCACGAACAACGGGGACGTAAGTGCTGCAGTGTGAGAATTTACGCGAGAATACGCACGGCTCCGCACGCCAAGTAAAAATTCATTTCCACCAATTTTTATAACGTAGGAACAACACGTTCCGTGAAAAATAAATTAAGCGATCAGTGTTAGTAGGCGTGCAGTGAAGTGAATATTTGGTACATTAACTCGGACGCATTTGACGTTGCGACCCTTAACTTTGGATGGTGGCGTGTACCTGAGATCAGCTGTGCACTCGGCGCGTCTGTCGATGACCAGGATCGGTTCAGTGACCTAGTGACACAGGTTTTCAAGTTGCAGGTGAATTTCCGAAACAGTGAGTTTTAGTTACATTATTAGCGACTATTATTTTTTAAATTTAACGCAGGCTATGGCCTATTTCCGTACGTAAATTTTTCTTCGCAGTTTTTACATGGACCTATTCATTATCAACAACAGTGTTGGCCGTTATTGAACTACGGATTTTTATCACAATAACCAACTACGATCACTTTTCGTTCGTTCCCTGTTGCATTACCTTTTCGTTTGTACATTATTAAAAAAGGAAATTTACCTGTTCCTTATCCTCTCACTCCGAACAATTATTATTTTCATTTCTTCTAAAAAAACAACAACTGTGTATTCGTCTTTTTACGTTACACATGATTTTCATCCATTTATCCTTTATTCATTATTCACTTTAAATGGCAAACAAACCATGGCAAAAGGTTAGATTTTTTTGTTATGTCTTTTTCATTTGCCATTCTACGCAATTTTCTTCGATGCATGCCGCCTTGCTTGTTCGTAGTCGTAGCGTGGCCCGGCACGCGGCCCCGCTAGCGCAGGAGCTCCAGCGGAAGGCTCGCGCTCTGATTGGTCGGGGTTTTTTCTTAATACCTCGAAAACGAAACCCCGGATCCCAAAACGGTTAAGGACTTTTCGATGTCTTTTTGCATCAGGATATTGCATGTTTCGGGATGTCTCTCAATTCTGGGACACCCTGTATATACAGGTGTCCACATCTGGAAAGTTAAGAGGTGAACTGGTTATGGAATGGTTAACAAACGTATATCTACCACATGCGGGATGTCGAAGCGTTTTGTTATTGGATTCGTGTACTGGTCAATGTCCATCTACATTACGAAACGGTATACCAGCTAATCAACATGTGGAAATATTCACAATAGCGAAAAAAACTACAGTCATGACAACCGTTTGATGTATATGGATTCCAGATATGGAAAAACTTTGTACGAAAATTTTCCGACTTTGTGTTATTGTTTAATTACGATGTGCAGCTAAATGCAAGGAATAATGTCATTAAATTACAGTCCCTTATTCATAATCAACTTTCATCACCAAAGTATCACGATGTGTTTGCTTACCCGCGGTATAAAAGTGGATATATTGTTGAGAAACCAAATCAGTTTGAAAATCCAGTAGATTTCGCTTTTTCACAACAAGATTTCATACATCCACCTCGTTGTTCCATGTGCGGTAATTATGCTATCATACGTTGCGCGTGGTGTAACCAATATCTATGTTTCCAACATTTTTTTGATGAGTTTCATCACCATGAAGAATAATTCATAATAATCACACCACACAAGTGTTTTCAAAGTTATCTAACTATACTTAAACGGCGGCATTATCTCGCCTGTCTTGTGAGCAAATAAGAGAAAAGTTCGATAATTATGTTAAAAATAAAAAGTTCTAATAAGGATAAGTTATATCTAACAGTTCCCAACTTCTCCTCTATTTCCACCTGGTATATTTGCCCCAAGTGTAATTGAAGACAAAAGTATATAAAATGTCTTTCTTTTTTTCTACGCGTTGCGTATTATTTCCTAATAAACGTTAGAAGAACATTGCTCGTCGTGCAGCTTCAGGTACGCTACAAAGGGATCTAGAAATTCTTCGATTGTCGAGAAACACATATCAGCGGTACAACAAAGGTTGAAGTTGTATGAAAAAAAATGGATTATACTGTTTCATAATTATTTAAACCACCAATTCAAATTTCACGCCAACCAACGAATTTTAAAAAACATTATTGATATTTTTGTTTATAATTTTTGTCTAATTGTTTAAACAATTGATTAAACTTGTACTATTTGTTAAACCTAATTAAAAGAAGTAACTTTCGTCTTGAGATTTTTTTCCATCTCTAACAGTTCGCGAGTTAAAAAATAAAATCCGAAAATAGCCGAAATTTCAGGGGTTAACTTCACCCCCTTAGAGTGATTTTGGGCAGCAAAGGAAATGCATTGTAATCATGAGGAAATCCCCTACATATGCACAAAGTTTCAGAATTTTTTGAATTTCCGGGTTTGGGATCTTCCCTTGTAAGCCCTCCTTGATTGATTGGGCCCTGCTTCGCTAACCTGTATGAACGCAGGTAATTTCTTGGCAAAAGTCAGTCTTAACACATTCAGGCTGGACCATTTCTGAGAGTTACCCTTGAGGACCTGAAAATTTGTTTCTTTTTTTCGTGTTTTCATTACTTATTTGTCCTAAGACATGGAATAGAAACAACTTTTATAACAAAGAAATTATTGTAAACCGTTTCATTTTAGGTCTGATGTCATACGCATGAATCGGTCGCGGCGCGTCAGTCCCCAGTCACAAGCTTGTAACCAATAAATACTCTACGGTAAATCGAGTCGAGTAAGAACTGCGAAAGTGATGTCGTTCGAAAGAGTGTTTCAATTTATTTAATCAGGACCGTGTATTAACGCCAGAAAACTGCGGTTTGTGTCCCCGGCATAATCTATTTTAAGGAAATATTAAGTATTCCTTTATAATAGACCAGTATCAAATTATTTTAAAAATTGACATAAAATCACTAAAACTTCAAAACTTTACTTAAAGTGCGGTCCGGGTTGCCTACGTTCAATCAACTGCTAGCCGTTCATCATTATGCCATTGCTCAGGCGCTGTGTTGTATGCTAATTTTAATGTTAAGGGGGTAGACACGGGTAATGCAGCGCTCTGTATACCGACACAATCTGGCCCGAAACATGGGTTTTGTAGAATACATTATTCGTCCTTATATGAGAGAATTTTGGGCTGGGCGAGGTCTCATTCGAAAGAGGAAGGTTCAGTGCAGCGCGCTCAAGTCATGGTTCGACGAGATTGTGTTGATATCTAATAATATGAGTGTTGAAAGTAGAGCAAAAGTCGACAAAATACACGCGCAAGAATCCAAGTACTTTTAGGTAACTAAAAGAATTTTGTGACTCAAACGATGACTTGAGCGCGCTGCACTGAACCTTCCTCTTTCGAATGAGACATCACCCAGCCCAAAATCTGCTCATATAAGGGCAAATAATGTATTCCCGTGACTGCATTCCCAAATACGAGTTTCGCCATATTGGCGATAATACAGAGCAAGTCACGTGACAAATTTAGTTCAGCTGGTGGATACGAGATGGCGCCTACTCGGGAGGACTGCCGACGTGGAATCATAGCAAAACTGAAGCGTTAGCTGGATACATGTGCCACAGTAAAAGCGTGATACAGTCAATGTATGTATTTTTGGACGATTGTAGGTTAGGTTATATGCATTTTAGGCATACATGAACTGCTGGGAACTGTATACATTTACTAAATTAACGTTTTTACTGTAACACATACATCGCTTGAAATCGCTGTCAAATTTATGTTATAATTATATGGCTACATTATTTAAAATAAAAGAAGAGAGATTGGAACTTTTTTACTAATACTGGAAATATTGATTTACTGATATCATATTTTCAGAATGTGAAAGTTACACCAATTATTTGCAATTATTGCTTTTATTATTATTCTTCCGACTATTGTATATTCTCCAAATCGGTCAACAGTTGACTCCTTGATTTTTTTTTATAATTCTTTACGGTTCTATGCAGAGATGGACCTTATTTAAATGAAATAATATACTTCCAAATGGCCCCAGTGGCCGATCGACGCGGGGTTTGGGGGAGGGTGTGTGTATCCTAAATCTAAAATTCTATTTAGCTTTGGGTATTTATTAGTTTCCTTTGTTTATTCGAAGGCCTTTCATCTTGGGCTTCGCATAATTGTTCATCTTTCATTGTTTCTTTATCCTAAGGACGTATTCAGATATATGAGCCGGTCGATTCGTTTTCACGAACACTGATCGAGGAGAAATCAGCCACCACCATCTGACGATCGTGGATTTGTCAGTTGGAGTTCCTTGGCTACCGAAGGGTATGGTGGGGTAACGGGAATGCTGCTCGGCTCCGTCTGAACATAGCCGTGTGGCTGTTATTTATTCTTATTGTTAGCGTAGTAGTTGTGTGCGTGACGAAGCTATGTGTAGACCAATACGAGATGAAGCTATCGAGAAAGAATCAATGTTCTGACCAATAAAGCTCCTGAATTTTTTCGGAGCTAAGCTACACTTATTCTGATGTGTGTATTTCTACGATGACAGCTCAGTTTGGCCTATACACGCCAGAAGCTTGGCGCTATCCCCGCCACTTCTGGCTCACTCTTGTTCTGCGAAGGCGAGAGCGAGATGGAACAAGAGCGAGTCAGAAAACGTTGAGAAAAGGAGCACCGAGGAAGGCAAACGGTATGGTGGGAGAATACGCGTTACGAAACTCACTGGCCAATATATCTGAATACGACCTTAGAAGCTCGAATAACCGACGAGAATCTTTGTGGCCCGAGTCCGCGCGAGATGGCCGTTGCTCGGTGATGTGTCATCGATTATATAGAAACAGAATTTGTTTATTTTTCATCTTATCAATATGAAAGTGACACCTATGGATTCCTGTCATTCTCCCGATTAAATTGACAGAAAATAATTTGAATCGGACTATTTTTAACGAAACGGGCTTTCAATTCTGCAAACAAATTTTTCACGTAATTTCTTTAATTATGGTCCGAATTATATCATTTATGGGGCCAATTTGATCAAGAAAACATAAGGAATCGATTGACGTCATGTAAGATAATTCGGCGCTGAGCGGAGAAGGCTGGTCGAGGCATCGTGGATCTGCTTACGCTGCCACGGCTACGGCGACCACACCGAAATAGCGACGCCCTTGCCGGTTGTCTAATGTTCCTATAAACAACTGGGCCCGTGATTTGAACAGACGGGCAGTCTCCATTGAGTCTTTGAAACGGACAGACGATTGGGGCCCAAGCTATATTCTGTGAAGAATATATGATAATTCCATCAGCATTGACTTAGCTTTTCATTGACCTTCATTTATTCTTACAGTCACTTTCGCAAGGATTTGATTAGTAATTGCAGAACTTCAGATTCGTCACTGCTTAGTGTGCAACATTGTATAGCCCCGCTGATTTCGAGCGTCGAAACCCACGAAACTCAGCAAGTCGCATGACAAGGAGACTGAACGACGTAAACCGAGTGCGAGTGAAATAGCGCACCAGCGAGAGACCCTTGGTCGACGGCGACTTGAGTCATCCAGTGCGGAATATGCAAATGTTCATATTTCTCATTACACCTTGATAAGAGTGTTACCACCGATGGATTGGTGAATTTTTGTCCACAAAAATGAGTCGAGACGCGAAGCAATTCGGTCTATTTTTTTTATGAATACATGATTTAGGACACACATTACGTTCACTAAAAATGGATCGAAATGCTCCATGTTTCGCATCATTTTCATCGAGAAACCCTAAAAACTTCATTGGTAATACTTTCATCAACAGTTATCAAAAACATGTACATTTTATCTGGCCCGTTGGTTTTATTTACTCTCGGCTGTCAACGAGTGGTCTACTGGGGCCCGAAGGTCCTCGCTCGCAGCGAGAAAGCAAAACGGCGGGGTGGGTAGGTCTTTCCCGATAATCTGAGCCCAACCATTTGCGTGCGCAGCTTCATGTTGCACGTCAAAAAGTATTTTTTTAATTACAATTAGTAATTCAGTTTGTAAGTGCAATTAAATTAGGCGTCAACACCGAATTGGTGTTGCTAAACTGAATACATATGTATAAATTGCATTAATCTTTTTCTTTCTTTCTTGTGCGTGCGTTCGTGAATGTGTGTATGCGTGTGTTTGCATATGCTACGTATGATATTAGAGTTAAATATACTAAGAAAATTAACATTTTTTCGGTTTCGCAGCGCTAAGTATTTTGAATAAAATATTTATTCGTATTAAAATATTTATTTGTATAAAAATATATCTGCTTAATATTATTAAGCGCAGTTGGAAAGCACCGAATCTTACATTGCGTTATACAGTGTCGTCTTTGCACGCAGCGAAAAAGCACCTTTATGTACTTGCAGCTCATTCTGATTTCACATCTTTTTTTTATTCTTTAATTATTATACTTATCTTCTATTTTTTGTCATTTATTTGATTTCATATACTTGGCGTATCTAATATTCTAGGTCCTAGATTCTACGATAGTGCCAATGTGCAATTGAAACGCACGCTACTTCACACTATCGTTTCTTAGCATTTATACGGGGTGATTCTCTATCTAGAGTCGTCAAACGCGATGCTCACTAACAATCATGTGTCTCGCTGAGTTTCGTGGGCTTCTACGCTCGAAACCAGCGGGACTATACAATGTTGCACACTAAGCAGTGACGAATCTGAAGTTCTGCAATTTCTAATCAGATCTTGGCGAAAGTGACTGCAATTGATTCTTTATGTTTTCTCGATCAAATTGGACCCATAAATGATATAATTCGGACCATAATTGAGGAAATTACGTGAAAAATTTGTTTGCAGAATTGAAAGCCCGTTTCGTTAAAAATAGTCTGATTTAAATTATTTTCTGCCAATTTAATCGGGAGAATGCCAGGAATCCATAGGTGTCACTTTCATATTGATAGGATGAAAAATAAACAAATTCTGTTTCTGTATAATCGATGACAACGTCGCAGTAGCACCGGCCAATGCATTAGCGCATATGAAAAGCTATCGAGTAAGCAATTGCAATCTAAAGTCACTATTGCACCAACACAATTTTATGTGTAATGTTTGTTCAATAACTTCTATCTGCATAGGACGTTTAATTATCTTATAATATGTATATAACTTTCAGGTTCTGCTTCAGTGTTTTGCTAATTAAAAAATGCTAAGAAACTTCATTTTCTGGGTGCATCCCCTCATCATCTATTTTTTTCTTTTCACTTATAGTTCCTTACTGCCAACGTAGCATATTGTAGCATAAGCACATTTCAAGTAATTAAAATGTACAATAAATTTTTCTACGTTTGCACTACCAGCGGACTTTCCGTTTAAATTTTTACCAGTACAACGCAAACGCTGAAAATTTCTTTCCACATTCAGAATAGAATATGGAAATAGCTAACAGCTCCCTCTCGTGTTCACCAGGCAGCCGCGTATCTATCGGTATTATCATTTCTGTGCAGGAAAAACCTGCTGTAATACCGACCTTCCAAATCGGCCGGGTCACGTGACGTGTCTACCCCCTTAAGGGGGGAAGCCACTGTGACGGTAAAAAATAAAGGCTATTTTCAACGCATTCTTTTATAATGAAATGTAACTTTTTACGAAAAATCTTTATTACGAACTGAAAATACATATATTTTTTTCTAATATTTTATACTTCTAGATTGAAATTTTTTTGGTAGTTTGGCCACAGCATACGATAACGTTAGGGCCTGCAAAAAAAATACAAAACGGGCGGTCGTGTAACTTTCCGACGTTTGCTCTAAATTGAAAACTTCGAACGTTTTCTTAATGTATATTACGATAGTTTCAGTTAAGCGTACATATTTAAAACAATATTCATTTTTGAAGAAATGGCGTACTTCGAAAGAAAAGGTATAAAAAATCAACATGTTTTTTCAATGTTACGGTTAAATGAATTATTCGATCAAAACACTTGTACGCTTAACTGAAGATAATTTTATTACAAATATTCCCTAAAAACTTCAAGTGAATCCGATAAAAGTTGACTAAGTTATTAATCCGCCAGTTTGAAAAATGCCGTTTCGAGATAATCGCGTTTAAAGTTTTGACAGAAGTTATTTTCTGCAACTCAAAGATCTCAGCTGTATACGGTCTCGTCGTGGCCAGTGATTCTCGACTTAGTTATAAAATTCCTCTTATTAGATACATTTGGATTCTTGGACATAAACTTTTCGGGTTAATGAAAATATGTGTGCACTCGATTCTGAGCGCTCCGCTACCTATACAAAACTTTCCGTAGCCCCCAGAATTTTTCGAGATCCACTTTGAAATTGTGCAAGTATATTTTTGAGACCCCAAATATTGTGAAAATGCACAAAAAGAAAAATCGGAAAGAAAATTTCACAGTGGCTTCCCCCATTACGATGAAATTTTTGCTATTGTGGCGCCATCTACGACATGTTTGCAATTCAACTCACATCATATTATTCTTCATAAAACTGCCAGTAACTGTTGCCTTTACCATTTTTTCCTACGGCTGTTAGTTTTTAGTTAAGTATTCTGCTTAGGAGGTTTCCCACATCAAATTTAAAGCGTAGTTTCAGCTCATAAACATGATTTTCCATGTATAAAAAAAAATACTGTCAAATATTTTCGAAAGCTTTACCTGTATGTCAAGTTTGATCAAAATCGACGCATGTCAATTGTATTGTATGTATTGTATATTGTTTTTTCCTGTTAAACAGTATGGCGTTTCAAGCTTTTTCGCTTATATTGCCCAACGAACTATAAAGGTCCTACCTACTATATCTTTTTCCTCTTCTCTCTCCTTCGGGTCCCAGCAGCAGCGGCGCACCGGGAGAAAGGTGGTCTCCCATCTTTCCCCAGTACCCGCCCCGTGATGCTTAACTTCGGTAATCTAAAGGCAGGGTCCCACTAGTGCAACCGCGCGCCGCGCACGTTTTTTTCGACGCGCAAGACCGATTTGTTGCAGAAAGACGTTCCCACTGGTGCAAGTGCGCGCCGCGCACGGGTCAGATTTACGAGTTTCTCGGATTTTCGAGGAGTTTAGAGCACTTGAAAGGGTCGACTTTTACGACGACCCGCGCGTCGAAAGCGTTCGTGTGCGCGCTATGCCGGGATTTCTCTGCCACGCGCGCACGCGAATGCACGCCGCGCATTGTCGAAAAGACTGAAAAAATGTGTTTTTCAACGCAAATGTACTCTTTACTCCTACATATCACTTGCATACGTGTGTTTATGGTCTACTATTTAGTTTATATATTAAAGCAAGCAATGACATGAAAATTATTACTGTAAATAGCAACAATTATACTGCTGCGATAGGTATACTTGTTTCTAGATACATCATAATTGTAATACACTATATATGCAGATATGTGACATTGAATTATAGTTGTCCATCTTTATCACTTTCAAATTATTCTATTTCTCAAAAACAATTAAGTTATTGCTTTGATTCATCCTGCAAGAAAATGCTACTTAGGTGTAAAAAAGATCATTTTACCGTGACTTCTATGTTCATTCGTTCACGCCAGAGGCTATTCATACGCCTAAAAAAGTAAACTCTTTAATAGTACAATGGTGCATTTACTATTTCAGATTACTCGTAATGACATTATGTATCTACTTACTGTCAAAGCGTTCACCGCCGGTGACCGCCTCAGCAGTAAATGTGTTAACTGTAATTCCGTTTCCTATCGCATTGCATCTCGACATTTGTGGATGTACGGAAGTCAAATTTTAATCATTTTCTAAGTCATAAACCATTGTTAGTACCTTCAGGTAAACTAAATGTAGGTACCTAATTACTTAAAAACAAATGTTTCAGTATGCAATAAAGTAACAGCATTTATGACATCCTCTATAAGCCAGATATTATGGAACTAAAACAGGACAAAAAGGAGAGGGAAGAGAGAAGGAATAATGTGGTGGTAAGGGGGGTGGGGGTAGGGGAAGGGGTGGAAAAAGAGGTGAAGAAGATATGGGCGAGGATGGGAATGGAGGATGAAGGAATAAGGGAAGTGAGAAGGGTAGGGAAAACGGAAAAAGAAGGGAGTGGACTGGTTTTAGTGAAGCTGGCGGGGAGGGAGGAGAAGAGAAAGGTGATGGAGGCGAGGAAAAAACTGAAGGGCAGGAGGGAAAGGATAGACGACGATTTAACGGAAGAAGAAAGGAGGGCGAGGTGGAAGGTGGAAAGAGAGGCGGAGAACGAAAGGGAGAGGGGAAAGAAGGTACAGGTAGGTTATATGAAAATGTCGGTAAATGGGAAGATGAGAAGGTGGGATGAATTATGGGAAAGGTGGTGTGATGAGCAGGGAAACGAATGCTAAGGGAAAGGGGGGAGGGGGAGGGGAGGATGGGGGGGGGGAAGTAAAAGGGGACAAAGGGAGATACAAGGTCGCGTTTTGGAACGTGGCGGGGTTGAAAAATAAAGATGAGGAATTTTGGAAAGGTTTAGAGGAATGGGAGGTAGTTGTGATGAGCGAAACGTGGGTGGAGGAGAGGGAATGGGAGTATGTAAGGGGCAGATTGCCGAAGGGTTATGGGTGGGAAAAACAATGGGCCAGGAGGGAAAGCAAGAAGGGAAGAGCGATAGGGGGATGATAATGGGGGTGAGAAGGGGAATCGAAATAGGGCGGGGGAAGAAGGGGAAGGGGAAGGGATAATGGTGAGGAAAGTGAAATTGGGGGGGGGGAATGGTGGAGAATTATAGGGATATATGTAAATAAGGACTTGCAAAGGAAGCTGGAGGAGCTGGGGGAGTGGATAGAGGAGAGAGACGAGGGAATGAGAGTGATAATTGGGGGAGATTTTAATGCGAGGACGGGGAGGGAAGGGGGAACGATATGGGGGAGGGGGAAGAGGAGGGGGAGGAGAGGGGAATAGAAGGTCAAAGGATAAAGTGGTAAAAGGAGAGGGGAGGAGACTATGCAGATATCTGGGGGAGAGGGGGTGGGGAATTATGAATGGAAATGAAGAGGGGGACGAGGAGGGTGAATGGACGTATACGGGGGGGAGGGGGAATTCTGTGATAGATTATGTAGTGGGGAACGAGGAAACAAGAGAACAGGTAGAGAGGATGGAGGTAGCGCAGAGAGTAGATTCAGACCACCACCCTGTGGTGGTCTGGCTCAGGGGGGAAGTGGGGGAGCAGGGGGAGGGGAGGAAGAAAGGTGGGGGCGGGGAGGGGGGAGAGGAAACTGGACGGTGGAGGGAAGGGAGGAATTTGCAAGGAAATTTGGGAAAAGAGATAGGGGGAGAGAGGAATAGAGGAGGAATGGGCGGAACTGAAGAAAAGAGTAAAAGGGGCAATGGGGAATGTGGTGATAGGGGGGCAGAGGGGAAAGAAGGGAGCGTGGTGGGACAGAGAGTGCAGGGAGGAGAAGGGGAGGGTGAGGAGAGAGCTAAGGAGATGGAGAAGGGAAGGGGGCGATGGGAAGGAGTATAGAGAAAGGAAAAAGGAGTATAGGAGGATATTCGAAGAAAAGAAGAAAAAGGAGGTGGATAGGTGGGAGAAGGAGATAGAGGGGTTAAGAACAGAGGGGCAGGTATGGAAGGTAGTAAATAGGGAGAGAAAGAGGAGAAGGAGGAGATAAAAATAGAGGAATGGGACGAGTACTTCAGGGAGTTACTAGGGGGGGTGGAGTGGAGGGTAAGAAAAGGGGCAGAAAAAAGGAGGGGTGATGACGGAGAGGGGGATATAGAAAAGGAGGAGATAAGAAGGGTGGTGAGGGGGCTAAAGGACGGAAAGGCGATGGGAGGGGACGGAATTCCGAATGAAGTTTGGAAGTATGGGGGGGTGGAGGTGGAGGAATGGCTGGGGGAGGTGTGTAATAGGGTATGGAAGGGCGAGGGTTGGTTAGAAGAGTGGAGGGTAGGAGTGTTAGTACCGGTGGTGAAAAAAGGGGTGGGAAAAAGGGTAGAGGAGTACAGAGGAGTAACGCTGACACAGACAGCATATAAGGTGTATGCGTCTGTGTTAGCGGAAAGGTTGAGAAAGGAGGTAGAGGAAAAGGGGATATTGCCACCGAGTCAGGCGGGGTTCAGGAGGGGGATGGGGTGCATGGACGGGGTGTATGTGCTAAATTACCTAATTAACAGGCAGGTGGAAAGGAAAGGGGGGAGACTGGTAGTGCTGTTCCTCGACATGAAGGCAGCATTCGACTCAGTTGACCGGGAGTTGTTAGTGAGGGCAATGAGGGAGAGAGGAGTGAGGGAGGGGTTAGTGGAGAGGTGTGAGGAGGTGTTGAAAGAGACAGTAAGTAGGGTAAGGGTGGGAGAAGAGGAAGGGAAGGACTTCTGGACGGCTAGGGGAGTGAGGCAGGGGTGCCCGTTGAGCCCCAGCTTGTTCACGTTGTTGTTGGCAGATATGGACGAGGAATTGGAGAAAGGGGGCTGGGGAGGGGTGAAGGTGGGGGGAAGGAAGGTGTATACGTTGACATACGCGGATGACATTGCGGTACTGGCGGAAGACGAGGAGGGGATGAAAGGGATGATGGGGAAGATGGAGAGATATCTGGATAAGAAGGGGCTGCAGGTGAACGTGGGGAAGACAAAGGTAATGAGGTGTAGAAAGGGGGGAGGGAGGTGGAAGAAGGTGACGTGGAGGTGGAAGGGAAAGGTGGTGGAGGAGGTAAAGGAATTCAAGTACCTGGGGTACACGATGATGAGGAGCGGGGGGCGGGAGGCACATATAGGAGAAAGGGTAAGGAAAGGGGCAGCAGTGATGGGGCAGGTGTGGGGGATAGGGAAGAGGAGGTTTGGGAAGGATTGGGGAAAAAGGGTGTGGTTGTTTGAAAAGTTAGTATGGGCTACGGTGAGCTATGGGGCTGAGGTGTGGGGGTGGAAGTGTAGGGACAGAATTGAGGGGTTGCAGGAAAGGTTCTTGAAGTGGGTGTTGGGTGTGGAAAGGTGTACACCAGGATACATGGTGAGGGAGGAGATGCAGAGGGAGATGTTGAGAGGGAAGGCGGGGATGAGGGCGTGGGGATATGAAAGGAAGTTGGAGGAGGGGGGTGCGGGGGGCTGGCAAGGAGATGTTGGGAGGAGATTAAGGGAAGGGCAAAGAGGGCGAAAGTGCTGGGAGGGTGGGAAAAGGAAAGGAAGGAATACTATGAGGAGAGGGGGTGGACAATAGAGGGGATAGAAAGAATGAGGGGAGGGGGGGAGCTGAGGGGGGAAGAATTGGTGGGTAGGGAAAGAAGACTACATGAGGAGGAAAGATGGAACAGGATTAGAGAGTCAGGATATAATAGGTGGTATAGGGTGGTGAAAGGGGAAGGGGTGCCAGGATACTTGAGGAAGGGATGGGGAGAAAGCAGGTGGCAAAGGGTGGCGAAATTTAGGCTGGGGAATGGGATGAGGGGGGGGGAAGTATTGGGAGGAGGAAGAAAAGAGGAAATGCAGAATATGCGGATGGGGAGAGGAAACATGGGAGCATGTGTGGGAGGAATGTATGGGGTGGGAGGAAGGAGGGTGGCAGGAGAGGGTAGGGGAGGTATTGGATGACGAGGGCGGGGGGGAGAAGTGGATGAGGAAAGTGGAGGAAAGAAGAGGAGAAGGAGTGGGGGAATGAGAGAGGAAGGAATGAGAGTGAGTGGTGGCGTGCGGAAGCGGAGGTCAAAGGATAGGGTAGGGGGGGGGAGGCGGCGTGCGAGACGGGGGAGAGCGGGCGAGAGGGCGAGCGTGTAGGTTTAAGGAATAGGTTTAATGAGTAGATTAAGGCATAGGTTAAGGATTAGGTTAAGGCGAATGTAAGGAAGAGCGGAGGTGGAAAAGGATTGTAATCCCCAAGGGGAAACAAATAAATGATATATATATAAGCCAGATATTTCGGGACTTTAAGTACACACACCAGGATATACTTGCCTACCCATTTCAGAAATGCGAATTAATCAGAGGAAATGATACACGTGTATTTCCTGTGCAGGGGTAGAAAGTTCGCGTCTGGGAGGAATGCTGATCCATTTGGTTATGATATAATCTCCCCTCTACTCTCAATCTCATATCGTGTGAGAATAAAAACAAACAGGACGCCGGGAATACAGAATACCATAATTTTATTTGAAACACACTTTCCAGCAATCTGTGACCGAGACGTAGTAAACCCCTGCAAACATTTCAAGTAGTATGAAGTGTGAAGGCGTTGTTTCGGCTACTGGCATAACCGCCGTCGTTAGCTTTATTTAGATAAAGAAACCAAGATGTAGAAAAGGAGGCTAGTATTTCCACTGTCTTCAACGTGCGCGCCAAGCATTCACGTGCGCGCCTGGCAGAGCGTCGGCCCATTTCGTGCGCGCGGTCTCATAAATTAGACCCTTTCAAGTGGACGAAAACGTCGTGCGCGGCGCGCAGTTGCACTAGTGGGACCTTGCCGTAACGAGAACCGGTGTTTTCCATCACGGCTACGGCCGCTGGTGCATATCAATTGAGTTATGTTTCTTGTAAACACCGGCAGTAACAGGAAATATAATTACACATGGTATTTGACAACACCTACTGTCGTTTGCTGACGTGTTGCGGGAAGAAGATTGGTGGTCCGATTGGTATATCTCCACAGGCCCACGTTCTGTAACACAATCATAGAGGTACCTCAGCTCAAACGATTGTGGCCGATCGAGATTCGATTGTATTTGAGCTTACCAGGGTTGGCTTTTTTCATCGCTAACATTCTACATTATTTCATGAACATGGTGAGGGCACTGCCAAGCCACAGGTTCCCGTCTAGAACACTTCTAATTCATGTTGAAACACCACTGTGGCACCATCTGCCTATGATTGTCATAATTATATAAATCTGCGCGATCGGCTCTGTTCGCGATGCTGATAGCGTAAATGACACCAAGAATAAATGTCAAATGACTTTTATTGCAATGACCCTCAAGAAAAATCATAATAATTTTGACAAAATGTCCAAAGTAAATAAATCAACGGATTTATAATGGAAGACACAAATAAATAAAGCGGGATGGTGGGGTAATAAGGAAAAGAATAGAAACGAATGTTATGTATTTCGTAGAGATGGCAAGGGTTAGGAAACCAGAATACTGAGATGAATAAAGTCTTGTGGTATTTTATTCGTCGCAATCTTCATAGATTAAAATCTAAGACACTCATTATTAGTGGAAATGTGTAGAGCAAAGAAATACGCATTTATTTCAAAATCTACTATCCGTTATTTTATGTTAACAACGGGAAAATAAACATAACCGAAGCAATGTAAATTAAATTTCGTGACAGGACTGCGCGAACGTGTCTCATATTAAACATCATCCGGTTACTTCACGCTATATCTCATCATGGCACTCTGTCCATGCATGGCACCACAGTGGTGTTTCGACATGAATTAGAAGTGTTCTAGACAGGAATCTGTGGCTTGGCAGTGCCCTCACCATGTTCATGAAATACTGTAGAATGTTAGCGCTGAAAAAAGCCAACCCTGGTAAGCTCGAATATAATCGAATCTTGATCGGCGACAATCGTTTGTATCGTTGCTGAGTGTACGACACACGTATTGCCGCTATTAGCCGACGCGACAATATCGACGAACAGGAAGAATGCGAACCGGACACAGGCGGTGGGAGTCAATACGAGCAAAGTAGCCCCCTTGTCTCTTGTATCGTTCACGCTCCTTCTTCTCAGCAAACGACAATAGGGAAAAAACAGAATGATTTCACATGACAAAATACAGTTGTGCCCGGGTATGTTGATAATTTTACCCTCGTTAGGTTGATACAAAATCATTTCCACTACCATTTCTTTTTTACTTCGGAAGTGGAAACCTTCGCAACGGGGGCGTGATGCCTGAGAACAAGGGGGTCATGAAAGACCAGGATAACACTAGCCATTAGGAAGCATCAAGTGTCAAGTTCCATAATCCTCATCAGATCTTCATGAAAGTTTTCCCGTTGAAAATGACACCAAATGTGACATAAGGCTGCCGTCTCATTTTTGTTATTGTCTGAATAGAGACACTATAGTGTCTCTAGGTCCGAATCGAACGAAGCGTCCCTTGTAAACAGACGAACCCTAATGAAACTACTGCGGTCGATAAAAAGAACTTGTGCATAAGTGACATCTCCAGGTACTCTGTGTAGACCATTGAGCTCTAAACATACGTGGAGAGTGAACAGCAGTAGGAAGAAGTAGCGGTCCGAGGGAAATAGAAGATAAGCGGTGAACCTATCCTTCTTCCTATTACCCCTCTCACTCTGTACTATCTGTGTTATGTATGTATGTTGTGCGCGGGTAACATCACTCACATGCACTATACATCCATAGCCTCTTCACGCGTTATCTTCCCTCTTTCTCGGACCGGCCGCCATTGCTCTGTTCAATCTTCGGGTATGTTTAGAGCCACTGTGTAATAGACAGGTGTTCCGACTCCTGTCCAGAATGTGTGACTTTTTCGTCCTAGTTCTTCTGGCGGCCGGCAGATTTCATCGATGTAGTAAAGGCATTTACATATATATATATATATATATATATATATATATATATATGTGTGTGTAAATGCTTTTACAACATATATATATATATATATATATATATATATATATATATATACATCAGGCCGCCTGTTGTTTCTGACAAGCCCAGTAATACCACTAAAATCTCTACTACTACAGTCTCATTAATACATATGTATGTGGCTTTTAAGTCACGACGCCTCTCATGACGGTCAGGGGAACTAAACAGAAATCGGCACACAAAATCGCTGGGGTAAAAGGTACAGAGTCGGAACACCTGTCTATTACACCGTGTTTAGAGCTCAATAGTGTCATGCACGGTGTAATGGACAGGTGTTCCGACTCTGTACCTTTTACCCCAGCGATTTTGTGTGCCGATTTCTGTTTAGTTCCCCTGGCCGTCGCGAGGGACTTAGAAGGCATATACATATGTATTAATGAGACTGTAGTAGACGGATGAATTCCCGTCGAATAAACTAATTCTACCGTGGCATTTCAAAGAAAAATAACTCTGATTTATTTTTATTCGACGACAAATAAAGATAAAGTCCCTTTAATTTGATAGTATATTTCAATAATTTATAATGACCATCTTTGGATGAAACAATACTAATTTGCGTAACAATATTCCTTCTAAACTTCGCAATTCTTATTATCTTCTCTCATTTTGTGCAATATTTATATTTACTTATGAAAAAATATAATGATCTGATTGTTCAATGATTGTTTATTTTGTTTGTTTTAATAGAATGTAAAACTTTCGCATTTTCTATCGTATCGGCATGAGCGTTTCAGTAACATGCTGCTGAGATTTTCCAGATGAAAACGAATTTAAACACGGTATAAATCGGATTAATTTGAGCATTATTAGATTATAAATGTTACGCATTTATATTTAATTATCTAGTACAGTTCTAGAAATAATCCGATTTATACCGTGTTTGAACTCATTTTAATCTGAAAAATTTCAGCAGTAGGGGAGACCGGGGAAAAGTGACGCGAAAAAAGTTTGAAGTCGAATAAAATTTTTCTCTTTCAATAAAAATGTGTGTAAATAGATTTATAATATAATTTTAACATTACTATTGATAAATGACGAATAGCAATACTTAAAATAAACTTAAAGTATATTAAAATTCAACTTGAAAAGAAAATGCCGAAACGACCACTTTACCCCATATATGGGGTAAAGTGAGCTACTATCTGGGGTAAAGTGAGTTGAAATAAAATACGAGTTTTAATTAAGGATATAGGTAACTATTAACCTCTTGCGATGGGATGATGTGTGTAGCACGTCAGCTTCTGTTTTTTTTGCACCGCGGTTGTCAAAAACTGTGGCAGATTTCTCATTTTTTTGAGGTTAGATCCTGTTCCACCACGCCGCGTGGTTTCCCAGCTAGCTGACGGTTAGGTTATTGCGCACATCACTCGCGCATATTTTCTTTGCAGCTCAGTTTACCCCGGTCACTTTGCCCCGAATGTGTACTTAGTGGAAAATTAATTATTGAATAATGTTAGGATTAATGTTTTCTCAAACGCGTGTACATATATGTTTATAAGCTTGTTATAAATACGCAGAAAAAATTTGGAGTTCAAATAACACATTTAAGACTCATTTATCCAAAAAGCTAAATTAAAAAGAAAACGAATTGGAAGTTTCTAAAACTTCATTTTTAATTTTTAAATGAATTTCCATTTTTCGATATCTGAATGTGCATAATTATCATTGTGGAATTACAAACATTTATTACGTCACCAAAATTTGTAAATATATTCTATTGTTAAAGAATAAATTAAGAAAGTTCATTTTACGCCGAGGTTCACTTTGCCCCGGTCTCCCCTATGTTACTGAAAACAGTACATTTTACATTTTATTAATATATAATCCACCGCAGGCAACACTGTATGCCTTTTGAGCCAAGGCTCGAACCGAGATCGGAAGTCGTCACTGAAGAGTCCTCAGCTCGAAGAGAGATCGCGCCGGTTCGGATAAACACGCTGCCGAAACTTATTTGAAATTTCGAAGCTTTCCAATAAAAGTCGAATAAACTACGGATAATGATGAAAACCTTATTCGACGGTTTGAATAAACGGTCTTCGAAAAAAATATTTATCTTTCGCCGTCAAATGAATTCTTTTCGAATAAAAAAATTATCTTTCACCGTCGAATAAATTCACTTTGAATAAAAAAATTATCTTTCGCCGTCGAATAAATTCACTTCAAATAAATTTATTTATCCGTAGTGTTTGGAATAAAGATAAATCGTGTTATTCGAAGCTTCGAATAACGAATTGTTAGAATCTTCAGTAAAAACACCTCCTTTGCTTGAGTTAATTTGTTTCAATGTTTGTATAAATCACTAATCTAAACATAAAAATGAAACTAAACGAAAAAATAGTAACTGAAATACTGCACGTGCTTACAAAAACGCATAAAACTGAAAAAACCCGAATCTTAATCACACGTGGCGAGAGGGCCAGAGAAGACTGCGTAGCAAGGAAGAGACCGCACGACATCTTTTAAGACCACGAAGTCAAGTCCCATGCACACTCGACACTAGCGCCATTCAAACCGCTTAGCAACAGTGCCAGAACGCCCAAGGTCCCCACAACACGCGGGAGAAACAAAAGAACGTAAACATTAATTCTTACACCGTGGATTATATATACACGGGATATAATGCAATATATCTCAACACTCCCACTTATATAGTTCCATTTCGCACACCTATCTTATCTACTAAGTATTTCAAGATCTGCGTTGACAAAGGCTTGGTAAACATATCTGCCAATTGCTGCTTAGTTTCTACATATTTAACATCAATCTCACCCTTCTCGAAATTATCACGAACAGAATGAAAACGGATATCTATGTGTCTAGTTTTCTTGTGAAATTCCGGAATCCTCGTAAGCTTGATCGCAGATTGATTATCCACATACATTCGAACGCACTCACGCGTGAAACCCAGTTCACTCATCATCTGACGCAACCAGATCGCATCTCTCGTCCTCATACTCAACGCAATATATTCGGCCTCTGTTGTAGACAGAGCGAACACGCTCTGTTTCTGGCTCGACCATAAGATTGCACCACCGTTTAATGTAAAAACGACTCCGGTTATAGACCTACACGTATCCAGCAGAGATGGGCATTATCTAGATAAAAAATTATTTAAATAACGTGTCGAATAAAAGATACTTCATCTTTATTTGTTATTCGAATCTTCGCATAACACGGTTTACGTTTATTCGTTATTCGCAGCTTCGAATAACACGATTTATCTGTATTCGAAACATCACGGATAAATAAATTTATTCGAAGTTAATTTATTCGACAGCGGAAGATAATTTTTTTATTCGAAGTGAATTTATTTGACGGTGAAAGATAATTTCTTTATTAGAAGTGAATTTATTCGAAAGCGAAAGATAACTTCTTTATTCGAGGAACTTTTATTCGAACCGTCGAATAAGGTTTTCATCTTTATCCGTAGTTTATTCGACTTTTATTCGAAGGCTTCGAATAACTTTCGACGCGCGATCTCACCTCGAGCTGAGAACTTGGGCTGTTCGGCGGCGGTTTCTGATCTTTGTTCGAGCTTCGGCTGGAGAGCCATACATTGTTGCTTGCGGTGGATTATACTGATATTAATGGGATGTATGTAAAACTTCCACATTTTCTATCGTATCGGCATGAACGTTTCAATAACATACTGTTGAGATTTTTTAGATGAATATGAATTTAAACACGATATAAATCGGATTATTTTTAGCATTATTACATTAGAAATGTTACATTCATATTTAATTATCTATAGTTCTAGAAATAATCCAATTTATATCTTGTTGGAATTCATTTCAATCGAATGCATCTCGCAACTTTATTAACAATCCATAAATTCTAAAAGTCGGAAAAGTCTTCGTACAAATATAACTGACAAATTTCGAATACTATAAAAAAACTAGGGTTTTGGAAGTTTTATGGACATTAATTTATTTATTGGTTAACTTTAGATAGATTGTGAAAAAATGACGATGTTTCTTACATTTGTTTACTAGAAAATATAAATAAACCGATAGTACGATTTTACATTTACGAAAATCCGCATACAGCTAGCATGGGTAATATGGGTATATTAAACTGAATAGAATTTGTTATGATAATAATTACAAGAATCATAAGAACAAATTTGGTTTTACAAAAGATATTGTGATTTTGTGTTCCCGTTTATTTGCATTTTCTAGTAAACAAAGGTAAGAAACATAGTCATTTTTTCACAATCTATCTACAGTTAACCAATAAATAAATTAATGTCCATAAAACTTCCAAAACCCTAGTTTTTTTATAGTATTCGAAATTTGTCAGTTATATTTGTACGAAGACTTTTCTGACTTTTAGAATTTATGGATTGTTAATAAAGTTGCGAGATGCATTCGATTGAAATGAATTCCAACAAGGTATAAATTGGATTATTTCTAGAACTATAGATAATTAAATATGAATGTAACATTTCTAATGTAATAATGCTAAAAATAATCCGATTTATATCGTGTTTAAATTCATATTCATCTAAAAAATCTCAACAGTATGTGACTGAAACGTTCATGCCGATACGATAGAAAATGTGGAAGTTTTAGATACATCCGATTAATATAAGTATAAACCACCGCAAGCAACAATGTATGGCTCTCCAGCCGAGGCTCGAACCAAGATCAGAAACCGCCGCCGAACAGCCCAAGTCCTCAGCTCGAGGCGAGATCGCGCGTCGAAAGTTATTCGAAGCCTTCGAATAAAAGTCGAATAAACTACGGATAAAGATGAAAACCTTATTCGACGGTTCGAATAAAAGTTCCTCGAATAAAGAAATTATCTTTCGCTTTCGAATAAATTCACGTCTAATAAAGAAATTATCTTTCACCGTCGAATAAATTCACTTCGAATAAAAAAATTATCTTCCGCTGTCGAATAAATTCACTTCGAATAAATTTATTTATCCGTGATGTTTCGAATAAAGATAAATCGTGTTATTCGAAGCTGCGAATAACGAATGAACGTAAAGTATGTTTTATTCGAGTTTATCTAGATATTATCTGTGCCCATCTCTGGTATCTAGGCATCCGGTAAAATCCGCGTCTGTATACCCTCTCAAATCACAGGCACTCCCACTGTTTCCATAAACAATCCCGACATTAACTGTTCCTTTCAAATATCGAAAATCCTTTTAACCACTTTCCAGTGCCCCGGCCTATAGTTTATTTGGAATTGACTCGCCTGATTCACAGCATACTATATGTCCGGTCCACTGACCCGTGTCGCAAATAGCACTGTCCGCATCCACTGTTTCTCATCTTCCGCTTCCGACCGTTGCAGTTGAGTCAGGTGTAGCCCAAGTTGAGCGGGAACCTTCATCGGAGTCGCATCTTCCATCCGAAATCTTTCAATCATCTTTTGAATATACCTACTCTGTCCAATTTTTATAACACGTTTCTGGCGATCGCGTTCAATTTCCATGCCAATGAACAGCGTAGTATCTCCGATGGTGATCTCAAACCTTTCTTTAAGCTTCTTCAGTACCTCTGCAATAGCAATCTTCGAAGTTGACATCAGCAGTCCGTCATCCACATAGAGGGCCAAAAACACGATTGCCCCATTCATTTTTCCCGAAAATACACAGCGATCAGCCTTGTTTTGACGGAAATTTAACACTGTTAAGAATTCCACAAATTTCGCATTCCAGCAGCGAGGGGACTGTTTCAGGCCATATAAACTTTTATGCAGTCTACACGCCGCATCGGGTTTTGTTGCGTCCTCAAAACCCTGTGGCTGTGCTATATAGATAACATCCTTTAACTCTCCGTACAGGAAAGCTGTCTTCACGTCGAATTGTGCGATTTCGAGATCATTCACTGCCGCGATTGCCAATAGCACCCATATAGACTCGTAACTCACGACAGGCGCGAATGTTTCGGAATAATCTATCCCCTCGCACTGCTAAAAACCTCTGGCCATAAGCCTTGCTTTAAACCGTTCCATGTTTGCGTTGGTACCCGATTTTTTTACTATACATCCACTTACAGCTAATTATTTTCTGTTTATCCGGATGTTTATCCAGAGTCCATGTTTTATTCTGTTCGAGTGCATTCATTTCCTCACCCATAGCTTGTTGCCACTTACCAGCCTCGGCACCAGCCACTGCATCTTCGTACGTCAACGGTAACGAATTCACGACAAAAGCATACCCGCGTTCACTATAACGATCTGAACACCGCAATTTACTTCTGTTACGCAATGATCTTCTTTCTGGTGCATGGTTTGTTCTCTGCTCATTTATTTCTTCAGGTCGATCTTCCGGTTGATCTTCAGGTTGATCTTCAGGTTGATCCTCAGGTGGATCGTCATCGGCTAGTCGTGGTGTTTCCGCTTCCTCTTCATCCTCCGGAACATTGTAGTTTCCGAATTCCAATCGTCCTTCAGCCTCCTTTCCGGATCCCTCAGACGTTGCCTCCGACCTCTCAGATGTTTAATTAAAGATAACATCACAACTTATGTGTATTCTATGTCTCATAGAGTCGATAGTTTGCAGATTCACCTTCGTAACCCACAAGTATAATTTTTTCGCCTTTAGGATCGAACTTCTTCCTACTACCTTTTGGCACCTGTTTGTAGGCATCACATCCGAACACTCGCATGTGATCAATTTTTGGTTTTCGGCCGAACCACCTCTCGTATGCCGTCATACCATCCACCTGTCTTGACAGTGTCCTGTTTAGAACGTACGCAGCCGTCTTGACTGCTTCGGCCCACAGCATCCCAGGAACATTTTTCGCAATCAACATTGATCTGGCACTTTCAATGAGTGTACGCATTTGACGTTCCGCACGCCCATTCTGCTGCGGAACATACGGTGCCAATGTCTCGTGGACGATCCCTCTTTCTCGAAGAAAATTACAAAAATTCTTTGACAGATACACAGTCCCGTTATCCGTACGCAGAATCTTCATCCTATTGCTAGTCTGCTTAAACAACCGGGTTTCATACTCTTTAAATTTCTCAAACACCTCCGACTTGTTGCGTATTGTATATACCGTCCGAAAACCAGTGGCGTCATCTTTAAACAAGAGAAAATATTTTGATCCCCGTGGAGACTCCACACTCATAGGACCGCACATATCGGAATGAATCATTTCGCCGGGCTTCTTGATTCTCTCCCGCGTACTAGAAACGTGTGATCCCTTGCTTTGTTTTTCGAGAGTACACGCCTCACAGAAAAAACTGTCATCTCTGCAGTTGATTTTTAGAACATCTACCACACCCGTGTCCGCAGTTTCGTTGATGGCTCTAGTATTAATGTGGCCCAGTCTTTCGTGCCATAGTTTAAGTGAGTTCTCGACAACCAAGTTGCACTCCATTTCTCTCTTCACACTGAAACACATACGAAACAAGTGACCGCATCGAGTTCCCTCTGCCGATAGAGTGCCATTTCTCTCTTGAACTTCACAGTGATCTTTGTACGTATGAAATGAGAAGCCTCTGTCCGATATCGCCCTCACAAAAAATAGGTTCCTTTTCAAATCCGGAACTAACAGCACTTTTGTTAACTGTCGATCCACCAGTTCGTTTCTTACACTTGTAACAATGTTTATCGTGCCAACACCGGTAACTGGAAGCACTCTATCCCCGGCCACTTTTACAAATTTCACCGTCTTCACTGGTCCAAGTTCTCGGAAAAACTCGCGCCGACACGTCGTGTGCATACTCGCACCCGAGTCTGCCAACCACACGGAATCTTCCTTATCCGTAGTTTCTAAAACAAACGCCGAGATGTCGCGTCACTCGGCCCCTTTCCGGTGTTCTTCTCATCCGCGAGCCGTTTCTTGCATTCCTTGTACCAATGGCCGGTTTCACGACAGTAATTACATGAACTGTTCTTCTCCTTTTCTTCAAATTTCTTCGCGTTCAGCTTCTTCTTTTTGACATGTTGAGCGTTCAAATCGGCTCTCGATTTACTGCTGGGTTTCACCTGCAGACTCTCAACCTGCAGAGCAAGAGACGATACTTCCTCCTCGGCCGTTGTCAACCTTTTATCCTCTCGGATAATTTTCGCAATCAAAACCTCCTTCTTCCGCTCTTCTTTCGCAGTACACTCCCACGCCATCGTGAAAGTGGAGAATCTTAATGGTAAACTGCTCAGCAGTTTTAACATGACAGCGACTTCAGACACTTTTTCTTCCACATCATATAATTTTTTACAAATGGTCTCGAATATTTCTATTTGCGCGGCGACGGGTTCTCAATCCTTTACTCGAAATTCGTAGAAGTCCTGCCAGCATCGCTGCTTTGCATCTTCGGTTGCATCTCCATACAGCACGTGCACCTTCTTCCAAATCTTCTCCGGCGTCGTACAATTTATTAAATTTACATGTAGCGACTTATCCATCGAGGTCAGCAAGATCACGGCGGCTTTTGATTTTCGTCGTTTCCATTCTAGCCATTCCTTGCCTCTCGTACTTTTATCGGGCTCTGTATCCGTCTCATCAACACACCCCATTAAATCCTGCGCCTCCAACAGGAACGACACGCCATACTTCCATAACGCGAAATTCCTGCCGTCAAGCTTTGTGAGGTTAAAAACTTCCTTATCCTCCATATTATGAAAGGTTACGTTTCGTCGACGTGATATTACCGAATACTCACACGAGAGAAAAAGAACACGCACTACACTCAAGCAACTTTTGTGGCGCAGTGGTAGCGTGCTGGGCCCATAACCTGTTAGGATCTTTAGTAAAAACACCTCCTTTGCTCGAGTTAATTTGTTTTAATGTTCGTATAAATCACTAGTCTAAATATAAAAATGAAAATAAACGAAAAAATAGTAACTGAAATACTGCACGTGCTTACAAAAACGCATAAAACTGAAAAAAAAACCCGAATCGTAATCACACGTGGCGAGAGGGCCAGAGAAGACTGCGTAGCAAGGAAGAGACCGCACGACATCTTTTAAGACCACGAAGTCAAGTCCCATGCACACTCGACACTAGCGCCATTCAAACCGCTTAGCAACAGTGCCAGAACGCCCAAGGTCCCCACAACACGCGGGAGAAACAAAAGAACGTAAACATTAATTCTTACACCGCGGACTATACACAAGGTCTCTGCGCGAAGACTGAACAGCTGGATATCTCCTAAAGTATTGGAGATAGAAAAATAAAAAAAACATGGAATCGCATGGTTCGAGGGGGCCAATTTATTAGCGCAGACGAATTTTTCCTTCGATTATTATTTTAAAAGATACGATGGTCAAGTGCGGTTTTTTAAATGGAACTATTTGTTTTGAAGAGGTCACTTGATAGTGCGTTCCAAGACAAATTCAATAAGCTATAATGTATACACTTTATTTCCACTGGTTTTTAAGATATTGCGCTTGTAAATTTACTGATTTTCCTTGGAAGAAAACCCTCTTGCTGGCGCCGCGGGTGGCCTTGCGTATTGAAACAGATACCTACCTGCCAAAGGTCTACGCCGGGAATGGCAGGCCCAAAGGCTGGACAATTATTTTCCGTCAGAAATGCTACTTAGGTAGATACATCTGCGGTATCGAGAAGCGCACCGTTACTTTTATTTTGCACTTGCTCCTACACTCGGATGGCCGGTTCTATTGGGAGGGATGCAAGTTCGATTGGTTAGAGTTAGGAGGTGTGAATGTTGCTAGACGAAATTTCAGCCATAGGGGGCAGATTGTATTAGGACCAATCGCATTTGCATCCCTCGCAAACGGCTGCTGTCTTGAGGAGAGCCTCTTCACAGCACAACCTCCCCCCCCCCCCCCCCCCGTGCCCACCTGCTCTAGCACGGAATACGTCAACGCATGCTTCTGTTTTGATATTGGAGCTGGTATTTATACTCGAGAGATAAAGGATCTGTGTGAATTTTTAGGGAGGACCTCGCGTCGACAGCTGGCTACCCGTTTTCTTCTTGTGTGTCTCCACGAGGCGTATTGACGGTGGACTGTACGAGCGTAGATGTCTGGATGCCAGTTATTGAATTCAGGAGACGATAGAAACACTTTATTACAAAACACACATACACTATAATATTAAAGTAAATCGTATTCCTCTCGGGCAGGAGTACTGATAATGATCGAACTTGCGCCGTACTTCGCGCAGACCATTACACGGAGGGTACTCGAGTCACACACTGCACATATGATACAGGGTGAATCTGGAGCTACGCCCGTCGAAGGATGCGGCCTGGTACCCCGTGACGAGGACAACCCCCCAGCAGTGCCTCACCGAATTTTATGGCTTTTTCCGGAAAGAGGTATGAATCCTGGGCCGAACGTAGCGAATTGAGGTCGAGCCCCCGCAGTCGAGGGTGAAATATCCATTACAGCGTATTAAGAAATTCTTTTCTTCATCGCATCGAAAGGGACGTGACGCCAATGGATTCCTTATGTTTTTCTGATAAAAATCATACCAAATGCCATGCAAGTCGGACTACTTTGACACAAGCTATTTCTACTCCTTATGTAAAAGTTGTCCTATTTACACAATATTTGGCATGATTTTCATCGGAAAAATATGAGGCATCCTTCGGTGTCACTTCCATATCGATACGATAAGAAATAAAGAATTATTTTATTTCTGGAACAGGTATGAATCCTCGGCCGACACCGGAAAATTGTGGTCGACCCCCCGCAGTCAAGGGTGAAAATGTGAAATATTCCTTTCAGCGTAGTAAGAAATTCTTTTCTTCATCGCATCGAAAAGGACGTGATGCCAATGGATTCCTTATGTTTTTCTGATGAAAATCATACCAAATGTCATGCAAATCGGACTACTTTGACACAAGCTATTTGTACTCCTTATGTAAAAGTTGTCCTATTTACACGATATTTGGCATGATTTTCATCGGATAACCCCAAGGAATCCATCGGCCACACGTCCATATCCATACGATAAAGAGTAAAGGATTATTTTATTGCTGAAACAGACACAGGGTAAATCTGGAGCAACGCCCGTCAAGGAGATGCGGCCTGGTACCCCGTGGCGAGGACAGCCCTTCGCAGTGCCTCACCCGATTTTATGGCTTTCGACCCTCAAAGGGGTTCGATTGCCTATTAAGAAGTGAGCAATCTTCGACTAGCGCATTTCTTATCAGATATTTGCGAAACCGACACCCATCGATTCCTCACGTTTCGCCGATGAAACTAACACCAAGAACGACGTAATCCGAACCTTGATAAGGAAAATTCCATGGAAAATCGATTTGTATCATTTCAAGCTGATTTGACTTGGTTAAAAATAGTCCGATTTACACAAAATTTGGTATGATCGTCATCGGAAAAACATAACGAATCCTTTAGCGTCACAGCCTTTTCGATGCGATAAAGAATGAAGAATTTCTTACTACGCTGAAAGGAATATTTCACATTTTCACCCTCGACTGCGGGGGGGTCGACCACAATTTTCCGGGGTCGGCCGAGGATTCATACCTGTTCCAGAAATAAAATAATTCTTTATTTCTTATTGTATCGATATGGAAGTGACACCGAAGGATGCCTCATATTTTTCCGATGAAAATCATGCCAAATATCATGTAAATAGGACAACTTTTACATAAGGAGTAGAAATAGCTTGTGTCAAAGTAGTCCGATTTGCATGGCATTTGGTATGATTTTCATCAGAAAAACATAAGGAATCCATTGGCGTCACGTCCCTTTCGATGCGATGAAGAAAAGAATTTCTTAATACGCTGTAATGGATATTTCACCCTCGACTGCGGGGGCTCGACCTCAATTCGCTACGTTCGGCTCAGGATTCATACCTTTTTCCGGAAAAAGCCATAAAATTCGGTGAGGCACTGCTGGGGGGTTGTCCTCGTCACGGGGTACCAGGCCGCATCCTTCGACGGGCGTAGCTCCAGATTCACCCTGTATCATATGTGCATTGTGTGACTCGAGTACCCTCCATGTAATCGGTCTGCGCGAAGTACGGCGCAAGTTCGATCATTATCAGTACTCCTGCCCGAGAGGAATACGATTTACTTTAATATTATAGTGTATGTGTGTTTTGTAATAAAGTGTTTCTATCGGCTCCTGAATTCAATAACTGGCATCCAGACATCTACGCTCCTACAGTCCACCGTCAATACGCCTCGTGGAGAGACACAAGAAGAAAACGGGTAGCCCGCTGTCGACGCGAGGTCCTCCCTAAAAATTCACACAGATCCTTTATCTCTCGAGTATAAACACCAGCTCCAATATCAAAACAGAAGCATGCGTTGACGTATTCCATGCGAGAGAAGGTGGGCATTGGGGAGGAGGTTTTGCTGTGAAGAGGCTCTCCTCAAGAGAGCAGCCGTTTGCGAGGGATGCAAATGCGATTGGTCGTAATACAATCTGCCCCCTATGGCTGAAATTTGGTCTAGCAACTTTCGCGCCTCCTAACTCTAACCAATCGAACTTGCATCCCTCCCAAAGAACCGGCCATCCGAGCGTAGGAGCAAGTGCAATATAAAAGTAATGGTGCGCTTCTCGATACCGCAGATGTACCTACCTAAGTAGCATTTCTGACGGAAAAGAATTGTCCAGCCTTTGGGCCTGCCATTCCCGGCGTAGACCTTTGGCAGGTAGGTATCTGTTTCAATAGGTAAGGCCACCCGTGGCGCCAGCAAGACCATCCCCGGTCCTTGCTATTCCAGCGTGTTTTCTTCCAAGGAAAATTAGTAAATTTGCAAGCGCAATATCTTAAAAACCAGTGGAAATAAAGTGTATACATTATAGCTTATTCAATTTGTCTTGAAGCGCACTATCATGTGACCTCTTCATAAAAAATAGTTCCATTTAAAAAACCGAACTTGACCATCGTATCTTTTAAAATAATAATCGAAGGAAAAGTTTGTCTGCGCTAGTAAATTGGCCCCCTCGAACCATGCCATTCCATATTTTTTTTATTTTTTTATCTCCAATACTTTAAGAGATATCCAGCTGTTCAATCTTCCCGCGGACACCCTTTATACACGGGATATAATGCAATATATCTCAACACGGATAAACATAAAATATCTTTTATTCGAGTTCTCTTTTATCCAGTATCTTTTCATCTCTGTTCTGCAGCCGCTTCGCCGTGATTCATTCGAGCCTCCCTGACGACAAAATAGTAATAGGGGAAATGCGGCAACAGCGCGATACGACTCTCGATGCTTCTTGGCAACTATGCGTTTCCTACATTTATCGGCTAGCTTGGATTTGAAACAATGCTGGTGCTACGTAGCTCGAATATACCATCAATGCGTCTGACGGAGACGCCTTGAAGCTTCATTCTGTCACTTTTCGAGCTGTCCTCAGTACACGATTCACAAATTCATTATTATTTCAACGCATGGTGCTTATTAGCTTTCAAACGCACCAGACCCGCTTGCATGGATGTCTACTGGAGGCAACTATACCCATAAAAATTTCCTTCTTGCCGATTCCAGGACGAAAATTATTTGAAACGGTTTGTTTACTACATCGCGTATACGTACATACTTTTCCTAGCTTGTGTGAGCGTACGCACACATCCAAGGCCCAGTGAGACGGCAGCCATAAAATTAATTTGTAGAATTGAAAGTCAACTTCGATTAAAATAATCAGATGAAAATGGTATTTGGTATCTTTTAATCGGGAAAATGCCAGGGATACATAGGTACCACTTTCACATTGATACGATGAAAAATGAAGAATTTGATTATTTGAAAAATCGTCTGAGCGATCCTAGGCACACGTGCGCGTCAAAGCCAGCAAGCGGCAAAAAAGGGTACCGCGCGGAAAAGCGTGAAGTATTGCATAATGAAATTCTATATTTTTCAACTGATCTTCATGAAAATAGTACCAAGCGATTCCTTAGATTTGTCTGATGAAAATGATCCCAAACACAACCGCAATCGGTCTATTTTTAACAAAATTGTGTGCAAATTCTGGAAATTATTTTAAATGTAATTTCGTTATTTCTAGCCCTAATTATGGCGGCTTTTGTGTCATTTTCACCGAGAAAACACAAGGAATCGATTGGTGGCACTTTCGTAAAAATTTGATGAAAAATGCAGAACTGTGCATTTTTCACTTTCTAATGGCTAGACTTATCCTTGTCATTTATGGCCCCACTAGTTTTTTAGCCTGTGATACCCAGAGGGGGCGCAAAGCGTGGCAGCAAAGCGGAGGTGCCCCCGGTGCACAGTGGTTTGTCCAATAACAATCTAGCGGCACAAAAGTTGCAGGTCGTACATAAATCATCAGTTAGGTGGAAATGCTTATTATTTGTTTGAAAACCCCCATCCACAGTGTTCTATCACCCTTAAAACTTTCACCTCAGACACCAAGGGTTTTTTAAATCCAAAATTCGTATTCTGGGGTTTCTTAGAATGTTTTCTAGAGAAAAATTGTTTTCAACCACGTTATTTAAAATGAATCATACATTTTAGCTCCTAACATCACCATTTTTGAAGATAGAGTTATTTTAATTATGTATAAAAATTATGTCGAGTTGCAAATATTTGCAGTTATAGCTTTTGAATATGTACTCTATAAAGCAAATAGAACAAAACACCACAAAATTTTTCAGGTTCCATGAAGATCCTGGATATCTAGAGCATTTCCAACGAAAATTCCATCATTTTTATGATTCTATTTTAATTCTGTTTGTTGGAAATTAAAATACTTATAGCTGAAGCTTGATTTACTACTTACTTGTACCTCTGCAATCCATTCAGGGTGAGGAGCGATTAACTGCAGTGAATGGAGGGGGAAACACCTACAGGAGTGGTGGTTATGTGTGCATGAACTGCGCCTGCTCCTCACCCTGAATCCATTATTCAAAATAGTAACAATTTAAATCGCGATAGAATTGAGCATTTTTGATATATAGCTGATACTGACGCATTCTAACAATCGGTTACTAAGCGGCCGACTCGCATACGTTTCAACGATCGTTACTTTTATGAAATACGTATAAACTTGCATACCATATCATTCCGATATCTCTGATTCAGTAGCTTGTAGTATGACCAAGATTCATTCATTTTGGATGGTCATAATTTTGAACTTTTGTCCCGCTAGACCAGCGCCGTCCAACTTGCCTCTTGAGAGGCAAAAGCCGTCCCCACCATCGTACGCCGTTGCTAGGGCACAAAGACGCCGCCGATTCAAAGTACCAATGAACGTCAATGTCGTGCGTGGCGTCTGAGCTTCCTTGTTTACGGAACTGTCACGGTCTCCTTTTTAGCGTCGCGAGGTTTTCTTGACAACAAGTCACGCTGCTCGAAAGAAAGGTTGGAAGGCGAAGTAGGCGCGTGAGGGGCCCCTACGCTGGACAGCGCTGCGCTAGACCATCAATAGACCGACCACTGTGAGATGGCTCGCGGGCCACCAGTTAGTCAACCCGGCTGTAGAGGATGAATATAATCGAAATTCGCATTATGTAGGAAGAAGTTGATCTACCTATTAGTATTAAAATAAAAATAATACATTATTTTGAAAATATACTCCAGATGTGATGAGATGATGCTAGAATGTAATGTTAGTTACACGATGAAATTAGCGATCTCCTCGGAGAATTTATTCTAAACCAGTGCAAAGTGTATTGCAAATCGAAGTAACAATAAATAAAACACCACAAATTGTAAAGAAGGTAACATTCTATTTTCAACAGTTGTACTCCTGTAAATGCAGTCCTCTCCAAAAAGTAATGTACCGATAAGTGTTTTAAAACATTTTAAGGCGAACGTAACAGGTCGACGGGTAAAAAGGAAAATCGAAATATTTATTATATCTCACCTGCATGGGATTTCCAGAGATGTCGAATTCTCTCAAAAGATTCAATTTCACATTCGGCATAAAACTCAATGTATTATTCACCAGCACGAGAATTCTTAAATCTTTCAGATATTGAAACTGTTTATCTGACGTCGTATCAATATGGTTGAGAGACAAGTCTAAGATATTCAAGTTCGTTAAGGGAAGAAGAGGAATGTATCTGAGGCCACAACTAGCCAAATAAAGACGTCTCAAGTCAGGTAGGTAATGGAAAAGCTCCTTAAAATTTGCCTGGAGAATGTTTTGGGACACATTTAAACTTAACAGCTTTCCCAGGGAAACGAACGAATTGTCCGGCAGAATTGTTAACCTGTTGTGTGCTAAATTCAAAGAAACCAGTTGGGAAGTTGGGAAGGCAGTAGAATCTAGGTGGTCCACGAAATTATCTGCCAGATTAAGATTCCTCAATGTGCAACCGACTTCGTGAAATGATGGTGACGGTACTACGGTAAATTTATTGTGACTCAAATCGAGAACTTCCAGTTTTGTTCCTTCAAAAACATCTTTTGGTAAAGATCTTATTTTGTTACTAGACAGATTTAGAAGTCGCAGATTCTTTAGATTTCGGAACTGCTTTACAGAGAGCTGACTAATCTGATTCTCATTTAAGTCCAATTGTTGCAGCGATTCTAAACCGTGGAACGACTGTTTTCTCAAATTTTCTATTTTGTTATCTTGTAGATTCAGTGTTTCCAAGTGACTTAGCCCAAAGGTACCTACAAAATTTGAATTAACTGTTACGACATCTAATTCAAATCCTCAATAAATAACTACAGCGCATGTTTCGTTAGGAGAAATTGTCATAAAATAGTTATAAATAATGTTTCTTTCTTACCTGATTCAAGAACAGTGATGAAATTACTTCGTAGATTCAAACTTTTGAGATCTGGCATATCATAGAATGTATCAGCTGGCAAGTGGCTGATATTATTGAAGCTTAAATCCAATCGTGTTAAATTATTCATCGAGCCTCCAGAATTTATAAGAGAAATCGCATTGTAAGATACATTAAGCGCGAAATCTGGTCCACCGATCTCAGAAATAGCGTCTAAATCCAATGTAGTTAATTTGTTGAACTCTAAATGAAGAAAGCGCAAACTGGGCAAACCGTAAAATGTAATCCTCTCCAGTTTGAAAATTCTATTATAAGCTAAGGATATTGTTAACAATTTTGGACAATCCATAATAGATCCAGAACTAAGAACTTTTATTCGATTTCCGGTCAAATCTAAAGATCTCAATTCCGTTAAATTGTGGAAGCTGAATTCTGGAATGGCTTCGAGGAAATTGTAACCAAGCTTCACGTCTCTTAATTCAGCATGAACACTGGATAGAAATATTCGTTCTGGCAAATAGTGAAGTCGATTAGACTCTAGATTTATGTACCGTAATTGTTGAAAAGAATAGAACGCGGTTGCTTCGATCGACTGAAAGTTATTATTATCTAAAACTAGCCAGAGCAGGTTCGAAAGAGGTTTCAGCGCTCTTTGCGGGAACACGTCGGTTGCAAAAGCGAAACTCAATTCTAGGATATTGAGACTTTCCTCGATACCAATGAAGCAGTCGTCGTCAAGTTCTGTTAGATGGTTAAAAGATAAGCTGAGATCCTTTAGTTTACCTAAAATTATTATTTCAAAGTGAATATCTTTTAATTCTAATTTCATGCTGATGCTAATATCACAGAAAAAGCATGGGAAGGATAGACGAATAGACGATAATAAATTTTTGGAAATGTTATCATTTGGAATTGTTATAAATGGGAAAAATGGGTTACAGCCGAGAATTATTATACTTGAATATAGATGCATTCACACAAGCGCGAACAGTTATAGGAGGTGTTGACAAAATGGTATGTACCTACAAGCCTACAGGGGACAATTCTTTATTAAAAAATAAGTCGAAAGTGCAGAACAAGTTTCCTTCATCCGAGGCTTTGTTTTTGGGGAAATCAGGTTTTCAAATAGTTATGCTTATATATCGCCAATCTAGCATCTATTGGTATCGCCTTCGGCCAGAATGATATGAATTGGAAAATCGTTGTCTATAATAACCTGCTGCAGCAGCTGCATTGTCATCATAAGATGCACTCAAAGCTATAGTGGAGGTCATACATATTAACCGGTCTGAGCAGTTTCGCGAAAAGCGATCGAGGGAAAATCAGCCCATTCCAGTAAGACTTACGCATGCTCATGTATTTGTCACTTCAAGTGGCGTGACTTCCGAAGGGTGTGGTGAGGTATCGGGAACGCTGCTCGGCTCCTCCCGTGCGTAGCTCGAGAGCGAGTGAGAATGTTAAGAAAAGGAGCGTCAAGCCAGGCAAACGGCATGGATGGGGTTACCCCCTTTTTTCCCCTCTCCAGGCACCAGCATCCAACCGCAGACGAGAATTCACCTTCTTCGGGTTTATTGACTGCGCCGGCGTTCAAAGTTGCAGAGGCCTCTAGTCAGAAGCCAATATTTGGCTGACTCAAAATATAGAAAAAAGGGTCAGGGACCTCTTCTTTACTCTCTACATCTGTTCCATTTCAGTTCACCTTTCTTCAGCGAAGTAGGTTCTTCATCCTGGTAGCCACCTTCTGCTGCTACTTCTCCAAGGATCCTGCATGCTTTATGTCTACTACTGTAGTGAAATGGTAAGTATATGGTTGTTTATTATATATTTTGTTTAAGCTATTTAGTATGGCCTGGTTTTTATGGAAGGTAAGTAATATGTAAGTATTTGTAGCTTAACTTTAGTTTTAATGTTTCTTCTTCTAGGTTTCAGCTTATTACGTATATCGGTGTTGTCTACGCGATACTGTTCATTTATGTGGTGGTTAATGGACAGGGTAAGGTCCACCAGCGGAGTTACCCAATTGTGTCTTGTTTCGCTAGGTTCTACTATTTCGCGTCCTTTTAGGACTGCTTTTCAATTCCCTAGACTAGTTACTAAGGTCGAAGCCAGATATATTGACCGGTTTTCGCGAACAGCGATCGAGGAGAAATGAGCCACCACCATTTGACGATCGTGGATTTGTCAGTTGGAGTTGCGTGGCCCCCGAAGGGTATGGTGGGGTAACGGGAACGTTGCTCGGCTCCGCCTGAACGTAACCGTGTGGCTGTTATTTATTCTTAACGTAATAGTTGTGTGCGTTACGTAGCTATGTGTATACCAATACGAGATGAAGCTATCGAGAAAGAATCAATGTTCTGACCAATAAAACTCCCGAAATTTTTCGGAGATAACGCACACCTACTCTGATGTGTGTATTTCTGCGCTGACTGCTCGATTTGGCCTACACGCCAGAAGCTTGGCACCATCCCCACCATTTCTAGCTCACTCTTGTTCTGCGAAGGAGAGAACGAGATGGAACGAGAGCGAGTCAGAAAACGTTGAGAAAAGGAGCATCGAGGCAGGCAAACTGTGTGGTGGGGGAATACCCCTCACGAAATTCACCGATCAATATATATGGCTTCGACCTTAGTTAAATTTATTGTAGTTTTGGCGTTAGCCACCGTCATCGTTATCTATGTTGATGTAGTCCTCTTCTTCGCCGTTGCGGGTCGTAGGCCTTGACCATGAGTCACTGAGAATACTCTTCATCTGCCCCTCAGTCTCTTCCTCTCTCCCCATGATGTTGTTCGTACCTTGCAAAGCTAATCCATCTTGAGTGACCACTGATTGCACGATGTTTTGCAGCGTAGGCGGTTCTGTAATTCCCAGGCTGGTGGTAATTTCATCTCTATTAGCGGACTAATAGCCACTGCTCAGTAGCGTGTGCTCCGCATTATCCCGTTCCCGGCAGCATTTATCAGATTTAGCCTTACCGATTTTTTTCAGGTATGCTCGGAGACAACTGTGCCTAGAGACCAGCTGGTCACGAGTGACAGACCATCCCCGCGGAGCCAGTCTCTGATTACCGCTATCGCGGCGCGAATCCTTTCCTCGACGACGTGGAGCTTCGTCCCAGTAACGACTAGGGTGATGTCATCTGTGTATCCGATTATGTGAGTATCCATTGGCATGGCTTTCCTTAATAGGCCATCGTATACGACGTTCTAGAGGAGCGGGCCTATAATGTGGACCCCTATTGGACGCTATGGGACCCCTATCTCAACAGGCCATTCGATGGTCTCATCGTTGTTGTAGTACCGAACCGTGCATTCCCTGAAATATCCCTTTGTGACTCCTTTAAAGTATTCCAGGAAATCCCTTGCATGCAGTTCGCGGTGGATCACGTCCCACCTAAGGGTGTTGAATGCTCTTTCTTGTGGCCTCTACGACGAGACTCCTTACAGCGTCCACAGCCTGCATGGTGTTCCTGCCCCTACAGAAGCCGACTTGGTTTTCAATCAAGTTTGAATCCACAGTCGTCAAGATTCTCTCCTTAAGGACGTTGTTTGAAGTATTTGTTTATGGATCGCGCACGCTAATCGGTTTTAGGGAGGTTCGCGGAATTAGTGACTCGACCCGTACTTTCAATCTTACTGTAAATTTAATTACACTATGTACAGATAATTTACAATAAACGTAAAGCAGTGTTAATTAGCTACACGAAATTTCGCGTTTTAATTACCCAAAGCAAAGCGGGCAAGTTAAGCGTTTAAGCGTTTTGCAAGCTAGCGTGATTTTAAGCAAGAGTGTAAGCACAGTTTTAATGGAAGCACAATGAAGCGAAAATAAGATACGTGTACAGCGAAGTTTTTCGAGCGAGTGTTCGAGGAAATCGTTGTCGATTTCCTGGTGACGAGAGCGGTCGGTGATCGATGGAAGGGAGAAGTGATGGATGCTCCACATGAGCAGGGAGGCCGCCTAAAGAAGTATCACGCGCTGGTGGTACCCAAGTTAGCATGATTAGTTGATTAGTGTGTTCCTCTGGGGATGGGTTGGTGGAGAGCTCTTTTGGTTATGTACTCACATTCACGACCAAGTTTCGACTGCTCGTACGGGCACTAAGGTTGTGCGGGGGCGGGGAAAGTGCTGTACGTCATTGGCACATGAATCAGTTTTATAAGCAACCTTATATTTTTATCTGCGTTGAAGTTCTTATAATCGACTTTCGGCCGCCCAGATCGGCAAAATTTCCCACTGTGCATCGCACTGCATACGAGCGTATCCTTACTCCTGTCCGTATGCGCTGCCTGTTGGACCGCCGAAAGAGCCCAACGCACGAGAAATAGTAGGTAATAGAATATAAAAGATGCTGGTTGTCCAGATCTACATTTTTTGTTTGACATGTCTTTTTATGTAATCTATAACTTAGAGGATGATTAAACAAAACCGACTTTGTGTGCTATTAAGTAATTATTTAAATGCCCAAGTGCCCAGAGGTTCCTTTTTTCCTTATCCAATCAGGCTCAAACTTTACATAGATTTTGTTTTATTGATTGGAACTACTCTAGGGTAGACTTGCCCTTTAGGGTGCCCTGAAGTTCTGGGACCCGAGCCACAGCCGAGCGCGGGACTGTTACGTTGCTCACCACAGCATGGACTGCGGGAGAACTGCATGACTGTGCGGCCGTTCATGCAGGCTCGTATCACGAGTCTATTGTTTGGATCCGGAGATCTATTTGCGATTATGGGCGCCAGGTCAGGAGTCAAGCGTGGAGTCATTTCGTTGCTCAGCTTCACGCTCGGCTATGTTCTTGTTTGCTACTGTCGGCATTTGGTATGATTTGAATTGTACCTTCCTCAATGTGTGAATGATAGTAAGGAATCCCGAAATGATGCATATGTATAAGAAGCAACAAAATTGAAAATATAGAAACGTATTATAAAATTTCACTGAAACATAACATATTTAGAATGTTATTACTATATAAATAAATAAGTCGCAAAAAAAAGAACAAAACCGTATTTAACGATATATATGTGTCTAGTGGTCATCATTGCATTTAGCGATCGTTGCAAGCGCAAAATTATATAGGGTATAAACGGTATACGTAGCGATATTTTAGGAGGTGGTAGGGGAGGTTCAATGGAACATAAAAGGTCCTATGACATAGTGTACGATCTGTCTCCATTTTACAGTAATAATGCCTTAAAGTTTGCACCACGCGTTTGAAACGGATAGTAGCTCGCGCATATTGGTGAGACCAACACATTGAAATAGAGTGTTGACCTCTGATCTTTCA
Organism: Andrena camellia; assembly: GCA_029448645.1. Classification (NCBI taxonomy): domain Eukaryota; kingdom Metazoa; phylum Arthropoda; class Insecta; order Hymenoptera; family Andrenidae; genus Andrena; species Andrena camellia. The sequence continues at coordinate 41,821,365 of CM055678.1, read as the reverse complement.
TGTAATTCCCAAAGTGGTGTGTTTTCCGGAAGGAAAAACTCTTAAGAGTGATCTTCCAGAAACTCGACTCAACGAGATGCCGCATGGTATCCCTTGGCGAAGACAACACCCCGCGATACCTCATCGCATGTTTATGGCTTTCGACCCTCGAAGGAGTTTGAATACCCATTAAGAAGTGAGAACTCTTCCAGCTCCGCATTTCTCATCTGATCTCTGCGAAAACGACGGCTGTGCACTAGGCGCGTCCGTTGATGACCAGAAACCTAGTGACACAGGTTTTCAAACTGCGGGTGAATTTCTGAAAAGGTGAGTTTTAGGTACTTTATTGGTGATTATTAGTTTTTAAATTTAACGCAGGCTATGGCTTGTTTCCGGCGATAATTTTCTAAATTTCGGTACGTAAATTTTTCTTCATATTTTCGAGTCTTCTAAAAAAGTTGTGTATTTATTTTTATACGTTATACATGATTTTCGTAAATTTATCCTTTATCCATTAGTCGCGTTAAATGACAAAATGTTCCATTTTATATTTTTACGTCTTTTTCATTTTCCATTCTACACAATTTCCTTCGATTAATGCCGACTTGCTTGTTCGTTGTCGCATCGCGGTGCGTGGCCACGCCAGCACGGAAGCTCGGGCGAAATGCTCGCGCTCTGATTGGTCGGGATTTTTTGTTAATATCTCGTTAACGAAGCTTCGGACAATATTTTTGACAAGGAAGAAGTTGTTTGATATGCGGGTGACTCGGCGGACGTTATGCTCTAAATCTTAAGTAGTTTATACTAGTATTGTACTCAAATACCCTTAGAAATAAGTTTTCTTCGTTCAATATTGCCCACCCATAACGGAACTCAGTCTTTCAATATTTTCGACAGTCGTGTGCCTGTTTCACTTTATAGCTTCCATTGTTTAATATTTTCTACCATTGGAATATTTCCTACACCTCAGGCAATAGGCAAAGGTCCCGTCATCTGGTCATCAGTCGGTCTCGTCCGTGCGGTAGGTACTACCGAAAGCACCAAACAACCGGGTCATAAACCCGCACCATCGGCAGACGCTCACGAATTCGGCGCGGCCAAGTTAATCCTTGATCTTGCATATTTATTACTTTTACCTGCACGCATCACTCTACCATGGAGTGTCTGATATTGAAATAAAATTCATTTACTATTGGGAAACATGGTTACAATTATAATAGTTTTCACCGTATTATTGTAACCCGCGTTAACCGAGTCACTCGGGTTATAAATGTCGTGTGTTACTCGGTTAGGCAGGTTATTCTACGGTGCTGAATACTTCACAATGAACGAATATTTCACATTTTCAAGAAAAAAAGAATTCTTTATTCTTTATCGTATCGATATGGAAGTGGTGCCGATGGATTCCTTATGTTTTTCCGATGAAAATAATACCAAATTTCATATAAATCGGACTATTATTAACGAAAATAGCTTGAGGTTATGGAAATTAATTTTTCATGGAATTTCCTTCATTATTTTCCGAATTACGCCGTTCTTGGTGTCAGTTTCATCGGCGAAACATAAGGAATCAATTGGCGTCGTTTTCGCAAAGATCTGATGAGAAATGCGGAAGTCGAAGATTTCTCACTTCTTAATAGGCACTCCAACCCCTTCGAGGGTCGAAAACCATAAAATTCGGCGAGGCACTGCAGGAGGTTGTCCTCGCCACGGGGTACCAGTCCGCATCCATTGTCGGGCGGAGCTCCAGAATCACCCTGTACTACCCACCGATACAGCAATATACCGATTAACACAGGCCCAGGAATGCTTAAAATTCTTAAAGACGGCACCATGTTGTTGATTGCCCTTTAGAAATGCTGGCAAACAGATTTTGCCGAAACGTTCTTGGGAACACAGGTATGAAATTACGGACCGTAAAGAACGAATGAATTTTCACCTCGCTCTGAGCCCGTTTTTGTTCTGACACAAAATTGCGCTCGATGAAAAGAAATAGGGAAACCTTTCAACATGCCATTTTTCCTATCAAAATGCTGAATCTTATTAATCTACTTTATAATTTCGCGGGAATGTATTAATCCTTTGTGGACACTATTAATGTTCATATCTTCCGAAAAGATAGTGTTCATATCTTCCGGAAAGACACTCGCGGTCTTGCCGTGATTGATTGTTGGTGCCGCTTGCTTCGTCCTCCCTTCAAATTAAAGATGGATCTCTTATCTTTCGTGTATAAACAAAAGCACGCGCTGACGTATTCAATGCGAGAAAGGGTGAGACGTAAGGAAGAGATTATGTTGTAACGAATCGGATCTGCATTCCTTGCAGACGCGAAGTTTTTACTACTTCACAGCAATATCTCCTCCCCCAGGCCCACCTTCTCTCGCACGGAATACGTCAACTCGTGCGTCTGTTTTGGAATTCGAGCGTGTGTTTATACTCGAGAGATAAAGGATCCGTCTCCAATTTGAAGGGAAGACGGCGCTCACGGAGTCACGCGCCGTGAGCGGACTACCATTTTTCTTCCTATGTCCCTACAGAAAGCGTATTGCCCCCCTCCCGTACTGAAAGCAGACAATTTATTCATTAAAATAGAGCCGCACATCTGCATTGCACGTTCAGGCCGAACTTTAATCCGCTTCGAGTTAGGTAAGTCATAAGGTCATAAACGCCATACCGTTTTAAGAGACTCCAAGGTCTAGGGGGTCGCAAGACTACCAGCCGTTTACGTACAATTCGGATGTCTGTGTTTTCCGCGAGTCAGAAAAATACTTCCGCTAGCAGGTACCCGCCGCCGTACTGCCAATCAGGGTTCACACGAAGTCCCACATCAACCCTGATTAGCTGTGCAAATCATCCACTCTACGGCCAAATTTCACGTTGGCGTTTTCCTCTGCCACGGAAAATGCAGAAAAATCAGTCAGCATAAAATAGTCACCACACTCGGTCTCCAATACAAATCACCAGACATGCGACGCGTGCTTGTAAAGTCCAAATTTCTGAACTCGTGATTTTTATTACTGTTTATTGTGATTTAACACTGATTTAGGGACCAAGTGATTTTTAAAGCATGGATAATTATGCGGGATATTCATGCGGAGAGATGCGGAGGCTGGATACAGCACAACACGTGCGAACGAATTGTATGCCGAGAGGTTTCCAAATCGGCGACAACCATCCCGGCAATTTTTTCTAACATTGTGCGCGAGACTTAATACTACGGATTCCTTTTTCCCCCGTATCGAAGGACGAGGGATCGGAAGAGACATGGATATGGAAACGGATGTCCTGCAACATTTTAATAATGACTTGGGCTGCAGTACCAGACGTGTTGCACGAGAAATGGGACTGTCGTACATGTATGTGCGTCGCGTTTTGCGTGATGAAGGTTTGTAGAAGTTTAGTTGTAGAAAGTGGTATTTCTTTATAAACCTTCCTATTCTTACTTTAGTTTCACATTTAATTCTCGCTGTAATTTATTCACAAAATGAGTCGCAAAATTTTTATTAACATCTAAGTTACTGAAGTTATCGTCGCTATCGACTAATGATTAGATATTTTTTATTTTAACTTTTGTTTTCGCATATTTCACAAACTCGAACTACTTGACAAATCATTAATCCAAAGTCCCACAGGTTTATACCCTTATCACGCACAACGGGTGCAGAACTTACTGCCCGAGGATTTTGAAAGACGGCGGAATTTCTGCCATTGGTTCCTCGGCAGAGCGCAGGAGGATCCACAATTCACGTCGTTCGTGCTCGGAGCAGATGAATCCTGTTTTACACGTCGTGGAATTATTATTGAGTACACGAATGTTCAACGCATTTGCCGAACCGTAAGCGTAACTATCATGCACACGACAACTTATATCGCGTTACTGTGCAGGTTATTAACGACTCTGTACATGTGAATTAAACAATAAATGGTAAACATGAAGAGATATTGAATACAGAGAGGTGGTCGAGTTAGCTGTTGCCAGCTTGACTATTTGCTTCGATCTAACATTTTACTGTTCCCTGAGGCCTTACGAAGCCTTCAAACCCTTGCAGGGGTGTGGCTTAAGCAAGAGATGCTATGTATCCTATTGATTGAAAGTAGTTGGAACTGACGGAAGAGAAAACGGAAAGGGAAATCACGATTTCCACGAAACCGAACCGAGAGGTGCGACGCCGTCTGTTTATTGTCGTCCAGATAAACAGTCTCGACTCGGCGCAACGGTCCCTATTCTATGGAGCCGGTTGTAAATAATCGGGTCCCAAACTGTTAGGCCCGGACAGGCAATCAAGTGCCGGCCACATGCGGAGTGACGAAGCTTGGAGCTCGATAACAGATTCTTAACGTTCAACAATTATCAACCTACACAATCTACACGCCTGGGAAGCCATGAACCCTCACAATATTGTGAGGGATCACTTTCAACATGAGCTGCGCCTGAACATATGGGCTGGGGTAATAGGTGACCATTCAATCGGACCGTTCATATTGCCGACGCGTCTAGATAGTGCAAAATATGCCAGGTTCCTTCGTCGGGACTTACCACCTTTATTAGAAGATGTGTGCCTGGACACCCGAAGAATAATGTGGCTTTTGCACGACGGCGCCCCAGCCCATATGGGACAAGCTATACCAGCTATCCAACGAATTTGGGCAAACCGAGTCATTGCACGGAGTGGTGCGCTTTCGTGGCCGCCAAGAAGCCCCGATTTAAATCCAGTGGATTTTTATGTATGGGGCCACATGAAATCATTAGTTTACGCCGACACCGAATTTGAAACGTTAGAAGAGTTGCAGGGTAGAATATTTCATGCTGCTAACGTTATACGCGAGCAGCCTGGAATATTCGCCCGCGTTCGCGACAATTGGTTGCGTCGGTGTCAGGCGTGTCTAGATGCAAACGGCAATCATTTCGAGCATCTTTTGTAAATAAATGTATGCAGCAAAATTTGTATTTCTTTACTACACATTAACGTAAGAGTAGCCGCACATTGACACCAGCTTGTTGCGTGACAGTTTAGTCATACTCAAAGGAAAGAAACAGTTTTATCGCTTTCTAAAAAAAAACAACTCGTTTTGCAGTTACGTCGTCAAAGGAGCTTACTTCCATGTAAATCAATGCATTTTTCGTGAGCATGAAAACTGTCGTCTAGCCTAAGAACACATGTAGACTTTTCGTTCATTTCTTTGTTATTTTCTAGCTGACGACACTAAGTGCTTCCGCCACTCCAAATAGATCCTCAATGGGACCGCTACTGTAAGAGGTCCGCACTTTCTCGGTTACTGGGTCATCTTGAACAGTTCACAACGGGCGGTCTTCATGCTGCGGCTCATCTGTGTGCGTGTAGCGACGATCATTTCCACAAACATCTCCAATGTTTAAACCTTTATAACAGCTAAACTATACGAGATACAATAAAAAGTATTCAGGCCCTTTTACCCTACTGGTGGTCTCCAATATATTTGAAAAATTATGGAATCCTGCGACTATTATTTTAGCGTATAGACATGTTAACTTTGAGGCATCATTACTGTAAAATGGAGACAGATCGGACACTATGTCATAGGACCTTTTATGTTCCATTGGACCTCCTCTACCACCCTCTAAAATATCGCTACGTATACCGTTTACACCCTGTATACATAAGGAATGTTTATGTACATTAGTGTCATACGAGGAATTAACGAAAATGTAGTGTGGTGAACTAATGAACCAATAATAATAATAATACACACACACACACACACACACACACACACACACACACACACACACACACACATATATATATATATGCAGGAGCTGTACTTCTGAAAGGCACCAGTTGCCGATCGAGATGAAACTTGGTGGGTTTTTGCGAGGGGTGTGGAAAGACCCCAAATATAAAATTTTCGCTTCGGCAATTAATGCGTTCAAAAGATACAGGGGTAATTGTGTATAAAAGGATACATCACACCTTACCGATTTCGATTATATTTAAATGTGTTGTAAACCTCAATATTCTGAACAACTTTTTCCTATACATATAACCGCCGCTCGGCCTTAGTTTCTGAGATATTCACAAAAATCTTTAGTAAACTTTTCCTCGTGGATTTGAACGGAATTTTTTTAATCGCTTTACCACGGTCACTTCTTCTAACAGTATTTCTTATGACTTATTTCGACACAACGCATTCCACTTAGCAAGTTGTCCCGGCTATTATATTGGTTGGGGCTATATTAGACCGGGCGAGGGGGCAGGGGACGCGCCCCCGCTTTCGGACGCGTAAAGCATGGTAGCGAACTGATGTGAGTTTGGGGATGCTAAAAATAAGACTATGGTTACAAATATCGCGCGGCGGCTTGCAACAATTATTTTTTCTGTCTTCGCCGAAAACAAACATAAATGTTACATGCCCGTCATGCGATGCTCCATGTCGTGCACAGCAATTGCAGCTCCCGCAAACTAACTGAATCTTCCAAACGGATGAACTCCCGAAGCTAAAATATTATATTTGGGGTCTTCTCGCATTCTTCAAAACACCCCTGAAGTTGCATCTCGATCGGCGACCAGTACCTTTTGGAATCATATCTCATGCCGGTAATGCACATCATTGCACATATTGATACTACAACTACAAAATTATATACAAAATACGATACACGTATAACTCAAGAGGAATACAAGGTGGAGTACGTAAGTATATGTATGGAATTAAAATATATCGTGTCAGTCTATTCGTATTGTTTCCTTATCGATACGTTTTACTATGTGTTGTTGTGTTTGCTTGCCTAAACGCGTTATGTTGGGGACCAAATTTCCATGTGTACATGGAGCACGGCGACCTGCTGCGTTCATAAAACCAGAAATTTCCTGTCGAAGATGCAAGAACCGATTAAGAATTCTTCTGTCTTCTTTTTTGACATCAGTCAATCTTTTTCAGGATGTCTGTTAATTTTGGAATAGGGATGGTAGCTCGTTGGATGAACACATGTTTCTTAAAAACTATGTACCTGGTACCTCTTTGCCTTCTTGGAGGTGGAAGGGAATGGTCAATAAACTGTCGGCGTTTGAATTGTTACCGTTGCGTGAAAATTAATATGACCGGTTGCAGCCCACTCTTAAGTAATAAAGTTGTAAACCGAGTTGGCCTATAGGGCTGTAGGACAGTGTAGGCAGTGATGACAAAAATGCAGTAGAAATATGGGCTTCGAAGTGGTTAAAGTTACTTTAAAGGACGTTGGCTGCTGATAGATCTGTTGGCTTCATGAGTTTATTTCGGATACGTGTTTTTTGACGAATTCGTGAGATTTAGTTACGAGACACGAAATAAAATCGTAAATCTGGCAATAAATCATTAACTCTGCGTAGTTCGCGGTCCTAAAAATTCCATATTGGGCCAAGGTGTACCTATACATGTGAGAGATACAGCACCTTAAAATCTGTGCTGCAGTGGTGATATTTGCATAAATTCCATGTAAATACATACAAAAAGCTTAATTTGATTAAAATAGATACAATTTATAAGTACATGGTGATTCTTTCGGTGCGCCTGTCAAAGAGATGCCGCCTGGTACCCCGTAGTGTCTCTCCTAATTTTATGGATTTCGATCCTCAAAGGGGTTGGAGTACCTATTAAGAAGTGCGAAATGTCCCGTTTCCGAAATTTCTCATCAAATATCTGCGAAAACGGTGCCAATCGCTTCCTTATGTTTCATCGATGAAACTAACACCATGAACGACGCAATTCGGAGCATAATGAAGGAAGTTAGATGAAAAACTAATTTATATAATTTCTCGTTAGCTTCGTTAAAAATAGTCCTATTTACATGAAATTTGGTATAATTTTAGTCGGCAAAACGTAAGGAACCCATTGGTATCACTTCCATATCGATATGGTAAACAATAAACAATTCAGTTTTTCTGAAACAGGTATGAATCCTCGGCCGACCGCAGCGAATCCAGGTCGGCGCCCCGCAGTCGAGGGTGAAATATCCATTACAGCGTATTAAGGAATTCTTTATTCTTTATCGTATCGAGATGAAAGTGACACTACTGGATTCCTGGCGTTCTCCCGATTAATATTATACCAAATGTCATGCAAATCGGACTATTTTTACACAAGCCATACAAATCATAAAAGGAGTAGGCATTCTTGTACCACACTCTCTTATTTAGTGCGCATGGAAAGGGTTAAATAAACACAAAACTGTTGTGGAGATGATTTTGTTTCATTTATTCAGGCTTCGACCCGTTTCAATGGTTGAACAGCGTCGTAACAGTATGTAGATTCGTGTGCGGTCGCAGCAATTGAGCGTCCAACGTTTTCTTTGATTTACTATTGCAATTTTCTGTACGTGCCTAACAGTAACTTTTTTGGATTACCAGGTAGACCGCTTTAGCTGCGCATCTGCATGGCAGACGTCCGCCCGTAACGTACGTACCTCCAAAAAACCATAAACCCATAAAATTATAAACGACCTTCAGGTCATTCCTGTTCGCGACTTTTCCGGAATTTCACTCATTCTTCTTACCACTTCTCTTCATCCGTTTCTTTAACCCCTCCAACATTTTTAACAAGAAAACTACCAATCAGAGAACTTACTCCCTCGACGACAGAAATGACAACGAACGCTAGAATCAGATTCGCATTGCACAGTCAAACGTCAGCGTCACAAACATAGTACACATTCTGGAAAATCTAGAAGTAAACATGTACTATACAACTCAACATCGTGTGTTCCTTGTGCGTACGTATTACGTGAAAGGTTCAGCACCGGAATATCGAGCAGCATTTCGTGAGACTTACGCTGGAATAAGAGCACCGGACACGACAACAATTCTTAGATTGGTAAAGAAATTTGAGACAACAGGGAGTGTGAAGAATAAACATGGAGGTGGGAAGAAGATGTCCCAGTATACGGTACAGGATGTACGAAGACGATTAGTCGCATTACCATCGAAATCGTTAAGACGACTTCAGCAAGAAATCGAACTTCCATGCTCGACGTGTCAAAAAGCTGCAAAACGTGCGAAGCTTCACCCTTATCCTGTGTCTAAACTGCAAGAACTGCTTCCAACAGACTACAGAAGACGTGTGGATTTTTGTGTGTAATTTCAACTTTTGGTTCAAGAACGTCCAAATATTTTGAACGTTACCTGGTTTACCAATGAAGCGTGATTTCATTTAAATGGGTACATGAATTCGCAAAATACGCGTATATGGGGAGAACAAAACCCATATGAGGTTTTTGAAGCGCCGTTGCATTTTCAGAAAATTGGAGTGTGGTGTGCCGTGTCCGGCAGACGAATTATCGGCTCCATATTTTATGAAACAACAGTTAACACGGCAGTATATCTATCAATATTCAACAAATTCGTCAATGAATTGACAGATGACGAATTTACAACGGGATACGACCAACAAGACGGAGCATCAGCTCATACTGCCAGAGCATCATTACGGGAAATTGAAATTCCTTCGATGACCGAGTAATTTCCGAAAATCGTTGGCCACCATGATCTACAGATTTGACGCCACCAGATTTTTCCTTGTGGGGTTTCCTGAAGGGACGAGTGTACAAGAACAATCCTCGTACAATTGACGACCTGAAGAACTGCATACGACAAGAGATAGCTGGTATTACCGAGGATACATTACATGAGGTGTCCCAAAATCTACAGAGGCGTGTTCAGAAATGTTTGGACCTCGCAGGTCACCATTTCCAACATCGGATGTAGCAGGAAATTGGTAAAGTGTCTAGCAGGGTAAGCATGGGCAAACAGCCCCCACGCTGATTACTGGAGTTGCTATTTTTTAAACAATGCTCCTTGCCTGAATAGCCATCGTGTAAAGTTTCAGATCGCTACCTCCCCCCCCCCCCCCCCCCGTTTAAGGGTAATACGGGGGTAAACGCCCTTAAGGTTATTATTTTTTATCTCGGTTACTACTTAAGATATTTAAATGAAAGAAAACGAAAATATAGCTGCTTACTAACTGTACTTCATATATTTTTCTAAAAAATTTAACTGAATTATTGAGGGTAGAAAAAAATAATTAATTTTTTGGGGGTGGTTTTTCGAAACAACCCTTTGAGTGACAACCTCCAAAAAAATCAAGAATAACGCTCTATTATCAAACTATTATATGAAAAATCCTGAAGATAGTCGAGATGGCGGAAGATAGTTAAATAATTTAAAGAAGATCATTATATTTTAAATATGAGGGGTTTTGTGACGAGAAAGAGTACTTGTTGCGAGCCTAAGCACGTGCCATTTAAATGCGAATGGAAGAAACGATTGCAGTTCGTTTGGGAGATTGAAGTGTGACGGTGAAGATAGATGTGGAACAACGCGCATGCGCTAAATACGAATATTTCCCAGATATTAACAGGGTCTAACAGGGTAAACATGGGCAAATGGCCCCCACGTCGATTCTTGGAGTTGTTATTTTTTAAACAATGCTCCTAGCCTGAAACACCATTATGTAAAGTTTTAAATCGCTACCCCCCCGTTTGCGGGTAATACGGGGGTAAACGCCCGTATCGTCATTTTTTTCTCGGTTACTACTTAAGATATTTAAATGAAACAAAAGCGACAAAATAGCTACATATTAGCTGTAATTCATATATTTTTTCCGAATTGTAAATCAATTATTACGGGTGGAAAAAAATTAATTATTTTTGGGGGGTGGTTCTTGCAAACAACCCTATGGGTGACAACCACCAAAAAAAAAAAAAACAAGAATAATACTCTATTATCTAACTATCATGTAAAAAATTGTAGGATGATCGCGTTGGTGGAACATACATAATTAACCCCTCAACGACGACGATTGCGTCCCAATATTCTCTATACGACGACGTATCGAGGTCGCGATTGAGGGGTTAAATAATAATAAATAATAAAACTTTCAATATACGTATAGAGAACAAATATTTATTTTTATAAGTCCACAACAAAAAGTTGGTTTAACGAAATAAATGCGTAAGTAAATATATAGTTTAGATTAAGACAATAGTTAAAGAAAAAAAAAACAAATAATAATCTTTAATTATGCCATTATAATATAATGACCACTTATACAAAAATGGATTTAATCTTCGTCACTGTTTTCACTATTTACATCGAATAGGTTTGTCAATGTTTCAGACGGTTTAACAATTTTTTATTTATAACGCCCGTGTGACAAATAATAAATAATAGCAGCAACATGTGAACAGCAACCTACTGTCCTATTCCTATTTCACAATCACATGTATATCGTTTTATCGATGTGTAGCTGGTAGAATTTGGTACGTATTCAATATAACACTGATAATTTTTTCGAATAATGTGTCTTGAGCGGATCTTCATTCTTATAATATGACTATTTTCTTTTAAATATTCGGCATTTAAAGTGTTTCCATTGGTTGTTACGAGCCGGGGCTGTGGCAAAGCGAGAGGCCGGCGAGAAGGGTATTTCCCAAGGAATACGGTCTATGAGTTTGTTAGTTAGAGTGCGGACGAACCTGATGCGAAATCAGGGAGCCTCTAGGATGGATTCACACGCGGACGAACCTGATGCGAAATCAGGGAGCAGCAGGAGGGTGAAACGGCGTGAACGAACCCGATGCGAAATCAGGGAGTCACTAGGATGAAGTTCACAGACGAACCTGGTGCGAAACCAGGGAGCTGTTAGGAGGTTGGATTGTTCACAGACGAACCTGGTGCGAAACCAGGGAGCTGTTCGGAGGTTGGTAGACTTACAGACGAACCTGATGCGAAATCAGGGAGCTGTAGGATACGGACGAACCTGATGCGAAATCAGGGAGCCGTAGGAGGGGTGAGGTTTCGTGGACGAACCCGATGCGAAATCGGGGAGCCACTGGGTTGGAGAAGATTCCTTGTTTTGGTGAAAGGTTTGCGAACGAACCTGATGTGAAATCAGGGAGTCGCGGGAAATGTTAGTGATGCCTCGTAACTCTTAATTAAAGTTTGATACAACTCGAGCGGTAAAGTTGTATCAGTGGGTGAGTGCTACCAATATTATAAGGATCGCTGGGTAAGAGATGGGTTTAACGAATCTACTCGATTTACAACGTGAACACCATTCGTATATTCAATAGTCAATATGATACAAATGTAAGTGTCGCGATTAAATAATTAAATAGTGTGTAATTACCAATAGTTGCACGGTGTTAACGCACTGGCGATGCGGGGCGTAAGAGTGGCTATTTCAAAGTGCCAAATAGAATATAAACCGAACTCGCGGATTCTATGAGGTTAACTGTTGATTCGTAAGGAGACTCGAGCCCGATCTTACTGGATTTTAACCAACTCTGTACGAGCGTGACACGACGTTACTCTATACGTGACTGTACTGCTTTGAACCGACGAGGGTTGAAACCAAAGGGTTTATATAGTCCCAAAAATGAGTGGGGATTCGTTAGGAATCTCCATATAAGGAAATCCTTCGGGGTCGTCGTCGTGTCACTCCCGTTCTCACGGTCGAAATCCAGCTGGTCGGGATCTTGACTTCCATTAGTGGTGTGTGATAAGCGAAAGGATTTTAGGGCGTTTTCCCTTCGCAGACGCGAGCTCGAAAAATGATTGAGAGCGGCGTACGGGAAAATTCCACATACGTAACATCTCCCCCCCTAGACAAAACATCGCGATTCTTGTGATACTTTTCAAGAGAAGGAAAAACGCCCCACAAATCCTTTCGTAAGTAAAGGTGTGAATGAAAATTGTCGGGTGTAGTGTAGTGTAGTGTACTTATCGCTACTGTTGTGTGGTGATGGTGTTTAGTCGTCGCTGGGCACCACGTAGCCCATCTAGTGGTCCACGACGTCTAGTGGAGGCTGTCCGGGTAGTCGGTCGAGCATCAGCGTGGCTGTGAGGCCATCCTTCTGTTCCCCATCAGCATTTCCGTGCTGGTTGTTGTGTGCAGGGGCGGCGTATGGGAAGGAGTGAGTACCCCTCAGGTAGACCCTCACTCCTTGCCAGGGTGTATGTCTCCGGAGCAGGGTGATCACGACCATATTTGGGCAGATGGTCGGCTTACCGTTTTGCCGTGGACGGAAAATAAGCGTGTTTTAATTTGTCCTGATGCTTTGGTTAGATTATCCGACGCTATATTACGAATTCGAGACATGTGTGTTATTAATTCTACTAAGTAGTCTCCAAATGACTTTAATTTTTCGCCAGTTGGATAAGAGCTTGGTTCTCGAGCTGGCTTTCCAAAGATTAACTCATATGGGGTGAAATTTGTTGCTTCGTGAACGGATGTATTGTAAGAGAACATTGCTAACGGTATTAATAAATCCCAGTCTTCATAATTATCCATGTAATGCTTGAGGTATTCGGTAAGGACGATGTGACTTCGTTCCAGAGATCCATTGGTTTGTGGTCTATATCCTGAGGTTGTGATTTGTTTGATTTTAAATATTTCAGATAGGTTGGTCATAAGCGTTCCGATGAAGCTAGTTCCTTTGTCTGTTAGTATTGCGCGAGGTGTTCCATAAATCGCGATGAAATGTCTAGCGAAAGCATCTGCATTTGTAGCAGCTCGAATGTTAGGTATTGCTACAGCTACGCAATATTTTGTTAAGTTATCTTGCATGGTGAGAATGTGTCTGTTCCCACTGGGTGTAATTGGTAAAGGTCCTACTGTATCCAAGGAAATTTTGTCAAAGGCTCCTATAGGTGTGTCGGTGATTAACATCGGTTGACGAGTTTTCGCTCGGACTAATTTCTGTTCCTGACAACTTTGGCATCTACGGATGTAGTCTTGAATGTCGTTGCGCATTTGTGGCCAATGGAATTTTGATCGGATGCGTTTATATGTCTTCGTTACTCCTTTATGTCCTCCAATTAAACTGTCGTGAGCTTCGCTTATGATGTGCTGTCTGTCTTCTTCGGATGGTGTTGTAATGGTACAGTTACATAAAGTACTCTGTAGGCCGGTTCCTATGAAAACCTCTTCCAAAATCTTGACGAATTCGTTGGATGGTATTTTGTGAAGGTCCCCGGTGGCAGAAATTCGAAATGATTTAATCTGATTTTGATCCAAAGTGTGTCGAAGAGTTTTCAATCCGTTGAGCACATCTACTCTTTTAATATTATCGAAAAAGTTATCCGAGATTACTATACTGAAAGTTTTAAATAATCCATTTTCTGTAATTATCACCTGTCTCCTTTTTGGTTGTGCTGCCAGAAGATTTGGTTTACTAATTATTTCAGTATCCAGCAGTAATTTTCCGACGGGGTTTACTAAATTGCAGTCAGCAGAAATGAAATGTACGTAATGTCCTTCTTCAGCGGTAAAGGTATTTGAAGAAATAATAACTTTATGTGGTTGATCTAGTGGGTTCTCTTCCAGATCGTCAAGGTCGTTTGAATTCTTGCTGTCGGTAGTGAAAAATGGGTAAGGGTCAAGCGTGTGGTCAAAGACCCTAGGTTCAGTTGACCTGCTGTCAGGTGGTTGTCCCACACTGGCTTCGGTCGTAGTTCCCGCAGGTAGCTGGTTTATTGAGGGTTGTAAAGGTTCATTCATGACTTCTGATGATACTTGCGGTGTACTGAGTAAATCTTGTTGGAAGTTTCTTGCATTTTCTATTACAGTATTTTCGAGCGGCTCCTCAAAGGATATTAGATTGTCAAAGACGGTCTGGTCCTTATCTAGAGGGACGATTTGAGTGGAATTTGCTGCGGGTGAAAAACTGTTTATGGTTTCCTGGCGTTCATCTGGCATGGTTACCTCTTGAGATAAGCTGGGAAAAGATCGGTTCTTGTATATTATTGGAGAATGTTGAACGTTCCCACGTGCGGTTTCTTCTGTTTCATCTGAGCTGCTGCTTGTCTCCCGGTACTTGGGTCGGTTTTCCCTATCTCGTCGTAACTGTCGTATGCGGTGTCCAATTGTATCGCTGTTAGCGTCTGTTTTCGGTATCTGAGCTTTGAAGTCGGGATCCCGGAGCTCTCGTGGAATAAGTGGTAGGCAGGCAGACGTGGGGTTGCGTGATAATGCGTCTGCGATGGGTGGCTTAAGGGGGTATAACCGTTTGAAAGTGTCAAAAATCGGATTTTTTCTTTTTACATATTTTCATAGTTTGGTGTTTTAGGAATATTATAAATCAAGTTCGATGTAAAAATTCGGAAGATTGACAAACTTATAGGCATTTGAGTGGAACCACCTAGGTAGCACTGGGCGGCGAGGCGCGGCGACTCGACCGATCGCAGCGGAACTACATTTTTCATTACGGTGGCCTGTTTTACATATTTTCACAGATTGATGTTTTAGAAATAGTATAAAACAAGTCTGATGTAAAAATTCGGAAAATTGACGAAGTTACTGGCATTTGAGTGAAACATCCCAGGTGGCACGCGGCGCGGCATACAGTGGGACAAACTGCTCCTTTTTGTGTTAAAATCGTCGAACATTTGATAGGAATAATATAGAGTGTTGAATCTTTTTCGAGGATAAAGCTAAGATGTTGCAGAAAAGGGGAAAAATGTTGAGAATGTATGACAAACAAGTTTTGACCTTGAAAATCTACGTCGTAGTTGACAATTTCGAAGTAAATTTCGGTTTTTCCGTTATAAGTTGTGGTTGAAGTTCTTCCATGACTTGTTATAAATCATTTCCTATAGATTTTAATATGTTGAATTCAAATCTGTTTGCAGAATGTGTCTAGCTCTTCAAAATTCGAAGAAAAATGCGATTTAAGGGGTTACGCTCACAAAGGACGTTCGGCAAGCCGGAAATTCAGAAAGTTATGAAACTCGGTGTGTAAATAGAGTAGTATATCCGTAACGCAACCCTATTTTTGTTGGTGCCATAATGCAATTTTTGGGGGTGAAATCACCCCTTAAAAAATGGAGAATTTTCTTTTCCAGGGAACATCTTGAGAACGGTGAGAGATATCGAAAAGAAGTTTAAACAGAAGTTACATCGTTTACTTATATCTTCAAAACAAGGTAAAAATAATTTTCGAAAAATCCAATTTTTTCAAGTTACCCCCACCACCAATCCTTAAAATTAAGCTTGTGTATTTTGTAAATATATGCGGAAATACCTCTGGATAATCTCTTTTCATACATATAAATAGTTTATGTTATATTTTTTTTGCAAAGAAATAAAACCATCCTTTAATAAAATGGTTTCTTAAAACCATATTTAAAATTTTAAATTATTATTTATATAAAGTTTAGACACCTTTCAATTATTTAAACAAGAGATGCATCCAGAAACACACCCCAACGAATTTCAAAATCCTGTAGATTTCTGTTACTTCAGGAATGAAAAGCTTATACCCAAATGCAATATTTGTGGGGAACCGGAATTTATGCGATGTGCAAGGTGTGGCAAGTATTTTTATTTTAATTATTTCTATGAAGAGTATCATTATTGTATGAATTACAAACCGTAATTTTCAAAGGATCTATCGTTTTCAAATAATATAGCGTGTACAAAAAGAGATGATTCTTGCTTAAATAATTGGAAGCTGTCTATACTTTATATAAATAATAATTTAAATATGGCTTTAAGAAACCAGTTTATTAATGGAAACTGCTAAAATGGACTTGAAATTCGGTAATGAAGGTTTTATTTGTTTGCAAAAAAATATAACACAAACTATTTATATGTATGAAAGCGGATTATTCAGAGGTATTTCAGCATATATTTACAAAATACAAAAACTTAATTTTAAGGGTTGGTGGTGGGGGTAACTTGAAAAAACTGGATTTTTTGAAAATTATTTTTACGCGGTTTTGTAGATATAAGAAAACGATGTACCTTCTGTTTAATCTTCTTTTCGATATCTTTCACCGTTCTCGAGATGTTCCAAGGATAAGAAAATTCTCCATTTTTTAAGGGGTGATTTCACCCCCAAAAATTGCATTATGCCACCAACAAAAAATAGGGTTGCGTTACGGATGAACTACTCTATTTGCACACCGAGTTTCATAAATTTCTGAATTTCCGGCTTGCTGAACGTCCCTTGTGAACGTAACCCCTTAAATCGCATTTTTCTTCGAATGCTGAAGAGCTATGCACATTCTGCGTACAGTTTTGAATTCAGCGCGTCAAAATCTATAGGAAATGATTTATACCAAGTCAAGGAAGAAATTCAACCACACCTTATAATGGAAAAACCGAAATATTCTTTGAAAATGTCAACTTCGACGTAGATTTTCAAGGTCAAAACTTGTTTGTCATACATTCTCAACATTTTTTCCTTTTTCTGCAACACATTAGCTTCATCCTCGAAAAAGATTCATACCTCTATCTTATTCCTATCAAAAGTTCTACGATTTTGACACAAAAAGGAACAGTTTGTCCCACTGTGCGGCGCGGCGACTCGACCGATCGCAGTGGAACTATATTTTTCATTATAGTGGGCCTACAAACTCGCGCTACGTTCAACCAATTCACTTCCAATTTTGCATGCAGAATCGTAATAAGATTCCACATCGTTCTACGAGGGCTTTTATTTATTCCGATTCCCCATTTATTATTTATAAAGTAAAAAGGTGGACTTTTCCATTAGAAAAATCTAACTTTACCTTTGATTTCTTCTTTATTTTTCAAAATTTCGAAAATCAGCGCCGTAGGACGATAGCTATTAACATATTTTATAAGAAAATTTTACTGTTTTTGATTTCAGACACGACATAAATTTTTTTCAGGGCCAACGTTTAGTCGTTTAAAATCGAGAGACTTTCGGATATGTATCCATAACTTCCGAAAAACAATAGTTTTTGCACTGACATTTTTTTTTATGTAGTTCATAATACTATGTAAAGATAGTAAAAAAACGAGAAATCTTCATCAAGCCGTTGACTTGTAAAAAAATCCACAATATGTACACATTTTCCGAGGGTTCAAACTGGTATACCCCTTAAAGTGTGGCGCCTCCGGCCCAAGTGTGCTAGATAATAGAGAGTTAATTTTTGTTTGTTCTGTCGAAACGATTGCGTTTTCTCATTTTCGTGTGACTTTGTGTTTCGCCCTTACAATAGAATATGGTTGCTTCGTATATTTTCCAACTTGCACTGATGTAATAGAAAAACTAGAAAGAATACAGAACATTGCAATAAGAACCTCTTTAGGATATCAAATCAGTACACGAACCAATATCTTGTTAGCAAAGTCTAAGCTACACTTAATTGTCGAACGAACGAAACTTTTATGTAACTGATACTTAAGTAAGATATTATCGAATACAAACTCTCCAACATATAAGATAATACAACAATTTCATAACAAATGCAAAAAGAATAAAAACAAACGTAAGCGAATTTTGAGACAATGTACCTATTGAAAATATAATGGATTCAGTTAGTGATTAATGCATTAAATCTGTGTGAGAGGATCAGAAAAATCGTTTTAGATTTGGATAGAATTAAAGAAATTATTAGATTTATTGAGACGAGTTTCACCAGCAGGTGTTTGTTCGCGTAATATACAGAGAGTACTGCCCGAAGCTTGACGATTCTCTCCGAGAGCGCCTTACAGCTTTTCTACACCGTGTAGACAGAGCAGAGTAGGAGATAGTCAGAGAGAGAAAAAGAGAGAAAAAGAGAGAGAGAAAGAGTGATAACCAATGAGAAGGAGAGAGAGTATAACGAAGAGAGACGTTCGTCCCGCGACAAAATCACTGTAATATCTATTGCCACACATATAAAACAATAATAACCTCTGTCCCGATCCATTTTTAACTAAGCAAAAGTCTAAAGAAATCGGATAATCCAAACTATATGCTAAATGAAATACTGTCTACAAACAATGCATGTGCAATTTATATAGGCGGTAGTAAAATCCCCGGTAAATAAGTCTGTTGCATTAGCACGCACAAGCTCTGAAATAAATATCCACGTAAAAAGATTTATTAATTAGTAGTTATAATAGGGTCGTTCTACATCAATGGGCGGCGAGTGGTGAAGTGGGGCGAGGGGTACCACACCGGCGGCGAGGAGGCAGACGGGTGGGAAGAACGCGACCCATCGAAGTGGGAATAAACCAGTGGAGGGGGAACCCCCGTGGAGGGGGAACGCGCGTATACACACACAAGAGGAGAGGGGGTACCGCTGAAGACTCATCCTCAGTCCGTGGTCAAAACATGCAGAGGTATCAAGGTGGAATCAGACGGCTCGTGGCTCCGCGAGCCTGGCTCGTGGAGCCTCGATCCACGAGCCGTCTGATCGGTCATGGCTCCGCTCGCCCGGGCTCGCCAAGCCGACTTGACGAGCTAGACGAGCCGAGCCAGTTTGCGGAGCCACGAGCCATCTGATCGGTCATGGCTTGCCGAGTCGGGCTCGCCAAGCCGACTTCACGAACTAGACGAGCCGAGCCAGTTCGCTGAGCCACGAGCCGTCTGATCGGTCATGGCTTGCCGAGTTGGGCTCGCCAAGTTGACTTTTCCTCGAGCTGATGTTTTCCTTGTAATCGACACTTTCACAAAGTTTATCAAATTATACGCGATAAAAACTACCGCTATTAAGGAGGTTATAACTTGTTTAAAACAATACTTTTGCAGTTATAGTAGACCGAATATCATTATTTCTGATAGAGATAGTTCGTCTACGTTCAAAGAATTTACAGATTTTATGCAGGAAATGAATATATAAGATATAAAAAACGCAACAGGATCACCTAAGTCCAATGGTAAAATAGAAAGATTCAATGGAACATTTGCCCCAATATTAGCCAAGCTAGTCGACGACTCGTCGGGAAAATATTGGTACAAGGTTTTGGAAGATGTGGAGTACGCGCTGAACAATACAATCAACGCGTCAACGGGAGAAATTCCAAGTATTTTATTGCTTGGTGTTATACAAAAAGGAAAAAATACAGATAGTATCCGCAAATATTTAGAAAATGTCTCCACTAACAACGACCGCGATCTTCAAAACGTTAGAGCTCAAGCACAAGTAAACGTTTACACTATACTATGTTATAAAGTACGTAGTTAACCTAGTTCGATGTATGTAGAATGCGAATCTGTTATGGGTCCAGTAGATTCTGTGGGTGGTGCACGCGGGGAAGAATGATGATACGGTTGTGCTGATAGTGCATTGGGTAATGGCATTGATAAGTAATGTGATGCTGTTGATAGGTAATGTGATGATGTTGATTCGTGATGTGATGCTGTTAATGGGTAATGTGATGATGTTGATGGGTAATGTGATGATGTTGATGGGTAATGTAATGATGTTGATGGGTAATATGATGGTGTTGATGGGGAAGGAAATGATGATGGTGGGGAAGGAAATGTTGATGGGGAAGGAGATAATGATGAGAAATAAGGGTCAGCTGCTGCCAAGTGATGTGATGGGTAATTATAAGTCGGATTGTTTGGTGGATGCGATAATGGCTGTGTGTGATTCTTATTCTGTTTTAGCGTAAACATTAATTTGTCGATTTCATGCATCGCGATGTCTTTAGTACTTTCATCTAAACCTCGTAATTTTAAGGTCAATAACTCGGTATATATGGAGCAGTTATCTCGGACAACCGTTCCTACGTCTGATAGACGTTTCAGCACTTTATATGCGTCCTTCATGTGGGTTTCAATGTTTGCAACGGCCGAGTTCCTTTTCCGCATCGGCAATCTGACTGGGGATTGGTGGGCACTTTGGTTGGTTTGCGCCGATGTCGACGGCATTTCCATATCAACGGTTTCGTCGACATTATCCGTCGACTCGTCTTGGTCGGACCTATTGTCCTCGTCCCTCTCTATGCTTTCGTTTAATTCCTAAAACAGGCCACAAATTCCTTTTTATAGTTGGCTGAAACCCCACACGAATGGCGGAAGATACTAACAGACTTTCACAACAAATAGGATTTTTTTCAATATGCAAGCACAGTTGATGTAAAACACATACAGCGAGTGTAAAAAGTATTCGTACAGCGACCAATTTAAAGTAAAACTTTGTATACCCAGTTTTACAAAGTTTTACTTTAAATTGGTCGCTGTACGAATACTTTTTACACTCGCTGTAGGGACTTATGGAATGTGCTGTTAGCAGCGGATCGGTTTTTTTTAATTACAAACGCAAATTCAGTATTGTACAGTCTGTATAAAAAGTACTGGTGACTCTTTGGAGAGGTGAATCTAATATTTAGCCGGAAAATTGTTTATAATAAAAATTAGCCTTAAAAGAGTTATACATTACTATGCACAATCTTTTAGCACCAACGGCACTGTCGCATGGCAACATGGACTTTACATTAATTTTAAAACTGACAAAATTTAAGCGCCCAATTGTTTTATATTACATATGTAGAAAAATAATTAAAATATAACATACCTCCGAATTTTGTGTTGCATTTGGCGTATAATTCTCTTGCAGAAAAGTCATATGTTTATATGCAAATCAATCCGGTGTATAAACTGTGTCGGTTCCGGAACCAGTTCGAGTACTCGCGGTCACTCTTTTTAACACTTTCCGGTACTGTGCCATCAGCGAGATCTTCTTCGTTTTCAATTCAGCTACTGTAAATCCAACCGATAATTTACTTTCAATGCGCTTCCACGCATCATGCACCACATTTCGAATTTTATGTGAAGAATTACTCGGGTTCCATATGCACGGCTCTTTTTCATAGAGTTTCAAAAAGTTAATCACTGTCTGTTGTGACCATTCCATGACGATTAAAGTGCGCGCGAATGATTTCACCGAATTAAATGTAGAAACTGACGCTCGGACACTGTCGCATCACCGTCACAGGGCGCGGATAAGAATTTCCTGTAGGCACTAGCTACTTCCCTCAGTCGGCGTTATTTCAATATTCACTGGTCCCTCGTTTTAACCGTTTAACGAAACCTCCGTTTTTCCAATGACCACCACCCTGGCGGGGCTTAGTTGAAGGTGGTACAGTTAAGAAACCTACCTGTGTGTATAGTTTATGGTAAACCATCGCGACCCATGACGGCCCATCACGGTTTTCCCCACGAATATCGCGAAACACCCTTGCCGTGACCGTTCGAACCTACATCGGTTTACAACTCTTTGCAGATGCGGCAGTAGGTCACCGTGGTTTGAAATTACCTTGTTTCTTTTTCTTTCAAATACAAAGCACAAAAATTTTTCTTGCAACGAGCTAGGGAAATCACACATGATGACTCTCACCAACGGTGGTCCGTGAAGGTACCCCCTTCTTCAGCCTACATACACCCCACTCGGGGAACCTAGGTGACTCCTCCACATCTAATCAGGAATAGAGAATGTCTAATTTTTAGAAACGTACGTCTACCCTACTTACTTCGATGAACTCGACCAATGTAGCTGATTTTTTTAAACCAACAACATTCTGAACCGCCTACCCTAAAATATAGAGACTTCTATACTTAGAAATCTGATTATTATAAAAAAAGTTATTGGCCAAGAGCGGGTTAGTAAAGTTCTTCTGCAGGTGTAAATTACACCGTTCAGGCGAGTACGGAATCCATCGATGTTGTTTTTAGACCTCATTGAAGTAATATGGCATGGTAGCGGTACAGTCAGTCGACCGTAATAGCGGAGCGTCCGCGCGTCGCCCGGTCCGATTACCTGATTCGGCGCGAACCGGCGAACTTACCACCCCACTGCGTGTTAATAGGAGCTGCACCACTCTGGGGATACTTTTACTTTATAAAAAAAACTTCAAAGAATATGGTAGTATTTTTTTCGGATTTTTAAAATCGCAACCTCGAGCCCGAGTTTGCAAAATAAGAATTTGTTTCTAATTTTCAATATTGCAAACTTAATTTTTCGATCAGAAAAAGAAATTATTCAGAAAGCCCGATCCTTCCACATTTAAATGCCGTAAGAATCAACTAAATTCGACGAATATTTTCCGAGATAAAAATTCATAAGTACAACCCATTTTCATGAAAATAGGCGAAAATCGCAAAATTCAAGGCCTTGTATTTTTTAAACAGACTAGAAATCGTCAAAATGATGAATTAAACCCTCCCTAATTCCACGAGGACTACAACATATTCAAGTTTAAAAAAAATCCGAGACATCGATGGAGAAAAGTGATCGATTAGGCGTGGAATGACCCGTTTGAAACTATGAAATCAGAGATCCGAACACAATTTCTTTGGAAAATGAATTATAAACTGATAAACAGTTGTAAACAGAACTAAGTGAACTAAGTTCTGTCCACAACTGTCTATCAGTGAACGCAACATGTGCGTAGAAGGATTATATACAAAATAAGAGGCCGGCTGTCCGTGAAAAACGGCAATTGCTGTATTGGTGGCATCTTTCTTACATCTTGACATATTTAGGTAAAAAGTGGCGAGGCTGATTTGTGTTCCACGGTTGGTTCCCGAAAAATAATTAAGTTAATAAGCTAGAGCGTTTCGTCAGGGTCACGATTTATGCCCGTGTTGTCCCGCGAGTCGGCGCGGCGGTTGATAGCAGTACCTACGTCCGGGTCCGAAGTCATCGTACGTACTACCCACCAATAGAGCAATATACGGATTAACTCAGGCCGAAGAATGCCCAAAATTTTTAAAGGCGGCACCACGTTCTTGATTGCCCTTTAGAAATGCTGACAAGCTTGGTTTTTGTGAAAACAGGTACGAAATTACCAATCGTAAACAACGCTTCGCTCTGAGTCCGCTTTTGTCCTGACGCACAATGTGGCTGAATGAAAAGAAATAGGGGAAACGTTCAATATGCCAGTTTTCCTATCAAAATGCATGATCTTATTAAGATACTTTACAATTTTGCGGGAATGTATTAACAGATTTTGGACAGTATTCGTGTTCATATCTTCCCAAAAGACAATGCTCTAATCTTACAGAAAGACGCTCGCGGTCGCAGCAATCTTGCCGTGATTGGTTAACACCGACGCATGGATGCTTACCAATCAGGTAATTTATAGTATTGAAATTATCATATATATTACTGCAAATATAGCACTCATTCATTACACCCGTGGCCCGCTTTCCGGGAAGGGGGTGTGATTTTAGCGGGAGCAATACCTTTGGCGCACGTTTAGCAATGCCGCTGAATTTCCTCCGGACCGATCCGTGTGACACTGCCGGTCACAGGCTACCAGGCCTGTATCGTAAGCCCTTCATAACCTCCATGCTTATGATATCCGCGATGATTATTGAGACCGTAAACGAAAGTGTGGAATGGAAAAACATACTTTGTTAAAAAATTAATTAGGAGGTTACCAAAAAGCGACTATCTCAGAAATAGTTTCGCTGGCGCGCGTGTCATAAACCGAATTTTTCTATGTTCTCAGGTAATAATTTTGATTAATTACTGGTATTGATAATATTACTGGTAACGATATCGTCCGATCGCGTCCGAATTTTACCGAGCCGACCTGAAATCAAATTGCCTGCTCATGGCGGTTATGCTTGTAGCCCGAATCGAGTCTCGGGATCCCGAAAAATTCGGACCAAAGTCGGTTGCAGGTTAGATTACATTTCCCCCTCTCCACTCGGGGTTTCCCTGTTTTTTGCACCCCACTCATTTATAGCTGGACGCTAACGAATGTGACCGATGACGAGACCATTCGATCTGGAGTTTCCGGCACAAAAAGAGTTCCGAAAGTATAAGTACGCACAGTATTGAAACGCGAAGAAAGTCCCGTGACACGGAGTGAAAAATCGTCGAAATGAGTGATCAAGAGCAACGCAATGCTACTTGCGCTGCAGCATATTATTATATGCCACTAGGCTATCAATGTTTGGAAAATAAAAAAAGCAAGCCAAAACGCTGGTGGATGGCGGCGTTGTATAAAAGTCGGGATAGGTAAGTGTCACAAACTTAATTAATTAAAAAAACAATTATTTTGGGGGGTCATATAAAATCGTGCATTTTTCGGAGTAACATTTCTGATTTTTATGATACTTGGGTACGTAGTAGTGTTTAGTGACATATAAATGTATCTCGAAGGACTTTTCAAAATTATAAAAATTATTCATCTTACAGCTGTTTGAAATTCTATTTTTTTCCAGGTATAACATGACAGATATGCTGGGAGATTTATCTCGGCAACCATCCGGACATTTTGAAAATTTCTGTAAAATGTCGGCTACAGATTTCGAATATTTTGTTAACAAACTAGGCCCCGGAATCTCAAATAAGACACCACAATGCGAAAGAGCATACCCGTGAAAGAGAGGTTGGCTGTGACACTACGCTTTTTAGCGACTGGTGACAGTTTCAGAAGCCTGTCATTTTTATTTAAATTTAGTCCCCAAAGTGTTTCCGTATGTGTGGAAGAAGTTTGCAAAGCACTGATTGCAGAACTGAAGGACGAAATACGGGTGTTAATTAATTTTTAAAAGAAATTCAATACTATTTATTATACAGGGTGTCCGCGGGAAGACTGAACAGCTGGATATCTCCTAAAGTATTGGAGATAAAAAAATAAAAAAAATATGATATCGCATGGTTCGAGGGGGCCAATTTATTAGCGCAGAGGAATTTTTTCTCGATTATTATTTTAAAAGATACGATGGTCAAGTTCGGTTTTTTAAATGGAACTATTTTTTTTGAAGAGGTCACTTGATAGTGCGTTCTAAGACAAATTCAATAAGCTATAATGTATACACTTTATTTCCATTGGCTTTTAAGATATTGCGCTTGCAAATTTACTGATTTTCCTTGGAAGAAAACCCGCTGGTATAGCAAGGACCGAGGACGGTCTTGCTGGCGCCACGGGTGGCCTTGCCTATTGAAACAGATACCTACCTGCCAAAGGTCTACACCGGGAATGGCAGGACCAAAGGCTGGACAATTCTTTTCAGTCAGAAATGCTACTAAGGTAGGTACATCTGCGGTATCGAGAAGCGCACCGTTACTTTTATTTTGCACTTGCTCCTACGCTCGGATGGCCGGTTCTTTTGGGAGGGATGCAAGTTCGATTGGTTAGAGTTAGGAGGTGTGAAAGTTGCTAGACCAAATTTCAGCCATAGGGGGCAGATTGTATTAGGACCAATCGGATTTGCATCCCTCGCAAACGGCTGCTCTCTTGAGGAGAGCCTCTTCACAGCAAAACCTCCTCCCCAATGGCCACCTTCTCTCGCATGGAATACGTCAACGCATGCTTCTGTTTTGATATTGGAGCTGGTGTTTATACTCGAGAGATAAAGGATCTGTGTGAATTTTTAGGGAGGACCTCGCGTCGACAGCGGGCTACCCGTTTTCTTCTTGTGTCTCTCCACGAGGCGTATTGACGGTGGACTGTAGGAGCGTAGATGTCTGGATGCCAGTTATTGAATTCAGGAGACGATAGAAACACTTTATTACAAAACACGCATACACTATAATATTAATGTAAATCGTACTCCGCTCGGGCAGGAGTACTGATAATGACCGAACTTGCGCCGTACTTCGCGCAGACCATTACACGGAGGGTACTCGAGTCACACACGGCACATATGATACAGGGTGAATCTGGAGCTACGCCCGTCGAAGGATGCGGCCTGGTACCCCGTGACGAGGACAACCCCCCAGCAGTGCCTCACCGAATTTTATGGCTTTCGACCCTCAAAGGGATTCGAGTGCCTATTAAGAAGTGAGCAATCTTCGACTAGCGCATTTCTTATCACATCTTTGCGAAAATGACACCCATCGATTCCTCACGTTTCGCCGATGAAACTACCACCAAGAACGACGTAATTCGAACCTTGATAAAGGAAATTCCATGGAAAATCGATTTGTATCATTTCAAGCTGATTTGACTTGGTTAAAAATAGTCCGACTTACACGAAATTTGGTATGATCGTCATCGGAAAAACATAACGAATCCTTTGGCGTCACAGCCTTTTCGATGCGATAAAGAATGAAGAATTTCTTACTACGCTGAAAGGAATATTTCACATTTTCACCCTCGACTGCGGGGGGTCGACCACAATTTTCCGGGGTCGGCCGAGGATTCATACCTGTTCCAGAAATAAAATAATTCTTTATTTCTTATCGTATCGATATGGAAGTGACACCGAAGGATGCCTCATATTTTTCCGATGAAAATCACGCCAAATATCGTGTAAATAGGACAACTTTTACATGAGGAGTACAAATAGCTTGTGTCAAAGTAGTCCGATTTGCATGACATTTGGTATGATTTTCATCAGAAAAACGTAAGGAATCCATTGGCGTCACTTCCCTTTCGATGGGATGAAGAAAAGAATTTCTTAATACGCTGTAATGGATATTTCACCCTCGACTGCGGGGGCTCGACCTCAATTCGCTACGTTCGGCTCAGGATTCATACCTTTTTCCGGAAAAAGCCATAAAATTCGGTGAGGCACTGCTGGGGGGTTGTCCTCGTCACGGGGTACCAGGCCGCATCCTTCGACGGGCGTAGCTCCAGATTCACCCTGTATCATATGTGCAGTGTGTGACTCGAGTACCCTCCGTGTAATGGTCTGCGCGAAGTACGGCGCAAGTTCGATCATTATCAGTACTCCTGCCCGAGAGGAGTACGATTTACATTAATATTATAGTGTATGCGTGTTTTGTAATAAAGTGTTTCTATCGTCTCCTGAATTCAATAACTGGCATCCAGACATCTACGCTCCTACAGTCCACCGTCAATACGCCTCGTGGAGAGACACAAGAAGAAAACGGGTAGCCCGCTGTCGACGCGAGGTCCTCCCTAAAAATTCACACAGATCCTTTATCTCTCGAGTATAAACACCAGCTCCAATATCAAAACAGAAGCATGCGTTGACGTATTCCATGCGAGAGAAGGTGGGCATTGGGGAGGAGGTTTTGCTGTGAAGAGGCTCTCCTCAAGAGAGCAGCCGTTCTCGAGGGATGCAAATCCGATTGGTCCTAATACAATCTGCCCCCTATGGCTGAAATTTGGTCTAGCAACTTTCACACCTCCTAACTCTAACCAATCGAACTTGCATCCCTCCCAAAAGAACCGGCCATCCGAGCGTAGGAGCAAGTGCAAAATAAAAGTAACGGTGCGCTTCTCGATACCGCAGATGTACCTACCTTAGTAGCATTTCTGACTGAAAAGAATTGTCCAGCCTTTGGTCCTGCCATTCCCGGTGTAGACCTTTGGCAGGTAGGTATCTGTTTCAATAGGCAAGGCCACCCGTGGCGCCAGCAAGACCGTCCTCGGTCCTTGCTATACCAGCGGGTTTTCTTCCAAGGAAAATCAGTAAATTTGCAAGCGCAATATCTTAAAAACCAATGGAAATAAAGTGTATACATTATAGCTTATTGAATTTGTCTTTGAATGCACTATCAAGTGACCTCTTCAAAAAAAATAGTTCCATTTAAAAAACCGAACTTGACCATCGTATCTTTTAAAATAATAATCGAGAAAAAATTCCTCTGCGCTAATAAATTGGCCCCCTCGAACCATGCGATATCATATTTTTTTTATTTTTTTATCTCCAATACTTTAGGAGATATCCAGCTGTTCAGTCTTCCCGCGGACACCCTGTATATATCGTACGCGACATTACTACGAATCTACATATACATATAACTATTGCATCTACATATACATATAACTATACACATAACTATTGTATCTACTTAACCGTATCACTGTCACTATCACTGTCGTCACACTCGGGAGTCCGATAGTGTCCCCACGGAAGGGTTTCGATCCGATCGGCTAGAACGTAACGCTTATCGTCGTACGGACTGAGCGCGGTCTTCAGTTCGTTCACGGAATACACGTCGTGTAATCGCGCGCGTATATGGTTCTGTCGTACCGTAGTTTCCGCGTGCTCGAGAAGACACCGCACGTAGTCCTCGAAACGTATTTCGTTCGTTACGACACTTCTCTTCACACCCTTCACTTTTTTCGAGCTCGTTTTTCTTCACAGCTCGAGGCGAGATCGCGCGTCGAAAGTTATTCGAAGCCTTCGGATAAAAGTCGAATAAACTACGGATAAAGATGAAAACCTTATTCGACGGTTCGAATAAAAGTTCCTCGAATAAAGATCTATATTTCGACTAAATTCAATTCGAATAAAAAAATTATCATTCACCGTCGAATAAATTCACTTCGAATAAAAAAATTATCCTCCGCTGTCGAATAAATTCACTTCGAATAAATTTATTTATCCGTGATGTTTCGAATAAAGATAAATCGTGTTATTCGAAGCTGCGAATAACGAATAAACGTCAACCGTGTTATTCGAAGATTCGAATAACGAACAAAGATAAAGTATCTTTTATTCGACACGTTATGTAAATAATTTTTTATCTAGATAATGCCCATCTCTGGCTGTAACGATGCAAGGTCCACTTCCGAGAGTAATGCGCAGCATCGGTGGGCGCGAATACAGTTACATTGCAGGAGACTATACAATAGAATATATGTCATTCGAAATGCGTAATAAGAGGTATCGATGTTTCTAGATCGTAACATACCTAGTGTAAGAAATGAAGATTGAAAGAACACTAGTTTTTTGGAATAAGTGATATCCTGTGCGGATAGGAAAGGATCGTTGAAGGTATCAAATAATATAGGTATTCATGTGAAAAAGTGTTGTATTTATTGGTAAAGCATATAGACATGTGTACATTGTTATGATACGTTGCGAGCATCATCAAACATCGAATCCAAGCCTAACGCTAATAATTCACAATCTAACAAAGAATGTGGTTCGAAGTATTCGCTTTCGGAAATAAGTTTTTTCATAGTCCGCGGTCGGTGCCGTAACGGTACGTATAATGGCGACAAAGGACGCGTATTTGCTGCTTACGGAGTTTAAAATTTCTGACAACCACGAGAACATATATCGATGCAGCGATCATATTTGAACATTTCGCATATCGTAGCTTCGGCCATGTATATGATGGAACTGCCATCCGATATTTTGGCAATTTGTTGACTGTTGATTCGTGTGAATTCGATACGTAAATGGTCAACGATGATAGAGTCTTGATGCAATGGAGTTGTGTTGTTACGGAAACGTTGAAGTATCTCCGGTTCTTGCTGCAGCAGAAGTTTCCATGTAGACATGGATCGATCGGCTTCGTATAAATCGAAAAGTATGCAGACGTATATGTACCTTATATTCGGACGATGCTGTTTAGTAGGAAAATGTGTATCGTTGCAGCGTTTGAGATGGTTCTCGACCATATAGGAAGCGTCGTTGAAATGTCGGTTAAACATTTTGAATATGCACTACAGCTAACTGTACAGAACGGTAGCGGACACTAACTGTGTAGGCACGAACGTACTCGATGTAATGTGTTCCGCAATACCGATCGGTGCCTCTTGTATAGTAACATGCAATCAGACATCTGCAAAAGTACAGTTTGCTGGTAGGGGATGGTGACGTTGTATTTAGCACGAAAAAAATGAAAAAATGAAAAGAAAAAGAAAAAAACGTTACGACAAAAAAAAACAGTGCAGGAAGAAGTGTATATTGAGAAGAAAATGTATATAGAAGAAGCAAGTGTCATTATATGAAGTATTCACGTGAAAATCTATCCTGGGAAACCAATCGACAGTAGCATGGCATGCGTATGTGTGGTAGCGCGAGGGTGTGGAAGCATTCATGCTCACATTTCTATGCCAACGAAGAAGACGAAGAAGGATTGTGAGAAGAAGGAGAAGAACAGTGCATATACAGTGAACAAGGATCACGATACCTGAATGCGCAATAGTGATAACGATTCGGCAGCCCCTACTGTGCGATGGATGGAGATCTGAAAATATTTTGACGTTGGGTCAGGTTATACAAAATTTTCAGACCTGACCCAACGTCAAAAAATTTTCAGAACTATCCCGCTACTGAAATTTTTTCAGAACTAACCCGCGGCCAAATTTTTTTCGGAACTAACCCGCGATCAAATTTGTTTCGGAACTAGCCCGCAATTGTTTACCTGTATTCCTCCTAACACCAACAACAACATTGTCAACGTCAACGCCAACGTCAACGCCAACGCCAACGCCAACGCCAACGCCAACGCCAACGCCAATGCCAACGCCAACGCCGACGCCGACGCCGAGGCGGACGCCGACGCCGACGCCGACAATATCAAGATCAACAACAACATCAACGTTAACGCCAACGCCGACGACAATCAACATCAACTTGCGATTATCGGTATGTTCAGCAAGTACACGTGGGCCGTATCCGTAAACGAAAAGCGAATACGATGTGACCGCGGCGTTCGCGATCGTGTTGTGGCTAAGCGATAGGGGAAGTGTGCGTATTACTGCGGATGCCTCGATTACTGCGGATATTCAAAAACAGATCATATTTAATACTGGAAAGTACATAATCTCTTGAAAATTTTTGATCAAATTATTTTAAACTCTATTACAGATAATTATTAATAAACATGTACAGCAAAGTTATTATTAATTCTTTTATCGTAGTTTGAAGTTCGTCAAGGCGCAACTTCGGTCGATTCCCGATATGGCGGTCATGAACACCTACTTGGAAAACTTTTATATTTTTGTTATTAACAGTAATGCATGTAATGTAGCGTTATTGGTCGATAGAATAACGCAATAATGCGTGCATGCCCGCAATAACTACTGCAATGACATTGATCGACAAATCTCTGTGTCTTTAATTAACTGTGCTTATTACCCCACCTTCATATTTTTTATGGAATTATTAAGATTCCACCTTTCTTTTAAAAAAGAAGGAGGAACTTTCGTTCATTTGAACGCCGTATCGAGGGTTCTAAAGTTAACCTACCTTAAAAGTCCGCAGTAATACCCACACTTTCCCTAGATGGCAACGAAATTTACAAACCGACGTGGGAAAGGTGTCCTACAACGCAGAGTTTCAACGATGCGCGAAGACTAGCGATGGGATGAAGTATATTGGAAGTAGATTCGAATCTGACTGGATAGTTTCGAACAGTTTATGAGTACTTCGAAAAAGAAAAACAATACTTTTAAGTAGATTCGAATCTCGACAAGATAGGTTCGAACTCGTTATAAGTACTTTGAGAAACGTTAGCGATACTTCCAAGTATAATCGAACCCTGATCATGTAGATTCGAACATTTGATGAGTACTTTAACCAGGATTTTTCTATTCTGTGCAATTATGTGATTCGTCTCTTGTCTTTCAGAGTTCGAATACTACTTTTACGAGATTCGATTCTTTCAAACGTCAAAGAACTTACAAGTACATTCTCTAACCCTGCAAGTACTCTTTCTGAGGTTCGAAACCAGCTTGTATAACCCAAGTACTCTGGAAGTACATAGAATGAAAAGCCAGCTCTTATGAGTAGTATTCGAATCCCATGAAGTGAAACTTTTGTATTGGAATTGACTCTAATTCATGAGTACATATTGAACTTGATACCATCCCTAGTGTAACAAACCCCCAAACTTGCCCCTTTCTTTTTCGTTAAAAAGCATAATTACTAACTACTTAAATACTTGTATTCTTATTATATTCTTATTAGTTTACTTTTGTAACGTTTGTTTAGCGTTAATATTAATATTAGTTCAGAATACCGCGAGACGCGAGTACAATGGAAGAGAGAATTGAGTGTAAAGGAGTGGGCGAATTGAACGCATGCGCGATCCTCAGTCGATCGGCGGATCTGCGAGAGCAAGGATCGGGAGCCGTGATGTGTGCAATGCGATGAGAGAGAAAACCGAGCGTTCCACGCGCTCCTGCGCATTAACCAGTCGCTCTGTAGGCCGACTGGAGAACGGATCGTGCGAGCAGAGAATAACTGGTGCGTAAAAGTCGAGCTCCATTCCTATTGATGCGCTCCCAATACTCCGAATATGTATAAATACGGGCATGATAGCCCAGAAAGAGCATTCAGATTCCTATAGCCGTCTGAGCAATTACTCAAATAATTGAAGAATCATTTAAAGCTAATAGCTGATTCCAACCTACGTCAATGCTCCAACTTTGGAAGCCGCTTGGCAGGCCCCTCAGTTATGTTGAACGCTCCAACCAAGGCCATAGTCGCCAGGTTTGACGAGACGTTCCTGCCTTGGAAGCTGCCTTGTAGGCCCCTTAGTTGTTGAAGCTAAGTTACGAATAATTATTATCAGGTTAGTAATATTACTCCTGAGCAACGAGGGAATGAGATTATTCGAGGTGGCAATACCTGCCCCCGATGAAACGAAGAAACAACTACAAACGGTTCTCAACTTAAACGTATTCAAACTCCTAGATTTATAAGCTAACTCCTAGATCCATAAGCTAACTCATAGATCCATAAGCCAACTCCTAGATCCATAAGCTAACTCATAGATCCATAAGCTAATTCCTTTCAATCGACTAAAACGTCGCTATTCGCTATCTAAGTTACATTACTGTAATCGATCAATCAAACGGGCGTTCTTTTGTACCGACCAAGAGTCGCAACCTAATACGATCAACTTTACCTTCTTGTACCGACCGAGAGTCGCAACCTATATTTTTTCTTTAGTATTAATAAGCGTTAATTTATGTTTGTATGAAGTGTTTTCCTGAATAAACACTATGAAGATTAATTCTTGTTTTGGAATTTTAATTCTTTATCGCACTCCACTCGAACCAATCCCGAATTCCTGTAATGCGCGTTGTACCACGCGTAGAAACGTTACACTAGCGAAGACACGCGGGATCAATATTACTCCACGTACAGTGTGATGAAAGCGTCGATCGTCGAACGTTTCAATCGCACGCTGAAAACCTCATGTGGAAACAATTCTACCGAAATAGTCGATCAGTTCCGTAGGTAGTCGCAAAATTCCCGAAACTATCAAAATACTGCACGTGTGGTCCGCGTTTTGCGTACGCAACCCAATGCGTGCCTTCTCCGCGATTATCGAAAGAATAATCTCGATCCCGACAGCTCGCTAACATTGATGTAGTGTACGTGAAGGGATTGGATAAGAATGAATGGCTGTTACAGCATCTCCTGCAAACTGACATTTGCATCGAGGATATTACCGAATTGTACAACAAGAAACAGAACGTGAACAACGCTGATGACGACCGCAACAATAATAGCAACAACGCTAGCGACGTCGATGACGACGGTGGATACGATGTCGTTAACGATTATTGCGGAATCGTACCTGTCGCAGCTGTTCCTTCCCTAAAAGCAATGTCTACGATGAACACCGTACGATGTGCTTTCCATGAAAAACGCAATGATATGTGTGCACTAGAAAGCGTGCAGAAAATATGACAGTTCATGAATCGTGGAATCTAACGTGAGTCGTACATACATACTTTCACATACTCTACGTACGAGATCTACTAATACGCATAACCGTTCTGTTTCTGTTTCCAGATTCTGTGAAGCACGTGCAGTACTTTAAACATATACTCAATACATATAATCTATACATATATTGTACATTCATTTATACTTCACATACTTTACATACTTTACACACTTTATATATATATATATATATATATATATATATATATATATATATATATATATATTGTAAGTCCGGGAGAGTTCGACCATTTTTTGGAAAAGAAATTGTAGCATCGTTGTTTTTCACATTTTTGTCGTTTTGTGCAAATTAAAGCAAAGCCCAAGTAATTTGGGGTATATATAATATATAGTGTGCGATAATTTTAAATATTTATTTTCATTTTCAGCCAAAAACGTGGGCACTGCAACTGGTTGGTCTCGCCCGCATGTCGGGGTTAGACCGTCCACCCACTACGGGTAATCAAGAGAGTGATTGATCACCTTATCAAAAAAATTAAAAACGAATACATACATATTGTTGGTGTTACACTGTAGTTATATGCATATTATATCCCCCAATATCGGAACAGTGTAAATAAACTCACCTGTTTTTCAAATATCACCACCACTGTAACTTTGTATAAAAACTTTCAACCTCGCATAAAGTCTTAACTGTATCTTATAACTCAAATATGGATTTGTGACAATGGCCAATGTAAGACAAACAACAAGCGCATTCATTTGTGTCGTGTCAGTAACACACAGCACTCTCTCTTGCGTCAGTCTTAAAATATCAACACTGGCCTGACTCTCCCGGTGGTCGAACTCTCCCGGACTTACCCTACTATATATATATGTTTACACATATATTTGTTATATATTCTATACATGAATAAAAGCATACAATTTTTTATTGAAATATATTTTAACATACAAGGAGACGCACATGCAAATAAACGTACTATTTTTTATGTGCTATAAATTTTTTATTATTTTTACTCCTCATCCTCATCCTCATCATTATACATAGGTTATGACGCATATGCAATAACAAATTAAAATCGTGATTAACAGTACTATGACGTATGATATATCGCGAACGATCAATTCTAATCCTAATGGGGTAGGCTTCCTACCAATCGACAATATATCTCTGTCCGGAACGAGGAAAGCATCTTATTATCTTATTATATAATTCATTTTCTGTTTGTTCGTAATACAAATTTACATCACTGCGCAGATGTGTTGTGTCCGTATGATGCATTGAGAAAAACAAGTACCCGCGACAACGGAATTGTACCTGTACAAAGAATCCCCATCTTTTCAACTCCCTGTATCACAAATGGAAACAAATCCCTCATTGCAAATTGTATCTACATTGATTGAAAAAAATATCCGCGACAACGGAATTGCTCATCGGGACTGCCCCCGGTATCGGTAAGGGCTAGGAATTGTATTAAGATCTAAGAACTTTTTAATCAATTATTTGAACTTATACAAGGGGATTGTGATACTTCAGATAATATTTTTTAAGTTGCATAATGTCTTTTCTTTAGGCATTGAGAAGACGAACTAAATGAGCGGGATTTCAATGGTGTCTTACAAAGTCTTGCGTACGTTCATCCTGATTGCCCCGGTATCGGTAAGGGGCTACTTCCTCAGGTGGTGACTGGCTCGGTGCCGGTAACAGTGTCGGTAACGGCGGCTGCCTCGACGATGACAACGACAACCATCTCGACAATATCAATGACGATGACGGTACCGGTGACTATCTCGAAGACGTTAACGATGACTGTCTTGACCTCGATAACGATGGTTGTGTCGGTGACTGCATCGGCGACGACGACTGCATCGGAAGATACATCTAATGTGATAACTGTCTCGATTGCGAGTTAATACTCTCTACGACACGCAAAGTTATGCACATACAGTATATTGTAATCATTATGTACGTGCATCACATCGTGATTGTATTATATCGAATAATCCTCTGAACACATATACGTACATTTACGGCTCGAACAAACGTCGTAGCCCCCAAAAGTCCGGATCTTCGTTGTCGTCGTTGAATGCCCAACGGTCTAAATCGTCTCGGACCTCGCGCCAAAACTGCCTGAAACCATGCATTAATTTTCTACACTCAATGTTGTAGTATCCCTTCGTATATGGATACTCTGTTCGCTGAAACATATGAGCAACTATAGGAAACATGTGCTTTTTATGAAAAGACTTCGTAGTCGCTACGTACAAATATCAATTACCAAATACTCCTTTATCTCGTTGTTGTCGCCGCACCACATCCTGATTGAAACGCGTAATGATCTCTCGCAGTGGCGTGTCAACATTTCTTAAAGACGGTGATATGCACGATGCATGGTGGGGATATCCATCGCACAGTACGGGCTGCCGAATCGTTATCACCATTGCCCATTCAGGTATCGTGATCCTTGTTCACTGTATATGCACTGTTCTTCTCCTTCTTCTCACAATCCTTCTTCGTCTTCTTCGTTGGCATAGAAATGTGAGCATGAATGCTTCCACACCCTCGCGCTACCACACATACGCATGCCATGCTACTGTCGATTGGTTTCCCAGGATAGATTTTCACGTGAAAACTTCATATAATGACACTTGCTTCTTCTATATACATTTTCTTCTCAATATACACTTCTGAATATACACTTCTTCCTGTACTGTTTTTTTTTCCGTCGTAACGTTTTTTTCTTTTCCTTTTCATTTTTTCATTTTTTTCGTGCTACATACAACGTCACCATCCCCTACCAGCAAACTGTACTTTTGCAGATGTCTGATTGCATGTTACTATACAAGAGGCACCGATTGGTTTTGCGGAACACATTACATCGAGTACGCTCGTGCCTACACAGTTAGTGTCCGCTACCGTTCTGTACAGTTAGCTGTAGTGCATATTCAAAATGTTTAACCGACATTTCAACGACGCTTCCTACATGGTCGAGAACCATCTCAATCGCTGCAACGATACACATTTTCCTACTAAACAGCATCGTCCGAATATAAGGTACATATACGTCTGTGTTTGAGATTGACCACGCTGTTGAATGTGAGCTTATGAGTCGACGGTGAATAGGTGCAGGCTTAAGCGAGAACGCATACTTGAGTAGGTAATGTCACTTTATTAAATACTGGATGAGTGTGAAATGATTGATGCGAGTGGTGAGTGAACAAATTGCGTTAACTGATAACACTTGAATTCGGCAAATGAACGTGTCACTGAGAAAACCAAGAGAGAGAGTAATGGCTGAACTTCCTTCCGCGCGTCGCATCGATTCCGCTGGAGATCGATGAGGCGCGCTGATTGGCGGATCGCTTGACGCCGATTGGCTGATCGCTTGGCGATCCGCTACACTGATTCGCAGATCGACCGGTGATCTGAGTGGTCAATCGAGTCTCGATCTGCATCGCCGACACGCTGCTCGGGATGTGCTGCTTCGAGAGTGAGTGTGGCGATGAGGGGAACTAATGCATTCCCAAACATCTGCATACTTTTCGATTTATACGAAGCCGATCGATCCATGTCTACATGGAAACTTCTGCTGCAGCAAGAACCGGAGATACTTCAACGTTTCCGAAACGACACAACTCCATTGCATCAAGACTCTATCATCGTTGACCATTTACGTATCGAATTCACACGAATCAACAGTCAACAAATTGCCAAAATATCGGATGGCAGTTCCATCATATACATGGCCGAAGCTACGATATGCGAAATGTTCAAATATGATCGCTGCATCGATATACGTTCTCGTGGTTGTCAGAAATTCTAAACTCCGTAAGCAGCAAATACGCGTCCTTTGTCGCCATTATACGTACCGCTACGGCATCGACCGCGGACTATAAAAAACTTATTTCCGAAAGCGAATACTTCGAACCACATTCTTTGTTAGATTGTGAATTATTAGCGTTAGGCTTGGATTCGATGTTTGATGATGCTCGCAACGTATCATAATAATGTACACATGTCTATATGCTTTACCAACAAATACAACATTTTCTCACATGAATACCTATGTTGTTTGATACCTTCAACGATCCTTTCCTATCCGCACAGGATATCACTTATTCCAAAAAACTAGTGTTCTTTCAATCTTCATTTCTTACACTAGGTATGTTACGATCTAGAAACATCGATACCTCTTATTACGCATTTCGAATGACATATATTCTATTGTATAGTCTCCTGCAATGTAACTGTATTCGCGCCCACCGATGCTGCGCGTTACTCTCGGAAGTGGACCTTCCATCGTTACAGCTATATGTTCTTGGTATGGTGTTCACGCGATGGTCATGAAGGTTTCGACTTGCATCTTCCACGCGTAATACCTCCGCATGTTTTGACCACGGACGGAGGATGAATCATCGGCGGTACCCCCTCCCCCTTGTGTGTGTGGGTGTGTGAGTGCGTGTGTGCGTGGAACCCTCCACGGGGGTTCCCCCTCCACTGGATCATTCCCACTTCGATGGGTCGCGTTCCCCCCACCCGTCTCCCCCCTCGCCTTCGGTGCGGTATCCCACGCCCCGTTTCATCCCTCGCCAACCATTGATTTAGAAGGCCCCTATTATAACTACTTTAATTATAATGCCCCATAATCTAGAGACGCGGTAGCGTCTCGACGCCAAGTACATGAATGAAAGACACCCTGTATATGTCGTCGCTACCGTGTATCTTTACTCGTCCCCCGGCAATTCCAACCTAACCTGACACTTATTTTATTAATATCTTATCACGCCTGCAATATTTTCTAAATTTAAAGGCATGTTTCGGTAATTATTTAGAAGTTTTCCGTCCTCGCCGATTTCAAAGATTTTTGGATATGTTATCAAGATCAAGATTCTGAACAATTTTTTCCTATACATGTTACCGCCGCACGGCAATAGTTTCCGAGATATTCGCAAAGAACTGTGGCTACCACTGCATTGAACAAAATCGAATCGTCGAACGCTGTGCTGCTACGTACGCGTACGTATTGGTAGAATACAATGTCGACCTTCGTTGCCGAGATATTTGCGAAAAACTTCTGTGGATTTATTCCGACGCAACGCATTCCACTTTCCAACTTGTCCCGGGTATTAGTATTGGTTAGGGCTAGATTAGCGCGGGGGGCGCGCGCCCCCCGCACTTATCTAGCGCCAACCAATACTAATACCTGGGACAAGTTGGTAAGTGAAATTCGTTGCGTTGGAATAAGTCAAAAGAAGTTTTTCGCAAATATCTCGGAAACAAAGGTCAGCTTCGTCATTTGTTTTGTCCATATGCTGCCACGGGTGCTTACTCTAGGTCTGTATACGGCAGAATACATTGTAGTAGTAGCAGCAGTTTTTCGCGAATATCTTGGAAACGAAGGTCGAGCGGCGGTAACATGTATAGGAAAAAGTTGTTCAGAATCGTGTCCCCGACAACATATCCAAAACTCATTGAAATCGGTGAGGACGGAAAACTTCTGAATAATTACCCATGTTTCTTATGTAAACCGCATATAAGCTTTCGAATAAGACCAAATTCAATGAAATCGGTCCACGCATGACAGAGATATCGTAATATCGTCTCATGGATCTATCAGAAATATTAAGGTTCTTCTTCTTCTGATTCTCCAAGGAATTTTTCGTCAAACATGTACATACATACATACTACGCGTCCACGCACACCGACGAACTAACACATGTTTCGTTCGTCGATTCGTCGACTCTCGGGATCATTCGGCAGGGATCGCCGTCCGTCATTGTACATATATATTATATATATACCTATGTATACTATTTTGAATTTTATATAACCTACCATTTTATAACCTACCAAGTGTCAAATAATGTAAGTGGTCCAAATTTGAAATTTCAGGAGTTTCTATACTAAATAGAAGACTGAATTATTATCTCAATAAACAAGGTAAGTCGCCAAAATTTTTTAATAGATTTCTTATGTAGAGTCGCAGACTTGGAAGTTGTCCGGGGAAGGTACGATCGACAGAGAAGCATCTTCTTTCGCATCAGTTTCTGGAAATTTGTACGATGCATGTACAAAATATAAATTATAACAAATTGCATTGCATTTAAATTGACAGATATATTTTTATACCAGCAAACTATTTTTAATTTAGAGTTTTTATGTAAACTTATAGAAATGAAGGAGACGCTCAGACTTGAATAAAAATGAAGGCGACTCACAGGTTTCGATAGAAATGAAGGGATGATTCGCACTTGTTACTAGTAGTATAGTACAAAATAAGATGTTTTAAGCATATATTCTATTCTAACTTATAATGCCAACGATTAGAAATATCAAATTTCTGAGTTGAACGTAAACGAACATATAAACTACAACATTTTGAAAGTCTTCGATAGGCAGTTTGCCTATGTCAAGTATCAGTGGATGCCACAAGAAGATATTGGATACATAGAAGCATGTTTTAACTCAGTTGTGTTTGATATTTCTAATCTAAAGTTAGAATATGCTTCAACGTGTCGAATTCTAAGTATCCAATATCTTCTTATTGTATTACTTGTTATATACAGTTACGGTCTATGTCCTCTGATACTTAACGTAGGTAAACTGCATATCAAAGACTTTCATAAGGTTGTACTTTACATGTTCGTTTACGTTCAACTAAGATATGTGTGATATTTCTAATCGTTGGCGTTACAAGTTAGAATATGCTTCAACGTGTCGAATATCTTCTTGCTGTATTATTAGTTATAAGTGTGAATTGTTTACAAAATAAAGTTATAATAATACTTTGCAGTTTTCTGTATGTATGATTGAATAATGGAAAGGCTCTTGAACTAATTTTTATAATTTTGCATCATACACTATTTCAACTTTCAACTTTTTTTATTTCCGAATTTCCAATTTGCCATTTCCAATTGGACAATACATATCTTTGTGCTACATGTATGACTGTCTTCTATCATAGGCTGCTTGTAATCCGGGTTACAAGTCCAAAGATGTTCAAAAATCATGAATTTTAATCATGAATGAATTATACTAACGAATAAAGATAAAGATAACCGGGCTAGAGTAAACGATAATAAAAACGATAATAATATCTCTGCTATGAGTATATATATATATAATCAAACACAATGAAGAAAATCGATATAACTGCTTCCACCCTAGTAGCATTTTTGGTTGGCCAACAGTAGCCAACAGTTGGGAATTAGTTGGGATATAGTTAGTGTTTTTGCCTACAAATTCCCAACATACGGCCTATGGCAAAAAAGTTGCAACAGTTTGCCTACGAATATTCAATGTTGGGCCAACAGTTACTATGGTTGGTTAATCAACAAAAAAAGTTGCGATAGTTTGCCAACGAATACTCAATGTTGGGCCAACAATTACTATGGTTGGTTAATTAACAAAAAGTTACGATAGTTTGCCTTCGAATGATCAATGTTGGGCCATCAATTACTATGGTTGGTTAATTAACAAAAAAGTTACGACAGTTTGCCTACGAATATTCAATGTTGGGACAACAATTACTATGGTTGGTTAATTAACAAAAAATTTACCACGATGATACTACATTGGGCCAACCAAAGTAAGACAACATCGTCTTACAAACGTCAGAAACTTTGATACATCCAAAAACCTATTATTATATTCCAAGTTCGGTTTTTTCTTCATATTTATAAATACCTGTATACCTACATACAACGCACTCTAGTAGCATTTATTTGTTGGGAGTTTGATGGGCCATTGACGTATTATCGGTTGGCCAACTGTTGAAGTGCTACTCTGTTTTCAAATGGACCAACGATTGTAACCAACGCAAGCCCCACGTCACTTGCATAAAGGCCCAACGGAAGGTTTCTTTCCAAAAGACGTCTTAAAGACGTCCAGAAGGCGTCTTAAAGAACTTCACACGATGTCGTAAAGAACTTCAAAAGACATCGTAAAGACGTCTTCTTCAGGTCTGATTTAGGAAAAAAAATTGGCGTTGACGAGAATCGAACCCAAACTTTTCGCTTATGAAGCAACCGGCTGTACGCAACTACCCAACACACTTTCACATAAACACTTTTAATTTCATGGTACATAACTGTTTTTAATTGTTTATAAAAAATGCGCAGTGACGTGAAATATTCTACAAAATATCATCATTCGACCTTTAGACTCATTCCGTAAAATTTCTCATTGCTCTTGTGGTGCGTTTAGACCAAACGAAAAATCATGCACATTTAGTGTAGACGGCAATCGTCTCTTGCAACTTTTTATTACTTGAATTTTGCAGAAGTGAGGGCGAACGAGCATTAGTTCGTTTGGTTTAAACGCACCTTTAAAACAGACGTTTTTATGATGTCTGAAAACAGCTGTTTTAAAGTTGTTCTAAAATAAAGTCGTAAGACGTTCAGACCAAAAACAGACGTAGCATGAATATCTTTAAGATGTCATGTGCTATCTGGGTATCGGTGACAACATTTTTTAACAAACTGCAGTTTGTTGTCAATGTCGGGCCATAGTTGGCTCACTAAAGTTCTGTTGTATGTAGTCTTAGAATTTATTTATTTCTTTAAAATTTTCCACTTTATAGTTTAAGCCCGTTTAAGGAAGTGAAAATAATATCAATTCAGGAAAAAGGTGCTTTTGTCATCGATACTGATACATATATACTGCGGCCTCAGCACCAGGGTTAATTGCCATAGATCGTCCTGGCACATAAGATTGTCAGTGGCGGTAATGTGTGCGTGATGACGCTGTTATGGACCATTGCCGCCACTCCTGTAGGTATGTATTCCTCCTTCATTGACAATCTTGTGTGCTAAGCCAATCCATATCAAACCTGCTCGGCACCGTCGCCTCGTTATTACTTATTGAGCTTTTTTAAATTATACAGTATTGTCTCCCCGAGGGCTCGCTGGTCGGGACCGGCGTTAAGCCATCAGAGTGAGCAGAGCCCTAATTCCGACTGTTCGTGTAATCGTTTCTCGCTTCTTTCTGGCCGAAGGAGGGAGCGAGATGGAACGCTTTGCGTTCGCGTTCCCATGCTGACCGTAAGCGCTTGCGACCATCGCGCACGCCCGTCGCGCACACAAAGGACGGAGTGTCAGGCGTCCGACAGACGGAGCGACACAAAACATCAACGCGTCGTCTGTCTCATACCGTCCTCCCTCGCTTTCAGTGGGTCTCGCTCGCTCTCGCCTTCGCCGGACAAGAGTGAGACAGAAATGGTGGGGATAGCGAAAAGCCCACAGAGTGTGAATCAAACCAAGCTCATAGAGAGACAATACTGTACCTTCAATCTTGTGCGTTTGCTATATGTTACGGTTATTTTAATCTATTAGTCATTAATATTAAATTAAAACATGTACTTATACTGTAAGATATTTTTGTGGTTGTATAGGCGATCTGAATTGTTTGTATCGCCATATTGCGTTGCCTTGACAACAATCGGATGATCGAGAGGAGAGCGGTCGATTGTATTGCGTCACATCGCCACGAGGCGTTTTTGGGTAGCATTCGGTACCAGTGATGCCAGATTCGGGACGGGTTCCCTCAAGAATTTCCCCGACCTCGCATGCACACTACGCCGGAGCTGCGTGTCCGTGAGCTCGGCGCTTCAGACAACGTCGGGAAGACGAGAGAGAAAACGAATGTGTGTCTTTCTCTCTCGCTCTTGAAACGCTGTGATCCACGGTGAGGTGCAAGCGACACGCGGCTGTGCGCGATCTTCTTGAGTGCCTCGAGATACACTTTTCACGTTCCGACATATGTATAATACTCTTGTAATGAAAAAAATTTGGAAAAAG
This sequence comes from Andrena camellia, assembly GCA_029448645.1. Lineage (NCBI taxonomy): Eukaryota > Metazoa > Arthropoda > Insecta > Hymenoptera > Andrenidae > Andrena > Andrena camellia. The sequence goes on along the minus strand of CM055678.1, from coordinate 41,777,515 downwards.
TTTTGTTACGGAAATCACGTTTTAAGACCTCCTGATCATGTTTTGACTATTCAGAAAAGAGCTTTTTTTAAATATCTCATATATTTGTTAACACGATTACGTTTAAACGGTTAAATGGATTTCAATGAAACTTTATATTTAAATTTTATATTCTTGTCTTAAGATCCGGTTAGATCACGAAAAATGATAATTACCCATTATGGTTCTTCGATTTTTCAGATATACGAACTAAATTCTACATAAAAAAAAAAGTTAATTAAAGTTCTTCTGTAACTTCTTTAACAAAGAAAAATGTACGTTCATAATTTCTTGTTTTCATTTTAAATTTCCGTATTTGTTATTTGAGCTATTTCTGTTTTTCAAACCTTAAAATGAATTTTTTTTATTAAAAGATGAATCTTTTGATACTGTAAATTGGTGAACTTTGTTAAAATTAGAATCCACTCTTGGCCAGTACCATGGACGCTGTAGCAGTCTTCGATAAAAATATTTCTTCAGAGTATGATCTAAAATCTAAAATCTAAACGTAATCACATTTCTCGCTAGATTTTTCGATAATTATATCAAGTTGCGACAAAGAATCACGCACTATTTACAAATTAATTACGCGCAGCGTGCACGCTACCGCTCGATGGAAACTACGGGAAAGTGGTGGCCTCTTCCATCGGGAGGGAAATGTAAACAATTGGTTATGCAAAGCTAACATCGCGATACATGTTGTACACTAAAATGTGTAAATTGGTATAAAGGAATTGTACAAGAATAGGAGAGAAAGGTAACTGGTAAATGCATCTGTGGCAGTTCGGTACTGTCACCATTGCCTTGCTGTTATTTCTTTTAGCCTTTCCTTCGATTTTACTCCTTTCTGAATTTTTCTTACTATTTCACGATTTCCTATCTATTCTTTTCGTTTCTCGTTTCGAGGGTTCGCTCGGGCCTGGTTTTCGTCAAGTACATTTGACGGTCAGATCCGCGCGAACCCAAGTGCAGTTTTCTGTCCCTTTTTCTCAGTGCTTTCTCTATGCCTCTCTCTGTTTTCTTTGCTTTCCTCTTTGTTTTCCACATATCCCTCTATTCTTCTTCTTTCTAGTTCTTTCCTTTTTGTTTGTTGGTCGAAAGCTAGAGAGTAAGGCGTGCGAAACACATTCGGTCGAAATCTTTCAGAGGGTACAAGTCGGTACCCAAGCGAGCTGTCGAAATTTACTTGGAAAATAAATCTTATTATATTGAGACGTGTGGTTTATTTCTCATACGCGAAGCTGCGCGATTCGCGATCTGTGGTCGCGTATGTTTTGTTTACGTGTCGACGCGTTTCGCGGGAGGGGGGGGGGGGGGTCGCGCAGTTGCGCTTCGCGACATTTAACCGTCATTTCAATAGAATTAGAGATCAGGTGGTGGGTACTATTTGTTCCGCGCTGTCTGCATGTTTTTCGTCTGTCATCTCCTATTTCGTGAATTCGGATCTATCGTGTTGGAAGTGTAGTGTGTAATTAGTAGCCCCCTATATCTCCCCTTTTCTATACGCTAGCATTTGCTTGTTGCTTTGTATACATATAATATTTTTCCTACATTTTCAATTTTTTCGTGGTAAGCACGATGGAAACGTTTGAGAAAATAGGTGAAAAGACTACTCCTGTTTATCGGCCGTTGTGGGAAACGAATGAGAAGTTCCGATCGTGGATTCGCAGAGTACCTAATGATAAAAGCCTTTTCTACTGTTCTTCATCCGAAAAAAACTTTTCCTTGCGGCTCGTCGAGCGTTAAAAGGCATGCGGAATCAGCGAGACATAAATATTTTTTTTCTAAAAAAATTTCACGGAAAACTGTGCATGCTAAGGTCTCGAGAAAGATTTTTATGCCTCAATGGCTTGAGGATTTCAAGCCCTGGTTGAATAAGGTCGCCGATGATCCTTTTTCGTGTTTCTGTTCGGTTTGTAAAAAATCATTTGCTTGCGGGACGTTGCAAATCCAACGTCACGCGGATTCCAAGTGCCACATCAAAAACTGTGAAAAAATGGAATGGATGTGAGGAAATCGAACGATTTCAGATCGCAATGCGAGGAATCGCCTTTGTCATTTGATGAACAAAAAAAAGTCGCGGAAATTCGTTTTGCTGCATTAGTAGCCGAGAAAAATATTTCGCATCAATCCGCAGTGGCGATTCTTACCATTTTCTAAGACGTTGGGAAAAATCCTGATGTTTTGAAACATATGACGTGTGGTCGAACAAAGTGTTCTAGTATTATATCGCACGTCCTGTGTCCTCGGGAAACAGAGCGTTTTAGTTATGTTTTACAGAATTCTAAGTTTTCAGTATTTATTGATGAGTCATCCGACTTTACCAATGGGAAATGGATGTCGATTATTGTTCGGTATGTCGCACCGGAGACTTTGGATGTTCGAACGGAATTAGTAGAATTAAGTAATCTTGATGCGCGAGAATGTACTGCCGATAAAATATTTACCTCATTTAGGAACTCCATGTGGAAAAAGCAAATTCCGTTCGAAAACATTCTTGCTTTGTCGTGTGATAACGCTTCTGCCATGACAGGGCGTTACTCGTCATTCAAGACCAAACTTGCAGAAATTCGCGGTGAAAAATTTTTCACCATGCCGTGTCCATGTCACTCCTCTGCATTGGTAGTGCATGCAGCATGCGCTACCATTCCCGAGGTCTGCGAGGAATTATTACGGAAAGTCGCAACATTCATTTATAGCAGTCCCTAACGCTCGGTCATTTTTCGCGAATTTCAACAATATTTTCAATCTACTGACCGCAAAATTTTAAAATTGTGTACTACGCGATGGTTATCGCGTTATTCATCCGTAGTTACACTTTTAGAAAATTGGGACCGTGTGTTGCACTTGCTGCAAGAATTGGTCGTAAGTGAGAAGACAAAGTCTGGGGAAGATCTGCTTATCATCGTGCAAAATCCAGAAGCGAAAGCATATCTTCTGTTTTTGAAATACGTTCTAGAGTATTTTAATGAGTTTAGTTTATTATTTCAGTCGCAACAAACAGGAATCCATTTGCTTCAAAATACTGCCAAAACTCTTTTGTACAATATTTTACGTAATTTTTTGAAACCGCAGCTTTTGAAGCACATGGATTCCGTAAAATTAATAGATTTTTCAAGAGGCGATAATCAAATCGCATTTAATAGTATTCATTTAGGTCCGGGTTGTAACACTTTTCTTTGTCAGTTAGTTGCAGAAGGCAAACCCGATGTTGTCCAAACCGTTCGAGAAAATTGTATTAAGTTTTACATAACGGCTGCAAACGAAATTCGTAATCGATTGCCAATCGATGACGAATTTCTGAGCAAGTTATGTGTTTTTCAGCCTCATTTGGCATTAGTAGATAATGACAGAGACACTTCCTTCGAAAGTGTTCTCTTTATTGCTCAGAAATTGGGCGGTTTCGACGAAGACGGTTTGCAAAAAGAATGGTCGACATTGCACCTGCATTTTTCAAATAGAGACAAGCAGATGCTTTGTACATTAGCTTTTGATGATGTTTGGAACACGGTGTTGTTAACGCGAAACGGTCAAGGCTCATTTAAATATCCATGTTAGCAGGAATTATTAAATTCCATTAGAAGTCTTCCAAATTCAAACGCCGATGCTGAAAGATCCATGCTTCCATGCTTCCCGACATAAAGAACAAGAAACGAAACCGACTTTGTTCGACCACCGTTAATGCCATGTGCGTAACGAAATCGGCATTAAAGGCGCACGGGGAAACAGCTCAGACCATGGAGGTAGATGACAAACATCTATCTCTCATGTCATCTGAGAATTTATATGCAACTTTTGCGAAGAAGCAAAAGAGTAGTTTACGTTTACATGCCGTTGATGGCTTCGCGGATTTTCCTTCTACGTCGGGTAATGCAAATTGGTGATGTCCAGAATATTATCAATTTCATCCATTTTCTACTTCATTCGATTTTTGGACATCGCGAATATGTAAATAGTTGTTCGATTTACCTCACGCAATTCTTGTTCTATCCTTGCAATAAATTCGCTTGCTTGCTGTACATATGATTTATAGAGAGAACTTCGAGATAATTGTACAAATAAATGTATATTCTTAATTATATTCATTTTATATGTAACAATTATCTCGAAATTCTGTCGCATGTATTATAGTAAATTCCTCTGCGTGCTTTCTATCCTTTGGAAATGTAAACAATTGTAGCATTACTTATTTCAGTCTTACATCTTGTCAATATATCCAACCCAATTGATATATTTACGTGCTGCCTTTCTTTTCTATTTTTGTAATTTTTTTTCTACATTTTAGTGTACAACATGTATCGCGATGTTAGCTTTGCATAACCAATTGTTTACATTTCCCTCCCGATGGAAGAGGCCACCACTTTCCCGTAGTTTCCATCGAGCGGTAGCGTGCACGCTGCGCGTAATTAATTTGTAAATAGTGCGTGATTCTTTGTCGCAACTTGATATAATTATCGAAAAATCTAGCGAGAAATGTGATTACGTTTAGATTTTAGATTTTAGATCATACTCTGAAGAAATATTTTTATCGAAGACTGCTACAGCGTCCATGGTACTGGCCAAGAGTGGATTCTAATTTTAACAAAGTTCACCAATTTACAGTATCAAAAGATTCATCTTTTAATAAAAAAAATTCATTTTAAGGTTTGAAAAACAGAAATAGCTCAAATAACAAATACGGAAATTTAAAATGAAAACAAGAAATTATGAACGTACATTTTTCTTTGTTAAAGAAGTTACAGAAGAACTTTAATTAACTTTTTTTTTTATGTAGAATTTAGTTCGTATATCTGAAAAATCGAAGAACCATAATGGGTAATTATCATTTTTCGTGATCTAACCGGATCTTAAGACAAGAATATAAAATTTAAATATAAAGTTTCATTGAAATCCATTTAACCGTTTAAACGTAATCGTGTTAACAAATATATGAGATATTTAAAAAAAGCTCTTTTCTGAATAGTCAAAACATGATCAGGAGGTCTTAAAACGTGATTTCCGTAACAAAACTTTTTCCAAATTTTTTTCATTACAAGAGTATTATACATATGTCGGAACGTGAAAAGTGTATCTCGAGGCACTCAACAAGATCGCGCACGGCCGCGTGTCGCTGGCACCTCACCGTGGATCACAGCGTTTCAAGAGCGAGAGAGAAAGACACACATTCGTTTTCTCTCTCGTCTTCCCGACGTTGTCCGAAGCGCCGAGCTCACGGACACGCAGCTCCGGCGTAGTGTGCATGCGAGGTCGGGGAAATTCTCGAGGGAACCCGTCCCGAATCTGGCATCACTGGCCCGGCCGGCCTGACGACGCACAGTGGTCGGGATAGGTATAGTTAGTGACATGCATTGTTGTATAATTTTTAAACTATAAAAGATATCGGAATGGCGCCAAAAAACATAAAATGAAAAAATTATTCCTTTCTAATGATTTATAATTGAATATATTGTACGTCCATTTAATGTTGTTTTTTCAATTTTTTCAACTTAATTGTTATAAAAAATTTGAAAACTGTATATTTAGGAGTTTATTTAATAGTCTTTAAGCGATTTAAATCGCTTGTTGGGAAAAGTTTTAGTTTCCGATTGTAAGGAAAAACCAAATAGTACTATTAGAAATTGTGACGAAATCTACAGTTTAGTTAAACATTAGTATTCATTTATTATTCATTTATTCAACGGATTTATTCATTTCAGCGTATTAAGATATTCTTTATTCTTTATTGTATCGATATGGAAGTGATACTGATGGATTCCTTATGTTTTTCCGATGAAAATCATGCAACATTTCATGTAAATCGGACTATTTTTAACAAATTCAGCTTGAAATTATATAATTCGATTTTTCATGGAATTTCCTTCATTATGGTCCGAATTATGTCGTTATTGGTGTTAGTTTCATCGGCGAAACATAAGGAATCGGTAGGCGTCGTTTTGGCAAAGATCTGATGAGAAATGCGGAAATCCTGGACATTTTTGACTTTTTAATGGTATTCCAACACTTTCGAAGATCGAGAGGCATCAAATTCGGTGAAGCAATGAAGGATCCTCTCCTCGCCACGGGGTACTAGGCGGCATCACTTTGACAGGCGTCGCTGGAGAATCACCCTGTAGTATACATTCAGTAGATTTCAGTAGGAGAAAGTTTATTTTTCCTGCGCAATAAGGACTGTACAGGCCGGCCGGAGCAAATTCGAAAAACGATTCGGTCGGCCTGAAACCGCGGCCAGATCTGAACCGAACGCCACTTGAAGCTCCCTATTCTCCATTCCAGCATAGTAAGAAATTCATCATTCGTTATCGCATCGATATGAAAGTGGCACCAATGGATTCCTGGTGTTCTCCCGATTAAAATCATAACAAATTTCATGCAAATCGAACTACTTTTACACAAGCAATTTGTATTCCTTATGTAAAAGTAGTCCGATTTACATAAAATTTGATATGATTTTCATCAGTAAAACATAAGGAATCTATTGGCTTCACGTCCCTTTCGATACGATGAAGAAAAGAATTTCTTAATACGGTGTAATGGATATTTCACCCTCGACTGCGGGGGCTCGACCTCAATTCGCTACGTTCAGCTCAGGATTCATACCTTTTTCCGGAAAAAGCCATAAAATTCGGTGAGCCACTGCTGGGGGTTTGTCCTCGTCACGGGGTACCAGGCCGCATCCTGCGACGGGCGTAGCTCCAGAATCACCCTGTATCATATGTGCAGTGTGTGACTCGAGTACCCTCCGTGTAATCGGTCTGCGCGAAGTAGGGCGCAAGTTCGATCATTATCAGTACTCCTGCCCGAGAGGAATACGATTTACTTTAATATTATAGTGCATGTGTGTTTTGTAATAAAGTGTTTCTATCGCCTCCTGAATTCAATAACTGGCATCCAAACATCTACGCTACTACAGTCCACCGTCAATACGCCTCGTGGAGAGACACAAGAAGAAAACGAGTAGCCCGCTGTCGACGCGAGGTCCTCCCTAAAAATTCACACAGATCCTTTATCTCTCGAGTATAAACACCAGCTCCAATATCAAAACAGAAGCATGCGTTGACGTATTCCATGCGAGAGAAGGTGGGCATTGGGGAGGAGGTTTTGCTGTGAAGAGGCTCTCCTCAAGAGAGCAGCCGTTTGCGAGGGATGCAAATCCGATTGGTCCTAATACAATCTGCCCCCTATGGCTGAAATTTGGTCTAGCAATTTTCACACCTCCTAACTCTAACCAATCGAACTTGCATCCCTTCCAAAAGAACCGGCCATCCGAGCGTAGAAGCAAGTGCAAAATAAAAGTAACGGTGCGCTTCTCGATACCACAGATGTACCTACCTAAGTAGCATTTCTGACGGAAAAGAATTGTCCAGCCTTTGGGCCTGCCATTCCCGGCGTAGACCTTTGGCAGGTAGGTATCTGTTTCAATAGGCAAGGCCACCCGTGGCGCCAGCAAGACCGTCCCCGGTCCTTGCTATTCCAGCGGGTTTTCTTCCAAGGAAAATCAGTAAATTTGCAAGCGCAATATCATAAAAACCAGTGGAAATAAAGTGTATACATTATAGCTTATTGCATTTGTCTTGGAACGCACTATCAAGTGACCTCTTAAAAAAAAAACAGTTCCATTTAAAAAACCGAACTTGACCATCGTATCTTTTAAAATAATAATCGAAGAAAAAATTCGCCTGCGCTCATAAATTGGCCCCCTCGAACCATGCGATTTCATATTTTTTTAATTTTTGTATCTCCAATACTTTAGGAGATATCCAGCTGTTCAGTCTTCCCGCGGACACCCTGTATGTACGTCATTCGTATACTATATTGATGGAACTGTAACAACGTATATACACGCATTTCGGAGGCAAAGGGTTAAATGTGAAAAGCAAATGTTAAGTCAACTAACCCCATCATATTTGATACTGTTTTATCAAGATGAAGCGCAGGAAACAAAATTTTAAAAATTTAAAATACCGTCAGGCCGGCCGGAGCGTGTAGAGGCAGTACGGGCGTCAGGCCGACTTGCACAGGCCGATTGGACCGTGTGTGGTTGCCTTACCAGAGGCCTTCTCCCCGCGCAGAAGTAGTACATATGTATATATGTTTAAAATACAATTTGGAAACACGGTGTGTAACGTTCCGCTACCTACCACCATAAATTTTTCCTTTTGTTTCCATATATATATTGTCAATTTCGGTTATATTATACCTAGGTTAGTATACCACGCATGCGAGAGCGTATTTAAACAGCGCACGAATCAAACTAGTGACGGGCAACGCATGCGTTTAGCCGGCTATTCAAACAGTGAACACAGTGGCGCCAGTGAACCAAGCGCGCGTGCGCAGACCGCATGATCAACCGGACGCCGAATAAACCGTGTGTAGTGCGCGAGTGGCGCGAACCGGATGTTAATTCTAATTGGTGCGCGAGATCGCGCAGCGAGTGATTGGTGCGGGTCAAGTATCACAAACTGGTATAAATAGAGGCCCGCCAGCAGCAGAGAGGAGACTTGGTTCTGCCACCGAACCAACACCGAGGTCACTTTCACTAGCCCCTCAGTCTAACAGAAGTTTATCTAAAATCATCCTCCTGACTTCCAAACTTCAACCTGCATCCGAGGTCGCTTTAACTAGCCCCTCAACATCCATACGAGGTCGCTTTAACTAGCCCCTCAACATCCATACGAGGTCGCTTTAACTAGCCCCTCAACATCTATCCGAGGTCGCTTTAACTAGCCCCTCAACATCCATACGAGGTCGCTTTTACTAGCCTCTCAACCCCATCCTGTAAAGCGTGATGCCAGCTAATAGGCACCAGAAAACTCACTATCAATCTGAAGGAAGGAAGCCACTGAATCCCACTACCATCCGGGGACGCCCTAACAGGCTACCTGGCTACCATCTGAGATCGCTTTCACTAGCACTCAGCTACCATCCTAGAAAGCGTGGGCAAGCTGATAGGCAACTGGAAGCCACTACAAATCGAAGAGAAGGAATCCTCTCGATCTCTCAACTTAAACATACCAAATAGACCAAGCGTCTTTTCTAGTCTCGCAATCCGACTTAGCGTCGAGATCTTATGTTAAACTAAACGATCTAGAATCGAATCTTAATATTAATTAGCGTAATATTCTTTATTATCGACTTAGCGTCAAAATCATCCTTTATTACCGACCGTGCGTTGAAACCTAAATCACAGCAATATTCTTTAAATACCGACCGATACGTCGTACGCAATTTCTTTACTTTAATTATATTACTAAATCTCACGACTCCGTGTCGTATTATATGTTCAATTTTGACCTAGCGTCAAAACCATTTTGAATAAATCTATTTTGTTACCTAACGTAAAAAGAAGGACTCTAGTTTCGTGAAATTCATTTCTTTGTCGCACGCCACCCGAACCAATCCCACAATTCCACGGGTAAACCGCTCTACTTGTGGAATCTCCTGTAACTAACGGCGTCTCGTTCGAGAACGTTACAGGTGTCAAATCATACCTGACACATATGTGCTCTTCCACAACCTATCGTTTGTATTAGTAAATAAGATACTCTAATTTATAAACAAAAAGTTTAAAAAAAAATTGGTCGTCCAGAGGAGATTCCTGAGTATCAGCGGACTTGTTTACCTTTTGAATCAAGGTGTGTTGCAATCTATGCACTTCGCACATATTTCTATGTTATATCTCGAGGTAAGACCTCGAACTTCGAGGTATGCAAGTCGTGTATATTGCGTAACCTCAAAGTATGCACTTCGTGTATAGCGCGTGACCTCGAAGTATGCAGTTCGTGCATATCGCTTGACCTCGAAGTATACACTTCGTGTATATCTCATGACCTCAAAGAAAACAAATAGTATATGAAACATGAAAAAACTAAGCATTATCGGGGGTCCATTGAAAAAGTTCCTTCGTATGTATGTGTTTAAAATACAATGCGGGAACCTGGTTACAAACCATACCTGATACATGTGTGTCTTTCCACAACCTATGGTTTGTATTAGTAAATAAGTTACTTTAATTTATAAACAAAATGGTTTAAAAAAAATTGGGCCGCCAAAGGAGATTCCTGAGCATCAGCGGATTTGTTTAACTTTTGAATCAAGGTGTGTTGCAATCTATGCACGTCGCACATATTTTTATGTAATATCTCGAGGTAAGAACTCGAACTTCGAAGTATGCATGTCGTGTATATTGCGTGACCTCGAAGTATGCACTTCGTGTATAGCGCGTGACCTCAATGAAAACAAATATTATATGAAACACCTCAAAATTAAGCGCATATTTTGGCGCCAGTTGAAAAATTTGCTTCATATATGTTTAAAATACACTTTGAGAACCTGGTCACAAATCATGCTTTATGTATACGAGTCCCCAATTTATACTTTGCGTACATAAGTTAATATAATTTATAAACTAAAGGTTTTTAAAAAAATTGGGCTTTCGAAAGAGGTTCTAGAATATCAGTGGCACACTTTTGCGTTTGAATTAAGATGTGTCCCAATCTATGCACTTCACATATATATTTAGTAAGTAGTAAATAGGTTTATTTTTTGCCTTTCGGCCTCAAAATGGGGTTACATGTGTGATGTGTGTAAGTGTTTCTGGGACTGTTAACTCAAGATTGTGCTTTCGTTTTGACTTCTTCCTTCATCTTGTTCTTCTTTTCTTCTCCTTTGTTCTAGACCATTCGCATCCACTCCGCTCCTTCTTCTTCTCCCTTTAGTATCCCTCGGATCGTTGAATTTTCACTTTTCAGCTACTTACAGCCTTGTAGCATGTGACCCAGCGTCTCTCTAGCCCCATTACATAGTCTGCATACTGTCTCTTTTTCTTCCTTCCAGTACTTGCTTCCCCGCTCTTCGTTTCCACATCTGAATCTTGCAATCATGCTTTGGTCTCTGCCTCTGTAGTTTCCGTTTAGGTAATTTGCTCTCTGGTTATCCCTGATTTCTGTGTAATGTGCGTCGAATCTGCCTCCTTGTATTCTGTCGTATTGCCATTGAACCTGCTCTGTCCTGTCTCTTTGCGCTAGTTCCTCAGCAAATTCTCTTCCTCTCCTTCTTTCTATTTTCATTTCTTGAATGTCCATAATTTTTTGCCTGTAGTATGCGTCTGTCATTTCCTTCCATTTCGACTTTTTCTCTGCTTGCTTCGCGTCTATTTCCCTCCAGCATTCTTGTACTATTTTGTTTTTATTCAGCCGTTTCGCTTCCTCCTCATATTTTATTGCTCTTTTCTCCGCTTCTATCCTTACTTTGTCCGTTTTTGTTTCCTCCAAAATTAGATAAGCTGGTGTATTGAAGTCCAAACCTAAAGTCCACCTTATGTATTTCCCCTGTATTTTGTCTACCTTTTCTGCTTCCATCCATCCCCAAATTTCTGACGCGTACAGCAAGATAATTTTCACTATGCTTCTGAATATTCTCATTCTTTTCTCAAAATTGTTCTTGAACATTCTTTGTCCTATTCCCCATATCTGCGCCATTGCTATTCTTGTTTTTTTTTATAACTTCCCTTATATGCATCTCTCTGCCCCCATTTTTCTGGAAATTATACCCTAAGTATTTGAACTCCTTTACTTCTTCCAGACTGTGCCCCTGCCAGACCCATTCTTCTCTCTTCTTCTTTCCTCTTCCTTTATGGAAAATCAGCACCTTAGATTTCTCTGCGTTCAGTTGCAACCCTTTCCTTTCAAGGTACTTGCCGAATCTTCGTAACATGTCCTTAAGATCCTTTGGTTCATTTGCTAGTAATGCTATATCGTCCGCATATGCTAGAGTCCAGATTTTTTCTTTTCCTACTTTAACTCCTCCTGCTTGGTTTTTCCTCATGGTTTCCTCCAAATCCGCTACATATATTGTAAATAACGTTGGACTCAGTGGGCATCCCTGTCTTACCCCTTTTGTTGTCCAGAATTTGGATGACATTTCTCTGTTCGCTTTTATAGTATTTCTTGTTTCTTTGTAAATTTTTCCGATTCTCATCCTCAAGCGTTTACTTATTTCCTTTCTCTTCATGATGTTCTGAAGTTTTACTCTATCCACTTTGTTAAATACAGCGCTTAGGTCTGCGAAAAAGGTATACGCCTTTCCCTCTTTTTCTGTATTTCTCTGTTAGCTACATAGTTCAGAATAAAAATGTTATCTGTTGTCGACCTACCGCTCCTGAATCCTGCTTGTGTTTCTGGTATTATGTGGTTCTTTTCAATTTCTCTTTTAATCTTTTTTCCAGGACAGTAGCATATATTTTGTACGCTGTGTTTAGGATCGTTATCCCGCGGTAGTTGCTCATCTTTTCTCTATCTCCTTTTTTGTTTCCACCTCTCTGGGAATCCTTCTCCCTTCCACACTTTACTCAAAATTTCTTTGATCCTTTTTACTATTTTCGCGTTACCGTAAATCCAGGCTTCATTTTCTATTTTGTCTTCCTTTGCTGCTTTCTTCTTTTTTAATTTCCTGATTTGTTCTTTTACTTCTGCTTCTGTTATTTCCTCTTCCTCTTCTCCTTCCGTGTTGTCTATTTCTTCCAACTCTCCTACTTCTTTTTTACAGTCGACGCCTTCTAGCAATGTTTTAAAGTGATCCTTCCATTCTTTTAAATCTATTTTATTGGAGATTCCTATTCTTTTCTTTCTTTGCTTATTTATATATTCCCATATTTGCTTTTCTCCCTTTAATTGCATTATCTCATTTTCTGTATTTTTTTGTAATTCCCTTCTCCTTTCTTCGCACACTTTTTTGTACTCCCTTCTTTTCTTCTGGTAGTCGTCTTTGACTCATTTACTCCTTCTCCAGTTCCTCAATGCTTTCCTGGCTTCTCTTTTCTTTTTTGTACATTTCGAATTTCACCACTTACAGCTGCCCAATTTCCATTTTTTTATTTTTACTTCTTTCCGTACTGCATTATTTATTTTTCTACCATTTCTTCCACCATTTCATTCACCTCCGTCCTATTAAAGTTTATTTTGTTTAATTCCATTTGAAACTCTCTCTTTCCTTCCTCTGTCCAGACCCTTCTCTCTCTCCACCTCTCCTCCTGATTTCCCTCCCGTTCTCTCCTTTTATTTCCCGTATATAGTTCTGCTATAATAGGCATATGGTCTGACTCAACTCTTTCTTCCACTGTGAATTTCTTGATATCTTCTTTCGCCTTGAGATTTGTTATTACACCATCTCAAACAACAACTTTCCCTCTGTGTTTTTAACTTTGTCTTTTGATCTCCTTACGTCATGCTTTTCTTCTATTCTAAAATCGCTCCCTTCCTGTCCAATTCTTGCATTGAAATCTCCTCCGATTATCAGTTTCTCCACCACCTTCTCCTCTATTATCTGGTCTAGCTCTTCTTTCGTCTCCTTCATATCTCTGCTGTACACTGTTATTATTCTCCATGTTTCATTTTGTATCTTTATTCTTCTCTCTTGAATATGTTCCGTTCCCGCATTCGATTCCTCCTTTTCTATGCCCTTTCTTATACCTGTGACAATTCCGCCTATCGCTCTCCCTTCTTTTTCTCTCTCTGGTAGAATATTTTCATTTCCATGAGAATTCTTGTGGCAATTTATTTTTCAATCCTTCCCATTGTTTCTCTTCAATCCACGCTTCTACTAATCCTATTACATCGAGTTCTTTTAAGAAGTCCCAAAACTGTTTGTCTTTGCTAAATAATCCTGATACATTCCAGTATCCTATTTTAAATGAATCTATTTCTCTTTGACTTCTTATTCCTTTCCTAATTCTGTGCACCCCCTCTCCCCGCATATCTGCATCCGCAGGCGCGCGGGGTCGGGTGTTGGTATTGCCTTCTGTCGTGCTTTCGTTGTCCTTGTAAGCTCTGCGATCCTCCAATAATTTAAAGGTTCACAGAACTTTGCCATCTCCAAAAATTTACTTCTTTCAGCCCACCATCCTCTTTCCAAATAAATGCCTTATCGTTGATTTTTACTTTCCTGTACCCAACTTTCACCTTTGCCCCTTGCTCCCTTTCCGCCTTGGCAATATCTTTAATATTTCTTTGTAACTCCCTTTCCTTTTTCGTCAGGTCATTGTAAGGTTCAATGTACTCTTCTTTAGCATTACTGCTCTTTTCTGTTGCCAGCTTCTTAACTCCGTTATCAGTAGCCCTCTTTTTTCTCCCATTCCTACCCAGTATGCTTCCTCGATTTCTGCTTCTACCTGCAATCCGTGCCTTAACACATACTCCACCGTATCCTTCAGCGTCTCTTTACGCGGTAAATCCTCTCCCTTTAGGGTAATGTTATTTCTTCTCTCTCTTTTTTCTCTAGCCTCTTCCTTCCTTTCTATCCCCTCCAGTCTTCCTGTCAGCCTCTTTGTTTAAACCTTTTCAGCCTCCAGTACTTCTACCCTTCCTCTCATTTCCTTATTTTCCTTTTCCCATATCTCATCCCTACTCTTCCACTCGTCCCTCAGATCCTGCATTCCCTGCCTCAGATCTCTATTATCTTTTCTCAACTCTTCCATGTCTTTCTTAACTGCCAACACAGCTTCCATCAATTTGTCTAATTTTGCATTCATTTCTTTTTCCAGCTCTGTCTTCTGTCTGTCCGGCGTTTCCGCAGTTTCTATAACTACCTCAGTTTTCTTCATCATTCCTGGTGTTAATAAACAGTAGGCTAGTTGTTTCTGTATCATTACTTTCATAAATTGAGAAATTGAATTTTTATTCAATTATGTGTCAGTTCTGCGACTTCCCTACTTTCCTTGCTTTTAAGAATTCTTCTTCTATTTCCTTTTCGGCCCTTAACCTCTCCTGCTCCTCCTCCCCCCCCCCCCCGTTTCCTCTTGAATGAGTCCAGTATGGTTGAGATGAGCCTTCGCTGTCCGCTCTTCTTCTTCCCAGCTGTTCTACCAACGATGGTCTTCCCCTTCTTCTCGTTCCCTTTACACTTCCCCGCCTTCGCCTGCTCGGCACATTAGAGTCTCCGCTCTTCTTTACCTACTGCTGTCTCCGCTTTGTCTTCTTACTTCTTCCACTCCCCTAGATGTCACTTATTCTTGCCACGTATCTTATACAGGGTCATCCGTTAAAACTGCAACCTACGCGCGCGCGAACAGACGTAAATGGCAACACCGCCTCACGGACGCATTCCACTATAACCATTCACCGGCCTGGCGTTCGGAGGGTTGCCAGCGAACGCTGGACAGCGGTGATGCCCGAGCTTCGAAAATTTTAGGATGGTCTCTTTCAAATTAACGTCGCAAAGAGCTATTTGAAATTTCCTGGTCCGGGTTGAAGAATTTGGGGCCTTTTTCGTATAACTTTTGAACTATAGAAGATATCGACATACAGTTTGCGCCCAAAAAGGAGGAAAAAGTATTCCCTCTTAATGATGGATAATTTAAAATATTTTACGATACTTAATTTTTCTTTTATCAATTTTTTAACCATAATTTAATGCTCCTTTTAAAATTCCTGGTGTTGATAAACAGTAGGCTAGTTGTTTCTGTATCATTACTTTCATAAATTGAGAAATTAAATTTTTATTCAATTATGTGTCAGTTCTGCAAATCTCAGAATCTATTGTTATGGTTTTCTTTTTTATAATTTTATCCTTAATGCAGTGCATGCATAGATCGCACGTAACGGGTAACTAATGGGACATGTCTTTGATTGTAGCGATGTTTGAATTTTTTTCTACAGTTTTTGTGTCCCAATGTTTTAACCTTTTAGCTACCTACTCAACGCCACGCCTATATCGGCTTCCGTTAATGTAATTTTTTGGAACGATGCGCCATTATTGTGGCTTTTACACGCAGGTGGCGAAAAATCTCTCCGGACAGGGGTATAGCGCCGCGGTCAACCCTGTCGTAGCTAAAATTTTTGAAATTGAAACGGGTACGAGACCAGTCGACATTGTTTTCAAACCTCATTACCGTAATCTGGGGGGCGAGTGGTAAACCGATCATAAAAGCGGAGCGCGCGGCTCGCTTACTTGGGCCGGGAAATTCCGCACAGCTCTTTGCGACGTTAATTTGAAAGAGATCAACCTAAAATTTTCGAAGTTCAGGCATCACTGCTGCCCAGCGGTCGCTGGCAACCTTCCGAATGCCGGGCCGGTGAATGTTTGTAGTGGAATACGTCCGTGAAGCAATGTTGCCATTTTCGTCTGTTCGCGCGCACGTAGGTTGCAGTTTTAACGGATGACCGTGTACTTCGTGCACTCGTTTCACGCCTTCTATTCTTCGCCTTTTATCTCACCCTTCGACCCTTTATTAACTGTCAATTAAACTCTCCACTGGAACATTGTCTACTCCCCTCATTTTCCACCCGACCTCGTAATTTTCTGCGCACTTTTGCCACACTTTTCGTCTATGTCTTTCGCCTGTCTGCACACACACGTTATTCTCTCACGCACGTCACGTGGTTCCCCCCTATATATTTATTAATATAGATATTTATATGATGGATTCCTTATGTTTTTCTGATGAAAATCATACCAAATTTCATGTAAATCGGACTATTTTTAACGAAGTCAGCTTGAAATGATATCAATCGATTTTCCATGTAATTTCTTTCATTATGGTCGGAATTACGTCGTTCTTTGTGTTAGTTTCATTAGCGAAACATAAGGAATCGATTGGTGTCGTTTTCGCAAAGATCTGATGAGAAGTGCAGAAATCCTGGACATTTCGAGTATAAACACGCGTTCGAATTTCAAAATAAAGGCAAACGTTGACGTATTCCGTGCGAAAAAAGGTGGGCCTCGGGAGTGGAGATATCACTATGAAGAGGTGGAAACTTTGCGTCTGTAACGAATGCAGGTCTTTTCTTGCACCCAATACGTGCGCGTCCTTTTGTTTTGATATTCGAGCGCATGTTTATACTGAAGCGATAAGGGGTCCGTCTCCAGTCCGAAGGGAAGCCGACGCAGGCGGGGCCACGCGCAATAAGAGGACTACCTTTTTTGTTCCTATGTCCTTCCGTCAAGTGTATTGACGCTCGTCGCGAGTAAGCACGTGTGATTTTTTAATACAAAAGCGAGTTCGTGAAATTGTACAGATTAACCCTCGTACTACGAATGCAGGGTCATTTTGATCCAACTCTGACAAAGTCTATCACCACGATGTTATATTTGTGTTGGCAATGGCAAAATATAGTATAAGATGCCTAAATTGCAGTAGTAACATCATTTGTAAAAATCATACAGAAGATACACCTATTTTATGTTTCAAATGTACATAAATAATTTTTTTATGTATTTCTTTATTAATTAATTTTAGACAATTTTAGAAATTTTAATTATTTCATTCATTTTGTATTCAATTTTTTCGTGAAACCCGTGTACTATACAAATGTTGCTATGAGTCAAACTGACCCTGCATTCGTCTCACGCGATCTATCCACCATTAGTCTTCCGAAGGTTAAGAACAATACAGGTCGCGTTGAAGAAGAAAAGAAGAAATTGATAATTACTATAAAGTATTGAAGTACATCACATAGTAAATGTATACGTTAAAATTGTAATATATTGTTGCGAGCACCGGGTATAGGCCCGTGCATGGCCTACTGGTAATCGCAGCTGAAGAGGGAAGAAGGTCGGCTCCCTTTCAAGACGAAAAGGACATCGACCAGATCGACTGTCTTATACCGAACGCCGTAGTGTTCGGACGTACGGATAGCTTGTATCGCTGTGTACTGAAATATAGTTGTGCACTGTGTACGCCCGTGTAACGTTCTTGAACGAGACGTTGCCGTTAATTACAGGAGATTCCACAAGTAGAGCGGTTTACCCGTGGAATTGTGGGATTGGTTCGGGTGGCGTGCGATAAAGAAATGAATTTCACGAAACGAGAGTCCTTCTTTTAACAATGTGTAACAAAAATAGTTTATTCAAAAATGGTTTTGACGCTAGGTCGAAATGGAACATATAATACGACACGGAGTCGTGAGAACTATGATTATAAATTAATATAATTGAACGTAAAGTAATTGCGTTACGACGTATCGGTCGGTATTCAAAGAATATCGTTTGATTTAGGTTTCGATGTGGGGTCGGTAATAAAGTGTATTATTTCGGTTTTGACGCTAAGTCGATAAGAAAGAATATTGCGCTAATTAATATTAAAGATTCGGTATGAAGGTACGGTACTAGATCGTTAGTTGAACATAAGGTCTCGACGCGAAGTCCGATTGTGATACGAGAAATGACGCTTCGGTGGAACTCAAAAGAAGCGGCAGACTCTCCGCTTTAAAATGAGCTTAAGATCATGATGTTCCGGTTATCCCTCGCGAAGATACAGCGAGTTGAAGGAAAAATGGAATTTGTGCAATTTTTAAGCATATTTTGGAAAGGACATCAGAGACCGAAATTTTAACCGAATCGGAAAAGTCGAAGATGCGTCTTAAAGAGAAAAGACTGATCTTTCTATTGCTTTCTATTACTCTCTTTTTACACAGGAAAGTAGTCGCTTTCGACTGGAGGAAATGGAATTTGTGTAAAAAAATCCATACTCCCCGTGGAACATCGCAAAGTTGAAGAAATTTTTTAAAATGGACCAAGTGCTCTTTATATTGCTATAACATTGCCGAAGAGCAATGCATCTAAAATTTGAACAAGCAGCTAAAAGTAGAGATTCCACGCTTTCAAACCATATTTTCAAAATATCGATAAGACTATTTTTACCGGAGTTATGACCATGTGAACTTGCCCCTATTTTTCGGGCTCCTAGAGGTGATCCTTTAATTAATGTGAGGAGTGTAGTTTTCACGGCGAGTGAACTCGACTGATTGTGAGAATGATTGAGCGGTATGGTGTCCCTTATCATGACTTTTTTTTAAGTTTAAGAATTCGGCCCGAGACGCTCCCTGATTTATTTCCCTTTGGTGTGATAAATATGTGTGCAAAATTTCGGCTTGATGTGAGGAGTGTATCATTACTTTTGTAAAGTTAAATATAGCACATTAATAAATTTATATTAATTTACGACAATGTTTTTAAATGGGATTCTTTTTGATGGGATTATATACTTGGCGCTCTTTTGTGTACCTTTTTTTAAAAAAAGGTAATTTTGTGGGGATTTCACACATTTTGTAGTGTATATTGATGACAGGGTAATTTTTTCACCCGCTCGGGATTATTTTTTTTAACAATATATTATATTGTCATCCAAACTCCGTACGCCGGCAAAGCTACAAGACAGTTGGATTGGTGGAATTAGTTTAAATTTGAGTTTTCAGATATGAAGCAATCAGAGGATCGAAGCTGAATAAAATCGTTTAATTAATGTAATACTATGTAACAATAAACTTTTTCTCTGATGTAGATCACACTGCATTATCTTCTGCGTCGATTATCTGTAAATATATAAAAGCCACATTTTTTAGTTACAACATAACATAGAACTTATAGAAAAAGAGTGGACTTTTGCTATAGTAAGTGTAGAGACTACATAATGTGTCCGAAGGAGGTGAGAGCGTATGGCAGAAAGTCTTGTTGGAGGAAATTTAAATGCTAATGTTAATTTAGCGAAAATGAACAAAGACATCCAATATTTTTAACGCACAATTTATTGGTGTTGGAATAAAATTAATTTAGTATGTTTATTGGTGAATTGAAATATTTTTAATGGGAAACTAATAAAATTAATGAATAGCGTGGGAACTACTGTGGATTTTAACAAAGTATTACCAATATCTTTTACAAAAAATTGAAAACTATCAAGGGAGATGCGTTTTCAACGTACTTTCTTCACTAATGTGACTTACTCTACATTGCAAGCAGTACGCCATAATTTTCTTAATTCTTAATGCTACGCTAATTTGAAAAATTTTGTCGATTTACCATATTTGACAAATTTCCAGAAACTTGTGTGAAACAAGATGCTTCTCTGTCTATCTAACCTTCTCCGGACAACCTCCAAGCCTGTGCGTCCCCTTCATTTTTATCCAAGCCTGTGCGTCCCATCCATTTCTATCCAAGCCCGTGCATCCTCTTCATTTCTATAAGCTTTACATAAAAACTCTAATGTAAAAATAGTTTGCTGGTATAAAAACAATATATTATTTTGTAGAAACTTGTGCGGAAGAAGATGCTTTTCTGTCGGACCTTCTCAGGACAACTTCCAAGTCTGTACGTCCCCTCCATTTCTATAAGGTTTACATAAATAGTCTATTAAAAAATTTTGGCGACTTAACTTGTTAATTGAGACAATAATTCAGTGTCTTATATGGTGTAAAAGCTCGTGACATTTAAAAAATTTGGATAGGTTTCCGTATTTGACACATTGCAGGTTATGATTGTTTTACACTAGCTAAGTCACGTTTACCTCGACAGATGTGCTCTCTATCTGGCTGTCACGTGACAACAATTTGTTACGCAATTGGCCGAAACCTTCATCCAATGAACGACGTGTCTGGTGGGCACATTTCCTCACCCTTTCATACTCCCCTCTTGCCAAGAAGTGTAGGACGATGACGATTCTAAATCTTAAGAACACAAAATTCGGCAAATTGCAACTTTACATCGAAATATCTCAGCTAATAAGGCACGTAGGAACAAAACGAAGGCACTTTTCTTATGTAAATCAAACCCCCAGCTATCCATTAAAACCATTCAAAGTCTAATCGGATCAGCTGTTATTGAAATTCGATAATTTCAGTGTTTTTGATAGCGGATCGTGGCGTAATATAGACACTCTATGCCTGGCGCTGCGCATATACCTATATATACTTGGCGCGAGACACTACTGTGTCTGTTGATCCTTTACGTAAGGGTGGCCAGCGAGGAAACACCCCATCGCAACAATATATATGATACATATTATTATATATTTATTTATAATTTATTATATATATTATTATTACATTTATAATAAATTTTTAGCGTATGCATTTACTGTATGATGTACTTCAATAATTTAGAGTAATTATCAATTTCTTCCTTTTTTCTTCAACGTGTCCTGTGGAAACACACACGAACACACACACACACACACACACACACACACACACACACACACACATGTATGTGTGTTTCCTCAGGGTCGGCGATGTTTCCCATTCGGAATGGAAAACATGGCTACAGGCAACATCCTTTCATGTCATTCTACTAGACCAGATGCGGTCAGACCGGGCCATTTGGGAGCACGGTCTCCATGATGTTTACCATAGCCGCGTAGAAGGGGAGCTCGAAAGCCAATGGTAACGTGGGCGCGCCACGGATAGGGAAAACTGTAGTAGTGTGCGGTGCAACCTCATGCCCGTACGATAGGCTTGAACGACTCGGATTCTTGGGGGTCCCAGCGATCCTCCAGTGGACGGTGTACAAGGGGTCCCGTTGCCTGGGTTTATGACATGGCAATTGATATTGAAATGCAGAAAAAACTCGGACTCGCCTAGGATGTAGTTAGTATTCGGATGTTTTCCTGCTCATAAATGAATAAAGTTGCCGTAACGACTCGGCGACAATACCAATGACAGTTCCCGAAAAAGTGCTAAAAGTCACGTTCGTATCGTAAACCCCAGTTTACAGTTAATAGTTAGCTGAATAGAAGACGCTTTCTTTAGCATTGGACTGACGAGACATAAACTTATAAACCTTCATATCCCTGGAGGACGACGTTAAAATTAGTCTGTAGCGATGCTTAAGGAAAAGTATAGAAATGTAAAACGTGAAAGACACCCCACTGCTTTATTTCCCTTCATTAGAAACAACGCAGTGAAAGTACATATGTACATTGAGAGGGATAATTCTGAATTACTTTCTGAGAAAACACTGAAAGAAAATATGTTTTGTCATCTATACCAGATTTATTAAAAGTGTACAAATTTCGTAAAAATGTTTCCTACAAAATGATATAAGGGAGAGGTGCTATAAAAGGGACAGGTTTTAAAGGGGACAAATCGAATTGCCAAAATTCTAAACGCATTACACATGCAAGTTATTTTCCTGCTTATGTCAACACTAGGGCTCAGTCATTTGACGTAAAATTCACTGCGGTGTCACTTGCACCACAGTAATAATTCGCGGTTGATGTTTTTCGGCAGTAAAAGAAAACATTTCGTTGGTTTTCTGTGTCGTTTTTCGAGATCAAGGTACATACTAAGTGTTAAAGTGTTGTATCATTAAAATAGCCTGTATCAAACTGAATCTAAAATACTTAACAGGGAAGCTTAATTAATGGTTTTCTTTGTTTTGAGGTTATTTTATATTAAACTCACTTATAGTCTTAAATGGGACAGCATAACAAGTCTTAAATGGGACGACCATTTCATGGCTGTCCCTCTTATACACATGAGCTGCTGGACACTATATGTATTTTACTTTCCTGTAAAATTATTAGTGTATCATCTGATACATAGATGACATTGTTTTAAATTATCAATTATTAGTTGATGGCGTATTGTTTCAAATTTAAGGATTAACAAAGTGACTATTCAAAGCGACAAACATTATCGTCAAAAATTAATAATAAAATCTTTAATCTGCAATATAAAAACGTATCTGCCTATTTTAGTACAATTGATCTCATTTGTGTTCTAGTAGAATTTAATTCTAAACTATTTTATTATTTAAGTGATTTACGGATTTTTTATATACGTATTTATATTTATCACTCGTGGGTATTACTATGTTGAACTTAGTTTGTAAGACATCAATTTTATAAAAAATATTACTTTATAACTAAAAAAAGCTGTTAAAGCATTAACGATAAGTCACACTCTATGAAGATAGTCAAAAATATTGATGATTTATAGTACAGAGTTAATTTTTTCCTAGATTCCATTGTTTTGAATCATTAAAATTCACAATTATAATTGCAATACTAAATAAGTTTATTTTTATTAATGTGTCCCTTTCATGACTTATAATGTCCCATTTAAAACCATCTAGTCGTAAAAGGGACATTTCCCACTTATTTGAAAATCGAAGATTTTGTTAGTTTCTATTATAATGTATGAGTTTGTAACACTTTCTATTAGTGTACTTATTTTTTAAATACCTATAATGACATTGTCAGAAATGGACGCTAAACAAAAGTGTCCCTTTTATAGCACCTCTCCCCTATCCAGTTCGAGGACGTTATGTCAGTCGTAGTTCGAACGACGAATTATATTCGAATGAACGGGTTAAAACGAAGACAATTCCGCACATTTTGCGAAGAGTTAAAATGTGATTATGTTGACTTGCCATTATATACCGAGGTGCGTTGGCTTAGCCGAGCTACACTTTTAGATAGATTTGTCAAACTTCGAAACGAACTGTCACTGTTTACGGACATGGTACATCACCACGTGCCTGAATTGCACGACCATAAGTGGTTATGCAATTTAGCTTTTTTCTCAGACTTAACCGATCATTTGAGTACATTAAATGTAGTTTTACAAGGAAAGGGTAGAACCATAATAGATTACTTGCAATCTATACGCGAATTTCAATTGAAAATTGAGTTATTGGGCACACAGTTGGAAGAAAACGATTTTTCCCACTTTCAAAAATTGATGTCTGTACTCACAGACGAAGTAAATGTTGATCGAAATAGATATAAAAAAATAGTACAAGATTTACGAGAAGATTTTTCATCCAGATTTCAAGATCTATATAAATTAGATGAATATTTTGATATAGTAACATCACCGTTCTCGGTAGATGTCACAAAAGTTCCAGAAAATTTACAATTGGAATTAATGAATTTCAAGATAGACCAAGTATTGGAGAGAAAATTTAACGAAGAAAATAATATAATCGAATTTTACAAAAACATTCCGCAATGTAGGTTTCCACACTTGCATAAGTGTTATGCGTCTATATTGGCCATGTTTGGATCTACGTATATATGCGAGCAATTTTTTTCTATTATGAAAATAACGAAATCGACAAGGAGAACAATAATGACTAATGAAAATCTCAAAAATTCGTTAATTCTGAGTTCGTGTCAGACAATTGTCCCAAATTTAACAAATTTAGTAATGCAAACGCGGCACCGCGGACTAAGATAAAAAACATAATCACTCCTTCGACTGACGTAACGTTACTAATTGTATGTATAGGGTAGAGTGGTTATCCCAATGTAAATTAATTACATTGTTTTCAAATTAGTGAAAATATGTGTTAGTTAACTATTTTCACTTATACGTATCGATGTGTGCAATTGTGTGGTTGCCTGCACGTGTATAAATATGTACGCATTTTTAGTAGTTAGTGGAATTAAAATGAATTCCTTAAGTGTAAATATTTATTAGCTAAGTACCTATTGTTAGTTATAAGTATCGGTTTGTGGAGAACCACAACAATTACGAACGTTTTGTGTATTTATGTAATTGACAATTATCCTTCTCAATGTATGTATCCGACTGCGTTCTTGAAAGTCTCATTACTTTTATCGATATATGTGTACATAATTTTGAAATGAACAAAATGGAGAAATTAAACGAACTGATTTAAATAAAAATTTATACAAAATGAGATATAGAGTACAGTGCAAAAAATAACACAGTTTCATTAACACTTGCAAGTAAAAAAATTAACTGTAACTAAAAAACTGCTAGTCAGAGTAACTCTGGCAGCAAACACTGGGGCCCTCCAAGGAACTCAGTCATTCAAGCCTATCCTACGGGTACGAACCTGCGCCGCACGCTGCTACCTACCCACTTACAGTTTTCCTTATCCGTGGCGCGCCCACGTTACCATTGGCTTTCGAGCTCCCCTTCTACGCGGCTATGGTAAACATCATGGAGACCGTGCTCCCAAATGGCCCGGTCTGGCCGCATCTGTACTAGACGTTCGGGCGATGTTGCTCACCGTCCACTTGAATACAGTTTTTCGGGAACATGTGACCAACAGTCATTTCTAGAAGGCCGTTTGTAGCAAGTGGAAAATTTCTGTATCCCACAGAGATTGTCGCAAGTCTGTATATGTATCCGGCGACTGTAGCTCGGTCTATTTGTACCTCCTTAACCTTTAAAAGACGAGTTGCCAGACTCAAGTTGTCGGACACAAGTCGCCGGATATAAGTCGCCGGATATAAGTCGCCGGATACAAGTCGCTGGAAACAAGTCAGTTATCCCACCGAGTCTCCAGGCGACTCGCTGGTGTCGCTGTCTTCCTGAAGTCAGGGAAATGGGAGAACAAGAAAACGTTTCTAAAAATGTAATAAATCTGGAATCGGATCTTACCTGACGCCGCTTTCAACATAATTTGGGTGATCTCGTCGAAACCTGGCGCTGTTCGCGAGGACTAGTATTGATTGGAGGCATAGAATAAGTATATTTTTATATAACTGTATATTTTTGTTTATGCATATTTTCGTCTGCATATATATTTTAGTTTCTAAGATGTATATAGTAATTCCTTAGACTTATTTGTATTTGGCGCTCTCACGCGACCAATGGGTGGTCAGCCCGCAGAGATGGGCACAGATAATATCTAGATAAACTCGAATAAAACATACTGTTAGCGCAAGTATCTCAGAAGCGCACGTCGCTGGGTTGGGACACTCGCGGGAAGGCTTCGTTTAATTTAAGGTCTTTAGTCTTAAGCACTAGTTTTAAAACTTAAATTATATTATTTACAGTTATCTACAATAAAGAGTTTAGGAGTACAATTCTTTACAATATTGTCTGTTAACGTGTACTTTCACTAGAATTCCTACGCTGTAGGATTTTCACTTTAAGCAGCGAAGCAAGTGGACTCGGCCCGAGGTCCTTCACAAGCGAAGCGATTAATCAAGGCGATTAAGCAAGCGATTTAGCAAAGCGATCAGCAAGCGATCAGTTGAAGTGATTAACAGGTGTTAACTTTTAGACGGCGCGTCTACCAATAGATCGAGGAAATCTGCGTCGACTTCCTCGAATCCGCGAATTTCCCCCTTCCATCGATCGCCGATCGATGGAAGGGAGCGCATGATCGATGCTCCGCGTGAGCGAGGTGGGGCAGACAGAGATTTGTCACGCCTGGGTCCGCTCGGGGCGGGAGATGGCGCTACATATATGGATTTCTTAACACATACTTTACGTTTATTCGTTATTCGCAGCTTTGAATAACACGATTTATCTTTATTCGATACATCACGGATAAATAAATTTATTCGAAGTGAACTTATTCGACAGCGGAAGATAATTTTTTTATTCGAGGAAGTCGACGCGAATTTATTCGACGGAAGTGAATTTATTCGACGGTGAAAGTCCTCAGCTCGTCGACGAGATCGCGCGTCGAAAGTTATTCGAAGCCTTCGGATAAAAGTCGAATAAACTACGGATAAAGATGAAAACCTTATCCGACAGTTCGAATAAAAGTTCCTCGAATAAAGATCTATATTTCGACTAAATTCACTTCGAATAAAAAAATTATCATTCACCGTCGAATAAATTCACTTCGAATAAAAAAATTATCCTCCGCTGTCGAATAAATTCACTTCGAATAAATTTATTTATCCGTGATGTTTCGAATAAAGATAAATCGTGTTATTCGAAGCTGCGAATAACGAATAAACGTAAACCGTGTTATGCGAAGGTTCGAATAACGAATAAAGATGAAGTATCTTTTATTCGACACGTTATTTAAATAATCTTTTATCTAGATAATGCCCATCTCTGTCAGCCCGGCCGATCTCTCCGTTCCCGTGGTTCGGGGGGACCATGGACATAGCAATATAGGGACGTAGCAATAGTTGAGGGGGATGAAGCAGATCCGGGGAGCGGGGAACTATGGTAACGTGGTATGTACTCTGGTGCCGCATTGGCGATTGGTTGTAATCGTGCAAGTGCAATCGTATTTTCATCGAGTAAGAGTGAATCAGAACCCATGGTCAGAACCAATTGGAACCAGGGTGACAGACAGAACCAATCACCAATGCGGCACCAGATGCTCCCCAAAGCTGCTTCACTCCCCTCACCTAAAGTCGCAACTATTAGTCCATCCCTATATTCCTATGTCCATGGGGTGGACCGAGTAGCTCGGGCCGCGGGCGCGGTGGCGAGCGGGTTACCGATCTGTACCAGCGATTCGCGAAGTAGCGGCGCTCTTCTTGTTCGTGTGATAAGAGTGTAAACACGTGCTTTGTCGAACTCTCCGCGATTACCAAATTTCGGCTTCAGGCTTCGAGCTGATTCTCTGTGCGATTCGTGTAAAACTCTGTGCCTCGTAGTGACGAGTTGTATCTCTTGTGTTTGCCCAATCCGCTGAATCGGAGTGAAATATATTCTTTTCCTATTCACACGAGTGTCGGATCCATTTTCGTTAATCCGAAGAATCCCATTTCTAAAATTAAACCGAGCGTGATTAATCCTTCGCGAATTGACGGACATTTCGCTCAGGAGCTTTATTGCTTCCAAGCCTCTTAATGACAACAACAAAACAAAATCGGATTGACACCGAAATCGCAAATAATTGCAGTCAATTACTTTCTTTTGTTTATTACATTCTTACCCAAATGCAAAAGATGTGGTTCGGAAAGATTCGATAAAGTTTTATTTACTAATAAACAAAAATCTAGAGACGCGGTAGCGTCTCGACGCCAAGTACATGAAAGAAAAGACACCCTATACTATGTACATATAAGACACCCTGTATACGTAACACCCTGTATACGTAAAAGACACCCTGTATATAAATGTCGACTGCCCCTGCCATATATCTCCATTTTCCGAAATCCGAAATTCAGAGCCCTGCATATATTCGTATCGACTGTCGCTCCCGCTATCCTTTACTCGTCGCGAAAATATTCTGAAACTTATTTCATTATATCTCATCACCCCTGCAATATTTTTTAAATTTAAAGGCATTTTTCTTATGTAAACCGCATATAAGCTTTCGAATAAGACCAATTCCGAAAAAATCGGTCCACGCATGCTAGAGATATCGTAATATCGTTTCATGGAACAGTCGAAAATGGTAAGAGGAAATTTTTCTTCTCCAGTCGAAAATTTGTCGACATAATTGTCGACATAATACGTATACACACGCGTTACACACATACAT
Organism: Andrena camellia; assembly: GCA_029448645.1. Lineage (NCBI taxonomy): Eukaryota > Metazoa > Arthropoda > Insecta > Hymenoptera > Andrenidae > Andrena > Andrena camellia. Next base: position 41,749,570 of record CM055678.1, on the reverse strand, counting down.
CTATCAGTTTCGCACACATGTTTCGTTCGTCGACTCTCGGGATCATTCCGTAGAGTATATACCCTTATACTCTTATATACCTACCCTTGTACCCTTACACTCGTATATATATATATATATATATATATATATATATATATACCCTTATATATATACTTACACCCTTTACTCCCTTTACACCCTTTACTCCCTTTACACCCTTTACTGCCTTTACACCCTTTACTCCCTTTACACCCTTACACCCTTGTTGTGTGCTGTGTGGGAATCAACTTAATAAATATAATAAATAATATAAACAACAAATTAAAATATGAGTTCATTATAAGAAAAAAAATAAAAATCACATTTTTTTCAATTGTTTCGATCTAATCGTCTGGAAGATTTTCCATGCATTGAGGATAAATAAACAATTAACACGTGTGTATGAATATGAATTTGCAAATAATAGTACAATTAATCTTTGAAAAAAGAAGTGATATCCCCATAAAAAAAACTTCAAAAAAGTAAAAAAATTACGCCAAGTACATGAAAAATCAAATAAATCACAAGAAATAGATGGTAATAATTACAAAATAAAAAAATATGTGAAATCAGAATGAGCTGCCAGTACATAAAGATGCTTTCCAACTGCACTTTAGATGACACAACTACATATGCACAGCTAAAATTCCATTACTCATAATGGCTATATATATAAAGAAAAAATGTATTAAATAATATTAAGCAGATATATTTTTACGCAAATAAATACGAATAAATATTTTATTCAAAATACTTGGCGCTGCGCAACCGAAAAAAATGTTAATTGTCTTACAATTAGTGTTAATAATTTACAATTACTCCCTTACAATCTAAAATACATAAACATATACATACACATATTAGAAACGCAGTCAGATTTATTCTACATATATTTAATTCTAATATAATACGTAGCATATGCACACGCACATACACAGTTACGAACGCACCCACAAGAAAGAAAAAGATTGATGCAATTTATACATGTTTATTCAGTTTAGCAACACCAATTCGGGACGGAGCGCCAAGTATTTTGAATAAAATATTTATTCGTATTAAAATATTTATTTGCATAAAAATATATCTGCTTAATATTATTTAATACATTTTTTCTTTATATATATAGCCATTATGAGTAATGGAATTTTAGCTGTGCATATGTAGTTGTGTCATCTAAAGCGCAGTTGGAAAGCATCTTTATGTACTGGCAGCTCATTCTGATTTCACATCTTTCTTTATTTTGTAATTATTACCTTCTATTTTTTGTGATTTATTTGATTTTTCATGTACTTGGCGTAATTTTTTTACTTTTTTGTAGTTTTTTTATGGGGATAAAAATATAAAGTAATAAATGACGGTTTTGACTTCCTCCAATATTTCTGAACGCTATTAGGTTCTATAATCATACGTTAAATTGATATTTTAGACGTTTCTGGTTGTAGTAAACTCTATAGACATTCCAAATTTTCAGACATTGTAAAGTTGTATTTCAAACATTCTAACGTGTCAAAAATTCGCTTGTTTTATGTTTTCCACTATTGCCAAGTGTCAGTTAAAGATTTTACGTTAAAAAACTACTTAGATAAGCAAAATATTTTCAAAGTAACCCCAAAGATTGTTCTACTAAAGTTTTCATCATCTTTGTCAGAAAAAGAGATAGAAAAAATCACGTTTTGGTCTCAATTCATGTATTTGATATTTTAGCAAATTGAATGCCCAACAAAATGAGTAAAAAAGGCAAAAATCGGTTAAGAATTAACAGAGATACGGAATCTTGTCCACAAAAAGTCACTTTGGAACCACAGTGCGCCACACAGTGGTTCTAAATCGCTAAAAAGCAGCAAACCCCTCAAAACGTACTTCAATTTAGTCAGCAATCGGTGCTCGTGGGTTTTTGGGGTCGCTGATTACGAATCTCAAATTCCAAATTTTTAAAAGAAAATAGCGAATCTAATATGGCGGACGCGTATATCAGAAACGTATCAAAGAGTGTAGCAGGGTACGCATGGGCAAACGGCCCCCACGCCGATTCCTGGAGTTGTTATTTTTTAAACAATGCTCCTTGCCTGAATAGCCATCGTATAAAGTTTCAGATCGCTACCCCCCATTTAAGGGTAATACGGGGGTAAACGCCCTTAACGTTATTATTTTTTATCTCGGTTACTACTTAAGATATTTAAATGAAAGAAAACGAAAATATAGCTGCTTACTAACTGTACTTCATATATTTTTCTAAAAATTTTAACTGAATTATTGGTAGAAAAAAATTATTAATTTTTTTGGGGTGTTTTTTCGAAACAACCCTTTGAGTGACAACCTCCAAAAAAAAAAAAGAATAATGCTCTATTATCGAAATATTATATAGAAAATCCTGAAGATAGTCGAGATGGTGGAAGATAGTTAAATAATTTAAAGAAGATCATTATATTTGAAATATGTGGGGTTTTGTGACGAGAAAGAGTACTTGTCGCGAGCCTAAGCACGTGTCATTTAAATGCGAATGGAAGAAACGATTGCAGTTCGTTTGGGAGATTGAAGTGTCACGGTGAAGATAGATGTGGAACAACGCGCATGCGCTAAATACGAATATTTCCCAGATATTAACAGGGTCTAGCAAAGGGCCCCCACGCCGATTCTTGGAGTTGTTATTTTTTAAATAATGCTCCTACCCTGAAACACCATTATGTAAAGTTTTAGATCGCTACCCCCCCCCCTCTCCCGTTTGCGGGTAATACGGGGGTAAACGCCCTTATCGTTATTTTTTTCTCGGTTACTACTTAAGATATTTAAATGAAACAAAAGCGACAAAATAGCTAAATATTAGCTGTAATTCATATATTTTTTCCGAATTGTACATCAATTATTACGGGTAGAAAAAAATAATTATTTTTTGGGGGTGGTTCTTGCAAACAACCCTATGAGTGACAACCCCTTGTCATGATAATCGCTTATTTGTTTGAACCTATCTGAGGTATATGTAATCCGTACTTCGCCAGGCGTATTTTGCTGTCTTTCTAATTATATAAACGCTGATAACTTATAATCTATTAAAGCTAAAGCACTCAAATAATTTATATCGTAATATTCATGATTTTCTCTATTAGTAAACTGGCAAGCAAATAAACGTCGATAAAACAGCGACGGTTCCGTGCTGTCGGCGGACAGCAACGTCGATAATGCAACGGCGGCATCGTGCTGTTAACGGACCGCAAAAGAAATACTGTTTCTAGACTGCTCTCGAATAATTCAGCTATCAATAAGTTCCATTGCTGACTTATCTCCCTGTAATAATCCCCGCAAGTTTATTTAGCACCCATATGATTTAGAAAAATGTCTAAAAGCGGTAGTGATAAATGCATTAATTGTAATCAATCTGCCAAAAAAGTCACTGGATCAGTGAAACGGATTGTTTCTGAAGATGAAGCAATCAGATACCAGACACGCTGTACCAAAACTGTAACAATTGGCTGTGTATTTTGCAGTAAATGTAGATTAATTGTTTATAGAAAACAGCAATTGTGTAAAAATGAAAACAATGGCGATGTCAATGGCATTGCTGTGGATCCAGACTTCCACGTAAGAGACAGTAGCAGAACATCGGAAACCTTTGTAGAACTACCGTTCAAAAGAGTTGTATCTACTCATAAGTATTGTATCCTGTGTCAGTCAACCAGTAAGCTCATCGTGATACCACTCGAAGCACGCCTCCAAGCATTCACAGAAAAAAGAATTTACATACCGAATGGCAATCGTTGTTGCACTACACATATATTTACGAAACGATTCTTCACCGACGAACTTCACATGCTACGTGTCCATTCTAACTGCAGCTCAGTAGAAATATCAGATGTTTCTTTGTTTTTAAACCAATTGGCAAGTAATGTGGATTCATCATTATTTGATAAAATCGGTGACTTTTCCTTAAGCAAAGAACAGCTCAATACATTTACTGGTCTTAACTGGGAGAACATTAAGAATCTGGAGAACATGCTGATCAGTATGAGAAATAGCGAATCACGAACTGTGATACAAGCTTTAGTTATATTTTTATTTAAGATTAGAAGCGGTAGTTCTAACGCAATAATCCAAAGAATATTCGGTTTGGAACGTGAACAGCAGGTTTCAGAATATTTTCATCAAATAATTGATGCATTCGAATAGGACATTTTACCCATCAATTTTGGAATAAATGTAAGATCCAGGGATCATCTCATTTCATGATGAAACCGCCTACGTAACAAAAAAGTTGTTTGATATGGGACAATCCACATTGGCTTTGATATTTGATGGAACGTATGTTAAACATGAAAAAAGCAAAAACAATGAATATCAAAGGAAATCGTACTCAGGACAGAAGAAAACATCACTGTGCAAACCATTTACTATTTGTACAACAAATGGCTATATTGTTGACACAGCAGGTAATACCTCACGACTTATTACCAAAAAAAACGTTGGGTAGTCGAAGATGTACACGGTGCTATAGGGCAAAAGTATCGTCTATTACACCATAAAATGGACAACAAATTGTTGCCAAGTCTTAAATCGTTGTGTCGAATAGCTGCATTTTTACATAACACGTTTGGCAAAAGATTAAATTCAGATCTGGAACTCGCAGACATAATTATTAACTACATGAAACATCGTCAAACTCAACAGAATACTCTACAGGAATTAGTAGAGCACCAGAGATTAAGTCGCCGTAAAAAACCTTTCACGACAATGACCGCCAGATCTATAATGAATTTTCCTGGACTCACTATGAATGAATTACAAATACTATTCACCGGTAAATACCAATTATCACGGCAATGACTGGTAGCTGTCTAATGGATTTTCCTGAACTCACCGAGAATGATTTAAAAATACTATTCACAGGTACGTACCAATTGTCGCAAGCGGTATGCTACCTTTCTGAATTAATGACCAATGGAAACACTTTAAATGCCGAATATTTAAAAGAAAATAGTCATATTATAAGAATGAAGATCCGCTCAAGACACATTAATCGAAAAAATTATCAGTGTTATATTGAATACGTACCAAATTCTACCAGCTACACATCGATAAAACGATATACATGTGATTGTGCGAATGGGAATAAGACAGTAGGTTGCTGTTCACATGCTGCTGCTATTATTTATTATTTGTCACATGGGCGTTATAAATCAAAAATTGTTAAACCGTCTGAAACATTGACAAACCTATTCGATGTAACAGATGGTACAACCGCAGTTATCGAAGAATCAGTGACGAAGATTAAATCCATTTTTGTATAAGTGGTCATTATATTATAATGGCATAATTAAAGAATATTATTTGTTTTTTTTTCTTTAACTATTGTCTTAATCTAAACTATATATTTACTTACGCATTTATTTCGTTAAACCAACTTTTTGTTGTGGACTTATAAAAATAAATATTTGTTCTCTATACGTATATTGAAAGTTTTATTATTTATTATTATTTAACTCCTCAATCGCGACCTCGATACATCGTCGTATGGAAAATATTGGGACGCAATCGTCGTCGTTGAGGGGTTAATTAAGTATGTTCCACCAACGCGATCATCCTACAATTTTTTACATGATAGAGTATTATTCTTGTTTTTTTTTTGGTAGTTGTCACCCATAGGGTTGTTTGCAAGAACCACCCACCAAAAATAATTAATTTTTTTCTACCCGTAATAATTGATTTACAATTCGGAAAAAATATATGAATTACAGCTAATATTTAGCTATTTTGTCGCTTTTGTTTCATTTAAATATCTTAAGTAGTAACCGAGAAAAAAATAACGATAAGGGCGTTTACCCCCGTATTACCCGCAAACGGAGGGGGGGGGGGGGGTAGCGATCTAAAACTTTACATAATGCTGTTTCAGGCTAGGAGCATTGTTTAAAAAATAACAACTCCAAGAATCGACGTCGGGGCCATTTGCCCATGTTTACCCTGTTAGACCCTGTTAATATCTGGGAAATATTCGTATTTAGCGCATGCGCGTTGTTCCACATCTATCTTCACCGTGACACTTCAATCTCCCAAACGAACTGCAATCGTTTCTTCCATTCGCATTTAAATGACACGTGCTTAGGCTCGCGACAAGTACTCTTTCTCGTCACAAAACCCCACATATTTCAAATATAATGATCTTCTTTAAATTATTTAACTATCTTCCACCATCTCGACTATCTTCAGGATTTTCTATATAATATTTCGATAATAGAGCATTATTCTTTTTTTTTTTGGAGGTTGTCACTCAAAGGGTTGTTTCGAAAAAACACCCCAAAAAAATTAATTATTTTTTTCTACCAATAATTCAGTTAAAATTTTTAGAAAAATATATGAAGTACAGTTAGTAAGCAGCTATATTTTCGTTTTCTTTCATTTAAATATCTTAAGTAGTAACCGAGATAAAAAATAATAACCTTAAGGGCGTTTACCCCCGTATTACCCTTAAACGGGGGGTAGCGATCTGAAACTTTACACGATGGCTATTCAGGCAAGGAGCATTGTTTAAAAAATATCAACTCCAGGAATCGGCGTGGGGGCCGTTTGCCCATGCTTACCCTGCTAGACTCTTTGGTCTAAACTTGGTATCCTACAGTTTTCGAGGTCGCTGATTACGAAACCGAAGTATAAATGGCAAAAAACAAAATGGCGGATCTAATATCACTTGTCACGTGAGGGCGTTAATTTTTAAGTGACCGAGCAGTTGGGTCTAATTTCCTCACGCAAAGCTTAACGAATTTTAAAGGGACTTTTATAATTTTGACATAATGAGATTATTACGCAAAAATCAGGATTGTTTTGGGTACGGCTTTCGTCTACAACCTATACAGGTTGCCCAATCGGGATGTGGTACTTTGGTGAGCCCGGTTCGAACAAAATGTGACAAGATTTAAATAAAATGTTACCATGTATTACAATATATGCAAAGGAAAAACAAAAGGTGGTACAAATTGGGGGATTTACATGGTTTTACGTTATGATAAATGATATTAGGTTCAAACACGGTGTATAGAACTCTACAATGTATTACAAAGAATTCAATTCGGTTTCAGAGGTTACAATTTAAATCTTGGCGCGCACATCAGACGATGGACGACGATTGATCGATGAACTCACTAAGTGGTCAGATCAACTATCGCGCCAGTGTTTGATTTTACACATTCGATGTAAATAATTCCGAAAGGTAATGTGGTTCGGCGTTTCTAATAAGCAGATTCGAAATAATTTACAAGTTCGGTACACGCGGAAGGAAATGCGACAATCAATCGGGGGAAAATCCCGTAACACGTAATGGTTGGATTAAATGCCGTTTCCGTACAATATCATACTTTAAATCACTCACCGATTAAGTATGAGGAGAATTATTAGATTTTTGGCGGCTTACTCTCTTTCTCTCTGTCTCTCTCCTTTCCTATCGCTCTCCGATGACCTGGAGCGGTCCTACGGCTGGGTAACGTTCGCGTAGGGTTCACACACACACACACACACGCGCAGTACACTAGTTAAGGTTGGTTTGACGGTGGATTATACTGATAATAATTATAATAATATAGAATTTAAAAATGAAATGATTAATATAAGCAAAACGATAAAATATGTATAAGTCTCTACGGGGACTGAGTCTTTCCACGATCACTATGACACAATGGAACTCCAGCTCAATGACTACTTGTACAAATAGCAATGTCCCTCGGACAAAACGACCGCGCACTATGCGACTTGCTAGCCGACTGCACTAAATGGCGAATAATAGGTAATATTGAATAAAATTGATTTGAGTCTCTACGGGGACTGAGTCTTTCCACGATCACTATGACACAATGGTACTCCAGCTCAAACGCCTATTTTGCAATACGGCAATATGTCCCTCGGACAGAACGGCCGCGCACTACGCGACTTGCTAGCCGACTGCAACGAACAAACGCAGGGTAGGCCCGAGCACTTGGGACTTTGAACAAAGAGCGCCAAAATTGCTGACTCCGCACCTCATGCACACGGGCCCAACCGTCGTCGCTCGGGACGTTCCCAGCATCTCAGTACTCAGGTTGTTATCGCGTCCGGCGTTCTAAGAACGTCGACGGCGTTGGAAGATATTCGCATGGAAGAACGCAGTGGCGTAACGGTCCATGTAAAGTTACTATTACAATTCGGTCTGTAGATCATTGATAATTGATTGAGGGAAAATCCCACAACACGCAATGGTTGGATCAGATGTCAATGGTAGTGTAACAGAAATTTAGTAGGGAAGAAGAATATATGGTGGTCTACTACAATGCTTGGGGTTCGTAATGCTTATCACAACGCGCATTCCAAGAACGTCGACGGCGTTGGAATATCGCTGACAATAATCTTCCATGAGAATATGCCGTGGCGTGACAGGCTTCATGTGAATTTGAAACAGTAACCGGCACGTAACACACTGATATAAATGTTGTTTTCAAGTTAATTTTTGTGAAAATTATATAATTAGAGTGTCGAATTTAATATGACGACGTTAATCTCAAAACTTTTTTAAAAATTATTTTGAAAATTTTATTTTTTCCGATTCTAGTGAAAAAAAACTCAACATTTCTGCGTTTGGTAGGTTACGGAGTTCAAGTATATTGTCGAAAATAATAAAAGAAAACTATGGATTATAAGTGTTGTTTGAAATAACGAATGCTGTTTTATTCATATACTAAATACACTTGGCGCTTTAAATTTAAATATCTTAAAGAACCGCAAATTTTCTCAATTGGATATCACATTTGACATGCTACTCTGTATCAAGAAACTTGTCACGCTGACACTCGGTGACACTCTTTGTTTTCCTTCTGTTTTATTAAAACATGACTTAGATTTATCACACATTGAAAAGGAAATTACAAAGGTAAATTCAAAGATATTTTACTTTGTTTCATGGATCATTTCAGATAAATTTTCTCTGACACATTGAACATGTTACCATTTTCAAGACATTAAGGAGCATGAAATTTCGTCAACTTTGGCGGCCTATATCTCAATAACCAATTAATATATTTAAGAAATTCAAGCGGCATTTGATGCACTAATATATATATATACAACAAATCGGCTATAATAGCAAAAAGTTGCTATATACGTCGAAAATTGAATTTTGGCCAGCTTTTGGCGATTTGGGACCACTGTGCGTCGGTTGCAGTGTTTCAACAGGTCGATCGTCCAACGATTCTTAGAATATAGTGGGGATGTTAATCATGCGATTTTTGAATCATAGACTCTGTGCAGATTTTGAAATACTACTGTAAAATTCTGCAGTTGAGACTTATTTTTGCACAAGGAATCGTTCATAACTTGGTTCATAACTGTAAATATTTGTCTTGATCTAAGATCTACGGTGACGGTTCGGGACGAGCGTGAACGTGATTAACGATAGCGAAATTAATATGGAAAGATATGACTTAATACTTACTTGCACCTTTGAAAGTCTCTCTTTTTAATTTCGTTAAGATATTGTTCCTAAGCAATAGAATTTCAAGATCTTTTGCCCATTCGAAATCACCCGATTGAACATGGGAGATTTTATTGTAACCGAGATTCAGATGTAATAGTCTCTGGCATCTATGGCGGAAAAATGCGAAATGTGTATCATTGAATTATTATCTTACATATAGATCCACATTTGTGTTAGCCTTTAATTTCCATAATTGAGAAGTCATCGATACCCGGATAATGCTGCAACAGGAATCGCGTCTAAGTTATTTGTGGCGAGTGACAAAGCCCGCAAATTTTCTGCAAACTCTTGAAACGTGTCTCCAGAAATATTCCTTATATCGTTATTCGCAAGGTACAAATAGGAAAGTTTCTTTAATCGGCTAACAGCTCCAGGAACACTTGGAAGCTCATTATTTTCCAGATTCAAATACTCCAAAGTATCCTCGAGTTCTCGAAAAACATCGTTGTCGACATGTTTGATCGAGTTCGAAGACAGATGAATTCTTTTAATGTCCAGACGGTCGAAAGTCCCAGCAGTTAAGGAGCTCAACTTGTTATTGTCTAAGTTAAAGTCTCTGATTCTTAAGGTTCTATTCGTTAGACTCGATGCACGAATCCATTCAATACAATTCTCACTGACATCAACTAATTCCAAATTTAAACTTTTAAAGTCAGGTAACTCCAGACTTTTAAAGTCGTTGCCTCTTAGATATAACCACGTAAGGTCTTTCAAAGTTTTTAATGAAGATGGAAAAGATTTGAGGAGGTTGTTGTTTAAACTTAACGTGTGCATGTTAGGAGGTAAACTGTCTTCTGAAAGTTCTTCAATATTATTATTGTCCAAATTCAGCCAGACCAAAGATCCAAATGTGGAGAAAAGTTTTGGTATGTCGATGATTGAATTGTCTCCGAAAAAAGCGTTCGTTAATGTTTCTTTCATATGACCCCAATCACCGTCCAATGATGTTAAATGATTGCTAAAAATAAACACTTTCTTTAATCGTTTTATCTATAAAACAGATTATTTGTATTCTCATACGAGCAAATTTTAATCTTATTTACGTCATGAATTATTAATAAAACCAAACTATTGAATTAAGTTGCTATTCATTTACCTATGCATATTCAGCCAATTCAATTTTCGTAGGTCCCGAAAGGCTTTAAAAGGTACATCTTCCAAGGAGTTGTAACTGAGATCCAATGAACGCAAACTGTCCGCAATACCTCTAATAACAGAGCCGATAGAACTGTAAGTTTCTTTTTATCTTTAAAAAACTGAAACATATATCTTTACATAAACGTAATCTAGGGATCTATTATTACTAAAAATTGAAATGCTTCTTCTTTAAACAATCCCGGGTTCAATACACGAGATGTATATTCTACAAAGAAAAAATTGTTGACCGAAATTAAACGTCGTAGAAATGGAAAGAATCCATTAATTCCGTCTAGTTTACAATCAATTAGTTTCTTCATTTAAAACAAGAGTTAAAAAGGTAACAGTTTAAAAGCTGTTGCTCGGCACAGTATATGTTAATCAAAGAGGAGTACCGTTTTGTATACTTTTAAGACCACAGATTACGATGTAAGACGGTAAGACTAAAAACAGACATAAGGAGAATATCTCTAAAAAGTAGGCTTTCACTACGCCTCGCCTCGCCTCGCCTTGTCTCGGCTCATTTTATTCTTCCTATGCTTTTCTTAAGTATTTTGACAATTTGACTCACACTGTGCCTCGCCTCGCCTCGGCGCGACTCCGAGCCGTGGATTCTTCCTCGAGAATATTTTGAGGAAGAGAGGCGAGCCGAGACGAGGCGTAGTGTGCGCCTACTGAATTGACGACTGTACAGGAAGAGGTTCTCAGAGCAACTGACCAAACACATGAACCGAGGCAAGCTCAGATAACTTCAGGTACGGAAAAACCGAGGCGACGCGAGCCTAGATGCGAAAAGAAGTTATGCCGAGACGTGGCGAGGCGAGGCGTAGTGAGAGCCTACCTTTATAGTGGCCAGCATACGTTACAAGAGAAACATTTTGACCTGGAATTTCAGTGTTAAGGTCAACTTGGCGATACATTTTCATACACCTCTACCGCTCTAAGTGCGCAAAATCACTTATCTTATTTTGTAATTTCATGATGAATACTTTCTTACACTTTGTACAGGTAACTATTATTTTGCAAGACAAACATTACTTTACATATTCATTCAAAAGTTATGTATTCTTATTCGATATGATATGTAAATTTCGGAACCCTTATTGCGTATAACAATTGGGCATGCTCTAGGTAATGCTACTTAACCCTTTCATGACGACAGATATTGATGCAAAATGCGTCTCCGTTTTTCTATTATGCTTTCTTCACACGTTCCATTTGCGCCTCGCATTTTTTTTTTTAATCAGAATTCATTTAGTGATACAAGCGAAGTTCGTTGCAATTATTGCAGATAAGATTTACCGGACTCCAACCGGCGCCTTCAGTTCGCTTCGAGCAATATAAAGTGAGCCCCTATAGGCACCTACAGTACATCGACAACAAATTTTCAAAGCGCCTTTAGACGCCAACAGTAATGAAATGGTTAATTACTGATTATGCGTCGGCAGATTTTCATGCCGGGGATTTTCGCTTCCCGCTTTGAACATATATTCACATTAATGACAATTAAAACTTTTATATTTTCCACTAGTTTTTCATAAGAGTGCATCCAATAATTGAGCAAGATGTTTCCAAGGGAAATAAATCCAAATACAACGGCATTTGGAATATTTCTAATTATACATAATTTGGATTACTCCGGAATTCCATACACCAATTATACATTTTATGACTTATATAATTAAATAAAGTCCGCGTGACGTCGTATCTGAACTAATTTTCATCACAAGAAGCTCTCAAATACATTTGCAGTACTCTTATAAAGCTTTAATAAAAAATACATCAATTTAAATTTTCAGTTGCATCAGCAAGTATTGAAAGCTTAACACAAGCTGAACAATAATTTCTTACCAGATGCGACGCGACGGCTGGGAAGGTATGACTGACTGGAAACGGTATTTAGGGTAGGGATGTGCGGATACCCGATTTTTCAGGCTCGGGGCGGGGTCGGGTAAAGTCGGGCGGGTTCGGCCGGGGGCCCAAAACATACGGGCCTTCGGGTAGTCCCACTGTGTCGTGTAGCTCGATTGTGACGGGTAGCTTGATTATTTCGGGTAATGCGGTTCTTGATAAGTTGATATACATACTCAGCTTTTTTAAACAACCGAGTACTCAGCAAACATGTACAAAATCTTTACCTATATGAAACTTTAGAATAAGATACTTTTCACGTGAAAAAATAATGCTTCTAACGGATTTGTTCAAAATGAAAGTAGTAGGGCCAGGCGGGTTCTAAGCCATGGGGCAATGAGGGAAGCGCGGGGGAGTTCGGTGGGGGGAACTCTTGGCGTGGGGGAGCGGGGAGTGGGAGATTGGCTGCGCGCGAGCCGCGAAGTGGGGGAAACCGTAATCGTGGAGGGGATGAGTCCTAACCAAGCCGCCGCAGAAACCTCTTCAGACCTGGCCCGCCGCCGGAAATTTTTCAGAGGGAGAGAATGACCCCCGAAAATCTTTTTCATACCCAACCGAGGGAGGAAATGACCTTGGCCCACCCCCCGAAAATTTTTTCAGACCTGGCCCACATCAGAAATTTTTTTCCAAAGCGCCAGGCAGCAGACAAACATTTTCCCCAGCGCAGAGAAATAATAATTTTGAATCAACGATCTACTGACCCAATATGTAGCAAACATACATTCTAAAGCCGACAATTTTCCAAAATGTTTTTCAATCTTAACATCGCAGCATATCGCGCGATAACGTGTGTAATTTGAGTCCCCCAAGACAGTCGTGTGAGATGAAATCATTTTCACGGTGTGAAGAAGGCGCGAATCAAAGAAAGAATTATATGGCGTCAGCATAAATTTTTTTCCAAACCAATATGTGGCAAAGAGACATTTTTTTCCCCCAACGCGCCGTGGACTACCACTGTCGGCACCGCGCGTTTTGCCAAACTATTTCGCTTCTGTATTGAAAACAAAACGTGACTTACCACTTTTGTTGATGCTTTCCGAAGGAAAAATGTCTGCTGCATCGCGTGGAAGTGTCAGATTTTCTCCTAGACACTTAGTTTTGGAAATAAATTAAAAGATATCTTCTAAAATGGGTGCATTTCGGGTGTCCTTTTCTCTTTGGTTGTTGTTTAAACATAGTTAAATGTACATGATGCAATAAGAACTTATATAGTTGTATTCGGGAGGGTTCATAGAATAATTTGACGGAACGATAAACCGAATAGCTATTACTGTTTCGACACAAAAGGTGTCCAAAGTCGAATATTTGCAGTTATTTTCAAAATCGAATTTCTCAAAAACTGAGGGTTATTGCGACAAACGGTCATTTACGGATTTGTTTTAAGAGCGCGAAAGCCTATAAGAAACGGCTATTGAATGTTACACGTCCGAAAAAAGTAAAATTTTGTCGAACTGTGTTATACAAAAAAGAAATTGAAAGGATTGTTTTTAATTTGTTTCAAATGTTTTTATATAGCGTCAATGTGACACCTACAAAAAAGAGGTATATTCGTGGCGTAGGTGATTTCCCGGCTCAGGCTTATCTGAAATAAAATATTCGCAAATGTTCTTAATTTGTATGAGTGTGGCTATCACCCGTAGCTCAATTAATAATTTTTGTTGAGGAATAACAAAATGACTCTGGTTTAAAAGAAAAAGTTCCCCAAAAGAGTGTTTTCTCCAATGTTCCCCGAGAAAAATCTCGGTTATTTTTCGACAAAAATGGTTGAAAATGCCGGGAAATCACTTACGCCGCGAACATACCTCTTTTTTGTATAAAAAGCATACGAAACAAATTGAAAAAAATCTTAAATTTTTTTGTATAACATAAGTGTAGCTTAATAAATTCCAAAACGATTTATTTCATTATATGTTGTATTTATTGAGAAAATAATTTTTAAAAATAGCTTCATTCTTCGGCCGATCAAAGTAGAATGACCTCTTAAGATTAACTGAAGTTTTTCGCAAATGTCTCGGAAACTAAGGCTGAACAACGGGTAATGTATAAAGAAAAGTTGTTCAAAATATTGACCTTGACAACATATGCGAAGGTCAAGATCATCAGAGATGCTTCCCCTAAAGTACACATCTACCACCTAAATATGTAAGTTAGAAAGTTATCGCTGATAACGACTCAGAAAGGATCTCTATAAGACGTCTCACTTAGTTAACCGAACAAAATGATAGATATAAATTATTTGTAAGTATATAATTACAAAGATTATTCTGACTTACGAAAAAGACTTATCACCAATACTGGCCAATTGATTGCTCATTAGTCCCAATGCTTCAACACCAACAGAACTCGGGAGTGCGTCGTTATCCAGCGCTTGCATCCCAGAGCCGACTACATCTAGCTGAGCCACGTAATTTGCGGAGAGATCTGTAATCAATCATTGGCACTTCGTCTTATATATGATAACTTGTAAATGTCTCACAAAGGACATTCTCACTTTTGATCATTTTAAGACCACGCCGAAGGGGAAAACTTTTTACAGAGCATGCATCTGTACTCTGTATATTCTAAAGAATTAGAACAGTATAATTACTGTGCTCCGATGAGAAGTCGCCGCAAGAAACTCTAGGGTCCGAATAGTATATCCCTATTGGCCGACGCGACAACGTCGACAAATACAAAGTAGGTAAGCAAACGAGACACGGGCAGCGCACAGTGGTAATCATCCTACAGGTCATAACTTTTCAGTAAACTTGACGATTTTTTTTTTAAATTCTTCGCAATTAAATTCTCTATCGATCTGTCCGGCCGGTATTTTAAATTTCATTGCTGATTTTTTTATATTTAGCGAAATATACAGCAGTTTTATCTTTATTTTCGAAAATCTGACTTTAAATTCGGAACCGGTGGCCAAAAAAGCTCACAGATACTGATCTCCTAAAAGTGCACCATTGTGCGGCGGGAACCAATATGAGCGAAGTAGCCTTGTGCCCCTTGTACCGTTTAGACGACTTCTTGTCATCGGAGCACAGTAGTTTCCTTGTAAACTTAAGACTGAAATTATAATTATGTCTAACACACGCGTGAATTGACTTTTCAATTTTTTTGAAATTGTAAGGGATAACTAACCGTCGCGGTGCGCGTGTACTAGCGACTTATCATGCCCTAAAGCCTAAATTAACATTGTGTTACGCGCCAGGGCTGCGAGCAACGCGATAGGCCGGCGAGAGGGGAATTTCCCAAGGAATATGGTTTAAGAGCTTGTTAATTAGGGGTGTGGACGAACCTGATGCGTAATCAGGGAGCCGCTAGGATTATTGTAAACATGGACGAACCTGATTGGAAAATCACGAGCCGTTGGGAATGGAGTCAGACGCGGACGAACCTGATTTTAATAATGAGGGAGCCGCAGGATGGTGAAACGTCATGAACGAACTTGATGCGTAATTGTGGAGTTACTGGGATGAAAGTTGCATAAGAAATCAGCGTACAGTCGAGGAGCTGGTAGGAGGTTGGAGTATTCACAGACGAACCTGGTCCCTAACCAGGGAGCTGTTAGGAGGGTGGTAGATTTACGGACGAACCTGATGCGAAATCAGACAGCCGTTGGATACGGACGAACCCAATGCGAAATCGGAAAGCCACTAGGTTGGAGAAGTTTCCTTGTATAGGTGAAACGTGCGAACGATACTGATGCGAAATCCGAGAATCTCGGGAAATGATAGTTATGCCTCCTAACTCTAAATTAATGATTGATACAACTCGACCGGTAAAATTGATCGGTGGGTATGTGCTACTTAGGGTGTTTCATATTATAGGGTTAAAATTAAAATATTATATTTTTATTTTACTTTGCGCATGCCCTGATTCCTATTAATATAAAAAAATATCTAACAACTTTTAGGAGGATTGAGTAATATTTAGAGGTTGCACACTTTGCTCTCTAAATAATATGTAGTAGGCTAAGGAAACACGATTGCCAATGATAATTATTTTTATTTTTAAGTCCTTAAAACAGAAACTAAACTTCAAAGAAGACTTACATTTAGATAAATTTACATTTTATTATTACTATTATTGTTCACACCTATAAAAATTATGTAACTTATTATTTTACCCACATTTTTAAAACCTGAAAAAGCGAACATATGTAGGGTAGACCGGGGGTGATAGTAACAGGGGGGCGAATGTAACACATAAATTGTGTTCAATCTGAAAACATATAATGAATATTAACACCAATTTTAAATATACATATGTTAAACAATGACATTTGGAATACACACATCCATGTTCTAGCAGTATAGATACGCAATAGGTATGGATAGTGAACAAAATAACTTTTCGATAACCTAAAGAAACTTTTTCTTACTGACTTATGAATCTAATGTAAACACTCCCTTTGCAAGTATGTGGGTTTTTTAATCTGTAATTTGACCTTTTTTAAAGTAATACTGATCGTTACCTAGCACTTTTAAGTGTCTCGTTAGTCACAATTTATAATTGAAGTTCAAAAGTATGGTCGGGGCGATTGTAACAGCGGCAGTCGGGGTCGGTTGTACCGCAACAGAACCGAATAGTGTCAAAGAAAGCGAATAATATTGTCTTGTTTGCATAGAATTCATGTAGTGTTACAACCGACCCGAGATCAGATACGGTTGCAACACTTTATACTGTATTTTTAGGGCTATAACACTCCGCTTCTCATTTTTTTATTAATAACTTGGATATTACTTGACATACAGTGAAACTGTTGTGACTTAATAATGTCGGATAAGTAAGTAACATTTCCGTATAAGGATTTTTGTTGTAAATGTAATAGTTCCTGCGTAATCGTATTCCCAATCCAAAATGTTACTACCGCCCCAAGCAGAGATGGGCAAAGATAATATCTAGATAAACTCGAATAAAAGATACTTTACATTTATTCATTATTCGCAGCTTCGAATAACATGATTTATCTTTATTCGAAACATCACGGATAAATAAATTTATTCGAAGTGAATTTATTCGACAGCGGAGGATAATTTTTTTATTCCAAGTGAATTTATTCGACGGTGAATGATAATTTTTTTATTCGAAGTGAATTTAGTCGAATGATAGATCTTTATTCGAGGAACTTTTTTTCGAACCGACGAATAAGGTTTTCATCTTTATCCGTAGTTTATTCGATTTTTATCCGAAGGCTTCGAATAACTTTCGACGCGCGATCTCGCCGACGAGCTGAGGACTTGGGCTAAAAATAATCTGATTTATATCGTGTTTAAATTCATTTTCATCTAAAAAATCTCAACAGTATGTTACTGAAACGTTCATGCCGATACGATAGAAAATGTAGAAGTTTTACATACATTCTATTAATATAAGTATACTCCACCACAAGCAACAATGTATGGCTCTCCAGCCGAGGCTCGTTCCAAGATCAGAAGCCGCCACCGAACAGCCCAAGTCCTCAGCTCGAGGCGAGATCGCGCGTCAAAAGTTATTCGAAACCTTCGGATAAAAGTCGAATAAACTACGGATAAAGATGAAAACCTTATTCGTCGGTTCGAAAAAAAGTTCCTCGAATAAAGATCTATCATTCGACTAAATTCACTTCGAATAAAAAAATTATCAAAAGTGTATAGTAATATGTACGTACCTCGTATCGGATTGTTGGTGTTGTTTATTGGGGAAACCGCCATCGTTGCCGGATGCACAGGACGAATCGTTGAAGCTGCGTTTGTACATTTTGATACGCACTGTACGATTATACCGATCGACGGAGAAATTGACGCGAACGATACTTGTTAGCACTCGAGCGTAGGTGACGTTATGAAGTCCGCAAGACTGACCAACGTCGCTTTTATACAAATTCATGCACACGTACACACCAATGTGCAAGAGTGTATTGTATCAATGATGGTGATGATCATGGTTGTATTATGGCACGAACATTAATATGAAATGTGAATAGCGCGCGACAAATTCAAATGGTACGCGCGGCAGATTCAAATAGCGTACGCGCCAAATTTAAGGTGCACACGTTTCGCAGAAGAGTCGGAGACGATTCGCGGTGCGAACCATAAAAGTGCAAACCATAAAAGTACGCTATAAGCTGGAATAATTAATATCGAATCATCGAAGAAGAAACTGTGATACGGACACCCCCACCACGCGTACTCCACGACTACCCCTACCCTGCGACGCGCAGGGCTGGAGAACCGAATGCATATAAGGACGTCGACCTCCGCCGCATGGGACAAAATATCATCATGACGCACATGAATGTATACGAGATGCGTCGGTGCATCGTAAATATAGTTTTTTTTTAAATTGAATTGGTGCGCGTGTTCAATTCGGCAGCATTTGAATCAATTTATACGTTTGTTTCAGCGCGAGCACAGCGTGGAGTGTAATGCGTGGCGCGAGGAGCGCAAACGAATATTAATAGCCGTGGTAAGTGATTTTTTCGTGAAATTGTACTGGTACGCGCAGTCCTTTCGACAGTGTTTTTAATCTAATCGTGCGTTTGTGTGTTGCAGTATCAGCAGGAGATGACCATGCGGGCATGGAATGCGAGATATTTGGAGATGTTTGGATACCTCGTAAGTAACATTTTATGAAAATTATACCGATACGCGTACACCAATCGAAGATGTTTTTAATCGAGTCGCGCGTTTGTTTCTTTTTGAAATTGAACTGGTGCGCGTATTCAATTCGGCAGCATTTGAACAGTTTATACGTTTGTTTCAGTGTGAGCAAGTTTCCAGCGAGGAGTGCGATGCGTGGCGCGCTATCGCGTATTGACAGCCGTTGTAAGTAGTGTTTCGTGAAATTGTACTGGTACGCGCAGTCCTTTCAACAGTGTTTTAATCTAATCGTGCGTTTGTTGCAGTATCAGCAGGAGATGGCGATGCGGTCGTGGAGCGACCGCTATTTGGGCATGCTCGGACGCCTCGTAAGTAACATTTTTTTTTTTATGAAAATTATACCGATACGCATACACCAATCGAAGATGTTTTTAATCGAGTCGCGCGTTTGTTTCAGCGCCGCCGCGACGTCGAGCTGCACGCCCACGACGGCGATTGTGACGCGATCATCCAACTGCTGGTAAGTGATGTTTAGTGCAAATTGTATTGGCATACGTATACCTACCATTCGCTGGCGGTTTAATCGAGTTGTGTGCGTGTTTGTTTTAGCATCAAGAATACCCCACGAGTAGGGATGGGTGCATTTGCGCAGAGTTGAGGAGCAAAATTCAATTTGAACGGCGCATGTGGCGAGATTACACCACGCAGGTGGATTTCCTCGCGTTCGAGGGGGACTTTTGGGGCCTCCCACGATTATTTAAGGAG
The DNA here is from genome assembly GCA_029448645.1 of Andrena camellia. Lineage (NCBI taxonomy): Eukaryota > Metazoa > Arthropoda > Insecta > Hymenoptera > Andrenidae > Andrena > Andrena camellia. Next base: position 41,729,689 of record CM055678.1, on the reverse strand, counting down.
TGAGTATAAATGAATTTTAATTGTTTGGTGTTTCGCGTGCTAATGCCAACGTTTTATATAATAATAATTTGGTGTTTTCTCTGTGTGTTGCAGGACGTAACATCGCGGCGATTTTTTCTTTTATAAAATAATTTTTTTCTTTTTTTAAAATAATTTTTTTTCTTTTTTTAAATAATTTTTTTCTTTTTATTAAATATTTTGTATTAAATATTTTTTATTTTTGAATATATTGAATATTTTTTTAATAAATATATATATTTTTTATGCACAACAGCGTGTGATTATTAATGTACATCCATGCATGCATACTTAAATTATAAAAAAAACAGTATTTTGCGTAAAAATGACGTTCATATGGGAGGGGTATTCTTGCTCGCGGGTGAATAAATCAGTCGTCGTCATCGTCGTCGTTGCGCTCACCGCCACTGCCGCCGCCGTTGTACTCATCGTCGTCGTTGTGCTCGTCGTCATCGTCGTTATGGTTCTCATCGCTATAGGAACAAAAAAAAAATAATTCATACATATTCGTTTCTCTGTGTACGACGCGTAAAGTAGATGTAATGCGTGTATAGGACTTACATTAGGCGACGCTGCGTATATAATTCCATATCTTATGGACGTTCTCTAGCGCGCAAACGCCATCGTTGTTGTGAAACGCGCATCCTGGAGCATTCGTTGAAGACATAGACTTCAGGTTAGGAACGTCGGTATCATCGTAGTCGTTCACGGCGTTAGGCGTGATCCCGCAATAATCATCGTCAACGTCGTAGCCGCCGTCGTCCTCAACGGTTCGAGCGTTGTTGATCCTTTTTCCCTTCAGCTTGTACAGATCACAGATATCCTCGAAGATTATGTCCGGTAGTAGCGACAGCATCCAGGTTTTCTTTTCCGCACCTTTCACGATGGCGAAGTCGATGTTCGCGAGTGCGCTGGCGAGCAGTCCCGGAAGTTTCGAGTATGGAACGCAGCCATCCGACCATTGGAGCCCGTGATGATGCTTCGCGAGCCAGGACGCTTGACATTTCTCGAACGAATTCAGGTGATTCCAGAAGTATGGCGATTCGAAGATCCAGTGGCTGATCGTCGACGTTTCATCGTTATTGCTGCTGCTGTCGTTGTTGCTGTCGTTGTTTGTGCGAATCGCGATCTCTTTCACGAAGAAGTCACGTTCAGTTTTGAAACCTTGCATGTCGACAACGGCGAACATCGTTACTCGTATAAGTAGTAGTAGTAGTAGTAACGTCGGCAGCGAAACAGTGACTGAGGACTTTGACATCGACATCATCGTTTTAAAACAGTAGTAGTATTCGCAGTAGTAGTAGTATTAGTAGTAGTAGTAGTAGTAATCGTTCACGTACGCACACTATATTAGTTTGCGTACCACGTTGGTTAAAGTGTTGTATTCGATTATGCGTTCGTGTATCATGAAACAGTACGCGGTAGTATTAGCGGGAACATTTCCTTTGCATTCGAACTCTATTCACACGTCCACCGTAGCGCTCTTCAGCGACTCGTTTTGCCTAGAACAATCTATGACCGCGATAGGCGCGTATCGAAAGAATTCGATCGCGTTCAGCAACGGTTCTCCGTGACCGTTGTACGATCGAGGGAATTTCGCGTACATATCGTACAGGATCGCGTATTTATACTTATCGAAATCCAAGTTCAAGTCGTCGTACGGATACACCTCGGAATTTAGGTACAATCGAACGTTTGTGAGATTACACGGATCGAACGTGCTCGAAGATCTATCGGAGTGACCCTGTCGATCAATTTGTATGGCGAACATCACGTATCGAGGTTTCTCGATTTGCGACGTAGCTTTCACGGTCCACGTGTGCTTCGTTGTCGCTTGCAGTAACGGGTACTCGTTCATGGCCCACGATCGGAAACTCATCGCGATCGGCCGACCGCTTTCCAGGATACGCAGCATCGCTAGTTTATTCGCATCGTCCAGAACGACGTGGGGCATACGCCACTGAATCTTGCGTATCTCCAGTTTCGGTCTCGCAGTGGCGGACGCGCAGTGCATCGCGTTCGTATCGACTCGCGATCGAATAAGGATCAGCTCGTGCCGCGCGTTCATCACGATTTGTTTGTAATCCTCGCAGAATCCTAATAGCATGCCCATGGGTACGCAGAAATTGAAAGAGTCCGAATGAAAAATATCTTTATCGTAGTCGATGGTATGATTCCAACTGGCATTCGCGAGCGCTTTGCTTCTATCGACCGACAATGAAACGTAATTTTTCAACGTGGTAGTGATCCCGGGATTTCGGCAATGGTCCATCTCGACACCGTTCAATTCGTACCGAATCTCATCGAACATGAACGCTACGCAATTGTTGTCGAGAACCGCGGTCGCGGACGTTGCCGGGCTTTTCGCATCCTGCGCCGTCAACGTGCAACGACATTCGACGTAGAGAAAACTTTCGCACGGGAGCGTGTACAGATCTTGCTGCTGTATGGGGATTCTTATCTCATCGTTATTGTCGAACGTCGTGTTGGCGTACGGATTATACGTGTGGTACTCGATCTTCGTGATACGATTGTCGAAGGTTGGCGTATTCGCCACGTCCAGAATAATAGACATTGCGACGCTCTCTCCGCTTGTCTAATAGGCGACGATGAATCCTAGCGATCGTAAAAAACGCGCGTTTCGACGAGTCAAGGGCTTTCTTATGCTTCTTACCGGTCCTCTTCTTATCGTTCCACCCGTCTTTATTCTACTTCCACTTTCACTTTCCGATGAAGGGTTGCGCCGATGACGCGAGACAGAGACGGCAGGAGTAGCAGCGGCAGCGACGATTGATGATTCGTACGTGTGATCTAACACTAACATACTACGCACACGCGCGTACACGCGCGTACACGCGCGGTCACGCTACCTATCGCGCGAACGTCGTTGAACGAGCAGACGAATCGTTATTTCTTCCCCACGGAAATCTATAGGATGATCGTACTGATCGACGATGCACAACGTTAGATCGCGTATTACTCTTGCGACGATCGGCAGGTAAAGGATGTGTCGCGGAGTTTCCGATATCTTATATCCCGGCGGCACGAGAGGCGAAAATTCACGGATCGTGTGTACGGGTTTATCGTTACTGTACGCGCCGGTAGTAACGTTGCACGTTACTCTGATCACGTTAACGTTTATAATATTCACGGGTACGTCCGACTCGTGCCAGATTCTCGGCAATAAGACGCGATTCAGGGAAAATCCTAGCAGCGAGCCCACGTTGTCTGGTTTCGTAAAGTCTACGAAGAACGAGCAGTATAGCTCGCTCTTCATGGTGTTGTTGTTAGCTCGTAGCATTATAGGGTACTTGTCGCCATCGCCGTTCTCGTTGTTACCGAGTCTTCGAGGATATCGATGGAGCAATCGTTGCTTCAGATACTCGGCGATAGCGTCTAATTCGTAGGAGCCGTGGGGGATCGTAATGCATTCATAAGCGACGTCGACGATGGAGTCATTGTCGGTCTCATAGTTCACGATGAAACAGAATTTATCGTTGCTCGAGTCGATGTTCGGAATCGTGTGAAACGTCTCCAAGTCCGCGAGTCCTAATTCGTATTGACCGTCGCTCAAATCTATCGGCCGGAAATAGTTTACCGTGAGCACGCTGCTGCGACTCGTTAACGTGAGCGTGAACGACATATCATAGATTACACTCGCGAGACGGAGAGAGAGGAAGTGGCGCGCGCGTACGAATACTCGGCAATTTATCCGATGTTGCGAGTCTTTATTATAAAAGATGTGGATTGCCATTACGCATGGATACATTGCAGCATAATCTTAGTATACATAATTATTAGTATTAGTATTAGTATATAGGCCATAATTCCATAGACTTTTGCTGTAAAAATTGCATGCATAAGCGACCGCAATTCAACTCTTCGAAACGTTGAAAACGATCGTGAGTGTACGGGATCGTTGTACCGCGTCCGAAATAGTAGATCAATTCCGCGGGTGGTCGCAGATTCCCAAAACTATCAAAGTATTGTACTCGCGGCCCCCGTTTCGCGTACGCTACCCAGTGCGTATCGGCGCCTCGGTTCTCGTCCAGATTCGCGGTGCCGCATTCGTTGGTTCGTACGCGCGTGGGGAGCGTGTCGACCATAAATACCCCTCGAAAGAACGGTACGCTGGCGCACTCGCGCTCTAGTTGCAGGTTCGTCATAGGTTGTCGCGTTATCGCCGCCACCGTCGCCATGCGCCTACTCGATCGACGTTTTTTTTTTTCTTTGTTCGCAGTCGTCGTTGGCGTCGACGTCTAGGATTCAAACCCGCGCCTCGCTTGTACGGCGTCAGATGCATTCCTCGCCCTTCCATCGCCCGATGATGACGCAACGTTTCTTCCAGCTGTTTTCGAGAGGCCTTCGAATCGTTGACCGCTTTGGTTATACCAGCCGCTCCACCGGCCAATGCCCCGATAGCCAATAAAGCGAGCAGCACGAACGGAAGAAATTGAAGAAAGCCCCCGCGTTTCGCCACACGTAGATTGCGATGTCGTCGTTGCGGATGTTTCTTTGCAGACTTTCTCTGTTTACGTTTCGTCCTTCTCATACCCATGCCGAGTTTAGTTTTAGCCTTCATCGTTGCCCACACTCCAGTCGCTGCGGCTTTTTCGCCAAAGGTCGCGTCGTTCGCGAACACGCGTTCTCGCGCTCGTTCGGCTAACGCGCGATCCGCCTCGTGTCGTCCCTCCAAATCCTTTCGACGAGAGTACGCAATATCGTGGTCGCGGCACGCGGCGTCCAGGGGATTCACACATCCGTCGCCACGAGCCAATCGCTTTATCAAACGCGTTCCCGGTCCGCAGAACTGATAACCCGGAACGTGTAGTTCAAACGGTAAGCGGTTTATGATACCGTTCACCAGAACCGATCCAGTCTTCTTCTTCTTATTCTTCTTCTTCTTCTTCAGATTACTTTTCCCTACTTCGCGAGACGCCGCGGTCGTTGATGCGATCATACACCTGCGTTAGAATAACCGCGATAGCTACTACAATAATAAACGCGTACGCGCGCTCCACTGATCACAACGAAAGTGACCTGCGCGACACGTGCCACGAATATAAATAGTCGTCCCCTGTCATAGACGCGCGCGCGAACATGCGATTCGCGAAACAGTCGAACGTTATTCGCGTGACCACGAACAGAATGCTCGAGGATGATAGGGATGCGAGTCGATCGAACAGACACGGTCCGTTGTTGCCGAACAGCGTGCGAGGCGTGATTTGCGGTCCATCCGGGTGTGGAAAAACGAACGTGCTTCTGAGCATGCTAGAGAGTCCGAACGGTTTACGCTTCGAGAACGTGTACGTGTACTCGAAATCGTTGCATCAGCCAAAGTATCGATATCTCGAGCAGGTGTTGTCGCTCGTCAACGGAATCGAATACTTTCCCTACTCCGACAACGCTGAGATCGTTCCACCGAGGGACGCTCGGCCCGTTTCGATCTTCGTGTTCGACGACGTGGCGTGCGACGAACAGAACGCGATACGCGAATACTTCTCCATGGGCCGTCACGCCAACGTGGACTGCTTCTATTTGTGTCAGTCAAACGCTAGAATACCTAAACATTTGATCAGGGACAACGCGAATTTTCTCATGCTGTTCAAACAAGACGGCACGAACTTGCGTCGCATGTACAACGATCACGTGAACACAGACATGACGTTCGAGTCGTTCAACGAATTGTGCGCGAGATGTTGGCGTCGACGATACGATTTCGTGGTGATCGATAACGATAGTTCCATGTACGAAGGTGGATATCGAAGAGGATTTAACGAGTTCGTCGTAGCTGGCGGACCTCAGTAAACCGCGAGTATTTCATCGTTCAACACGATATGTCCACGACGACGACGACGACACCGCCGACTACGATAACCTCGAGCAACGCCGACGCGAAGCATGCGCGTAAACATCGTCGACATCATCGACAGAAAGGGGCGAAACACCAAAAAGAAACGAATCGCCAGGGTGTGGACGCAAAGGTGAATGCAAAGGTAGAAATTGCCAAAGTCAGCGACGTTATACGTAAAAAGTGCTTAGCCTTGAGAATTGGTAAAATGGCTACGGAAGCGGCTGTGGAGGCGAGCACGCGTCCCTTCGTCGAACCGCTGAAACGACTGATCGAGAACGGGTCCGCGTTGAAAACGCGCTCAACGCCTCGATCGCGGTCTGTGAATAGGAAACACGAACGCGATCAACAACAACAACAACAACAACAACAATAACAACAACAATCGTTGAAGAAACTCCGAACCGCCACTGCGGATACATCCAAGTATACCGGTATATACCAACTTTCGAATAACCTTGCAGATTCTAGCGACGACGACGACGACGACGACGATGACAACGGCAACGACGATAACGACAACGACGACGACGACGACAACGGCAACGACGATAACGACAACGACAACGACGATAACGACAACGGCAACGACAACGGCGACAACGACAACAGCGATGTTGTCGATGATGTCGACGACGGCGAAAAAATTCGGGGTGATGAGTCGCCAGCAAAGGTTCGCGATTTGGATACGCTGCGTAGCCCCGTCGATGGTATCGAAGTGTATATACGGAACGCTAAAGGACCCTTATCGCGAGAATACCTGCGACTATTCTTCACCGATACCAAGAAACGAATCGGCAACGTGTACGGCGTATATTTGGGGCCCGACGATGACCTAATGATCGGTGATTCCGTGCTCACCATTGACGGTGACGGCGATGACATTCGCGTGAACGGAACGCGATATTCGGGGACTCGGGGTTTGTACGAATTGCTTTTCATGCAAATACCCAACGATCGGACGTGCACGGACAAGGATCTCCACTCGTACCGACGCATTTTGTTGTCGACGAACGCGCATAAGCGAAACCATTCGCCGAGCAAGCCCACGCTGGGTAACAGGGGGTACAAGTATAAGAAAATCATATCCGCGGTGATCGGCGGGGTGCGGACATCGGGTATCAGACGCGTTAGGGGCAATGTTAGGGGCGGCGGGCGCGGCACGCGACATGGTCTAGGGTTACTGATCGACGAATCGATGACGGTCACCAATAATGCGATCGATTACGTGTACTGGGACGATCCGAACGAAATGGTCGACAGACTTGGGTTGCTCGTGGCATCGCGCGCGGCAGGTCACACGGGTCACGATAACGAAATCGCGTCGATCGTGGAGGAACTTCGCGAGGGCAAATATATATCTTAAATCGAGAGATCCGGTGATCGTCTCGTCAGTAGTGTTCGCGCGCGCGCATCGTCATGTCGGTGAACAAGTTTGGTACCTCGTTACGCAATGACAACAACAACAACAACGAAACGGCGATGACAATGACGAGACTATTGGCCGCGGTGGACGAACGCTTTACTCGGAAAATCGAAACTGCTATCGCGAACGCGCGACTGGACGCCGAGCATCAACGATCTCAACTCGAGACGCAAGTACAACGAACGATGCCGGATATCGTTGAGGCGAAATTGTCTCGACTAGAGGACGATTTAAATAACGCGATGGAACGGCGCTTCGATCACTCGAAATACGGACTCGAGGAGATCAAGACGTCGGCGCCGACACCGACCGCGATAACAATCACGGATTTGTACAAACGAAAGGATCAGCGAAAAACGAACGAGGATCGACTACGACGACGACGACGATGATTATCGATCCTGACTCCGACGACAGTGGCTATGACTCCGGATCCGCGAACGAAGACGGTCGTTTGCGAAAGACGCGTACCGATTGCATTTTACGAACGCTCGAGGAACTCGTACTACTTCTAACGCCCACCCGCGAAGCATGAGCAAGGAGCGAGTACAATTAGTGAACGAGTTTTACGCTCCCGCGAGACAAAATTTCCCACTGCGTAGCGTTACGATTCGCGGTTACGATGATTTATGGCAGGCCGACTTGGTGGAGATGCGTCCGTACGCGAAGCAAAATCGAGGATATCACTACGTACTAACGATCATCGATGCGTTCAGCAAGTACGCGTGGGCCGTACCCGTGAAAACGAAAAGCGGACGCGACGTGACCGAGGCGTTCGCGACCGTGTTGCGGCGGAGCGACAGATGCCCGCGAAATTTACAAACCGACATGGGAAAAGAGTTTTACAACGCGGAGTTCGAACGATGCGCGAAGAGACGCGGGATCAACCACTACTCCACGTACAGCGTGATGAAAGCGTCGATCGTAGAACGTTTCAATCGCACGCTGAAAAACCTCATGTGGAAACAATTCTTCTTGAGCGCGTCCTATCGCTGGGTCGACCTGTTACCTGCACTCGTACGCACCTACAATCATCGCAAGCATCGAACGATCAACGCCTGACCCGTTGACGTGACCCCCGCGACGCGTTTGTCGTTCGTCGCGAATGAGCCCCTCTCCCCTTCCGCATCGAGAGGTGTTCGACGACGCGCGAAATTCAACGTCGGTGACAAGGTACGCGTGAGCAAGTTCAAGACCCTCTTCGAGAAGGGGTACACTCCGAACTGGTCGACGGAGGTGTTCGAAATCGTAACCGTACAACGAACGTACCCGGTTACGTACATTCTACGCGATTCCGCGGGAGAGCCGATCTCGGGTGGATTCTACGAGTACGAACTGCATTCGGTCGCGAATCCGGACTTCTATCTGGTCGAGAAGATTATTCGTCGCAAAGGAAACCAGGTGTACGTTAAGTGGCTCGGATTCGAATCATCGCGGAACTCGCGGATACGCAACAAGGATATTCTATGATTCGCGATTATAAACGCGCTCTATGTTCCTGAAATAAATAAATAAATAAATACATATAAATATATATATATATACATTGTCCGTTTATTCAATTATTCTCCTTCTTCTCGTATATATGCGTACAATTAATTTTAATAAAATAAGGAAAAAAATATATACATATAATATTATTTTAATCATGAGGGATCAACCATCAAGAACAGACCACGTGTTGCTCTGAAAATAGAGTTTATTTTGTTATTTACATTCTAATTTACACTATGTACAAAATCCCTACCTGAAAATAGAGAAACGACAATCACAGTCTATTCCTTACGTTCGGTTCTTCTCTACACACTTTTATATCTATTAATTATCGTTAATTAATTTTCGTGGCAAAGGTATCTTTACACGTGCCTCTTTTAAGGTCTATCTCTACCGGCCGTGCATGACAATCTGTCTTACCGGCGATTGGGGGCGCGGTAAAATAAACTTAAAGGAATATATTTTCTTTGTGTCTCCCCCCCCCTTTTTTCAGTGAAGAAAATGTTCATTGAGTACCAAATATTTTATCGTTATTTTCGCTGTATGTCTTCTTACTCACTTGCATCTGCCGGAAATAATTTTGTTATGTGGAAAAGATTTGATTCTGCCTTGTTATGTCCAGTGCTTATTCTGTATACTGACTTTGATAATTCCTCTATAACTTCGTGAGGTCCGGTCCTCAATTCGTCTAACTTTTTCCTGTTTAATTTATTACCATTTCCAATGTATACCATGTCTCCTATTTTTAATTCAGAATATAATCTATTTTCATCGAATAGTTTCTTATTATATTCATGTGATTTTATAGTGTTTTTTAAGGCTGTTTTCCTATCTTGTATCCAGTCACGTTCTGTAATACTTTGTTTTAGTTCATTTGGTAAAGCTGTGACATCTGTGCCATCTAATAAATATTTTGGTGCAAATCCAGTGACTGTATGTTCAGTTTCGTTATACTTTTTTACACATTCTTGTGCTATTGTGGTCCAAGCTACTTTTCTTTGGTTTTCGTTTATTGTACATCTGATTTTATTTACAAGCGTTTGATTTAGTCTTTCGTTTAGCCCATTTGAAAATGGTGAATCTACCGCAGTGAAAATCAGAGTGATACCTTTATTATCCAGAAATTTCTTGAATTCCTTTGAGTTGATACCTGGATATTGATCTGCAAGAATTGTGCTAATCTTGTCTATTTCTGGCGTGCTTTTTACGAATTTGACAAAATTTTTTGCATCTTGAGTTTTTAATGTCAACATGTAAGCATATCTGATGAAGTGATCTACCAGGAGATGTAAATACCTTCTTGTAGATCGGGATCCTCCAAAACCCCCAATTGTATCCATCGAAATTATTTCGAATGGATTTGTGGCTGGACCTAAATGAGTGTTTGGGATTAAGCTAGTTCCCCTCACCGCCACACTCACTTCTACAGCAGCACCTCGCGGGCCGCGATTTAGCGACGCTGATCGATGGGCAACACCAATCAGCGCGGATCGATCAACCAATCAGCGCGGATCGATAAGCCAATCAGGGCGCCGCGCGGCGCTCTAGGAGAAGAGTGAAGACGCGTAACGGCCGACGGCCATGTTCAAACACTCTCTTGTGTGTTCTTCACCGCGAAAGATCGTTTCGAAAAGTGTAGCGCAATTCCTACAATCTTTCACTGTTCTCGCACTCATCCTTTGTCCACTCATTTTTTCCAACTCACCACTCCCTTTTAATCATCCCACAATCACCATTGAACAATCACAAGTCACCAATCAGTAATATTGTGTGGACACCACGTGGTGAATCCACGCGGCGCATCATTTCCTTTGTACAATCATAATACAGTGCAGTGATAAATATTATCACTGCACTTTGAATCAACCGCTTTTGTCAAACTCAACATTGTTCGACGAGTGTTTCAAATAATACATATTGACAAGTGTTTCACACACAATCCAGTGCACATTATTTTTCCGACATGTCTAAGAATCCTTTCACAAACAACTTTTGAGTGTTTCGCAAACATTTTTTGGTCCTTCGAGCCGGATCATAGACAGGCAGTGCTGTGTAGTGAGAACAATCAGCCGTGTGAACATCTGTGCGAGTGAAAATGGCCTGCGAAGAACCGCAAGGAAAGAAGTCCCAGACCTCATCGAGGTCCACGTCGCCAAATCCTCAACTCACCCTTGAGTCTCCCACGAACGCGCCTGGGGCCAGCACTGCAGGGGAAAGGGTTACGAGGGCCTTGTCACCTACGGGGCTCCCTTCAGAACTTGCATTCAAATTCGACACTCAGCACAGTCGAATTGAATCATTGACAGCACTCAAAGGCAGCATACCCACCTGTGCGCCGAATATCACTATGAAGGAACTCAAGATTTACTCAGCGCAGATGGAAGAACTTCACAAGGCCTTCCTGAAAGATCACGCCTATTTCGAGGTAACGTGGCCAAAGGCTCAACGCGATCACGACTATTTCACAAAAAAAGTGCATTTCACCGAGGCACAATTGTGCCTCAGTATCCGACTCAAAATCGGTAGGATTAAGCAGGAGCTGGAGTACTTCCAGCTTCCTGGCACTCACGACTCAACGCCAGCTCCAGGGAAGCTCCCTGAGCTGGCGATTCCCACATTTAAGGGAGATTATTTAGAATGGCCGGCCTACAGTGAGTTGTTCACCGCGATGATAGGATCGAGCAAAACACTCACCCTCATTGAGAAATTGCAGTACTTGCGGTCCAGCCTATCAGGCGAGCCAGCGCAGAAGGTGGAGGCGCTGCCCCTGAAAGGAGCCTCATTCAAACCAGCGTGGGATCTCCTTTGCGAGAGGTACCAGAATAAGAGGATCATCATCCAAACTCAGCTGGACAAACTGTGCTCTATTACTCACGTGGTCAACAAGAGTGCTCAATCACTCAACCAACTCATCGCTACAGTGGAGGAGGCGCATACGTCACTCAGCTCTGCTGATGGCCGCTGATCAGCTGGGGGACCACATAAGGGTGTACCATGTGGTCTGTCAGCTAGACAAAAACACCAGGGAGGCATGGGAGACCTCCGTAGGGTCCACTCACGAGTTTCCAACCTTCAAACAGGCGAGAGACTTTATCTCAGCCAAAGCAAGGGCTCTGGAGAGGGCGGAGGCTCCTCCCTCTCAACGCGCCTCCACGAGCTCAGCACTCAAGACCACCTCCAAGGCGATTGCACAGCGAGCATCAACTCACCTTGCATCGCAAGGAACTTCAACTCAAGGGAGATTCGTCTGCAACTGCTGCGGCGCTGACCATTTTATTGTTGTGTGCCCCAAATTTAGGAATTTGACGGTGCAGGAACGCCGCAAGGTGATCGCCAACAATATGTTGTGCTATAATTGTTGTGGGCGTCACTCGTCCACCAACTGCAAGTCTCAACACAGGTGTAAGCAGTGTGGCAATCCACACCATACCATGCTACACCTGCAGCCTCAAAAGTCAACTCAACCTCAACCAAAACAGGAAGACTCACAATCATCAAAAACTCAATAACTCCTTGGGGCAGTCGTCAATTCTAAGGAACACTCACCTGCACACTCAACCAAGCCTCACTCATCTTGCAGCCAACTCACGCTCTTAGCCACTGCGCGAGCGGACCTCATCTCACCCACGTCAACTCATCAGGTTCGTATGCTCATCGACTCTGGATCAGAACTCACCTTCGTCAAGGAGGATCTCCTCACTTAACTCAATCTTAAACGCATTCATTCAACGATCTCAATTATTGGCATTGGACGAAATAAATAGACGCAAACTAGAGGTGTCATCTCATTAACTCTGCGTTCCAATTATCGACCGTTGACAATATCTTTACGAGCCCATGTTCTCAAGTCAGTGACGTCAAGGGCACCATCCATCGAGGTGCCCAATCAAAACTGGCCTCATCTAGCAGCACTTACATTGGCAGATCCGGATTTCCTCAAACCACAATCTGTTGACGTCATCATTGGAGCGGATACATATGGACAAATCATAAAGCCCAACATAATCAGGGGCTCTCCATCCATGCCAATCGCACAACTCTCAATTTTTGGATGGCTCGTACTTGGACCGATCAACTCCTCCAATTCACTCATTCAGTCATCTTACCACACATCACTTGTACAAGAAGAAGAATCGCCGGTACGTGATCTATTGGAGAAGTTTTGGATTCAAGAGGAGCTTCCTAGAGACACTCCATCGAAACTCACCTCTGAAGAGCAAGAGTGCGAAGACCATTTCAAAACAACACACTCAAGGGATGCTACAGGACGATACGTCGTACACATCCCTCTCAAATCACCATCCAGTTTGTTGGGCAACTCGTATCACTCAGCGCGTGCATGCTTGAAACGCACACTCACCAAATTCAACAAGAACGATGAGTATCGTGAACTCTATCAAGCATTCATGTCCGAATATGAAAACCTCAATCATATGGTAAGAGCACCATCCATTTCATCTGATAATAATTCAATCTTTTATATTCCTCATCATGGAGTACTCAGGCGTGACAGCAAAACCACCAAGCTAAGGGTTGTCTTCAATGGGTCATGCGCAACAACATCTGGGCACTCACTCAATGACCTCATGCACACTGGGCAGAATCTCTTGCTCAATATCTCAGACGTGCTGTTCTGGATTCGACAACACAATTACATCTTTGCCACAGATATTACAAAAATGTACAGGCAAATTGGAGTCCACAAAGACGATCAAGATCTCCAACGCATTCTGTGGGTGGATGAGGAAGGAAAGGAGACATCATTCAAACTCACGACAGTCACATACGGAACCAAGGCTGCACCGTTTCTGGTTGTCCGAGCACTGCTACAGCTGACTGAGGACGAAGGGCATCGCTTCCCACTAGCTGTACCATCAATCACTCATGCACGATATGTCGATGACATCTTTGATGAGCAACTCATCAAAATTGCACAACAACTTAAAGACCTGTGTCACGCGTGAGGTTTTCCACTCGCCAAGTGGCACTCTACATATCTTGCATTACTCGAGGCAATATCTCCCAACTCACGAGCTGACAGCTCAACAATTTCACTCGACGACTGCCATACTAAAATTCTCGGATTACAATGGAACAGTTTCCAAGACAACTTCACATTTTTATCAAAGCCAACGTCAAAATCAGTCCCAACGAAACGTCTCATTCTCTCAGAGGTTTCACAAATATTTGATCCACTCGGTTTCCTCTCGCCAGTTATAATTCGCGCTGAAATGATTTTGCAAGAGTTCTGGCTGCAAAAACTCAGTTGGGACGATCCACTGCGACATCAAGTTACATCTCATTGGAACACCATCAGAGAAGAACTCACAAGCCTGGCCAGGCTCTCCATTCCAAGGTGGTTCAACACCTACTCCAATTCTACAGTAGAACTCCACGGATTCTCTGATGCTTCGCAACTCGCCATGGCAGCGGTAGTTTATATTACCGTATATTCACCGTCCACAAATCTCAAAGTGTCGACACTCGTGTGCTCTAAAACCAAGGTAGCACCACTCAAGAAACTCACAATCCCAAGACTCGAACTCACAGCAGCACTCATGCTGGCAAAGCTTGCCAAGTATGTTCAAGCAACTCTTCAACTCAACATTGCATCTACTCATCTGTGGACGGACTCTCAAGTGGCACTTATATGGATCAACGCAAACGCCTCACGCTGGAAGGAGTACGTTCGGAATCGTGTTAGCCAAATTCAGGAACTCACCTCACATGCATATTGGAGACACGTTCCAGGTACCTCGAACCCAGCTGATTTTGCATCTCGAGGCCTTTCAACATCACAGATTGAACGTCATCAGCTATGGTGGACGGGACCACCATGGCTTACTCAACCCAGTGACTCATGGCCATCACAATCAACTGTACTGGACGACTCAACTGAATTAGAAGCTCGTCCAGGAACCTCCACCTTACTCAACAGTCAAGAAATCAAATACCACTGGGACCTCATATACAAATTCTCAACTCTTAACAAACTCTTTCGCAATACCTCAGCTTGTTTCAGATTCATCGCAAGGCTAAGGAAATTACCCGTCGCATTGCCACTCACTTCACATACACCGAGGGATTTGGAACAGGCCCGTACCTTCTGGATGAAGGCTACTCAGGCACTCCACTTCAAGCACGAATTCAAAGTCATCAGTTCAAACTCAACACTACCCTCGTCTCACGCCTTCAGCCGACTCACCGCCTTCATCGATGAACAAGGAGTCATGCGAGTGGGAGGCAGACTTCGTAACACTCATATGAATTATGAAGGTAAACACCCTACAATCTTGCCTCGCCACTCACGTCTCCCCGATTTGATTATATACCACTCACACAAACACACTCTACATGGAGGAACTCAACTCACTCTCGCTCACATCAGACAGACCTACTGGATCATCGGGGGTAGTGCTCCGGTGAAATCACACATTCTGCGGTGTGTGGTGTGTGCTCGACAAAGGGGGATCCGTGCCCATCAGCTAATGGGTTAACTACCTCTTTCGTGAGTCACACCCTCACTGCCTTTCACCCACACTGGAATTGACTACGCTGGTCCAATTACCCTCAAGACGTGGATAGGGCGAGGAGCAAAAACACAAAAGGGCTGAATTTGTGTGTTTGTGTGCATGACGACGTCAGCTGTCCATCTTGAACTGGTGACAGACTACTCATCAGAGGGATTTATTGCAACGTATAGGCGCTTCTCAGCAAGGCGAGGGATCCCACATACCATCTACTCGGACTGTGGAACCAACTTCGTTGGCGCAGATGCAGGTCTCAAGAGCATGTTCACTCAGGGCTCCAAGCAGAATCAACAGTTGGCCTTGCTGTTTGTCAACGACAATACAGCGTGGTGCTTCAATCCACCAGCCGCTCCTCACATGGGCAGAAAATGGGAAGCTGTTGTCAAATCCATCAAGTACCATCTGCGACGAACTGTTCACGAGACTGTACTCACATATGAGGAGTTCAGCACTCTTCTCACACAGATCGAAGCCATGCTCAACTCAAGACCACTCGAGCCTCTTAGTGATGACCCTGAGAACCTTTCAACACTCACTCCAGCTCATTTCCTCATAGGAAAACCGTTAACAACTCTGCCTGAGCCATCTGTGGAACACTCAACACTCTCACCATCAGCTAGGTGGCAACTCATTCAGAAGAAGATGCAGCAGTTTTGGTCGCAATGCAGTTAAATCGCCCACTCACTATCTACAACGTCAACAGGCAATTTCAAAGTGGCATCATCAATCCAATGACATCAAGGTCGGGTCATTGGTATTCATCACCGATGAACGGTTTCCCCCGAGCAGGTGGCCACTTGCTCGGGTTCTCGCATTGCATCCTGGGAAGGATGGACTCACCAGGGTTGTGACCATCAAAACAGCAACCACCACTCTAACTAGGCCAATTGCAAAGTTGGCAGTTTTGCACGTTTCAGGTTGACATCATCAACTTCGTTGCTGACGGCGGGAGGAATGTTTGGGATTAAGCTAGTTCCCCTCACCGCCACACTCACTTCTACAACAGCACCTCGCGGGCCGCGATTTAGCGACGCTGATCGATGGGCAACACCAATCAGCGCGGATCGATCAACCAATCAGCGCGGATCGATAAGCCAATCAGGGCGCCGCGCGGCGCTCTAGGAGAAGAGTGAAGACGCGTAACGGCCGACGGCCATGTTCAAACACTCTCTTGTGTGTTCTTCACCGCGAAAGATCGTTTCGAAAAGTGTAGCGCAATTCCTACAATCTTTCACTGTTCTCGCACTCATCCTTTGTCCACTCATTTTTTCCAACTCACCACTCCCTTTTAATCATCCCACAATCACCATTGAACAATCACAAGTCACCAATCAGTAATATTGTGTGGACACCACGTGGTGAATCCACGCGGCGCATCATTTCCTTTGTACAATCATAATACAGTGCAGTGATAAATATTATCACTGCACTTTGAATCAACCGCTTTTGTCAAACTCAACATTGTTCGACGAGTGTTTCAAATAATACATATTGACAAGTGTTTCACACACAATCCAGTGCACATTATTTTTCCGACATGTCTAAGAATCCTTTCACAAACAACTTTTGAGTGTTTCGCAAACATTTTTTGGTCCTTCGAGCCGGATCATAGACAGGCAGTGCTGTGTAGTGAGAACAATCAGCCGTGTGAACATCTGTGCGAGTGAAAATGGCCTGCGAAGAACCGCAAGGAAAGAAGTCCCAGACCTCATCGAGGTCCACGTCGCCAAATCCTCAACTCACCCTTGAGTCTCCCACGAACGCGCCTGGGGCCAGCACTGCAGGGGAAAGGGTTACGAGGGCCTTGTCACCTACGGGGCTCCCTTCAGAACTTGCATTCAAATTCGACACTCAGCACAGTCGAATTGAATCATTGACAGCACTCAAAGGCAGCATACCCACCTGTGCGCCGAATATCACTATGAAGGAACTCAAGATTTACTCAGCGCAGATGGAAGAACTTCACAAGGCCTTCCTGAAAGATCACGCCTATTTCGAGGTAACGTGGCCAAAGGCTCAACGCGATCACGACTATTTCACAAAAAAAGTGCATTTCACCGAGGCACAATTGTGCCTCAGTATCCGACTCAAAATCGGTAGGATTAAGCAGGAGCTGGAGTACTTCCAGCTTCCTGGCACTCACGACTCAACGCCAGCTCCAGGGAAGCTCCCTGAGCTGGCGATTCCCACATTTAAGGGAGATTATTTAGAATGGCCGGCCTACAGTGAGTTGTTCACCGCGATGATAGGATCGAGCAAAACACTCACCCTCATTGAGAAATTGCAGTACTTGCGGTCCAGCCTATCAGGCGAGCCAGCGCAGAAGGTGGAGGCGCTGCCCCTGAAAGGAGCCTCATTCAAACCAGCGTGGGATCTCCTTTGCGAGAGGTACCAGAATAAGAGGATCATCATCCAAACTCAGCTGGACAAACTGTGCTCTATTACTCACGTGGTCAACAAGAGTGCTCAATCACTCAACCAACTCATCGCTACAGTGGAGGAGGCGCATACGTCACTCAGCTCTGCTGATGGCCGCTGATCAGCTGGGGGACCACATAAGGGTGTACCATGTGGTCTGTCAGCTAGACAAAAACACCAGGGAGGCATGGGAGACCTCCGTAGGGTCCACTCACGAGTTTCCAACCTTCAAACAGGCGAGAGACTTTATCTCAGCCAAAGCAAGGGCTCTGGAGAGGGCGGAGGCTCCTCCCTCTCAACGCGCCTCCACGAGCTCAGCACTCAAGACCACCTCCAAGGCGATTGCACAGCGAGCATCAACTCACCTTGCATCGCAAGAAACTTCAACTCAAGGGAGATTCGTCTGCAACTGCTGCGGCGCTGACCATTTTATTGTTGTGTGCCCCAAATTTAGGAATTTGACGGTGCAGGAACGCCGCAAGGTGATCGCCAACAATATGTTGTGCTATAATTGTTGTGGGCGTCACTCGTCCACCAACTGCAAGTCTCAACACAGGTGTAAGCAGTGTGGCAATCCACACCATACCATGCTACACCTGCAGCCTCAAAAGTCAACTCAACCTCAACCAAAACAGGAAGACTCACAATCATCAAAAACTCAATAACTCCTTGGGGCAGTCGTCAATTCTAAGGAACACTCACCTGCACACTCAACCAAGCCTCACTCATCTTGCAGCCAACTCACGCTCTTAGCCACTGCGCGAGCGGACCTCATCTCACCCACGTCAACTCATCAGGTTCGTATGCTCATCGACTCTGGATCAGAACTCACCTTCGTCAAGGAGGATCTCCTCACTTAACTCAATCTTAAACGCATTCATTCAACGATCTCAATTATTGGCATTGGACGAAATAAATAGACGCAAACTAGAGGTGTCATCTCATTAACTCTGCGTTCCAATTATCGACCGTTGACAATATCTTTACGAGCCCATGTTCTCAAGTCAGTGACGTCAAGGGCACCATCCATCGAGGTGCCCAATCAAAACTGGCCTCATCTAGCAGCACTTACATTGGCAGATCCGGATTTCCTCAAACCACAATCTGTTGACGTCATCATTGGAGCGGATACATATGGACAAATCATAAAGCCCAACATAATCAGGGGCTCTCCATCCATGCCAATCGCACAACTCTCAATTTTTGGATGGCTCGTACTTGGACCGATCAACTCCTCCAATTCACTCATTCAGTCATCTTACCACACATCACTTGTACAAGAAGAAGAATCGCCGGTACGTGATCTATTGGAGAAGTTTTGGATTCAAGAGGAGCTTCCTAGAGACACTCCATCGAAACTCACCTCTGAAGAGCAAGAGTGCGAAGACCATTTCAAAACAACACACTCAAGGGATGCTACAGGACGATACGTCGTACACATCCCTCTCAAATCACCATCCAGTTTGTTGGGCAACTCGTATCACTCAGCGCGTGCATGCTTGAAACGCACACTCACCAAATTCAACAAGAACGATGAGTATCGTGAACTCTATCAAGCATTCATGTCCGAATATGAAAACCTCAATCATATGGTAAGAGCACCATCCATTTCATCTGATAATAATTCAATCTTTTATATTCCTCATCATGGAGTACTCAGGCGTGACAGCAAAACCACCAAGCTAAGGGTTGTCTTCAATGGGTCATGCGCAACAACATCTGGGCACTCACTCAATGACCTCATGCACACTGGGCAGAATCTCTTGCTCAATATCTCAGACGTGCTGTTCTGGATTCGACAACACAATTACATCTTTGCCACAGATATTACAAAAATGTACAGGCAAATTGGAGTCCACAAAGACGATCAAGATCTCCAACGCATTCTGTGGGTGGATGAGGAAGGAAAGGAGACATCATTCAAACTCACGACAGTCACATACGGAACCAAGGCTGCACCGTTTCTGGTTGTCCGAGCACTGCTACAGCTGACTGAGGACGAAGGGCATCGCTTCCCACTAGCTGTACCATCAATCACTCATGCACGATATGTCGATGACATCTTTGATGAGCAACTCATCAAAATTGCACAACAACTTAAAGACCTGTGTCACGCGTGAGGTTTTCCACTCGCCAAGTGGCACTCTACATATCTTGCATTACTCGAGGCAATATCTCCCAACTCACGAGCTGACAGCTCAACAATTTCACTCGACGACTGCCATACTAAAATTCTCGGATTACAATGGAACAGTTTCCAAGACAACTTCACATTTTTATCAAAGCCAACGTCAAAATCAGTCCCAACGAAACGTCTCATTCTCTCAGAGGTTTCACAAATATTTGATCCACTCGGTTTCCTCTCGCCAGTTATAATTCGCGCTGAAATGATTTTGCAAGAGTTCTGGCTGCAAAAACTCAGTTGGGACGATCCACTGCGACATCAAGTTACATCTCATTGGAACACCATCAGAGAAGAACTCACAAGCCTGGCCAGGCTCTCCATTCCAAGGTGGTTCAACACCTACTCCAATTCTACAGTAGAACTCCACGGATTCTCTGATGCTTCGCAACTCGCCATGGCAGCGGTAGTTTATATTACCGTATATTCACCGTCCACAAATCTCAAAGTGTCGACACTCGTGTGCTCTAAAACCAAGGTAGCACCACTCAAGAAACTCACAATCCCAAGACTCGAACTCACAGCAGCACTCATGCTGGCAAAGCTTGCCAAGTATGTTCAAGCAACTCTTCAACTCAACATTGCATCTACTCATCTGTGGACGGACTCTCAAGTGGCACTTATATGGATCAACGCAAACGCCTCACGCTGGAAGGAGTACGTTCGGAATCGTGTTAGCCAAATTCAGGAACTCACCTCACATGCATATTGGAGACACGTTCCAGGTACCTCGAACCCAGCTGATTTTGCATCTCGAGGCCTTTCAACATCACAGATTGAACGTCATCAGCTATGGTGGACGGGACC
Organism: Andrena camellia; assembly: GCA_029448645.1. Taxonomy (NCBI): domain Eukaryota; kingdom Metazoa; phylum Arthropoda; class Insecta; order Hymenoptera; family Andrenidae; genus Andrena; species Andrena camellia. The sequence continues at coordinate 41,708,963 of CM055678.1, read as the reverse complement.
ACCATGGCTTACTCAACCCAGTGACTCATGGCCATCACAATCAACTGTACTGGACGACTCAACTGAATTAGAAGCTCGTCCAGGAACCTCCACCTTACTCAACAGTCAAGAAATCAAATACCACTGGGACCTCATATACAAATTCTCAACTCTTAACAAACTCTTTCGCAATACCTCAGCTTGTTTCAGATTCATCGCAAGGCTAAGGAAATTACCCGTCGCATTGCCACTCACTTCACATACACCGAGGGATTTGGAACAGGCCCGTACCTTCTGGATGAAGGCTACTCAGGCACTCCACTTCAAGCACGAATTCAAAGTCATCAGTTCAAACTCAACACTACCCTCGTCTCACGCCTTCAGCCGACTCACCGCCTTCATCGATGAACAAGGAGTCATGCGAGTGGGAGGCAGACTTCGTAACACTCATATGAATTATGAAGGTAAACACCCTACAATCTTGCCTCGCCACTCACGTCTCCCCGATTTGATTATATACCACTCACACAAACACACTCTACATGGAGGAACTCAACTCACTCTCGCTCACATCAGACAGACCTACTGGATCATCGGGGGTAGTGCTCCGGTGAAATCACACATTCTGCGGTGTGTGGTGTGTGCTCGACAAAGGGGGATCCGTGCCCATCAGCTAATGGGTTAACTACCTCTTTCGTGAGTCACACCCTCACTGCCTTTCACCCACACTGGAATTGACTACGCTGGTCCAATTACCCTCAAGACGTGGATAGGGCGAGGAGCAAAAACACAAAAGGGCTGAATTTGTGTGTTTGTGTGCATGACGACGTCAGCTGTCCATCTTGAACTGGTGACAGACTACTCATCAGAGGGATTTATTGCAACGTATAGGCGCTTCTCAGCAAGGCGAGGGATCCCACATACCATCTACTCGGACTGTGGAACCAACTTCGTTGGCGCAGATGCAGGTCTCAAGAGCATGTTCACTCAGGGCTCCAAGCAGAATCAACAGTTGGCCTTGCTGTTTGTCAACGACAATACAGCGTGGTGCTTCAATCCACCAGCCGCTCCTCACATGGGCAGAAAATGGGAAGCTGTTGTCAAATCCATCAAGTACCATCTGCGACGAACTGTTCACGAGACTGTACTCACATATGAGGAGTTCAGCACTCTTCTCACACAGATCGAAGCCATGCTCAACTCAAGACCACTCGAGCCTCTTAGTGATGACCCTGAGAACCTTTCAACACTCACTCCAGCTCATTTCCTCATAGGAAAACCGTTAACAACTCTGCCTGAGCCATCTGTGGAACACTCAACACTCTCACCATCAGCTAGGTGGCAACTCATTCAGAAGAAGATGCAGCAGTTTTGGTCGCAATGCAGTTAAATCGCCCACTCACTATCTACAACGTCAACAGGCAATTTCAAAGTGGCATCATCAATCCAATGACATCAAGGTCGGGTCATTGGTATTCATCACCGATGAACGGTTTCCCCGAGCAGGTGGCCACTTGCTCGGGTTCTCGCATTGCATCCTGGGAAGGATGGACTCACCAGGGTTGTGACCATCAAAACAGCAACCACCACTCTAACTAGGCCAATTGCAAAGTTGGCAGTTTTGCACGTTTCAGGTTGACATCATCAACTTCGTTGCTGACGGCGGGAGGAATGTTTGGGATTAAGCTAGTTCCCCTCACCGCCACACTCACTTCTACAACAGCACCTCGCGGGCCGCGATTTAGCGACGCTGATCGATGGGCAACACCAATCAGCGCGGATCGATCAACCAATCAGCGCGGATCGATAAGCCAATCAGGGCGCCGCGCGGCGCTCTAGGAGAAGAGTGAAGACGCGTAACGGCCGACGGCCATGTTCAAACACTCTCTTGTGTGTTCTTCACCGCGAAAGATCGTTTCGAAAAGTGTAGCGCAATTCCTACAATCTTTCACTGTTCTCGCACTCATCCTTTGTCCACTCATTTTTTCCAACTCACCACTCCCTTTTAATCATCCCACAATCACCATTGAACAATCACAAGTCACCAATCAGTAATATTGTGTGGACACCACGTGGTGAATCCACGCGGCGCATCATTTCCTTTGTACAATCATAATACAGTGCAGTGATAAATATTATCACTGCACTTTGAATCAACCGCTTTTGTCAAACTCAACATTGTTCGACGAGTGTTTCAAATAATACATATTGACAAGTGTTTCACACACAATCCAGTGCACATTATTTTTCCGACATGTCTAAGAATCCTTTCACAAACAACTTTTGAGTGTTTCGCAAACATTTTTTGGTCCTTCGAGCCGGATCATAGACAGGCAGTGCTGTGTAGTGAGAACAATCAGCCGTGTGAACATCTGTGCGAGTGAAAATGGCCTGCGAAGAACCGCAAGGAAAGAAGTCCCAGACCTCATCGAGGTCCACGTCGCCAAATCCTCAACTCACCCTTGAGTCTCCCACGAACGCGCCTGGGGCCAGCACTGCAGGGGAAAGGGTTACGAGGGCCTTGTCACCTACGGGGCTCCCTTCAGAACTTGCATTCAAATTCGACACTCAGCACAGTCGAATTGAATCATTGACAGCACTCAAAGGCAGCATACCCACCTGTGCGCCGAATATCACTATGAAGGAACTCAAGATTTACTCAGCGCAGATGGAAGAACTTCACAAGGCCTTCCTGAAAGATCACGCCTATTTCGAGGTAACGTGGCCAAAGGCTCAACGCGATCACGACTATTTCACAAAAAAAGTGCATTTCACCGAGGCACAATTGTGCCTCAGTATCCGACTCAAAATCGGTAGGATTAAGCAGGAGCTGGAGTACTTCCAGCTTCCTGGCACTCACGACTCAACGCCAGCTCCAGGGAAGCTCCCTGAGCTGGCGATTCCCACATTTAAGGGAGATTATTTAGAATGGCCGGCCTACAGTGAGTTGTTCACCGCGATGATAGGATCGAGCAAAACACTCACCCTCATTGAGAAATTGCAGTACTTGCGGTCCAGCCTATCAGGCGAGCCAGCGCAGAAGGTGGAGGCGCTGCCCCTGAAAGGAGCCTCATTCAAACCAGCGTGGGATCTCCTTTGCGAGAGGTACCAGAATAAGAGGATCATCATCCAAACTCAGCTGGACAAACTGTGCTCTATTACTCACGTGGTCAACAAGAGTGCTCAATCACTCAACCAACTCATCGCTACAGTGGAGGAGGCGCATACGTCACTCAGCTCTGCTGATGGCCGCTGATCAGCTGGGGGACCACATAAGGGTGTACCATGTGGTCTGTCAGCTAGACAAAAACACCAGGGAGGCATGGGAGACCTCCGTAGGGTCCACTCACGAGTTTCCAACCTTCAAACAGGCGAGAGACTTTATCTCAGCCAAAGCAAGGGCTCTGGAGAGGGCGGAGGCTCCTCCCTCTCAACGCGCCTCCACGAGCTCAGCACTCAAGACCACCTCCAAGGCGATTGCACAGCGAGCATCAACTCACCTTGCATCGCAAGAAACTTCAACTCAAGGGAGATTCGTCTGCAACTGCTGCGGCGCTGACCATTTTATTGTTGTGTGCCCCAAATTTAGGAATTTGACGGTGCAGGAACGCCGCAAGGTGATCGCCAACAATATGTTGTGCTATAATTGTTGTGGGCGTCACTCGTCCACCAACTGCAAGTCTCAACACAGGTGTAAGCAGTGTGGCAATCCACACCATACCATGCTACACCTGCAGCCTCAAAAGTCAACTCAACCTCAACCAAAACAGGAAGACTCACAATCATCAAAAACTCAATAACTCCTTGGGGCAGTCGTCAATTCTAAGGAACACTCACCTGCACACTCAACCAAGCCTCACTCATCTTGCAGCCAACTCACGCTCTTAGCCACTGCGCGAGCGGACCTCATCTCACCCACGTCAACTCATCAGGTTCGTATGCTCATCGACTCTGGATCAGAACTCACCTTCGTCAAGGAGGATCTCCTCACTTAACTCAATCTTAAACGCATTCATTCAACGATCTCAATTATTGGCATTGGACGAAATAAATAGACGCAAACTAGAGGTGTCATCTCATTAACTCTGCGTTCCAATTATCGACCGTTGACAATATCTTTACGAGCCCATGTTCTCAAGTCAGTGACGTCAAGGGCACCATCCATCGAGGTGCCCAATCAAAACTGGCCTCATCTAGCAGCACTTACATTGGCAGATCCGGATTTCCTCAAACCACAATCTGTTGACGTCATCATTGGAGCGGATACATATGGACAAATCATAAAGCCCAACATAATCAGGGGCTCTCCATCCATGCCAATCGCACAACTCTCAATTTTTGGATGGCTCGTACTTGGACCGATCAACTCCTCCAATTCACTCATTCAGTCATCTTACCACACATCACTTGTACAAGAAGAAGAATCGCCGGTACGTGATCTATTGGAGAAGTTTTGGATTCAAGAGGAGCTTCCTAGAGACACTCCATCGAAACTCACCTCTGAAGAGCAAGAGTGCGAAGACCATTTCAAAACAACACACTCAAGGGATGCTACAGGACGATACGTCGTACACATCCCTCTCAAATCACCATCCAGTTTGTTGGGCAACTCGTATCACTCAGCGCGTGCATGCTTGAAACGCACACTCACCAAATTCAACAAGAACGATGAGTATCGTGAACTCTATCAAGCATTCATGTCCGAATATGAAAACCTCAATCATATGGTAAGAGCACCATCCATTTCATCTGATAATAATTCAATCTTTTATATTCCTCATCATGGAGTACTCAGGCGTGACAGCAAAACCACCAAGCTAAGGGTTGTCTTCAATGGGTCATGCGCAACAACATCTGGGCACTCACTCAATGACCTCATGCACACTGGGCAGAATCTCTTGCTCAATATCTCAGACGTGCTGTTCTGGATTCGACAACACAATTACATCTTTGCCACAGATATTACAAAAATGTACAGGCAAATTGGAGTCCACAAAGACGATCAAGATCTCCAACGCATTCTGTGGGTGGATGAGGAAGGAAAGGAGACATCATTCAAACTCACGACAGTCACATACGGAACCAAGGCTGCACCGTTTCTGGTTGTCCGAGCACTGCTACAGCTGACTGAGGACGAAGGGCATCGCTTCCCACTAGCTGTACCATCAATCACTCATGCACGATATGTCGATGACATCTTTGATGAGCAACTCATCAAAATTGCACAACAACTTAAAGACCTGTGTCACGCGTGAGGTTTTCCACTCGCCAAGTGGCACTCTACATATCTTGCATTACTCGAGGCAATATCTCCCAACTCACGAGCTGACAGCTCAACAATTTCACTCGACGACTGCCATACTAAAATTCTCGGATTACAATGGAACAGTTTCCAAGACAACTTCACATTTTTATCAAAGCCAACGTCAAAATCAGTCCCAACGAAACGTCTCATTCTCTCAGAGGTTTCACAAATATTTGATCCACTCGGTTTCCTCTCGCCAGTTATAATTCGCGCTGAAATGATTTTGCAAGAGTTCTGGCTGCAAAAACTCAGTTGGGACGATCCACTGCGACATCAAGTTACATCTCATTGGAACACCATCAGAGAAGAACTCACAAGCCTGGCCAGGCTCTCCATTCCAAGGTGGTTCAACACCTACTCCAATTCTACAGTAGAACTCCACGGATTCTCTGATGCTTCGCAACTCGCCATGGCAGCGGTAGTTTATATTACCGTATATTCACCGTCCACAAATCTCAAAGTGTCGACACTCGTGTGCTCTAAAACCAAGGTAGCACCACTCAAGAAACTCACAATCCCAAGACTCGAACTCACAGCAGCACTCATGCTGGCAAAGCTTGCCAAGTATGTTCAAGCAACTCTTCAACTCAACATTGCATCTACTCATCTGTGGACGGACTCTCAAGTGGCACTTATATGGATCAACGCAAACGCCTCACGCTGGAAGGAGTACGTTCGGAATCGTGTTAGCCAAATTCAGGAACTCACCTCACATGCATATTGGAGACACGTTCCAGGTACCTCGAACCCAGCTGATTTTGCATCTCGAGGCCTTTCAACATCACAGATTGAACGTCATCAGCTATGGTGGACGGGACCACCATGGCTTACTCAACCCAGTGACTCATGGCCATCACAATCAACTGTACTGGACGACTCAACTGAATTAGAAGCTCGTCCAGGAACCTCCACCTTACTCAACAGTCAAGAAATCAAATACCACTGGGACCTCATATACAAATTCTCAACTCTTAACAAACTCTTTCGCAATACCTCAGCTTGTTTCAGATTCATCGCAAGGCTAAGGAAATTACCCGTCGCATTGCCACTCACTTCACATACACCGAGGGATTTGGAACAGGCCCGTACCTTCTGGATGAAGGCTACTCAGGCACTCCACTTCAAGCACGAATTCAAAGTCATCAGTTCAAACTCAACACTACCCTCGTCTCACGCCTTCAGCCGACTCACCGCCTTCATCGATGAACAAGGAGTCATGCGAGTGGGAGGCAGACTTCGTAACACTCATATGAATTATGAAGGTAAACACCCTACAATCTTGCCTCGCCACTCACGTCTCCCCGATTTGATTATATACCACTCACACAAACACACTCTACATGGAGGAACTCAACTCACTCTCGCTCACATCAGACAGACCTACTGGATCATCGGGGGTAGTGCTCCGGTGAAATCACACATTCTGCGGTGTGTGGTGTGTGCTCGACAAAGGGGGATCCGTGCCCATCAGCTAATGGGTTAACTACCTCTTTCGTGAGTCACACCCTCACTGCCTTTCACCCACACTGGAATTGACTACGCTGGTCCAATTACCCTCAAGACGTGGATAGGGCGAGGAGCAAAAACACAAAAGGGCTGAATTTGTGTGTTTGTGTGCATGACGACGTCAGCTGTCCATCTTGAACTGGTGACAGACTACTCATCAGAGGGATTTATTGCAACGTATAGGCGCTTCTCAGCAAGGCGAGGGATCCCACATACCATCTACTCGGACTGTGGAACCAACTTCGTTGGCGCAGATGCAGGTCTCAAGAGCATGTTCACTCAGGGCTCCAAGCAGAATCAACAGTTGGCCTTGCTGTTTGTCAACGACAATACAGCGTGGTGCTTCAATCCACCAGCCGCTCCTCACATGGGCAGAAAATGGGAAGCTGTTGTCAAATCCATCAAGTACCATCTGCGACGAACTGTTCACGAGACTGTACTCACATATGAGGAGTTCAGCACTCTTCTCACACAGATCGAAGCCATGCTCAACTCAAGACCACTCGAGCCTCTTAGTGATGACCCTGAGAACCTTTCAACACTCACTCCAGCTCATTTCCTCATAGGAAAACCGTTAACAACTCTGCCTGAGCCATCTGTGGAACACTCAACACTCTCACCATCAGCTAGGTGGCAACTCATTCAGAAGAAGATGCAGCAGTTTTGGTCGCAATGCAGTTAAATCGCCCACTCACTATCTACAACGTCAACAGGCAATTTCAAAGTGGCATCATCAATCCAATGACATCAAGGTCGGGTCATTGGTATTCATCACCGATGAACGGTTTCCCCCGAGCAGGTGGCCACTTGCTCGGGTTCTCGCATTGCATCCTGGGAAGGATGGACTCACCAGGGTTGTGACCATCAAAACAGCAACCACCACTCTAACTAGGCCAATTGCAAAGTTGGCAGTTTTGCACGTTTCAGGTTGACATCATCAACTTCGTTGCTGACGGCGGGAGGAATGTTTGGGATTAAGCTAGTTCCCCTCACCGCCACACTCACTTCTACAACAGCACCTCGCGGGCCGCGATTTAGCGACGCTGATCGATGGGCAACACCAATCAGCGCGGATCGATCAACCAATCAGCGCGGATCGATAAGCCAATCAGGGCGCCGCGCGGCGCTCTAGGAGAAGAGTGAAGACGCGTAACGGCCGACGGCCATGTTCAAACACTCTCTTGTGTGTTCTTCACCGCGAAAGATCGTTTCGAAAAGTGTAGCGCAATTCCTACAATCTTTCACTGTTCTCGCACTCATCCTTTGTCCACTCATTTTTTCCAACTCACCACTCCCTTTTAATCATCCCACAATCACCATTGAACAATCACAAGTCACCAATCAGTAATATTGTGTGGACACCACGTGGTGAATCCACGCGGCGCATCATTTCCTTTGTACAATCATAATACAGTGCAGTGATAAATATTATCACTGCACTTTGAATCAACCGCTTTTGTCAAACTCAACATTGTTCGACGAGTGTTTCAAATAATACATATTGACAAGTGTTTCACACACAATCCAGTGCACATTATTTTTCCGACATGTCTAAGAATCCTTTCACAAACAACTTTTGAGTGTTTCGCAAACATTTTTTGGTCCTTCGAGCCGGATCATAGACAGGCAGTGCTGTGTAGTGAGAACAATCAGCCGTGTGAACATCTGTGCGAGTGAAAATGGCCTGCGAAGAACCGCAAGGAAAGAAGTCCCAGACCTCATCGAGGTCCACGTCGCCAAATCCTCAACTCACCCTTGAGTCTCCCACGAACGCGCCTGGGGCCAGCACTGCAGGGGAAAGGGTTACGAGGGCCTTGTCACCTACGGGGCTCCCTTCAGAACTTGCATTCAAATTCGACACTCAGCACAGTCGAATTGAATCATTGACAGCACTCAAAGGCAGCATACCCACCTGTGCGCCGAATATCACTATGAAGGAACTCAAGATTTACTCAGCGCAGATGGAAGAACTTCACAAGGCCTTCCTGAAAGATCACGCCTATTTCGAGGTAACGTGGCCAAAGGCTCAACGCGATCACGACTATTTCACAAAAAAAGTGCATTTCACCGAGGCACAATTGTGCCTCAGTATCCGACTCAAAATCGGTAGGATTAAGCAGGAGCTGGAGTACTTCCAGCTTCCTGGCACTCACGACTCAACGCCAGCTCCAGGGAAGCTCCCTGAGCTGGCGATTCCCACATTTAAGGGAGATTATTTAGAATGGCCGGCCTACAGTGAGTTGTTCACCGCGATGATAGGATCGAGCAAAACACTCACCCTCATTGAGAAATTGCAGTACTTGCGGTCCAGCCTATCAGGCGAGCCAGCGCAGAAGGTGGAGGCGCTGCCCCTGAAAGGAGCCTCATTCAAACCAGCGTGGGATCTCCTTTGCGAGAGGTACCAGAATAAGAGGATCATCATCCAAACTCAGCTGGACAAACTGTGCTCTATTACTCACGTGGTCAACAAGAGTGCTCAATCACTCAACCAACTCATCGCTACAGTGGAGGAGGCGCATACGTCACTCAGCTCTGCTGATGGCCGCTGATCAGCTGGGGGACCACATAAGGGTGTACCATGTGGTCTGTCAGCTAGACAAAAACACCAGGGAGGCATGGGAGACCTCCGTAGGGTCCACTCACGAGTTTCCAACCTTCAAACAGGCGAGAGACTTTATCTCAGCCAAAGCAAGGGCTCTGGAGAGGGCGGAGGCTCCTCCCTCTCAACGCGCCTCCACGAGCTCAGCACTCAAGACCACCTCCAAGGCGATTGCACAGCGAGCATCAACTCACCTTGCATCGCAAGAAACTTCAACTCAAGGGAGATTCGTCTGCAACTGCTGCGGCGCTGACCATTTTATTGTTGTGTGCCCCAAATTTAGGAATTTGACGGTGCAGGAACGCCGCAAGGTGATCGCCAACAATATGTTGTGCTATAATTGTTGTGGGCGTCACTCGTCCACCAACTGCAAGTCTCAACACAGGTGTAAGCAGTGTGGCAATCCACACCATACCATGCTACACCTGCAGCCTCAAAAGTCAACTCAACCTCAACCAAAACAGGAAGACTCACAATCATCAAAAACTCAATAACTCCTTGGGGCAGTCGTCAATTCTAAGGAACACTCACCTGCACACTCAACCAAGCCTCACTCATCTTGCAGCCAACTCACGCTCTTAGCCACTGCGCGAGCGGACCTCATCTCACCCACGTCAACTCATCAGGTTCGTATGCTCATCGACTCTGGATCAGAACTCACCTTCGTCAAGGAGGATCTCCTCACTTAACTCAATCTTAAACGCATTCATTCAACGATCTCAATTATTGGCATTGGACGAAATAAATCGATGCAAACTAGAGGTGTCATCTCATTAACTCTGCGTTCCAATTATCGACCGTTGACAATATCTTTACGAGCCCATGTTCTCAAGTCAGTGACGTCAAGGGCACCATCCATCGAGGTGCCCAATCAAAACTGGCCTCATCTAGCAGCACTTACATTGGCAGATCCGGATTTCCTCAAACCACAATCTGTTGACGTCATCATTGGAGCGGATACATATGGACAAATCATAAAGCCCAACATAATCAGGGGCTCTCCATCCATGCCAATCGCACAACTCTCAATTTTTGGATGGCTCGTACTTGGACCGATCAACTCCTCCAATTCACTCATTCAGTCATCTTACCACACATCACTTGTACAAGAAGAAGAATCGCCGGTACGTGATCTATTGGAGAAGTTTTGGATTCAAGAGGAGCTTCCTAGAGACACTCCATCGAAACTCACCTCTGAAGAGCAAGAGTGCGAAGACCATTTCAAAACAACACACTCAAGGGATGCTACAGGACGATACGTCGTACACATCCCTCTCAAATCACCATCCAGTTTGTTGGGCAACTCGTATCACTCAGCGCGTGCATGCTTGAAACGCACACTCACCAAATTCAACAAGAACGATGAGTATCGTGAACTCTATCAAGCATTCATGTCCGAATATGAAAACCTCAATCATATGGTAAGAGCACCATCCATTTCATCTGATAATAATTCAATCTTTTATATTCCTCATCATGGAGTACTCAGGCGTGACAGCAAAACCACCAAGCTAAGGGTTGTCTTCAATGGGTCATGCGCAACAACATCTGGGCACTCACTCAATGACCTCATGCACACTGGGCAGAATCTCTTGCTCAATATCTCAGACGTGCTGTTCTGGATTCGACAACACAATTACATCTTTGCCACAGATATTACAAAAATGTACAGGCAAATTGGAGTCCACAAAGACGATCAAGATCTCCAACGCATTCTGTGGGTGGATGAGGAAGGAAAGGAGACATCATTCAAACTCACGACAGTCACATACGGAACCAAGGCTGCACCGTTTCTGGTTGTCCGAGCACTGCTACAGCTGACTGAGGACGAAGGGCATCGCTTCCCACTAGCTGTACCATCAATCACTCATGCACGATATGTCGATGACATCTTTGATGAGCAACTCATCAAAATTGCACAACAACTTAAAGACCTGTGTCACGCGTGAGGTTTTCCACTCGCCAAGTGGCACTCTACATATCTTGCATTACTCGAGGCAATATCTCCCAACTCACAAGCTGACAGCTCAACAATTTCACTCGACGACTGCCATACTAAAATTCTCGGATTACAATGGAACAGTTTCCAAGACAACTTCACATTTTTATCAAAGCCAACGTCAAAATCAGTCCCAACGAAACGTCTCATTCTCTCAGAGGTTTCACAAATATTTGATCCACTCGGTTTCCTCTCGCCAGTTATAATTCGCGCTGAAATGATTTTGCAAGAGTTCTGGCTGCAAAAACTCAGTTGGGACGATCCACTGCGACATCAAGTTACATCTCATTGGAACACCATCAGAGAAGAACTCACAAGCCTGGCCAGGCTCTCCATTCCAAGGTGGTTCAACACCTACTCCAATTCTACAGTAGAACTCCACGGATTCTCTGATGCTTCGCAACTCGCCATGGCAGCGGTAGTTTATATTACCGTATATTCACCGTCCACAAATCTCAAAGTGTCGACACTCGTGTGCTCTAAAACCAAGGTAGCACCACTCAAGAAACTCACAATCCCAAGACTCGAACTCACAGCAGCACTCATGCTGGCAAAGCTTGCCAAGTATGTTCAAGCAACTCTTCAACTCAACATTGCATCTACTCATCTGTGGACGGACTCTCAAGTGGCACTTATATGGATCAACGCAAACGCCTCACGCTGGAAGGAGTACGTTCGGAATCGTGTTAGCCAAATTCAGGAACTCACCTCACATGCATATTGGAGACACGTTCCAGGTACCTCGAACCCAGCTGATTTTGCATCTCGAGGCCTTTCAACATCACAGATTGAACGTCATCAGCTATGGTGGACGGGACCACCATGGCTTACTCAACCCAGTGACTCATGGCCATCACAATCAACTGTACTGGACGACTCAACTGAATTAGAAGCTCGTCCAGGAACCTCCACCTTACTCAACAGTCAAGAAATCAAATACCACTGGGACCTCATATACAAATTCTCAACTCTTAACAAACTCTTTCGCAATACCTCAGCTTGTTTCAGATTCATCGCAAGGCTAAGGAAATTACCCGTCGCATTGCCACTCACTTCACATACACCGAGGGATTTGGAACAGGCCCGTACCTTCTGGATGAAGGCTACTCAGGCACTCCACTTCAAGCACGAATTCAAAGTCATCAGTTCAAACTCAACACTACCCTCGTCTCACGCCTTCAGCCGACTCACCGCCTTCATCGATGAACAAGGAGTCATGCGAGTGGGAGGCAGACTTCGTAACACTCATATGAATTATGAAGGTAAACACCCTACAATCTTGCCTCGCCACTCACGTCTCCCCGATTTGATTATATACCACTCACACAAACACACTCTACATGGAGGAACTCAACTCACTCTCGCTCACATCAGACAGACCTACTGGATCATCGGGGGTAGTGCTCCGGTGAAATCACACATTCTGCGGTGTGTGGTGTGTGCTCGACAAAGGGGGATCCGTGCCCATCAGCTAATGGGTTAACTACCTCTTTCGTGAGTCACACCCTCACTGCCTTTCACCCACACTGGAATTGACTACGCTGGTCCAATTACCCTCAAGACGTGGATAGGGCGAGGAGCAAAAACACAAAAGGGCTGAATTTGTGTGTTTGTGTGCATGACGACGTCAGCTGTCCATCTTGAACTGGTGACAGACTACTCATCAGAGGGATTTATTGCAACGTATAGGCGCTTCTCAGCAAGGCGAGGGATCCCACATACCATCTACTCGGACTGTGGAACCAACTTCGTTGGCGCAGATGCAGGTCTCAAGAGCATGTTCACTCAGGGCTCCAAGCAGAATCAACAGTTGGCCTTGCTGTTTGTCAACGACAATACAGCGTGGTGCTTCAATCCACCAGCCGCTCCTCACATGGGCAGAAAATGGGAAGCTGTTGTCAAATCCATCAAGTACCATCTGCGACGAACTGTTCACGAGACTGTACTCACATATGAGGAGTTCAGCACTCTTCTCACACAGATCGAAGCCATGCTCAACTCAAGACCACTCGAGCCTCTTAGTGATGACCCTGAGAACCTTTCAACACTCACTCCAGCTCATTTCCTCATAGGAAAACCGTTAACAACTCTGCCTGAGCCATCTGTGGAACACTCAACACTCTCACCATCAGCTAGGTGGCAACTCATTCAGAAGAAGATGCAGCAGTTTTGGTCGCAATGCAGTTAAATCGCCCACTCACTATCTACAACGTCAACAGGCAATTTCAAAGTGGCATCATCAATCCAATGACATCAAGGTCGGGTCATTGGTATTCATCACCGATGAACGGTTTCCCCCGAGCAGGTGGCCACTTGCTCGGGTTCTCGCATTGCATCCTGGGAAGGATGGACTCACCAGGGTTGTGACCATCAAAACAGCAACCACCACTCTAACTAGGCCAATTGCAAAGTTGGCAGTTTTGCACGTTTCAGGTTGACATCATCAACTTCGTTGCTGACGGCGGGAGGAATGTTTGGGATTAAGCTAGTTCCCCTCACCGCCACACTCACTTCTACAACAGCACCTCGCGGGCCGCGATTTAGCGACGCTGATCGATGGGCAACACCAATCAGCGCGGATCGATCAACCAATCAGCGCGGATCGATAAGCCAATCAGGGCGCCGCGCGGCGCTCTAGGAGAAGAGTGAAGACGCGTAACGGCCGACGGCCATGTTCAAACACTCTCTTGTGTGTTCTTCACCGCGAAAGATCGTTTCGAAAAGTGTAGCGCAATTCCTACAATCTTTCACTGTTCTCGCACTCATCCTTTGTCCACTCATTTTTTCCAACTCACCACTCCCTTTTAATCATCCCACAATCACCATTGAACAATCACAAGTCCCCAATCAGTAATATTGCGTGGACACCACGTGGTGAATCCACGCGGCGCATCACTTCCTTTGTACAATCATAATACAGTGCAGTGATAAATATTATCACTGCAGTTTGAATCAACCGCTTTTGTCAAACTCAACATTGTTCGACGAGTGTTTCAAATAATACATATTGACAAGTGTTTCACACACAATCCAGTGCACATTACTTTTCCGACCTGTCTAAGAATCCTTTCACAAACAACTTTTGAGTGTTTCGCAAACATGACACCAACTTTTGAGTGTTTCGCAAACGTGTTTCGCAGCATGAATCCAAATTTAGCTTGTCCTCTTGATTTATTTTTTATGCATACGGAACAATTTTTGCATATTTGTTTAACGTTTTTTGTTAGGTTCTTTGCAGTATAAAATGTGCTAATCTTTTTAAGCATTTGGTTGATTCCTAAATAGCACATTTTCTTATGTACATTTTTAATAAACTCAATACTGAATGGTTCTGATAGAATTATCTTTTCTTTTTTGTTGATTTTCTTGTACTATACATTTTGTTTTGTAATTAATCTCTCTCTATTGTAATATATTTCTTTATTTTTTTCTTGATCCAATAAAATATCTTTTAGATTTATTAAATTGACAACTTTTAGTGTCTTTTCTTTATTTGTATCTGATTCCAATACTGGGTTTCTACTTAGAGCATCAGCTTCCAGATTACTTTTTCCTGGATTATATTTTATTTTAATGTCGTATTGTGACAGATAATATGTTAAATCTCCCAATTCCTCATCAGGTCTGGATTTTATATTCAAGTTTTCCAATGGTTTGTGATCACAATATACCTCAAATGACTTTCCAATTAGCCAGAAATGCCAGTATTTTATGGCTTCTTTTATTGCTAAACATTCCAAGTAAATTGCTTTTTTTCGTTTTTGGAACTCATTTAATTTCTTTGAGAAGTAGGCTACTGGTTTCTCTTCGCCATTTACTTGAGCTTGTTTTAAAACTGCTCCAATTCCTTGTAAAGATGCATCTGTGTAAATTTTTATTGGAAGACTATGATCAAATATTTCCAAAATTGGTTGAGAACATAGTAGTATTTTAATATTATCAAATGATTTTTGGCATTCTTCTGACCAGATGAATTGTTGATTTTTTCTAAGTAAATTGTGAAGAGGGTCCAGTATCATTGCTCTATTTTGGATATATTTATGGTAAAAATTAATTTTTCCTAAAAACTGTCTCACATTTTGTTTTGTTTTTGGAACAGGGAAATTCTTGATTGATATTACATTATCTTTTCATGGACTTAATGTATTGTTTGTTATTATGTGTTGTGAAAGTACATGTTATGTTGGTATGAATGGTGGGATGGTATGAACAGAAGAACAGGAGAACGTCGAGTGAAAGAGAACAAAATGTAACGACAACGTAAAACACGTTTTATTATACTTATCGCTGTAAATGGAAAAGACTGATACAACAAGATGTAAAAAACTAGCAGTAATCATTAAGTAAAGTTGAAGCACATAGAAGGGTTATTAAACCAAATATATATAGATAGTCAACATCAAGGTTTCTTTATTCTTTCAATTTCCTTAACAAGGGTTATGGGCCCAGTACCCACGTGGTCGAAAAATTGAAAAGACGCAAAATAAGATTAATTGATAATAAGGTTGAACAATGTTGACGAACACGCATATAAACTATCTGCTTCAATTTGATGGGACAAATTTCTCAAATTGGAAATTTCGTATGCTGGCAATTCTGGAAGAGAAAGGGGTCAGAAAAGTAGTAGAAGACCCAGTTGAAATAAGTGCCAACTATGCTAAAGAAGATAGTACTGCTAAAGCAATTATAATACAATGTATAACTGACAAGCACTTGGAATATGTGAAAGACAAGCGACATGCAAAAGACATGTTTGAGGCCTTAAAAAATGTCTTTGAAAGGAAAACTGTTTTCACAAAGTTATATATAAAGAAGAAATTGCTGTCGCTAAAATTGAAAGACAACGAGAAGCTGGAACAACACTTCGTCAAGTTTGACTCACTGATAAGAGATCTTGAAGCAGCATCGGGTACAAAGTTCGATGAAGATGACAAGGTATGTCACTTGCTATTAACGGTTCCTTCAAGCTACGACAACGTAGTAACTGCCATCGAAACCATAACTACGAAAGTCACGCTGGACTTCGTTAAGACAAGACTGTTGGAATATGAACTAAAAAAGGAAAACTCATCTGGATCAAACCTCGAAGGGGAAACGAGTTTTCTTGTATGCTATGGCTGCGGAAAAAAGGGACACAAGAAGTTTGAATGCCCAAGCAAATCGAAGGAAAATAAAAACCAAGCAAGGAGAGGAAAACCACATTTAAGCAACAGGGGAAAGAACAATCATGCAAGATTAGCTACTGACAACAGTGGCATTACGTTCTTAGCGATGCATGACGATCATCGCTGTCTAAGCGTGGAAGAAGAAGTAAATACTGTGACTTTCTTCGTAGACTCAGGAGCTTCAGAACACCTAGTGACGGAAGAACTAGAGAAATACATGGTATCTATTAAGACGATCGATCATGAAGCACAAATTAAGGTAGCAAATGGTGACACGTTAAAGACAAATAAAAAGGGAACGTTACCGCTATATTAGAAAGGTGAAAAAATATGGTTGGAAGCATTTATAGTAAAGGATTTAAGTCACAATCTCATTTCAGTCAATCAACTGACAACTAGGAAGTTCAAATTAATATTTGAAGGAGATGTTGCAAGAATAATAGGCAATGGGTTGAACAGCACACTGATTAAAACCGGAAAAACCTACCGAATGAGTTTTGAAATAAGATGCGAAGAAAAAAGTGCACTCTTAGGAGCACAAGACCTATCTCTGTGGCACAGAAGAATGGGTCATCTAAACAGAAAAAGTTTAATAAGCATGAAACTGCCCGTCGAAGAAGAAGATTGCGAATTGTGTATCAAGGGCAAGTTCACAAGAACACCGTACAAAAGATGTGAACTCCCTCGTTCGCACAGAAAGGGAGAATTGATACCCACGGATTTGTGCGAACCAATCACTCCCACCACAATTAATGGTGAAAGATATTTCCAGACAATCACCGATGATTTCACTCATTTTACAGAAGTATATTTGTTAAAAATAAAAGACGAGGCTGTTGGAAACATTGTAAATTATGTACATAGGTTTGAAGCCAAATTTGAAACGAAAATATATAAACTGCGGTGTGATAATAGAAAGGAGTTCGTTAACGACAAATTAAAAGAATTCTGTCAAAGAAAAGGTATAAAAATGCAGACAACAATCCCGTATACACCACAACAAAATGGAGTCAGTGAGAGATTAAACAGGACATTACTTGATAAAGCAAGAATAATGATTGCCGAAAGTGAGATACCAAAGGATTTATGGGGGAAGCTGTGAGAGCAGCTGCATATGTTCTGAATAGATCTCCAACGCATGCTCTAAAAGGGGAAATACCAGCAAAAGGATGGCTTGGTTGTCTGAATCTAGACAAAGTTAGAGTATTCGGATGCAAAGCCTGGACCTACGTGTTGCCCAAATCAGGCAAATTAGAAGAAATGGCGATAGAGGCGAAAATGATTGGATACTGTGACAATGGATACAGACTATGGATACCTTCACAAGGAAAAATTATCAGGGCAAGAGATGTAAAATTTAATGAAAGACGAACAGGAGATAGTAAAAAGGGAGAAGACGATACGAAAACAAAAGTAATTTTAAAGGTGAATGAAGAAAGACATGAAAAGGAGGAAAATACACAACAAAGAGAAACTCAAGAAGAAGCCAAACTTGAAGAAGAGGTCAATTACGAGGACGTACCAAATAGACCGCAAAGAACTAGAAAACTACCAGCTTACTTGGACGACTACGAGCTGTTTGCAGCATACTGCATGTTTGCAGACTCCGACCCAAAGACCTTCAATGAAGCTATAGACTAAGAAGAATGGGAAACCGCAATAAATAAGGAGCTGGAATCCCACAATAAATTGGGAACCTGGGAAAAATCAAAATTACCAGAAGGTAAGCGTGCGGTGGACACAAAATGGGTGTTCAAAACCAAAGAAAACGGCCTAAAGAAAGCTAGACTAGTGGCAAAAGGATATCAACAATACGGAGAAGAAAGTATGTATGCACCAGTGGCAAGACTCTCGACAATAAGAATGGTCCTCTCATTGGCGGTACACAACGGTTGGGAAATAAAGCAACTAGATGTACCAACAGCGTTTCTGAATGGAAAACTAAAAACAGAAGTGTATATAAAGCCACCAGAAGGAATACGAGAAAAGGAAGGCATAGTATACAAACTCAAACGAGCACTGTACGGCTTAAAAGAGGCACCAAAGTGCTGGAATGAAACATTTAATACATTCGCTGCAAACCAGGGATTCAGAAGATCAAAAAACGACTACTGCTTGTATAAAAGGGACAAAACTATCATGGTAATTTATGTCGATGACATATTATTACTGGAGAACAGATCAAGGAAACTGCTGAATTATTAAAAAATCAATTCGGTACGAGAGATCAGGGAGAACTCAAGGAATTCCTAGGAATGGAATTCACTCGAGGAGAAAACACCTTGAGAATATCGCAGAAGAAACAAATAAATAAACTTCTGAAGATCTTCGGAATGGAAGATAGTAAAGGAGCAAAAACTCCAATGGAGGCAAATTTTCGGGTTGATCCTGAGGCTCAAATTATAAAGGTGCCTTATCGGGAAATAATAGGAGGTCTAATGTACATTTCCATGGGCACACGACCGGACATCACGTATGCAGTGTCTTACTTGAGCAGGTTCTTAGACAAACCAAGTCAAGATACTTGGGTAACTGCAAAAAGGATCTTAAGATATCTTAAGGAGACAAAAGGACTGTGCTTAACGTATACTAAACATAACTCTAAAAGCTTAATTGGATTTTCAGATTCTGATTGGGGTGGAGAAGTCGAAGACAGAAAAAGCGTAACTGGAGGGGCAATATTCTTTAACAATGATCTGGTAGAATGGATTTCCAGAAAGCAGCAGTGCGTAGCCCTGTCTTCAACCGAAGCGGAGTATATAGCTTCAGCACTGGTGAGCTCTGAGTTGATGGTGATAAAAAGGTTGGCAGATGACCTGTGCGACAAGGAACTGAAGCCCAAATTGTTAATGGACAATCAAGGTGCAATAAGTATTGCCAAAAATTGTGAAAATAATAAGCGTAGTAGACATATAGAGATAAAATATCACCGTATTAAAGATTTAGTTGAGAGAAATCTAATAGAATTAGATTATGTTCAAACTGGTAATAACTGCGCTGACATTCTGACAAAATCACTCTCTTCGAAATTGTTAGCGAGACATCGAGAAAGATTATGTGTAACATGTTAGCAGCAACTTTGTTTATCATAGTACAAACATATGTAAGCTAAAGTTGAGAAAGGGTGTGAAAGTACATGTTATGTTGGTATGAATGTTATGTTGGTATGAACAGAAGAACAGGAGAACGTCGAGTGAAAGAGAACAAAATGTAACGACAACGTAAAACATGTTTTATTATACTTATCGCTGTAAATGGAAAAGACTGATACAACAAGATGTAAAAAACTAGCAGTAATCATTAAGTAAAGTTTAAGCACATAGAAGGGTTATTAAACCAAATATATATAGATAGTCAACATCAAGGTGTTGACTATCTATATATATTTGGTTTAATAACCCTTTATTCTTTAGTCTTAACATGTGTCCCAAATATTTTACTGATCTTGAGGCAAACGTACATTTTGTAAATTTTAATCTAAAACCTTCTTTTAATATTGCTTCTAATACTTGCCTTAAGTGTTTTATGTGTTCAAGGAAACTTTTAGATAAGATGAGTATATCATCTATAAAGTTTTCAGCAAAATTTGTTAGGTTATATTTTCTTAAAATGTTACTTAATATCCTTTGAAATATTGCTGGCGAGGTTTTGAGACCAAAAGGTAAACATGTCCATTGATAATGTCCATCTTGTGTTATAAATCCAGTTTTCTTTCTGTCTTCGATTCGAGGTGGGATGGACCAGAACGCTGAGTTTATATCTAATGTTGAAAAATATATACAGTTTCTTGCTTTTATCATTAAGTCTTCAATTAAAGGGAATGGTTGAGCTTGTGGTATCACAATTTTGTTTAATTCTGTAAAATCTATGCACAGCCTTGATTTTCTATTTTCATCTTTCTTAAATGCAAGTGTTACAGGAGCTGCAAAAGGACTGTATGATTCTTCTATGAGCTTCTTTTGCAAAAATTTAGAAACTTGTTCTTCTGTTGTAAGTGGATTGGATTCTTAGACAGGTTGTTGAAATAACTTGCCCTGATCTTAGCGTGTGAACACTTGTCAAGATTTATTTAAAACTGCACGCGTGGTGAGTGGGTGAGTGTTCGTACAGAGAATTCGATTAATAACTGCTGTTGTGAAATGAGTGTGTGAGTTTGAATGAGACCTCGTGGCTGGCCACGAGGCGTCCGAACAATTATACTAATTGTTCGGAACGCGAGTGTTCAAGTATTGCTTTGATTCACTGAGTTTTACCGTGAGTGTGAGTGTTGAATTGTGAGTGATGTGTGAGTACGATAACGAGACTGAACTTGAGAATTTGATAGTGACGCGTTTGCACGACCGTTGCCCTCAATGGCGCAAGAGATATTGCCAACAATGGCTAACTTCCGTTCGCGTTTCTTCTCCGTTCTCTTGGATCGTCGATGCGGCGCGCTGATTGGCTCATCGATCGTCGCTGATTGGTCGATCGATGGGAGCTGGTTCTCGGCTCGCTCATCGACCAGCGTCGCTGCATCGCGGTCCGCGAGGTGCTGCGGTGAGTGTGAGTGTGGCGGAAATTGGAACTATTGCATTCCCAAACAACTGGGTTTCGAGTTATTTATTTATGTCTAGCAAATTACGCGTGCTTCGCTACGGTAGAATAATTAAAAGGAATACTTTTATATCTGTTTTCCGTAGCAATTTTTTATATAATTTCGGTAAAGTAACCTCTGTATGACGAACATTTATATATGCATATGTTCGTCCACACCTACTATTCAAAACTTAAGACGCCCCAATTCAATGTACACTTAGTACACCAGATCCAGAGTTAACCCCTTAAGGGTTGATTAGGGTAAAATTTGGAAATTGGTTTTTAGGCATTTGTGTTGCTAGGCTAAAACCAAGTATCGATATCGAATCGGACCGAAAAGCTTTTGAGGGATCCGTGACAACAAATTATACCACCTTTCTCCCCCTTAGGGGTTGATTAGGGCAATATCCTGAAATTTGTTGATAAGCATTTGGGCGGGGAACCTTTGTAACTAAAAACCAATTGGATGTCTAATCGGGCCCAAGAGATTTTGAAGAATGCGTGAAAACACGTTTCACCCCCTTAGGGGTTGGTTAGGGCAAAATCCTGAAATTGAGTTTTAGGCATTTATGTGGGCAGTCATTGTACGTGAAAACCAAGGTGATATCTAATCGGGCCTAAGAGATACTAAGGAGTCCGAGAAAATACAGTTTACCCCTTTTCACCCCCTTGGGGATGAAATTTCCAAGAATCCTTACTTAGTGGGTGCCTATGTCATAAAAACAATGTACCTTCCAAATTTCACTTATCGTTATTGAATATTACTGAAATCTATTATGTTAACAAATTGTTTAATAACAATCACTTGGACTTCCGTTTCCGGTCGCGGTGAGTGAAAGGAGTGTGGCAAGTGGGTGTGGATAGAGGATAGAGAAAGTGTGGTAAGGAGGTGAAAGGAAGAATAGAGTGCGAGTGTGGTGGTTGAGGGAGAGGTGTGGAGAGGGCGGAGATAAGAGGGGAAGGGCTAGGAGTGAGGGTGAAAGGGTAAGAGAAGGGATAAGGGAAGAATTGGAGGTTAGGTGAGAGAGGAGGGAGAAGTGAGCGGGAAGAAGCAAGGAGAGCGGTAAGAGGTGACATCTGTAGGAGAGGAAAGGAGGTAGAGATGTAGGTAAGGAAGGCGGGAATTTTTGAATCGGGTAAAAGAGTTGGGAGTATGATGAAAGGGAATAGGGGTGGAATTGGGGTGGGGGGGAATGAGAGAAGAGCAAATGGGGGCAGAGAGGAGTAAAGGGAGGGAGATGGACAAGGACAAGGGGAGGGAAGGGGGAAGGGAAAGGTGTAGGAAGGACAGTGATAGTAGTGTGGGGAGCAGTGTGGGGAGTTTAGAGAGTTATTGGGGGAAAAAAGAGGGAGAGAGGAGGAGGTGGTGACGATGGAGAGGGAGGGAAGGGTAGGGTTTAAGAGGAGCGAGAAAACAGTAAGGTCGCCGGTGAAAAGGGGAGAAGGGGGGGTGGAGCAGGAGGGAGGGGGGATGGAAGGAATGTTGATGGAGTTGGTAAGGGAGATAAGGGAGATGAAAGAGGAGATGAGGAAAGAAAGGAAAGAAAGAAGAAGGGTAGAGGAGGAATGGAGAGGGAAAAGAAGGAGGTGGGAAGAGTGGATGAAGGAAGAGAAGGCAAGGAGGGAAGGAATAGGGGAAAAGTTAAAGAGGTTGGAAGGAAGGGATAGGAGAATGGTGGAAGTGATGGAGAGGGTAGAGAAATGGGAAAAGGGAGGAGGAGATGGTAGGGAGGTGATAGAGGAAGGACAGGTGGAGGAATGGAGACTGAGGCTGAGAAGGGTGGAGGTAAAACAGGATAAGAAGGAGAGAGAGAGCAGAAGGAACAATGTGTGATTGGGGTCAGAAGGAAGGGAAGTGGAGGAGGGGGTGAAGAAGCTATGGGGAAGGATGGGACTGGATGAGGGGGGTGTAAAGGAGGTGACAAAGATAGGAAGAACGGGAGGCGATAGAAGAGGGATGGTGCTAGTAAAACTGGCGGGAAGGGAAGAGAAGAAGAAGGTAATGGAGGCAAGGAAAAAGTTAAGGACAAGGAAAGAGAGGATTGAGGACGACCTCACGGAGGAAGAGAGAAGAGGGAGGTGGAAGATAGAAAGAGAGGCGGAGGAAGAGAGGAGGAGGGGGAATAATGTGCAGATAGGATACATGAAAATGTGGGTGAACGGGAGGATGAAGAGGTGGGACGAAGTGGGCGAGAAATGGATGGAGGAACAGGGAGACGGGAAGGGGGGGAAGGGAGGAGGGGAGAGTTGTTAGGGGGGGGGGAGGAGATGAGAAAAGGGAAGGAAGAACTAAGGTGGCATTTTGGAATGTTGCAGGGGTAAAAAATAAGGACGAAGAATTCTGGAAAGGGTTGGAAGAATGGGAGGTGATGGTATTGTGTGAGACATGGGTAGAGGAGAAAGACTGGGAGGGGGTGAGGAATATGCTGCCAAAAGGGTATGTGTGGGAGAAGCAGTGGACAAAGAGGGAGAGTAAGAAAGGGAGGGCAATGGGGGTATGATAATGGGGTTGAGGAAGGGGTTAGAAATAAGGGAAGGGGAGGAAGGGGAGAAGGAGGGGATAATAATGAAGAAGGTGAAGGTGGGAGGGGAATGGTGGAGGGTGGTGGGAGTATACGTAAATAAGGATCTACAGAGGAAGCTGGAGGAATAAAAGGAATGGATGGAGGGGTGAGAGGAGGGAGTAAGGGTGGTGATAGGGGGAGACTTTAATGCAAGGACAGGTGGTGAAGGGGGGAGGTATGGGGGGAGAGGAGGGAATGGAAAGTAGGAGATCGAAGGACAGGGAGGTGAATGGGGAGGGGAGGAGGTTGTGTAGATACTTGGGGGAGAGGGGGTGGGGGATAATGAATGAAAATGTGGAAGGGGATGAGGAGGGGGAGTGGACGTACACAGGTGGGAGAGGGAACTCGGTGATTGACTATTTGATAGGGAATGAGGAGACAAGGGAGAGAGTGGAGAGATTGGAAGTGGGTGAAAGGGTGGATTCGGACCATCACCCAGTGGTAGTATGGCTGAAGGGGGAATGCAGGGAGGGGGTGGGAAGGGGGAAAAGGGAGAAAGTAAAGGGTTAGGGAGGGGGAACTGGACAGAGAAGGGGAGAGAGGAGTTTATAAGGTTATTTGGTAAGAGAGAGGGAGGGGACAGAGGAATACAGGAAGAATGGAAGGAGCTAAGGGATAGAGTAAAAGGGGTGATAGGGAAGATGGGGAATGGAGGAGAGAGGGTGGTGGGATAAGGAGTGTAGGGAGAAGAAAGGAAAAGTGAGGAGGGAGTTGAGGCGACGGAGGAGGGAGGGTGGGGAGGGGGAAGAGTATAGGGAGAAGAGGTAGGAGTATAGACGCTTGTGCGAGGGGAAAAAGAGGGAGGAAGTGGAGAGGTGGGAGAAGGAGGTGGAGGAGGTAAAGACGGAAGGGCAGGTGTGGAAGGTAATAAATAGAGAGAAGAG
Source organism: Andrena camellia (assembly GCA_029448645.1). Lineage (NCBI taxonomy): Eukaryota > Metazoa > Arthropoda > Insecta > Hymenoptera > Andrenidae > Andrena > Andrena camellia. The sequence continues at coordinate 41,684,387 of CM055678.1, read as the reverse complement.
GAAAAGAAGGAGGGTGGAGCAGGGGATAAAAATGGAGGAATGGGAGGATTATTTTAAGGGGCTATTAGGAGGGGTGGAATGGAGGGTGAGAAAAGGGGGGGAAGAAGGAGGGGGAGGACAAGGAGGAGGAGTTGAGTAAGGAGGAGGTGAGAAGGGTGGTGAGGAATCTGAAGGATGGTAAGGCCGGAGGGGGTGATGGTATAGCGAACGAGGTATGGAAATATGGGGGGGAAGAGGTGGTGGAGTGGTTACGGGAAATATGTAATAGGGTATGGAAGGGGGAAGGACGGGTGGAAGAGTGGAGGGAAGGAATAGTGGTGCCGGTGATGAAGAAAGGGAGGGGAAATAGAGTAGAGGATTACAGGGGGGTGACGCTGACACAGACGGCGTACAAGGTGTACGCGTCGGTGTTGGAGGAGAGGTTAGGGGAGGAGGTGGAAGGGAAAAAGTTATTGCCACCGAGTCAGGCCGGATTCAGGAGAGGGATGGGGTGCATAGACAACGTCTATGTGCTAAATTACCTGATAAACAGGCAGGTGATGAGGAAAGAGAGAAGGATGGTAATTTTCTTCGTGGACCTGAGGGCGGAATTTGACTCGGTGGACAGGGAGGGACTAGTGAGGGCGATGCGGAAGAGGGGTGTGAGAGGGGGGCTGGTAGAAAGGTGTGAGGAAGTATTGAAGGAGACGGTATGTAGGGTAAGGGTGGGGGAGGAGGTGGGGAGGGAATTTTGGACAGCGAGGGGAGTAAGGCAGGGCTGTCCGCTGAGCCCGAATTTATTTACCTTGCTGTTGGCGGATTTAGATGAGGAGATGGAAAGGGGTGGGTGGGGAGGGGTGAAACTGGGAGGGAAGAAAGTATATACGCTGGCGTATGCGGACGACGTGGCGGTGGTAGCGGAAGATGAGAAGGGAATGAAGGGGATGATGGCAAGGTTGGAAAGATACTTGGATGGGAAGGGGCTACAACTGAATGTGGGGAAATCAAGGATAATGAGATGTAGGAAGGGGGGCGGGAGGAGGAAGAAGGTGGCATGGAGGTGGAAGGGAAAGGTGGTAGAAGAGGTGAGGGAATTCAAATACTTGGGGTATATGTTGATGGCGAACGGGGGACAGGAGGCGCATTTGGGGGATAGGGTGAGAAAGGCGGCGGCGGTGATGGGGAAGGTTTGGGGTATTGGGAAGAGGAAATTTGGGAAGGATTGGGGGAAAAGGGTGTGGATGTTTGATAGGCTGGTGTGGGCGACGGTGGGATATGGGATGGAGATATGGGGGTGGAGGGAGAGGGTGAGGGTGGAGGGGGTACAGGAGAGGTTTCTAAGATGTTGGGGGTGGACTGGTGTACACCGGGGTACATGGTGAGGGAGGAGCTGCAGCGGGACAAGATGAAGGGAAGGGCGGGGATGAGGGCATGGACATATGAAAGAAAGTTGGAGGAGGGGCAAGGGGGGGAATTGGAGAGGGAATGTTGGGAGGAGATAAAAGGTAGGGTGAGAAGGGGAAAGGTGTTGGGGGGATGGGAGGAGGAAAGGAAAAGGTTTTTTGAGGAGAGAGGGTGGACGGTGGAGGAGGTGGACATGATGAGGGGAAGGGGGGAGTTGAGGGGAGAGGAGGTGATAAGTAGGGGAAGGAAGCTACAGGAGACAGAAAGATGGGAAAGGATAAAGGAATCAAGGTACAATAGGTGGTATGGAGTAGTGAAGGGGAGAGGGGTGCCAGGATATTTGGCGAGGGGGTGGGGGGAAAGTAGATGGAGAAGAGTGGCAAGATTTAGGCTAGGGAGCGAGATGAGGGCGGGGAGGTATTGGGAGGAGGAGGAGAAAAGAAAATGCAGGGTATGTGGTTGGGGGGAGGAGACATGGGAGGATGTGTGGGAGGTATGCACAGGATGGGGAGAAGAGAAGGGGTGGCAGGAAGTGGTGAGAGAGGTACTGAGTGACGATGGGGGGGCGAGAAGAGTGGATGAGGAAGGTGGAAGAAAGGAGGGGAGGTGAAGTGGAAGAATGGAAGCATAAGGAAGCAGAGTGAAAGGAAGCGAGCGGAAGCGGGGGTCAGAGGATAGGGTTGGGGGGGGGAGAGGCGTGCGTGGCGGTGGCAAGCGAGCGAGCGGGCGAATTTAGTGTGTAAGAGCGGTTAAGGTTAAGGATAGATGTAAGAGAAGTTTTTTGTTTGTAAAAGGATTGTAAACCCTGAGGGGACACAATAAAGTATCATCATCATAACAATCAATTGTTTATAGTAATGTTATAACAAAGCATGATAAATTTGATTGTATGAAAGGGATTTCACTGTCACTTTGTTAAAAACTTGTTTAAACAAATTATTAATAAACAATCTACTAACATTTTTTATGTCAATAATCTTTATTTTCGTCTCCGATAGATATCAATGGTTAGATTAATCATGTATTTGCAGTATTTGTCGCGGAAATGATAAAATTAGTAAATGATGTTGTTTTTTTTATTGTTAACAACAATTTTTTAACAACTATTCATTGGAATATCATTCTATAAAGTGTGATGCACATTTCTAAACGCATAAAATATATAGTTATAGCTGTAGATTTTGAATAAACAACGTGTTTCGTTCGTAGGATTCGTATTTTTCCAGTTTTTGTCAACTTTGAGCGGCCATATTGGCTCCGCCATCTTCTTTTTCAAAAAACCCGCAACGGGATCGTGATCAGCGATACCTAATACCCCAGTATACCAAGTTTCGTTGATTTTCATTTCGATTTGGCGTGGGAATCGATTTTTGACGCCGACTGTGTCATTTTCTCCCACTGTGCGGCGCGCGGAAGCGGTACGTCGCAACCGGCGCGAAGAGGGTTATGCTTATTTATATTCACTAGAATATTTAGTACAGCTCTCAGGGTCCATCCGCTGTCGCCATCTTGAAACTCCTCGATCGCCACTAACGTGGGAGCGACCACGTGCTTCGAATATCACTCGCGCACGTTCGATGTCCTGAACAGTACGCGATTTCGCGTACCGAAACTTTTCATGTCCGTATTCTCAGCCACCATAAACTCCGCGTTCAGGACCGTATTCACGACCACGCTTTTATGTTGGGTGATAGTGTCCGTGACGCGCGAGATCGTAATTCGTCGAGCACCCTCCAAAAATCCACGCAGATCGATGTAATCCACGTTGATGACCGCACCGGTTGAAATACGATTCCGAAACGCTGATTCCACGTCTTCCCATACGACTTTGGGTGCCGTCGATCGAGCCGACACCCCGAGCCCTACTCGCGAAAACTTTTCCCGCACGATCGCGCGCAATGTCTTTATTCGCGCGATCAGTAACACCAGACGCTGTTTCGATGCCACCGACACTCCTTCGCCGCACTGATACTCGACGATGAGTCGCAAGCACGCGTCGCACCGATCCGTCCAGTCCCTGAATTCCACAATGGTGCGTAAAAGCACGGACATCCGGGACAAAACCCTGTACGTGTCCATGAATACCTCCATGGTTACTTCTCTTTTCTTCTACTTCAATATTCAATTAAAAGGCACGAGTGGTTGATGCGACTCTTCCGCGTGATGCGATTATGGTCCGGATATCGAAAACCCGGGGGAACAATGATGCTTCACAAATGTTGTCGCGAAAATTTTTACCGAACGACTGCGCGGCTCTGATTGAATACCTAACCATATACCCTAGCCGAGATTCATGAGTCGTTATCGCTCCAAATTCTTTTCTTCGCTCTCGCGTTCTTTCTCTCTCACCCTCGACGACTCGATCGGGTGACGCGATGCCGCGCTGGCTCGATGCGTTACCATGCATATCGAATTCGCGCGCTCGCGATAAGGGTGTTTACACCCGTCACGGTGGTCTCTCGATCATCAAAATACGTTGAGCGATGCCCGAATAATTATCGCGCTATACTTCCGTATGCGTGATCGTGCAGCAGCCACCTTAAACTCAGTTCTCAAATGCTATCATAGCGGTCGAGACATACGTTGCTACGAGAAACGCTTTAAGAATTTATCGCATCTAAGTCCATTGCATCTAAGTTGATTACATATAAGTTGATTACATATAAGTTGAGTGCTTCAAGTGAAATTGGATGAAGAAGACTGCTTCTGAAGGAGATTGCTTTCGAAGTATATCGTCAGCCGTTCAGCGTACGGGAAATACAATCCAACAATCCAACAATCCAACAGTACCGTAAGTTTCCATTATCATATTTTAGTGAATCGTTCTGCTAGTGACTTTGAGAATTATAAGAAAAATCGGTTTCAGATTATGTCATTGCCCGTGAATTTGAATCGTCCAGCTACAGCTACGATCACCTCTGCTGTGACACCCGTCCATACTTCCAGCCTGAAAGTGTATGTGACGTGCAGAAATGTCGCGGTTCAGACCGAAAATATTCAAGGTGGAGAACTTCGCGAGGCGGAAGGTGTTCACGATGGTGACATCTTTTTAAAGGTTTTCCATAATGTCGACACCATACGCAATGAACCACCGGATGATCACTACGGGGACGAGCAATTCTGGCTGAATCGACATGCGCAGCGAACATATTTATTAGACGATAACGACGATGACGACGATGATAATGTACACGGAAATATATATCAGCGGTATCGTGCCGATGCTCCAAAGATCGTGGTTTGGCGAAACTGCGTCAATGAGAAAAGGATTGATTATAACGCGATTTTTACGAATGCGGTATCGGGGCTTCAGGCTAGCGATATTTCAGTTCAAACTGACCCTGCGCAAGTTACTATAGATTTATTATTACGTGATTTATTTGCTGACGATGTTATCGAGGGGGATAATTAAGTCAAATAAATTACAAATCTTAATATGAATATGTCAGGTTTACTCACCTATCTTCCACCTTCCCTGCGAAATAACATTTCATGTTATTTCATGATTAGTATCGCGATTATAAGTGGGACAAGGGCGTGTGAAACGGCGTACAAGCATTTTCGTTGGCAGATATTTATACGCGACGTTGCGTTCTTTCGCGAGGCGGTTGCGCTGTTTAGATTAATCGATCTCGAATAGTTGTCGCGATAGCGCGTCGAATTACATTGCGTAGGCGGATGTTTATACGAGCGCGACGTTGCATTCTTTCACGGCGATCGTGGGACGGTTGCGCTGTTTAGGTTAATTAATCTCGAATCGTCATCCGTGTCGAATTACAGCATCCGTGGTACATCCCTTTGCGCCTGCGCACCGATTCCCGCACGCGTACGGCAAACGGTTGCGCGCGCGACGCCATCTTGAAATCCCCCGCCCCTGTGACGTCACCCCCCTCACCGTCGAACTCGGTACCCCCCGCCCCGCCTCGCCCCTCGCCCATCGCGACCGAGAGCGCGGTACCCCCCGCCCCGCCTCACCCCTCGCCTACCGGTCGCAGAATCGGCATAGCCTACCTAGTCACCATACACTTCGGAGGCCACGCAACTCCAACTGACAAATCCACGATCGTCAGATGGTCGTGGCTGATTGCTCCTCGATCATTGTTCGCGAAAACGAATCGACCGACCAATATATCTGAATCCGACCTTAGCGCTAGAAGAGATTACCCCGGTCTCTATAACTACATTCACAGTATTTCCCCACTATGTGATTTTTACTCTTGGGATCGCGAGTGGCCTGGCTCGGAGCCTTCAAGAGTGAAGAGCAACTTGCGGCTGCTGGTGCGAGCAAATACTCGGACGGCCCTGATCTATGACAGTCTTCTTCAACCTTTTTACACCTGTCGGAACGGTTTTTAACTCAGACTATTTGAGAAAATATCCAGCGGGAATGCGTGCTTGGTGTTTTGCCGCTTGGCGGCAGTGGTGGCCATTGCTCTCCTGGCGCGATTCGCCAGGGCCGACGTTACACGCAATCGACACGGTGCCCCGTGGAGTGGTCCTTAGCTATAGGAGTCAAATTTTTTTTCAGTTTTTTTTGGTCTTCGGCTACTTTCGAAGTATCAGTGAATATTTTTTAATAAAAGTATAATTTCTTACTTGTATAATAGTAACATTTGTATATTCCAAAAATATAGATGAAATCTTTGATTTTTATCTCTTACAATTATAGAATATAATGCAGCGTGTAAGCTACTCTACGTAGGTGCGGAATGCGGATGTCATAATCTACAATATTTTTTATTTACTAAAATTGTATTATTCGCTAATTCCTTATAATTATGTAAGTATTCATATACAACAAAATATTATTACAATTTAACTTATGGGTATAAATAAAATTAAAATAATCCATGTGTAAATATTTGTCTTTTATCAAGCTAGATTTCTTTGTATTGGGGTAACATTGTTGATATTCTTCCAAAATTTATAAAATGTATTGTTCATTTGTAGTTAATATGTCATTGTAGTCTGACATCAATTTTACGCCTCGCTCCGCAGTGTCATTCACAATTTTCAAATTCTGTACAATTTCTAAATCCGCTTTATATTCTTTGTCGTTTTCCCAGGCTGTCGGATCTATTTGCATAACAGTTGTCGATATATTAAATATGTTAAAAGAATTTTTGCTTTCTCCTGAAATAAATTTGTCAACGCTGGCATTAACATAATTTTCCATGTCAATATTTTTTATAACAATTTTTTTAAAAGAAATTTTGTACCGGTTTCATCTAACTTTGCAACCATACGCCTTTTTATATCGAAAGATAAATCTGCATAAAAAAAGATAGAGCTGCACATTCTGGCGTCAAATACCACAAATGGCCATTAAATTTATATAATCCTATTTGACTTACACTTTTGTCAATTTCTTGGTATGCATAGAGCTGTTGCTCAAATCTTAAATCCTGATGCGGAGCTTTTTCAGGAATTGGAGCATTAAACCACGCTTCAATGTATAAACTAGATATAAATATACATACAGCCTTAATTCCTACCATTTATTCGGAACTTAAGGGGGTAGACACGGGTAATGCAGCGCTCTGTATACCGACACAATCTGGCCCAAAACATGGGTTTAGTATAATAAGCTTTTCGTCCCTATATGAGCAAATTTTGGGCTAGGCGAGGTCTCATTCGAAAAAGGATGGTTCAGTGCAGCGCGCTCTGGTCATGGTTCGAAAAGATTGTGTTGATATCTAATAATATGAGTGTTCAAAGTAGAGCAAAAGTCGACAAAATACACCGGCAAGAATCCAAGTATTTTTAGGTCACTAAAAGAGTTTTGTGACTCAAACGATGACCAGAGCGCGCTGCACTGACCTTTCCTCTTTCGAATGAGACCACACCCAGCTCAAAATCTGCTCATATAAGGACGAAAAGCTTATTCCCGTAACTGCCTTCCTAAATACGAATTCCGCCATATTGGCAATAATACAGAGCAAGTCACGTGACAAATTTAGTTCAGCTAGTGGATACGAGATGGCGCCTACTCGGGAGGACTGCCAACGTGGAATCATAGCAAAACTGAAGCGTTAGCTGGATACATGTGCCACAGTAAAAGCGTGATGCAGTCAATTTATGCATTTTCGTACGATTGTAGGTTAGGTTATATGCATTGTAGGCATACATTGACTAGGAACTGCTGAGAACTGTGTACATTTACTAAATTAACGCTTTTACTGTAACACGTACATCGCTTGAAATCGCTGTTAAATTTATGTTATAATTATATGGCTGCATTATTTAAAATAAAAAAAGAGAGATTGGAACTTTTTTACTAATACTGGAAATATTGATTTACTGATTTCATATTTTCAGAATATGAAAGTTACACCAATTATTTGCAATTATTGCTTTTATTATTATACTTCCGACTATTGTATATTCTCCAAATCGGTCAACAGTTGACTCCTTGATTTTTTTATAATTCTTTACGGTTCTATGCAGAGATGGACATTATTTAAATGAAATAATATACTTCCAAATGGCCCCAGTGGCCGATCGACACGGGGTTTGGGGGAGGGTGTGTGTACCCTAAACCTACAATTCTATTTAGCTTTGGGTATTTATAAGTTTCCTTTGTTTATTCGAAGGCCTTTCATCTTGAACTTCGCATAATTGTTCATCTTTCATTGTTTCTTTATCCTAAGGACGTATTCAGATATATTGGCCGGTCGATTCGTTTTCACGAACACTGATCGAGGAGAAATCAGCCACCACCATCTGACGATCGTGGATTTGTCAGTTGGAGTTCCTTGGCTACCGAAGGGTATGGTGGGGTAACGGGAATGCTGCTCAGCTCCGTCTGAACATAGCCGTGGGGCTGTTATTTATTCTTATTGTTAGCGTAGTAGTTGTGTGCGTGACGAAGCTATGTGTAGACCAATACGAGATGAAGCTATCGAGAAAGAATCAATGTTTTGACTAATAAAGCTCCTGAATTTTTTCGGAGCTAAGCTACACTTATTCTGATGTGTGTATTTCTACAATGACAGCTCAGTTTGGCCTATACACGTCAGAAGCTTGGCGCTATCCCCGCCACTTCTGGCTCACTCTTGTTCTGCGAAGGCAAGAGCGAGATGGAACAAGAGCGAGTCAGAAAACGTTGAGAAAAGGAGCACCGAGGCAGGCAAACGGTATGGTGGGAGAATACGCGTTACGAAACTCACTGGCCAATAGATCTGAATACGACCTTACAAGCTCGAATAACCGACGAGAATCTTTGTGGCCCGAGTCCGCGCGAGATGGCCGTTGCTCGGTGATGTGTCATCGATTATATAGAAACAGAATTTGTTTATTTTTCATCTTATCAATATGAAAGTGACACAAATGGATTCCTGTCATTCTCGCGATTAAATTGACAGAAAATAATTTGAATCGGACTATTTTTAACGAAACGGGCTTTCAATTCTGCAAACAAATTTTTCACGTAATTTCTTTAATTATGGTCCGAATTATATCATTTATGGGGCCAATTTGATCAAGAAAACATAAGGAATCGATTGACGTTATGTCTGTCGAAACCAGCGGGGCTATACAATGTTGCACACAAAGCAGTGACGAATCTGAAGTTCTGCAATTTCTAATCAGATCTTTGCGAAAGTGTCGGCAATTGATTCTCTATGTTTTCTCGATCAAATTGGACCCATAAATGATATAATTGGGACCATAATTGAGGAAATTACGTGAAAAATTTGTTTACAGAATTGAAAGCCCGTTTCGTTAAAAATAGTCCGATTTAAATTAATTTCTGCCAATTTAATCGGGAGATTGCCAGGAATCCATAGGTGTCACTTTCATATTGATACGATAAAAAATAAACAAATTCTGTTTCTGTATAATCGATGACAACGTCGCAGTAGCACCGGCCAATGCATTAGCGCATATGAAAAGCTATCGAGTAAGCAATTACAATCTAAAGTCACTATTGCACCAACACAATTTTATGTGTAATGTTTGTTCAATAACTTTTTTCTGCATAGGACGTTTAATTATCTTATAATATGTATATAACTTTCAGGTTCTGCTTCAGTGTTTTGCTAATTAAAAAATACTAAGAAACTTCATTTTCTGGGTACATCCCCTCATCATCTATTTTTTTCTTTTCACTTATAGTTCCATACTGCCAACGTAGCATATTGTAGCATAAGCACATTTCAAGTAATTAAAATGTACAATGAATTTTTCTACGTTTGCACTACCAGCGGACTTTCCGTTTAAATTTTTACCAGTACAACGCAAACGCTGAGAATTTCTTTCCACATTCAGAATAGAATATGGAAATAGCTAACAGCTCCCTCTCGTGTTCACCACGCAGCCGCGTATCTATCGGTATTACCATTTCTGTGCAGGAAAAACCTGCTGTAATACCGACCTTCCAAATCGGCCGGGTCACGTGACGTGTCTACCCCCTTAATGCAAATTCTTCGCGGAATAAATATATCTTTAATACATATATGGCTTTAGCTATCCATCTGGCATGGTGGAAAGCTCCAGGAACATGAAAACGATTTCCTTTCGGACAAGTTCCACCAAGAAAAATAATCATTAATTCGAGGAATTCCACATAATTACCTATAGGTTGCTTCTGCTGTATAGTATTGAAGCAGAAGTTCAATTTTTATTGTAAGTAGTAGGGCTATGCCGATTCTAACCCAGGTCCTCTGAGGGGGGCGCGGGGGCGGGTGGAAGTGAGGGCGCGCGGGGGAGTGCGGTGGGGGGAACTTTTAGGCGCGGGGACAGCGGGGAGTGGAACACTGGTTGCGCGCGCACGAGGCCGCGGAGTGGGGGAAGCCATAATCGTGGAGGGGATCAGTCCAGACCGAGCGGCCGCGGAGACCACTCCAGACCTGGCCCGCCGTCAGAAATTTTTTCAGAGGGAGGGAATGACCCCCGAAATTTTTTCATACCTAACCGAGGGAGGGACGACCTTGGCCCACCCCCGAAAATTTTTTCACCCCTGGCCTAAACCGATTTAGCGAACCGCCAAGCGCAGAAATAATAATAATAATAATAATAATAATAATAATTTTTATCAGAAATTGTTTCGAGCGACGTTTTACAAATCACATATTCGGGGAGGGAAAGAGACAGCAGTGGTACAATCGCATGCATTCCAAAGCTAAAATTTTTTCAAAATGTTTTTGATCTTAACGTCGCAGCGCATCGCGCGATCTCGCGTAATTTGAGTCTTCTGGAGCAGCCGTGCGGAATGACATCATTTGGCGGCTCGAAGAAGGCTCGAATGAAAATTTTTCAGAGGGGGGACTGACCCCCGAAAATCTTTTTTCACACCTAACCGAGCGAGGGAATGACCTTGGCCCACCCCCGAAAATTTTATCACACCTGGCCCACACCGATCAGCGAACCAATATGCAGCAGAAATTGTTTAATAATTTATCAGAAATTGTTTCGAGCGATGTCGGGAAAGATCGACGTTTTACAAACCATATATTCGGGGACGGGAAAGAGAGAGAGACGGCACAAGCACAGTTATTTTAAAGCTAACAGTATTTCAAATGTTTTTCAATCTTAATATCGCAGCGTATCGCGCGATCGTGTGGAATTTGACTCCTCTGGAGCAGCCGTGCAGGATGACGTCATTTTCATGGCGCGAAGAAGGCGCGAATCATAGAATTATGCGGTGTCAGCTGAAATTTTTTTTCCAAACCAACAGACACTTTTTCCACAACGCAGAGAAATAATAATTTCATGAATAAACGATCTAGCGAACCATTCTGTAGCAAACAGACATATTTTTTCCAACGCAGAGAAATAATTTTCAAACAAATATGTAACAAGCATTCTAAAGCTAGCATGTTTTTAAAGCGTTCAGATTTAGCGTCGCAGCGTATCGCGCGATGACACGACGCGAAGAACGCGTGAACGAAATATAATACTATTTAAAATGTCGAATCTTAGAATTGAGGAAAGAATGAGGGTAAATAAAATAGAGACATAATATGTTTTAAATGATAATATATTGTTACAGGCAAAGAATATGAAAATAGAATAATAATAATTTAACATTTTTCTTCCTACGAGCATCAGCTAGAATATCATTGATGGCACATGCTAACAGTTCGCAATCTATAAGATAATCCTCGTCGTAATATTCGCTATCACGTATGATTTTAGCAGCACGACGCGTATCTAATGTTTGGCAGGCAACATCGCTCTGTTGTAGCACGTTAACAAAATTTAAAAATTTCATCCACACACCTTGTGCAGTTTCATACAACCGCAGATACACATAGGCTATACACAGATCAAGATTAAATAAAAATGTTACAGTATTCAGTTTGAAATACAGCGGCTTAGTATCTAGTGTTATCTTTACAATCAGAGAATCATAGAAAGAATTATGCGGAGTCGATAGAAATCCGTGAGGAGAGGTCTTATGCTACTGCATAAAAATTTAATTCTAGCTAAATAAAAAATCATAAACATTAATGAAATTAAAAATCTTATAAAATAATTCTTAAATACCCAGCTATAACAATTAATGAAAATCTACCTCTAAAATACTCAGTATTAAATCCAGACACCAATTCTGATTCCCTCTCCACTAAATCGAACACCTTTTGATTTGGCTCAATTAATAATCTAATTAAAAACATTAAATAAATTGGAATTAAAATTAAATATAAATAGAATATAAAAATATAAAATAAAAAGAGAAATAGAAAAATATAAAAAAGAAAAAAATAATAATAATTTAATTTATTGCTCATTTTCGTGTTACAATTTAACGATCATATACTCTTTTCATTTCATTCCCGCGATTGTGTCAGTGTCCAACCCTTCTAATGTATCCTGCTGTGTCTTAACAATTTTTCTATTTTACAAGTGTTTCCTAATCTATTCTATGCTGTATAAGCTTCTTTTATCACTTTCCAGTTCATTCCATCTTTTCCTTCTCCCTATTATCTCCTGTAAAATAGCCAAGTTTTTCCTTCTCTTCTTTCCAATTCCCGCCACTCTCTCCACGTACTTCACATGCTTCAATCACGTGTTCCACTCTTTCTTCCTCTTTCTTATAAAGCCTAAATACCCTTTCTTCTTTCTTTAGCCAATATTTGCATGCCCTTGTTTCACTACTTTTTGATTTTTCCCATCAATAGTATTTCGGCTTATCTCCAGGTTTCCTTGCCACCTCTCTTAATTCTCTTAGGAACTTTGACTCTTTTACTTTCGTCTCTCTTTCGTGTTCTTGGATGTCTTTACTTATCTGCTCTATTTTGATCGACACTTCTTTCCCATTTAATCTTCTTCTTTCCAATTCTTCATTTGACCATCCTCTCCCTTCCAAGAATTTGATTCTCATTCTTTCCCTTTTCGTAACTTCATTTCCTCTCATTAGACTTCTCCCACTTTCATATCTTATCAATCCTTCTTCCGAGTTTATTAGCCTCTCTAGAAACTTCATTGCTCATTCTCCCATTTCAATTGCTATGCCATCTCCTCCTGTTTCTTTTAACAGCCAGTATGTTGGCGTTCATCTCTCCAATTTCATTATCCACCGCATGTATTTCACCTGCAATTATTATAATTAATATAAATTGTATTAATCTTGAAATTAAAAGAGCTAATTATAAATTATTTTTTATGTGGAATAATAATTATAAATTTATAATTAGTGGTGATATGTTATTCGACTTTATTGATATCTAGTTTTTAAATGAATTTATTCATATATTTAATTAATTATGAAAAGTATTTTTATTTTTGTTAAATATAACAAATTTATGGGATTATCTATACATTTATATTATTATTATTGATTTGATGTATTTATGAATTGTAATTTTAAAATTTAATTTCATTTAAGATAATTTAATAATTTATTTCATTGATAAAAAATTTAAGAATTTTGGTGCACTTTTTTAAATAAATTATATAAATGAATTATGCGTAGGGTATAATGATAAAATTAATAACTAATTTAGTGACTATATTTTTTAGATAAAAATGAACTAAAGGAATTCTGCAAATAAAAAATATTCACCTGTTTATCAAAAAACATGTCTTTATGTTTAATAATTTTTTTAAGTGGCTGCAGTATATTGACTACATGGTAGCATACAAAGGTAGCATAATAATTAGTCTTTTTATTGAAGGCTTGAATGAATGATTGGATGAAATATTTCCTGTCTCTAGATTAAACTGTTAATTTAAATTTTAAGTAAGAATGCTTAGAATTTTTCTATGGGACGATAAGACGCTATAGAATTTTATAATTTATTTTAGGAATAAGTGTTAATAAAATTAAGTAATTTATTGGGAGGATATTTAAAATTATTTAACTTTAAAAAATTTATCCAAGTATTTTTGTTTCAAAAGATAGTTTATTAAAAATAGTTAGATTTAATTACCTTGGGGATAACAGCGTAATATCTTTGGAGAGATCATATTTATGAAGATGATTGCGACCTCGATGTTGAATTAGGATATAATTTAAATGCAGCAGTTTAAATATTAAGTCTGTGCGACTTTTAATACCTTACATGATTTCAGTTCAGATCGACGTGAGCCAGATCGGTTTCTATCTATATTTATCTAATCAATTTTTGTACGAAAGGATTTAATTTATAAATTATTTTTTGCTATTTTCGATAAAAATTGGAATTTTATATTTATTAAGAATAGGTGTTTACCCTGTGATAATTGTTGGTTGGTTGGGCTTCAAATTCTAATTATTCAATATTAGGAGCGATTGGATCAATTTCACAGTCAGTTTCTTATGAAGTCCGTTTATTTTTAACAATATTTTCCGTAATCTTATTAATTGAAAGTTATTCATTATTGGATTTATATAAATTTCAATATTACATTAAATTTATTTTAATTTTAATCCCAATACTACGACAAGAAAACCGCGGATAGGTCTTTTAAAATCGGAGACCAAGTGCTACTGCACGACGAGACGTTAAGACGCGGACGGTCACAAAACTAACACCTGCATGGATAGGTCCCTACACGATTCAAAACATGCACGATAACAATAATTACAGTATAAAGGGCGACGAACAATCCGCGTTCACGCGAACCGACTCAAACACTTTATAGAATAGGGCAGGAATAGGAAAATGGTCGCAGTTATGAGGGGAAGTAACAGCGCACCAACAACTGTGTAGATTTGAAAAAAGAGGCGAAATATATTTATTAAAAAAAAAAAAAAAAAAAATGAGGGAGAGAATAATTTTTAAATAAGTATTTTAAAATAAGTAATTTAACTAATCAGGATATTCGCCGTTTTTGAGGGTTTAATTTAGATTTAAATTTATTTAAAACACAGTTCAATTGGTCTTTCTGATGTCTCGCATCTAAAGCTATGTGCGGGCTTAAAAATTCTAACGAATTTAAAAATTTCTCATTAGAAGGCAATCTCCTAACAGTATGTTTGAAGGCAGATTGGTAATATTTTTTATATTTTCATAAAAGTCTATAATTCCTTGGCTATTTTCTGAATTACTACTTCTAATTTCATTAATGGTTGCCATCGATTCCTCTCCAATAAAAATTGATTGCAATGGCAGTAAATTATCTTCATTATATACGTCTATTTCATGTGAATTGGGTGCTACAATATACTCACGCTTTATAAAATTTCCTCCCAATGATCTTAATAATCTAAAACATTCAGGGAGCAGGCAATGAACTAGAACTTTCGAATTCCGAAACACTGTGTTGAATCTTGTAAATATGTTTAACGCGTAATTTAAAAATTGCAAATAAGCCTTAGTATAAGGGCAACTTAATGTTCGAAATATTTGGTTTGTTCTTTCGGAATAATTGTGTTCTGCTGCTGCCTCCGCAAAGACAGCAAATAAAACTGTCCATTGACTTAACGTTCTTTCTACAATTTCCGGTAGTGCAACCCATCTGATCGGAGATGGCTGCAGAATTTTTTCCCTTACATCGTCCATAAAATCTTGCAAGTCTTCTAAAACTTTCTGTTGTTTTTGATTTACTGTAAGACATGTATAAATGAAAGTGAATAATTGCTGTATTTGCAATGGCAAGTAATCGCTCGCACGGCACGCGACCAAATACATTGAATAGCAAAAGCATGGGAAGACAGACATTTCTTCATGCACGTGTATCACATCGTGATTGTATTATATCGAATAAATCCTCTGGACACATATACGCACATTTACGGCTCGAATAATCGTCGTAGCCCCCAAAAGTCCGGATCTTCATTGTCGTCGTTGAACGCCCAACGGTCTAAATCGTCTCGAACCTCTATTTGCAGGTCGTGGATATTAATGCATATATTCTGACATAGGACATGCAGTCTAAGAGAACAATCAAAGCTATGAAATTGTCCGTTCGTATCAGGAATAAACATAAAAATTTCAACGTCTATCGAACGTGTATGGTACAACTTTCAACGTCTATCGTACCATACACGTTCGATAGACGTTGAAAGTTGTACCATACACGTTTGATACACGTCCAGAGTGGTACGATAGACGTTCGTTACACGTTCAGAGTGATACGATAGACGTTCGATACGTGATCAAAGTGGTTCAATACACGTTCGATTGACGTTCGATATGCGATCAAAGTGGAACGTTAGACGTTGAAAGTGGTTCGAATGATGTGTCCAAAGAAGAAGGGGAAGAAGACGAGTGCGAAGAAGAAAAAGGAGAGGGTGATCAGTGAATAATTCAAAGAAGAGATGTGTCCAAACAAGAAGAGGAAGAAGACGAGTGCGAAGAAGAAAAAGGAGAGGGTGGTCAGTGAATAATTCGAAGAAGATGCATTGAAGGAGAGGATGGTCAGCGAATATGCAGGTGGAGAACAACGGTATCTTACTTTTGCAAAGCTATGCAACTTTGGGCATGGATCTACATGCGAGCGCTTGGAGATGCAGCGAGACCAGTTGTCTTCAATGCTTGACGGCGAACAGTTACATTTTTTTAAGTGAAAAATGCTTTTGAAGTGAAAAATTCTTATGAAGTGACATGGGACTTGCAAGAATCGCCCCGGAGTGGGATGATGCGCCGTGCGAAGAAAACCCAGAGGTATGTACTTTAAAATATTTTTTTACATTTATCGCGTTTAACCGGTGAAATCGAGTTCGATCCCGCGGTCGCAAATATTATATCGATGTTTGTGTGTTCTAGAACTCGCCACCGCCATCAGCCCCCGGATCGCTCGATTGGGAATCATCGCCGCCGTCTTCGCCGGAGCCGTCGCCACCGCCGTCGCCGCCGCCGCCGCCGCCTCCGCAGGTATGCAATACTTTGCATTGCTTTGTACGTTTGATGTTAATTGGGTTTAATGTATCCGTGTTATATCAATGTTTGTATGTTCTAGGGCTTGCCACCTTTTTCAATATGGCTGGCTCAGCTTTTGGATGAGCTACGTGCAAGGGGAATGCATGTAACAGGTACGGCTTAATTTTCATAACATCTCGAAATTTTTATGTTTATTCCTGATACGAACGGACAATTTCATAGCTTTGATTGTTCTCTTAGACTGCATGTCCTATGTCAGAATATATGCATTAATATCCACGACCTGCAAATAGAGGTTCGAGACGATTTAGACCGTTGGGCGTTCAACGACGACAATGAAGATCCGGACTTTTGGGGGATACGACGATTATTCGAGCCGTAAATGTGCGTATATGTGTCCAGAGGATTTATTCGATATAATACAATCACGATGTGATACACGTGCATGAAGAAATGTCTGTCTTCCCATGCTTTTGCTATTCAATGTATTTGGTCGCGTGCCGTGCGAGCGATTACTTGCCATTGCAAATACAGCAATTATTCACTTTCATTTATACATGTCTTACAGTAAATCAAAAACAACAGAAAGTTTTAGAAGACTTGCAAGATTTTATGGACGATGTAAGGGAAAAAATTCTGCAGCCATCTCCGATCAGATGGGTTGCACTACCGGAAATTGTAGAAAGAACGTTAAGTCAATGGACAGTTTTATTTGCTGTCTTTGCGGAGGCAGCAGCAGAACACAATTATTCCGAAAGCACAAACCAAATATTTCGAACATTAAGTTGCCCTTATACTAAGGCTTATTTGCAATTTTTAAATTACGCGTTAAACATATTTACAAGATTCAACACAGTGTTTCGGAATTCGAAAGTTCTAGTTCATTGCCTGCTCCCTGAATGTTTTAGATTATTAAGATCATTGGGAGGAAATTTTATAAAGCGTGAGTATATTGTAGCACCCAATTCACATGAAATAGACGTATATAATGAAGATAATTTACTGCCATTGCAATCAATTTTTATTGGAGAGGAATCGATGGCAACCATTAATGAAATTAGAAGTAGTAATTCAGAAAATAGCCAAGGAATTATAGACTTTTATGAAAATATAAAAAAAATATTACCAATCTGCCTTCAAACATACTGTTAGGAGATTGCCTTCTAATGAGAAATTTTTAAATTCGTTAGAATTTTTAAGCCCGCACATAGCTTTAGATGCGAGACATCAGAAAGACCAATTGAACTGTGTTTTAAATAAATTTAAATCTAAATTAAACCCTCAAAAACGGCGAATATCCTGATTAGTTAAATTACTTATTTTAAAATACTTATTTAAAAATTATTCTCTCCCACATTTTTTTTTTTTTTTTTTTTTTTTTTTAATAAATATATTTCGCCTCTTTTTTCAAATCTACACAGTTGTTGGTGCGCTGTTACTTCCCCTCATAACTGCGACCATTTTCCTATTCCTGCCCTATTCTATAAAGTGTTTGAGTCGGTTCGCGTGAACGCGGATTGTTCGTCGCCCTTTATACTGTAATTATTGTTATCGTGCATGTTTTGAATCGTGTAGGGACCTATCCATGCAGGTGTTAGTTTTGTGACCGTCCGCGTCTTAACGTCTCGTCGTGCAGTAGCACTTGGTCTCCGATTTTAAAAGACCTATCCGCGGTTTTCTTGTCGTAGTATTGGGATTAAAATTAAAATAAATTTAATGTAATATTGAAATTTATATAAATCCAATAATGAATAACTTTCAATTAATAAGATTACGGAAAATATTGTTAAAAATAAACGGACTTCATAAGAAACTGACTGTGAAATTGATCCAATCGCTCCTAATATTGAATAATTAGAATTTGAAGCCCAACCAACCAACAATTATCACAGGGTAAACACCTATTCTTAATAAATATAAAATTCCAATTTTTATCGAAAATAGCAAAAAATAATTTATAAATTAAATCCTTTCGTACAAAAATTGATTAGATAAATATAGATAGAAACCGATCTGGCTCACGTCGATCTGAACTGAAATCATGTAAGGTATTAAAAGTCGCACAGACTTAATATTTAAACTGCTGCATTTAAATTATATCCTAATTCAACATCGAGGTCGCAATCATCTTCATAAATATGATCTCTCCAAAGATATTACGCTGTTATCCCCAAGGTAATTAAATCTAACTATTTTTAATAAACTATCTTTTGAAACAAAAATACTTGGATAAATTTTTTAAAGTTAAATAATTTTAAATATCCTCCCAATAAATTACTTAATTTTATTAACACTTATTCCTAAAATAAATTATAAAATTCTATAGCGTCTTATCGTCCCATAGAAAAATTCTAAGCATTCTTACTTAAAATTTAAATTAACAGTTTAATCTAGAGACAGGAAATATTTCATCCAATCATTCATTCAAGCCTTCAATAAAAAGACTAATTATTATGCTACCTTTGTATGCTACCATGTAGTCAATATACTGCAGCCACTTAAAAAAATTATTAAACATAAAGACATGTTTTTTGATAAACAGGTGAATATTTTTTATTTGCAGAATTCCTTTAGTTCATTTTTATCTAAAAAATATAGTCACTAAATTAGTTATTAATTTTATCATTATACCCTACGCATAATTCATTTATATAATTTATTTAAAAAAGTGCACCAAAATTCTTAAATTTTTTATCAATGAAATAAATTATTAAATTATCTTAAATGAAATTAAATTTTAAAATTACAATTCATAAATACATCAAATCAATAATAATAATATAAATGTATAGATAATCCCATAAATTTGTTATATTTAACAAAAATAAAAATACTTTTCATAATTAATTAAATATATGAATAAATTCATTTAAAAACTAGATATCAATAAAGTCGAATAACATATCACCACTAATTATAAATTTATAATTATTATTCCACATAAAAAATAATTTATAATTAGCTCTTTTAATTTCAAGATTAATACAATTTATATTAATTATAATAATTGCAGGTGAAATACATGCGGTGGATAATGAAATTGGAGAGATGAACGCCAACATACTGGCTGTTAAAAGAAACAGGAGGAGATGGCATAGCAATTGAAATGGGAGAATGAGCAATGAAGTTTCTAGAGAGGCTAATAAACTCGGAAGAAGGATTGATAAGATATGAAAGTGGGAGAAGTCTAATGAGAGGAAATGAAGTTACGAAAAGGGAAAGAATGAGAATCAAATTCTTGGAAGGGAGAGGATGGTCAAATGAAGAATTGGAAAGAAGAAGATTAAATGGGAAAGAAGTGTCGATCAAAATAGAGCAGATAAGTAAAGACATCCAAGAACACGAAAGAGAGACGAAAGTAAAAGAGTCAAAGTTCCTAAGAGAATTAAGAGAGGTGGCAAGGAAACCTGGAGATAAGCCGAAATACTATTGATGGGAAAAATCAAAAAGTAGTGAAACAAGGGCATGCAAATATTGGCTAAAGAAAGAAGAAAGGGTATTTAGGCTTTATAAGAAAGAGGAAGAAAGAGTGGAACACGTGATTGAAGCATGTGAAGTACGTGGAGAGAGTGGCGGGAATTGGAAAGAAGAGAAGGAAAAACTTGGCTATTTTACAGGAGATAATAGGGAGAAGGAAAAGATGGAATGAACTGGAAAGTGATAAAAGAAGCTTATACAGCATAGAATAGATTAGGAAACACTTGTAAAATAGAAAAATTGTTAAGACACAGCAGGATACATTAGAAGGGTTGGACACTGACACAATCGCGGGAATGAAATGAAAAGAGTATATGATCGTTAAATTGTAACACGAAAATGAGCAATAAATTAAATTATTATTATTTTTTTCTTTTTTATATTTTTCTATTTCTCTTTTTATTTTATATTTTTATATTCTATTTATATTTAATTTTAATTCCAATTTATTTAATGTTTTTAATTAGATTATTAATTGAGCCAAATCAAAAGGTGTTCGATTTAGTGGAGAGGGAATCAGAATTGGTGTCTGGATTTAATACTGAGTATTTTAGAGGTAGATTTTCATTAATTGTTATAGCTGGGTATTTAAGAATTATTTTATAAGATTTTTAATTTCATTAATGTTTATGATTTTTTATTTAGCTAGAATTAAATTTTTATGCAGTAGCATAAGACCTCTCCTCACGGATTTCTATCGACTCCGCATAATTCTTTCTATGATTCTCTGATTGTAAAGATAACACTAGATACTAAGCCGCTGTATTTCAAACTGAATACTGTAACATTTTTATTTAATCTTGATCTGTGTATAGCCTATGTGTATCTGCGGTTGTATGAAACTGCACAAGGTGTGTGGATGAAATTTTTAAATTTTGTTAACGTGCTACAACAGAGCGATGTTGCCTGCCAAACATTAGATACGCGTCGTGCTGCTAAAATCATACGTGATAGCGAATATTACGACGAGGATTATCTTATAGATTGCGAACTGTTAGCATGTGCCATCAATGATATTCTAGCTGATGCTCGTAGGAAGAAAAATGTTAAATTATTATTATTCTATTTTCATATTCTTTGCCTGTAACAATATATTATCATTTAAAACATATTATGTCTCTATTTTATTTACCCTCATTCTTTCCTCAATTCTAAGATTCGACATTTTAAATAGTATTATATTTCGTTCACGCGTTCTTCGCGTCGTGTCATCGCGCGATACGCTGCGACGCTAAATCTGAACGCTTTAAAAACATGCTAGCTTTAGAATGCTTGTTACATATTTGTTTGAAAATTATTTCTCTGCGTTGGAAAAAATATGTCTGTTTGCTACAGAATGGTTCGCTAGATCGTTTATTCATGAAATTATTATTTCTCTGCGTTGTGGAAAAAGTGTCTGTTGGTTTGGAAAAAAAATTTCAGCTGACACCGCATAATTCTATGATTCGCGCCTTCTTCGCGCCATGAAAATGACGTCATCCTGCACGGCTGCTCCAGAGGAGTCAAATTCCACACGATCGCGCGATACGCTGCGATATTAAGATTGAAAAACATTTGAAATACTGTTAGCTTTAAAATAACTGTGCTTGTGCCGTCTCTCTCTCTTTCCCGTCCCCGAATATATGGTTTGTAAAACGTCGATCTTTCCCGACATCGCTCGAAACAATTTCTGATAAATTATTAAACAATTTCTGCTGCATATTGGTTCGCTGATCGGTGTGGGCCAGGTGTGATAAAATTTTCGGGGGTGGGCCAAGGTCATTCCCTCGCTCGGTTAGGTGTGAAAAAGATTTTCGGGGGTCAGTCCCCCTCTGAAAAATTTTCATTCGAGCCTTCTTCGAGCCGCCAAATGATGTCATTCCGCACGGCTGCTCCAGAAGACTCAAATTACGCGAGATCGCGCGATGCGCTGCGACGTTAAGATCAAAAACATTTTGAAAAAATTTTAGCTTTGGAATGCATGCGATTGTACCACTGCTGTCTCTTTCCCTCCCCGAATATGTGATTTGTAAAACGTCGCTCGAAACAATTTCTGATAAAAATTATTATTATTATTATTATTATTATTATTATTTCTGCGCTTGGCGGTTCGCTAAATCGGTTTAGGCCAGGGGTGAAAAAATTTTCGGGGGTGGGCCAAGGTCGTCCCTCCCTCGGTTAGGTATGAAAAAATTTCGGGGGTCATTCCCTCCCTCTGAAAAAATTTCTGACGGCGGGCCAGGTCTGGAGTGGTCTCCGCGGCCGCTCGGTCTGGACTGATCCCCTCCACGATTATGGCTTCCCCCACTCCGCGGCCTCGTGCGCGCGCAACCAGTGTTCCACTCCCCGCTGTCCCCGCGCCTAAAAGTTCCCCCCACCGCACTCCCCCGCGCGCCCTCACTTCCACCCGCCCCCGCGCCCCCCTCAGAGGACCTGGGTTAGAATCGGCATAGCCCTACTACTATTGTATGTCTTGATAAAGCTTTCTGTGGAGTTGTTTTTCTCATTATTATATGTTTCTTTTTCTGATCAATAGATGGCGGCTTCCGGGCTCAGATGTTATCTCCTTTATATATATATATATATATATATATATATATTTATATATATATAGTTTTGGTACTCTTCCTGTTCCGGAGGCATGGTCAGCATGCACGAAGAGATACACACGTGTATTATATTCTTTTCTTTAATATACTCTTATTATTACTTTTCTTCGACAAACTAATAAGTGTGTGTGTGTTTTATTTTCCTTCACACTTTCCACTAACATAATCGTCTTCTATACCTGACCGAAAATTTGATTCTTCAACTTTCGGCCAAGCTTTTTGAAATTTCTTGAATAACGGTATTTCAGGAGCTGAAGATTTCGATATTTTTTCTTCGAATACACTTTTTAAAACTATTTCGTACATATGGTGACGACACGGAAAGTAGGGGAGAGCGAGGACAAACGTAACGGCGTCATGAAAGTAACACGTCTTCTCCCGCCTTCTACAAAAGTTTCCAAAACGTTTGTTTTACATAGTTACGCGTGTTTAGTGTTTCTTTTCTTTCACGGAGTGACGCTAAGCCATACGACGATTCGTATACCGTAGGCAAGCTGATTTCGTTATTTCGATCATTCAGAAAAGTGTCTCCTCTGTTGGTTTTTTGTTAATATTCATATTTAAACTATAGACATTGATCCAATTATTTGTTAGAACGTTCTTAGATCATGTCTTTATAAGTTCCTGTATTTGATTTCAATAAATCTTGTATAGTTTGTACGTTATAACAGTTCTATGCTGAAAAACATGGCTGGGGACAAAAGTAACACGTCACTACGGGGAGTAGTTGAATCCAATATTAACAATATTTTTTATAAAAAAATCATAAATATTAGTTACATTTGGGGCCGTTACACGAGATTCCATATTAAATCAAATACGCGGTATCAAAAAAATGTTTGAAGCTGGTTATGCTTTTTTATCGTTACCTTCTTAAAATATGTTTATTTAAATGTTTGTTTCTATCGTTTCTGATAATAAAAAATCCTATTTTGCTTTGGAAGAATTGTTTTTACTTAATTCTTCTCAAAATAATTAGTATTACTTTCGTCCCCATGGTATGTTACTTTCGTCCTACCCCTGCAGGACAATTGCCAAAATTGCCATAACTCTTTAACTACTTATCATGGAAGGCTGAATTTGTGGTCAAATGATAGACTAAGAAACACACTATCTTAAGGCATAATTTTCGTTTTTATATCTGTAAGAGGTAAGTGGCAGCTAGGCCAAATGTAAAAAGTGTTACGTTTGTCCCCGCTCTCCCCTACAATAAATTCCGCCTGACCATTTGCTCTAAAACAACGCAAGCACCTTTCAATCGTCCCATATTTATAGAAGTTGTATCGCAGCAAATCGCTTGTACCGTATCTGTTAGTTGCCAATCTTCTAATATTTCGAATACTGCTAACGCTTGTTCTTTAGCAGTAGATTTTACTATCGCAAGAACCCCCAGGAGTTTTTCTTTTTGTTGATATGTAACAATTACAGGCAATCTCTCTACCCGTCCTTTGCCAGATAAGCATGGTAGCATTTTTCCATCCCAATGAACTGTTATAATTTTCGGTGGATCTTTTTGAAATACTTCCCGCAATTTCGTGGTGCGTTCTGCGCGAAGAAGTTGGTGCATCCGCCAAATTGAAGATCGGTTGATTATTAAATCGTTTAATTTATGTCCTAATGATTCGGCAGGAGCAATGATGATGCGAACTGCATTGCGATCACTTACTTTGCACTTGTCCAATGATGCGACGAGTTTTATGTTAATAACATCCTGTTTCCCCCTTGGCTTCTTTGGCTTACTTGGACCTGGTTCATTAAGAATCTATTAAGAACCTTTGAATGCAGAAGATTCTGGTTCATCACTACATGAAGCTGACTCAATTTGTGCTAATTCTGTAATGCATGAAAAAAAGTTACCTCAAATCTAGACATACATTAAAAGAAATTCAAAATTAGAAATACATATATGTAGGGGAGAGGGGCTATACAAGGGACACTTTTGTTTAGCGTCCATTTCTGACAATGTCATTATAGGTATTTAAAAAACAAGTACATCACAAGAAAGCGTATTTATTTCCCTTCAATAAAAGTATATTACAAACTCATCAATTGTAATAAAAAATAACAAAATCTTCGATTTTCAAATAAGTGGGAAATGTCCCTTTTACGACTAGGTGGTTTTAAATGGGACAGTATAAGTCATGAAAGGGACACGTTAATAAAAACAAACTTATTATTTATTACAATTATAATTGTAAATCTTAATGATACAAAACAATGGAATCTATGAAAAAATTAACTCTTTGTACTATAAATCATCAATATTTTTGAATAGCGTGTGACTTATCGTTAATGCTTTAGCAACTTTTTTAGTTATAAAGTAACATTTTTTATAAACTTTATGTCTTACAAACTAAGTTCAACATAGGAACACCCACGAATGGTAAATATAAGTACATATATAAAAAATCTATAGAACACTTAAATAATAAAATAGTTTAGAATTAAATCTTACTTGAACAAAAATGAAATCAATTGTACTAAAATAGGTAGGTATGTTTTCATATTGCAGATTAAAGATTTTAAAGATCACTTTATTAATTCTTAAATTTGAAACAATACGCCATCTACTAGTAATTGATAATTTAAACCAATGCCATCTATGTATCAGATGATACACTAATACCTTTACGGGAAAGTAAAATATAGTGTCCAGCAGTACATATGTATGAAAAGGACAGCCATGAAACGGTTGTCCCATTTAAGACTTGTTATGCTGTCCCTTTTAAGACTATAAGTGAGTTTAATAGAATATAACCTCAAAACAAAGAAAACAATCAATTAAGCTTACCTATTAAGTATTTTTTTTCAGTTGAATACAGGCTATTTTAATGATATAACACTTTAACACTTTGTATATATCTTGATCTCAGAAACCGACACAGAAAATCAACGAAAATTATACTTTTACTGCCGAAAAACATCAACCGCGTATTACTACTCTGTTGCAAGTGAGACCGCAGTGATTTACGTCAAATCACTGGGCATTAGTGTTGTCATAAACAGGAAAATAACTTGCATGTGCAAGGCGTTTAGAATTTTGGCAATTCAATTTGTCCCATTTAAGACCTGTCCCTTTTATAGCACCTCTCCCCTATATCAAATTTATATATATATATATATATACCTGCTACTTCCGCCATCGCATCAAATCGTTGTTTCCGTATCTCATCTTCTTCTTGTCGAATTGTTTTCCGCTGTTCCCTTTCTATTAAATTTCTATCTACTCCAATCATTGAACCTGGTCTCCCCTTTTGTCTTTGACTTAATAGAAAAAGTTTGTCATTTTCAATATTCATCATGGTTAATGCATCACTATGAGGGATATCAAAAAGATCGTTTAGTGAGTCAAGAAATATCTTTTCTCTGTTTTGTTGTAGTTCACTTCGGCGTTTTTGAGACCGTTGCAATTGTCGAAAACTTTCATACAACGCTATTAATTTTGTAACACTATTGTACGATTATCTTACGGGGATACGTGATTTCTCCCAAAACACTTCCACTTCTTTTATTACCATCGCGGCACTTGGTCGAATTTCCAATTTTACTTTTCGCAAATTGTAAAACAATACACGTAAAACGTGTCCATTACTAGAAAGTTTTGAGCTAATAATTTGACTATCGTCATGCTCCAGCAAATATATTGTATCAGAATTTCTCGTTTCCATTTTTGTAAATTCACTTTTTGTTTCACACTCCTTTATATCAGCGCGAACTGACGATGCGCGCTGTTTTAATAAAGTCCAAGAACCAGATAATATACTTGTAAATAGTAAACGACTCGACACGGTACCTTTAGAGGGCTAGTACAAGAATGAAAGCTCACGTCACCTTTGGAGGGCTATTTATACAGCCCTCGCACAGGTACGCGTCCCTCAAGTGACGCCAGAAACGCGCGGGAAAAATTGGCGCGAAAATGCGTGAGCAGCGGAAGGTATCCACTTCCGCACGCCGAAAAATACCTACCTGGGCAAGTCTGGGTGCCAAACAGGTGACGCGGCGATAGCCTGACTCACTCCGGCCCACGGCGAAAAATCAGAGAGTAGGAGAGACCCGGGCTGGTTGTCTCCAGGGGTAGGTTGACTAATTGTTCATAACTTTGCACCGACATATACTCTACTGCGGAAAGATTCACAGTAGAAAAAAGTCACTTCTACTATGCCATGCATTTATGTCCGACCCCGCGATCGCCCGTTTTTTACCAGTTATCAGCGTTTGTCGAAAAATTGACTACGTAAGTAAATATTTTTTCTTAAAGATTTTATTTTCTCACGCTCTGTATAGTTACAATAGAATAAATGTTAAGGGACTATTTTAAAGTTTGTTTATTAGACGATCTATTGACATAGTATTTTTTTATACATAAATAATTGAAGGTTATATAGATTATTAAAGTCAAAATGATCGGTCGGGGCTGGTTGACTAATAACGTTGTTAAGGTTTAAATTGTTATTTTGTTATTTATAAAGCGATTTTTATTTTTTGTTTAAATGTCACTGTTATAAATACATTATAATTAATGTTTAAGTTGAAAATTTTTTCTGCTTAGTATTAAAATACGAATGAAAGGAATTAATATTTTATAATGAAACAACTCTTGTGACATTGTGTTATTTTATTACCACTGACAAGTAAACATTCACTTATAAGAAATGGAGTTTCCCGATTTGGAATATATATTTTTAAAGTACTCATAGTAACTAAGAAATCATGAAACTTATATCTGCAATGGACGTATTTTACTCATGTTACCAATAACATTCAATATAGCCTCAAGGCGTATGCGAAAAACGGCAAAATCCTCTTATTTAAGAATAATTGGCTAAAACCTGGCATCTGTATGTTTTTTGTGGTGCTGAATCCAAATATGACGTTATTGTTTGTGTAAAAAAAATCCTAAGGTAGTTCTCTTAATAAAAAATCGGTTTTTGAAGATAACTCAAAAAAGAAAGGCCGGAGAATTTTTTAAATAATTTTTCCGGATTACTCGTACCAATTTACTTCAAAATCCATTTTAACCTGCTTTTAACTCCCAGGGGCTACGTCTGGGCCCATAGGGCAATATACCAATTCATAACCAGTTTAGGTTAGGTTGAAAAACAGTCTGTGACTGAACCTCGCCTTTGCGTTTCTCTGTTTTCTTTCTTTCCTTTCTTTGCTTATATACTTGTGTTGTGCAATAAAGATGCTTAATAATAATAATAATAGTTTCCCTGAACAAGAGAAATGACCACTTCGTGTCTAATGCTAAACCCTTCTACCTAAATCCACTTACCGAAAAATTTCATGTAGTTAAAAAGTTGAGTTGTACGTTCAAAATTGTGAACATGAGTGTAGGGACACCCTGTACGCCAGGATGCATTGGCGTGCGGAGTGCGTGTGCGTGAGCGACGCGTGCGAGATGGGGGAATCGCGTGGTGGGAAGGCCGCGTGCAGGAGAGATCGCGCAAGGAGCGTAGCGCCAGCGTAAAGGTAGTTTCCCCACAAAATTACCTTTTTTACAAAAAGGTACAAAAAAGCGCCAAGTATATAATCTCATAAAAAATAATCCCATTTAAAAACATTGTCGTAAATTAATATAAATTTATTAATGTGCTATATTTAACTTTACATAAGTAATGATATACAAAAATTGCGCCAATTATCACAATGGCTATTTATACAAAGAAAAAATGTATTAAATAATATTAAGCAGATATATTTTTGTACAAATAAATATTTTAATACGAATAAATATTTTATTCAAAATACTTGGCGCTGCGAAACCGAAAAAATGTTAATTAACTTGGTTAATAAATAAAACAAGACAAGACACCACTGAGACAAGAAAGAAAGAAAAAAATTTTAATGCAATTTATACATATTTATTCAGTTTAGCAAGTATAAATAGCCATTGTGATAATCGGCGTAATTTTTGTATATCATTACTTTTGTAAAGTTAAATATAGTATATTAATAAATTTATATTAATTTACGACAATGTTTTTAAATGAGATTCTTTTTTGTGAGATTATATACGTGGCGCTCTTTTTTGTACCTTTTTGTAAAAAAGGTAATTTTGTGGGGATTTCACACCTTTTGTATTATGGATGACTGGATAACTTTTTCACCATCTTGGGGTTATTTTTTTTTGACAATATATTATATTGTCATCCAAACTACGCACGCCTGCAAAGCTACAAAACAATTGGATTGGTAGAATTGGTTTAATGTTGATTTTTCAGATATGAACCAAACATGCAAAAACCAAACAGATGATTGATGCTGAATAAAATCGTTTAATAAAATCGTTTAATTAATATAATACTATGTCCCATTTATTTTTTTTTCTCCTCTAAATTATACAGTTTTCCACATTCATAATGAAATTCGATTTTAATTGTATATACATATATCTTAAAACTCTAAAATAGAATTATACATGAAAATGTGCTTATTTTTTTCATTTGCTCGTGCAGCAGGGTTACTTTCTCTTTCGCTTCTGCTTCGATTATCTGTAAATATATAAAAGTCACATTGTTTAGTTACAACATAACGTAGAACTTACAGAAAAAGAGTGGACTTTTGCTATAGTAAGTGTGGAGACTACATCGTGTGTCCGAAGGAGCGAGACCGTATGGCAAAAAGTCTTGTTGGAGGAAATTTAAATGCTAATGGTAATTTAGCGAAAATGAACAAAGAGATCCAATATTTTTAATGCACAATTTATTGGTGTTGGAATAAAATTAATTTAGTATGTTTATTGGTGAATTGAAATATTGTTAGTAGTATAGCTATGCCGATTCTAGACCAGGTCCTCTGAGGGGGGCGCGGGGGCGGATGGAAGTGAGGGCGCGCGGGGGAGCGCGGTGGGGGGAACTTTAGACGCGGGGACAGCGGGGAGTGGAAGACTGGTTGCGCGCGCACGAGCCGCAGAGTGGGGGAAGCCATAATCGTGGAGGGGATCAGTCCAGGCCGAGCGGCCGCAGAGACCTCTCCAGATCTGGCCCGCCGTCAGAAATTTTTCAGAGGGGGAATGACCCACAGCCGAATTTTTTTCATACCTAACCGAGGGAGGGAAAGACCTTGGCCCACCCCCGAAAATTTTTTCACCCCTGACCAACCCCCGAAAATTTTTTCACCCCTGGCCTACACCGATTTAGCGAACCGCCAAGCGCAGAGAAATAATAATAATTTATCAGAAATTGTTTCGGGTGATGTCGGGAAAGATCGACGTTTTACAAATCGCATATTCGGGGAGGGAAAGAGACGGCACTACATAGTTGTAAAGCTAAATCCTGAGAGAGGGAAAGAGACAGCACAATCGCATGCATTCTAAAGCTAACAATATTTCAAAATGTTTTCAATCTCAACGTCGCAGCGTATCGCGCGATCTCGCGTAATTTGACTCCCCTGGAGCAGCTGCGCGAGATGATGTCATTTTCGCGGCGCGAATCATAGAATTATGCGGCGTCAGAGGAAATAATACTTTTGGGAACGTTGAATCTTAGAATTGAGGAGAGAAGGAGGGTAAATGAAATGGATACATAATATAAGTTTAAGAAATTTATTTAAAATTAAAGCATGTAAAATTAGAATAATAATTTAACATTTTTTCTTCCTACGAGCATCAGCCAGAATATCACTGATGGCACATGCTACCAGTTCGCAATCTACGAGATACTCCTCGTCGTAATATTCGCTATCGCGTATGATTTTAGCAGCACTGCGCGTATCTAATGTTTCGCAGGCAACACCGCTCTGTTGCAACACGTTAACAAAACATTCAAATTTTACTCTCACATCTTCCGCAGTTTGATGCAACCGCGGATACACATAGCTTACACATGGCTTAAGATTACATAAAAATGATACTGTATTGGGTTTGAAATACAGCGACTTTTCAAGTAGCGTCATCTTTACAATCGGTGAATTAAAGATCCGAACAAATTCCAATACTAACTCATCAATCTGCATCGAGTCAGGTTCAGGCAATTGTGCACGTTCTTCGATGGATGATTGGCTGTCGAATAGCAGATTCCATGTATGCCATGGTAATATGAGATGCTTCCCATGATTGCCTCCGATAAGAACTTCTACATCGGCCATAGGTCCTACGTTGATTGCAATTTCCAAATACTTGCTACCCACGGATGTTAATGCGTATCTTCTGACCATGATACGCGATGCTCGGCGCGGACTAAGAGAACAATCAAAGCTATGAAATTGTCCGCTCGTATCAAGAATAAACATAAAAAATTTCGAGGATTTATGAAAATTGAGCCATACCTGTTGAATGTATTCTCCTTGCACGTAGCCATACTATTTTCACCCATCATTGGGACGGTATAATTTACGCGTCCAGCGTTTCTTTCGGCACTGGTATTATACAGTTTGGAACACTGTCTGTTCCGTCAAAAGTTGTTGCGACTGCTGAGCGATTGATGGAATAACGTCCAGGAGCCGGCTTAAATAGAGGCTAGTTGTTTCCCCCCACCACAACATTTTATTCTAAAGCTGCCAATTTTCCAGAACGTTTTTCAATCTTAATGTCGCAGCATATCGCGCGATTGCATGTAATGTAATCCCCATTCTCAAGGATAAAAGTCTCGACACGTGTTGAATGTAATATAATACTTTTGGAAGCGTCGAATCCTAGAATTATGCGGTGTTGGCAGAAATTGCATCGAATGATCTTGCGCGCTAATTCGTCATACGTGTGAATCGTGGAAAGAATTATGCGATATCAGCAGAAACTGTATAGAACAGTGTTGGAACGGATCGTCGTTTTTGCATGCGATGCATTAGAGGGAGGGGGTACACCGAAAGAAATAGACAGAGACGCCAAGTCGTGGTACCAACCATAAAAGCATGCTCTAAACTGCACAAAGCGTCAAACACGTTGTAACACATTGCGCGGATAATACATTACATTTACATTCCATTTACGATCATGGAAAAATTCGCACAAGTGGAACGCCAACTGCGGGATCAATCTGCACGATTGATTTCACGCGAAGAATACCTCGCGTGGGAAGAACGGTGCAACGAGTGTATCGAATCTTTGGAAGAACACAGCCGAGTCAAACGTCCTCGATTATCGATCGGTGTTCGACAATCGCTGGTTGCTCGAATCGCGCAGCTCGAAGGGCTGAAATATTCGTTGCGCGGACGTTTCGTGCGCGAAGGTGCCGGACATTCGAGCACGGGACTTTTGTGGCGCGAAATAGACACTGCGTTCGATAGCCGCGTATTAACTGGTGCCGTGCTAAATTCGAATTACATCGAACCGCGCAACTTCCTCCAGGATGCGGCGGCCATTGTGTTGGAGCATGTGCGGGGTCCTTTGAGGAAACATCGGAACCTCAAAGTGAACACGGTGTTCAACGGCGAATTTGTGGCAGGTGACAAGCATGCTTGTAAAAGCATCAATATCCGAAACTGCGAACTCTTCGGTACATCCGATCTGCAGGACTGGTACCAACGATGCGTCATCGAACCAACCCTGGCATCGCTGGAAGAGTTCCAGGAACGCGACAGTGGATGGGCATTGACGAGAATCCTGAATTTGACCGTCAATGTCAACAAGTACAATCCGCTGCGCGCGGGGTGTCACTGCAAGTTGCCGCGGGAAATATCGCTGAAGAAGGCGACGATTATCGTGCAATCCCCGGACAACGCCTGTTTCGCTTGGGCAGTGGTCGCCGCTCTACATCCCGCCGACAGTCACGTTGACCGTCCAAGTTCATACCCCGACTATGCGTCAGTGCTAAATCTCCAGGGCATCGAATTTCCAATGTCTCTGGAGCAGATTGGAAAGTTTGAACGGCTGAACAACGTCTCAATCAATGTGTACAACTTCGAGGAGAAGAAAGGGCCAACAGTCTTCCCATTGCGCCTCACCAGCCAAAAGAGGGATCGGCACGTAAATCTGCTCTACACGCCGAACCAAGAGCACGGCGATGTAGGGCATTTTGTACTGATCAAGGACTTGTCCCGGCTGGTGAGCACGCAATTGAGTAGGCATGGAAAAAGAAATTCATCTGTGATCGGTACGTATATAAACTTATGAAATGTTGAAATGTCTCGCGAAACAAATATTAAATAAAATATTTTTGGGTTTACAGATGCATGCACTATTTTGGATGTGCGGAGAAGTTGGAGGTTCATTCGCTGGACTGCAGCAAGATGAACGACTGCGCCATTCTGCTGCCCAGCGAAGGCAACAATCTGCTCAGCTTCGACAACCACTGCAGAAAGGAGCGACTTCCTTTCGTGGTGTACGCAGATCTCGAGTGCATCATCGAGAAAACGGAGGACAGTCGGAGGGGTGAGGAGGATCGCAAATTGCACACGTACCAGAAACATAAGGTGCATAGTATCGGCTATTATATGCATTGTTCGTACGATACATCGCTATCGATGTATCGATGTCGCCGCGACGCGGATTGTGTTTCATGGTTCGTCGAAGAACTGAAAAATTTTGCAGACTTTGCCAAACCCGTCCTGACTAGTAATGTTCCCATGCTGGATTTAACCTGCGAACAGTGGACGACATTTCGCAATGCAACAGATTGTCATATTTGCGAAGAGCCATTCGAGGTTAGCGATATACGAGTTCGCGATCATTGCCATCTATCCGGACGGTTTAGAGGCCCGGCACATTCGGAGTGCAATTTAAATTATAAAAATGCGTTTTACATCCCCATCGTTTTTCATAATTTATCCGGCTACGATTCACATTTTATTATCGAGGAAATAGCTACCGCTTTCGAAGGTCACGTTGACGTATTACCCATAACTAAAGAAAAATATATTTCCTTCACAAAAAATGTCGAAGATACGACTGAATCAGAGTCGCGAAATTGTATTAAATTGCGATTCATCGATTCGTACAAATTTCTCAATACCAGTCTCGACAAATTAGCATCTTTTCTTAGCACAGATAAATTAAAAATTTTACGATCCAAATTTGAAACATTATCCACCGAGGATTTCAATTTATTGACGCGAAAGGGTGTCTTTCCGTATGAATACCTTGATTGCGCGAACAAGCTGCAGGACCCTTGCTTACCGCCGCGCGAGTCATTCCACAGTTCGTTAACGGGCGAGACAGTGTCCGAGCGCGATTACGCGCACGCCGAGACTGTCTGGCAGCGTTTCGACATTAGAACCTTGGGTGAATACAGCGATTTGTATTTGAAAACAGATGTCTTGTTATTGGCAGATATTTTTGAAAATTTTCGCGAAAGTTGCATCAAGAGTTACGGATTAGATTCGGCACATTATTATACTTTACCTGGTTTCACGTGGGATGCCATGCTAAAACATACCAAAATTACATTCGAATTGCTCACAGACGTCGATATGGTCATGTTTGTCGAACGCGGTATACGCGGTGGTTTAAGTCAATGTTCCGGAAGATACGCACATGCCAATAACAAGTACATGCCATCTTACGACGCATCGGAACAGTCATCGTACTTGATGTACTTTGACGTAAATAATTTGTATGGATGGGCAATGTGTCAACCCCTGCCATACGCCAAATTTCAATGGGTCGAAGATGTTGCAAATTTTAATGTGTCTTCCATCGCTGTCGATTCGCCCACGGGATACATTCTCGAGGTAGATCTGGAATATCCACAACGTCTGCACGACGCTCATGCAGATCTGCCGTTCTGCCCGACGCGTGCCAAACCACCTGGCAGCAGACAGGACAAGTTACTCGCGACGGTATACGATAAGCAGCGTTACGTTATCCATTATCGCAACCTGCAGCAGTGCACGCATCACGGTCTTCGTATTACAAAGATACACCGCGTGCTTCAATTCGATCAGTCCCCCTGGCTCCGCGATTACATCGAACTCAATACGCGGTTTAGAACAAGCGCGACAAATGATTTTGAAAAAATTTATACAAATTGATGAACAATGCGGTATTCGGTAAAACTATGGAAAATGTGCGAAATCATGTGGATGTAAAACTTTTAACACATTGGGAAGGGCGATATGGCGCGGAGGCGATGATCGCGAAACCGAATTTCCACAGCAGAAGTGTTTTTCGGAAAATTTAATAGCCGTTGAATTGCGAAAACTCGAGGTGAAATTCAACAAACCGATATACGTGGGTATGTGCATTCTGGACATATCAAAAATTTGTTTGTATGAATTTCATCACGAGCACATGTCTCCCCTGCACGGACAAAATTGTAAAATTCTATACACCGACACAGACAGTCTCATTTATCACATTAAATGCGAAGATATCTACGAGACCATGAAACACAATATCGATAGATTTGACACATCCGATTATCCCATCGACAATCCATATAATATGCCACGCTTAAATAAGAAGGTTCCGGGGCTGATGAAGGACGAAAATAACGGTGCGATAATGACCGAATTCGTAGGTCTTAGAGCGAAAATGTATGCGCTCCGCGTAGACGGTAAAAAAGATACGAAAAAGGCGAAAGGCGTCAAGACCAACGTCATAACCAGGACGATAACTTTCGACGACTACGCGCAGTGTTTGCACAGGGAGATCGAAATGGTTCGCAGACAATCATGCATACGGTCGAAATTGCACAAAGTGTACACCATTTCGGAATCGAAAATCGCTCTAAGCCCACACGACGACAAGCGATATATCGTACCCGATTCGACCGACACTCTGCCCTGGGGACATTATAATATACCATTGTAAAATTCTTCGCGCATGTATAGAAATTATTATATTTATTAAAGCATTATAAATGGTGGAATTATGCATAAAAATAAAATTGAACCATGTATAGAAATTATTATATTTATTAAAGCATGTATTATTATGTTACAATACATTATTTTTATTTATCCAAGAATTGTGCGATTTATCAAACCCTAGCCACTTGACGTATACCTTATCCCCCTTCCTACGCAATACTTTTTCCACTAGATACACATCAGGATCGGTGACGCGTTGCAGCTCGTGTTCATAGAATCCTCCGGCAACAGGTTTTCCACAGGAATCGAGGAGCAGATACGTTGCGGGATTAGTTGCCTGTACTTTGGCTATCTCGAACACCTCCGTTGTCCAATTCGGCGTGTAGCCTTTATCGAAGATGGTTTTAAATTTGCTCACGCGCACAAACTCGCCCAACTTGAATCTTGCCGGAGCAGCGATCTTTACGTTGCTGTATACGGTGGCCAGCAGCTTATCGGCGATCGCTGGGGTAACATCGCAAGGACGCATTCCGATGGTTCTATGTTTTCGCGCGTTATACTCTGCAAGTAGACGCGATAGCGCATCGGTCCATCTGTAGGTTCCATTGAGCGTAAACAGTTTCCACATATTGTTCTTCAAAGTTCGATTGAAACGTTCTACGACGGAGGCCTTCATCACCGAATACGTCGAATAATGATTAATGTCATGCTTTGTCAAGAGTTTCTGCACATCGGCGTTGTAAAATTCTTTTCCTTGATCGGTTTGCAAATTTTTCGGATATCGATCTCTAAATATCTTTGCAAACGCTTTAGCCACCTCAGCACCACTTTTAGTCTTGAGCGGTACCGCCCATGCATACTTGCTCAGCACATCGATGACGGTGAGTATGTAGTGGTGACCTTGGTTGAATCGCGAGTATGGACGCATTTCTACAACGTCAGCTTGCCACAGATCATCGTATCCATGCACTATGACTCGCCTCCGCGGGAAATGTCTTCGAGCTGGAGCATGCAATTCCTCGACGAGTTGTCGCTTCTTGTGACCATGGTTTTCTTTACTCTTGGATTTCGACGATGGCTGCATGTTTGATCGCAGAGGTGTCTTTGACACGAATGATGCGATAATTATCGTGTACGCGCATTATGTGCGCCCCATCGGTCCGTTGACAAGTTCAACCGTCTCGCATGATTCTCCTTCGCAGCGCTGCTGCGGGATAGAATTCGACGCCTGCGATATCTTTTGAACGCTGTTTTGCAGCGCCAGCATCTCTCTCTTAAACATGATCAGCTTCTTCTCTAATTCTTCCTGCTGCTCTCTCAAAAGTTTAATGCTCTTTTCCACGTATAGTTTATTGACGGCATCGCTATCAGCCACCGGTTGAGCTACGCGTCGTATCTTGCGTGATTTTGCATCAAAGTCGGCACCGGCCACGCAAAGAGCGTTGTGTCGCATATAATTTCGAAGCAAACCGTTCCATTTGTAATAATCCATTCTAGCTGCGCCACTCTTCTCGAGCGATACTCCAAATTTGTTGATCGGCATCTCGATGCATACAGTGCGCATCATCGGTGCGCGGTTTTATTTATAATGAAGCCTCCCTCGTAGAGTTCCTCCACAATCGACAGAATTTCATTGTCGTGCGAGTTGTTGCCCGCCTGACGCGACGCTTCCAGCAAACGGTATCGATCCACAAGCTCGTTGGGATCGTCCCAGCGCATGTAATCGATCTTGTTATCATTTACCACCATGACTCGCGGCGCCGTTAGACCTTTCCCTGCTTTATTGGTTGATACACGAGGGAGTAGCGGTGCAATTACATGTTTGTACTTGTATCCCTTGTTTCCTAATATGGGATTTTGAGCAGAATGACCACGTCTGTAGGCATTCGTCGCCAGCAGTATACTTTTGTATTTTTGTTTATCGGCATCGGTGTATACAGCATCGTCGGGAATTCTCTTGAAAATCAGTTCGTAAAGGCCGGGCGTTCCTCTGTATTTTACACCGTCGATGATTATATTATCAGCCTTGTCCATATCGAACGCCTTATCCCCAAGCATCATTCTACTATCGCCAAAGTATACGCCGTACACAGTGTCTGTGACAGTTTCTTTATCCCTACTTATGATTGCGTCCATATATTTTTGTCCCAGGGGACCCAAATGGCTGCGAAACGTTTCTTGTCCCGCGGGTGTTTGAAGTTGCTGTCTAATAGATGCTGCAAACGACTCATCGGGAGTAGTTTCAAAAACATCGTCATCATCATCATCATCATCATTGGTTGTGAGCAATTGTACACTGGGAAATGTATTTATTGGCGGGGGAGGAACCAGGGATTCGTTTGATGCAACATTCTGCCGTTTTCGCTTCGATTGAACTGGTGTAGAGGTTACGAGTGAATACTCCGATGACGTGCGTGGTTTCCTCTTTCTCTTACGCGATGTGCTCCATTTCGGCAGGATTTTTCTTTCCGGCGTTAATGTTTCATTCCCTTCAACGTTTGTGCTCATCAGCGGCGATATTTCAGCTTCTGCCGCTGCGGTATTTTCCACAATATGTTTTAAGGGTTCGACAATAGGTTTAAAGTATCTCTCCAACGCGATATCTTCCTCCATCTTGCCGGTCTTCAAAGCCTGATGTTTCTTGCGAATGGCTTCGCTGGTTCTTGCAATTTCCTTCGCTATTCTCTCGCGATCCTTAATCTCCAGACTATCGATATCGATCATTGTTGCACCGCAGACGTTGTTTTCCCACCGACGTGTTGACAATGATTGACCATCTCACGGTACGGCAAACTCGTTAAATCCCTTTCTGTAACGTCCATTGGACATCGCGCTATCCTTGTCTATCACCACGAAACCATACTTCAGCTGCCAACAATTACGACACAAAGCGCAGAAATCCTCGTAAGACATATCAGTGTTTACATGATCGTTGTACACGTGTTTCAAGTTGGTGCCATCCTGCTTAAACAGAATCAACAGATTCGCATTGTCGCGTATAAGATGTTTGGGAATCTTTGCATATGTCTGACAGAGATAGAAGCAGTCAACGTTCGAGTGGCGCCCCATTGCAAAGTATTCCCTTATCGTATCTTGCTTGTCGCATGCCACGTCATCAAAGATAAAAATGGAATTCGGAAGCGATTCGCTCGGTGTGATGACGTCACTGTTATTCGAAAATGTGAAGTAGCCAATTTCATTTATCGGAGTCAATAAATTCTCCAAATACTGATATTTCGGCTGTTGCAACGATTTGGAATACACGTACACGTTCTCGAAGCGGACGCCGTGAGGACTTTCCAACAAGCTCACCAGCACGTTGGTCTTTCCACAATTTGATGGACCGCAAATAAGGCAGCGTATGGTGTTTGGCAGCATGCTACCATGTCTGCGCCTTGTTTTCGAGGACATCATTTGCGATTTATCGTCAAAATTTGTCACGCGTATCGTCGCAGGTTGCCGCACGAATCGCATCCTCGCTGCGAACCGCGAAAATGATTTTTGATACATCGAAGCGGTGACGCGCCCTATTTATAGGCCCGCGCCGAGGCAAAACAGCTCAGTATTCGAAATGCTTCTCGTTCTGTCGGATAATTGCGATATTCGAGACCTAACCTCTGAGCAGTTGAAATATATACCAAAGATTATTCTACTGCGCGAGTTTGGCAAGCACATTGATCAGTTGTGGGACAGACTCCCCGAGCATATAAAAGCCGATTCTGAGGTTCGGCAGCATCGTCGGTGTCTGGAACATTATAATCGCCCTTGGCAGCGAACGCATATCGACGGTCCAGCACCACTGATTAAAAACTGTGGCGAATGTCGCCGACGAGAGTAAGGAAAGGTTGCGGTTTGTTAAATCGGGCGATAAACGCGCTACCTGTCGAATTACATATCCCGGGATACCAGTTTTGTGGTCCAGGAACTCGTCTGGCAAAACGATTGGCTAGAGGCGATCAAGGTATCAATCCGTTGGACGCAGCGTGTCGCGAACACGATATAGCGTATTCGCGCAGCAACGTTCTCAGCGAAAGGCACGCGGCAGATAACGTACTTGCTGACAAAGCGCGAAAACGCATCGTTGCGCGAGACTCGACTCTGGGCGAAAGAGGTGCTGCTACAGCTGTTTGGGCAGCTATGAAGGCCAAGACAAAAATCGGAATGGGGATGAAAACTCGCAAAAGGACTGCAAAGAGAGCACCGCAAAAGCGGATTCTTCCAGTGGCAAAACGGGGTGGTATATTACCACTTCTCCCGCTGCTAGGTGTTCTCGGATCACTAGCTGGTGGAGCGGCGGGGATCGCCAAGGCCGTAAACGATAATAAGGCGGCGCAACATCAGCTGCAGGAAATGCAGCGTCATAATCGCTCCATGGAAGGTCGTGGACTTTATCTCGCGCCATACAAGCGCGGACAGGGAATATCGAAACGAAAAAAAAAAACGCCGAAAAGAAAATAAAAATGCCTGTGGGCGTAACTACAGATGTGCAATTGGCGGAGTTGGCAAAACGTATGCGTATTCCATTTTTTAGGGGTGTTTTTATGCGTAATGCGCTACCTGCCGGAGGAGTACGACGAAACGAGAGCGGCATCGTAAATTTGGATAATGTCGAGGGGTCGGGGACTCATTGGGTG
This sequence comes from Andrena camellia, assembly GCA_029448645.1. Taxonomy (NCBI): domain Eukaryota; kingdom Metazoa; phylum Arthropoda; class Insecta; order Hymenoptera; family Andrenidae; genus Andrena; species Andrena camellia. The sequence goes on along the minus strand of CM055678.1, from coordinate 41,644,370 downwards.
GCGTATGCGAAGAGAGGGTGTCGAGCTGTATATTTCGACAGCTTTGGAAATCTTCGACCGCCCAAGGAATTGGTGCAATATCTGGATAAAGATGCTGTGAAGATTGAATACAATAGAACGTCTTATCAGCAGTACAATCAGAGCAACTGTGGACAACTGTGTCTACGCTTTCTACAGACGATCGGTACCAAATTTAAGGATTGACTTCCCGCCACTCTGATTCAGTACTAGTCGAGCAGTACAGCTCGGAATATGTCGTTAACATTCACTCTAACCGGCAAGAGTAGCACCCTCGCGGTAAGCTACTTTCCACCCATAGATTTGAGCAACGATGATTACGAGCTTGGTCTAACAACCTTTGAAACTTATCATACGATACCGAACATTGACTCGAGTAACGATAAATTCTACTTCGCCGTAAACTATGACACCAACAACAACAACATCACTCGTGAATACATTGCGATTCCCCACGGGTCCTACGAACTAGATGCTATTGCCAAGTATTTGAAACAGCGATTACTCGAGCGGTATCCTCAAAATCTCGGTGGCAATGATGACGACAAGTATCCAATAGTGTTGCGGTCCAACAATAACACCATGAAAAGCGAGCTATACTGCTCGTTCGCCGTAGACTTTACAAAGTCCAATAACATTGGATCGCTACTGGGATTCTCGACGAATCGAGTATTAGAACCTGGACGGTGGCACGAATCGGACGATCCAATTAATATCATGAACGTAAACATTATTCGCGTAGAATGTAGCGTGACCGCTGGTGCGTACAACAATGGGAAGCACGTACATACGATACATGAATTTTCCCCGAGGGTTCCACCAGGATATAAGATATCGGAAACGCCCGCACAGATCATTTACCTTCCGATCACCGCACGGGTCATTACGGATCTAACGATTCGCGTTGTGGATCAAGACGGACGATTGCTCGATTTTCGAGGTGAAGAGATTACCATCAGACTACACGTACGGCGGCGACGACGATAATACGCGTGGTGCGAACGAAAGAGATGCTTGTGTTGAACGACATCAGAAACCCGGTTCATCCGAGTGAAATTGTTTGCAACAACAACAACAACAACAACAACAACAACAACAACAACCGCAACAGCTGTGATCACGCTAAAACGATGAGGCTCAGTGCTGCGAACATTGCATTTTTGAAATCACTGGGATTCATTGTGCGCGTTTAAGTTGAAAAAATGGCTGACATTCTAAGCATTGGAGGGAAGCCGACGTTTGATGATCGCATCGTCAAGCTCCAGACTCACACATACAACCCGTACGTCAACACGACGTTTGGATACAGCGATGAGATAAGAATACCTATACAGCATCAGGATTTATACACATTGCCGTGTGAAAGTTTTCTCTACGTGGAGGGGAAATTGACGATAAATAAGCCAAATGATGCATTAACGGTGACGTTGGGGAATAATTGCGTGGCGTTCTTATTTGACGAGATTCGATACGAGCTGAATGGCGTGGAGATTGACCGCAACAGAAACGTTGGAATAACTAGCACGCTTAAAAACTATGTATCGCTGACATCTGGCGAAGACAAAAATTTGGAGAATGCAGGATGGGGCTTGAGACGGCGTAATGGGCCAATATTTAAAAATTATTTCAATTTTTGCATCCCGCTCAAATATTGGCTGGGATTTTGCGAGGGCTACAAACGCATGATTATTAATGCGCGTCACGAATTAATTTTAATACGATCGCGCAACGACAACAATTCTCTAATAGGATCGCCGATGTTGGAACCAGAAATTGAATTACATAAAGTGCAATGGCGGATGCCTCATGTAACGCTGAACGACGTTAATAAGCTATCGTTGCTACATACTTTGGAAAGTGGACAAAACCTAAGCATTTGTTTTCAATCGTGGGATTTGTACGAGTATCCTCTCTTGCAGAGCACGACCAAGCATTCGTGGGCCGTGAAGGCATCTGCGCAGCTGGAGAAGCCGCGATGCGTTATCTTTGGTCTACAGACTAATCGAAAGAATGTGATGAGCGAAGATGTTACTGAGCTCGACAACTGCAAACTGATCAATCTAAAACTTTTTCTCAACTCGGAATTTTACCCGTACGATGATTTGAACTTGGACTTTGACAAAAATAGGCACGCCATCTTGTTTCATATGTATACGCAATTCCATAAATCGTATTATGGATATAGTTGCAGCGAGGCATTATTCACCGTGGCCGAATTTTTACAATTTGGCCCCCTCGTCGTAATTGATTGCTCGCGACAAAATGAGTCGATCAAGAATGGTTCCGTGGACGTGCGCATAGAATTCGAATGTAGAGAGAATGTGCCTGCAAATACTACAGCCTACTGTCTGCTTCTGTACGATCGGTCGGTTGAATACAATCCGCTGACAAACATGGTGCGAAAAATCGTTTAAATTGCCGCGCTACTTGCTCGCCCTCTCCTGTGCCAAAATTTCATCGTGAAAATCGCGATGCTTTATGAGAAAGATCGCATTCTCCCGCCTATTTTGGAAGCGAACGGACCTCTAAATTGTACCGATAATGGCCATACCGACATTTGTTGACCTGCAAGGGTTCATCGTTGATGGAAGATTTGTTGTCAAGGAAGTGGCTGTCCTGCGAAAGGGAACAATTCTCTCGCACTATATTTTTGGGAGTTCGATGCCCCAATATCTTCTTACGAAGTCTGACAAATCAAGCATTCGGTGGTTGGTGGCAAAACATCATGGGCTGCGGTGGGAAGATGGAGACGTTCCATACAGTATGGCTAAACAGCTAATTACGAAAGCTGTTGCTGATGCGATCGATGAAGAAGATGACACATCCCATATCGTATACGTTAAAGGGTTGCAGAAACGCGACTGGCTTGCGGACTTCCTCGATGAAAATACGAGAGCGGACGTGATCATCGAGACACTGGACATTGACTACGATGATATCATATCTCTAAATAAGCTAAATGTAGTTAATACTCTGCGATGTGGCAGACACGCAAAGAACTGTGCATTGCAAAATGTATTTAAAATATTCAACTGGTGGTCTAAACACCAGAGAGAAATGTATAAATAAATATAATCAATTTTTAATGCATAAATGTTTTTTTTTTTCTCCACCCATCCTCAACCTCCTGCATGTGATGTACGCTAGATTAAGATGATGGTTTTAATTATTATGTAGAAGTGGTACCATGCGCGATCAGAGTGGTACCATGCGCGATCAGAGTGGTTCGATAGACGTTCGATACACGTTCGATTGACGTTGAAAGTGGTACGATACACGTTCGATATATGATCAAAGTGGTTCGATTGACGTTCGATACACGTCCAGAGTGGTACAATAGACGTTCGATACATGATCAATGTGGTTCAATACACGTTCGATACACGTTCGATACACGTTCAGAGTGGTATGGTCGAATGATGTGTCCAAAGAAGAAGGGGGAGAAGATGAGTGCGAAGAAGAAAAAGGAAAGGGTGGTCAGTGAATAATTCGAGGAAGATGCATTGAAGGAGAGGATGGTCAGCGAAAATGCAGGTGGAGAACAATGGTATCTTACTTTTGCAAAGCTATGCAACTTTGGGCATGGATCTACGTGCGGGAGCTTGGAGATGCAGCGAGACCAGTTGACTTCAAATCTTGGCAGACAACAGACCTACAGGATTTTTTGCGTCATTTGTGCGACAGTTTTTGAAGTCATGGGACTAACGAGAATTGCGCCGGAGTGCGGCCCTGAGGTATGTACTTAACAATATTTTTTACATTTATCGCGTTTAACCGTTGAAATCGTGTTCGATCTCGCGATCGCAAATATTATATCGAGGTTTCTGTGCTGTAGAACTCGCCACCTGAATCGCCGCAGTGGTCGCCAGATTGGGGCGGCCCCATATGGTCGCCCCAACCGTCGCCGCAGCCGTCGCCGTCGCCATCGCCGCCGCAGCTGTCGCCGCCGTCGCCGCCGTCGCCGCCGCCGCCTCCGCAGGTATGCAATACTTTGCATTGCTTTGTACGTTTGATGTTTATTGGGTTTAATGTATCCGTATTATATCGATATTTGTGTCCTTGTTCTAGGACATACCACTAAATATTTTCGGAGCCTGGTTGGCGGAAGACGCACCGCAGCCCGCACCCCTGGAGGTGCGAATGCGGCGGTCAGGGCCGGTAATGGCCCCGCGGCTGCGGCGCCCATGGGCGCCTTATCCAGGGGGGCCCCTGCGACGACTGCGATCCCCATCGCCACCATCACCCCCCTGGATCGACGTCAGGATGCGGCGACCGCGGCCCCCATCACCGCCTCCGCCCCCATCACCGTCGCCCCCATCCCCCCCTTCGCCGTCGCCACCCCAATAGTTTTAAGTTTTTTTCTTTTATTATCTTTTATTTTTTCTATTTTTATTTTTATTATTATATTCTTTATTCTTTATTCTTTTTTATTATTATATTCTTTATTCTTTATTCTTTTTTATTATTATATTCTTTTATTCTTTTATTTTATTCTTTTATTCTTTTTTATTATTATATTCTTTTTTATATTTGTATTTATATTTATATATTATTATATTTATATTTATATTTATACTCTTTTTATATTTTATTTTATTCTTTTTATATTTATATTTTATTTTATTCTTTTTATATATTTATATTCTATTTTATTCTTTTATAACAATATATATATCTTAAACTTATATTATTTCTCCATTTTATTTACCCTCCTTCTCTCCTCAATTCTAAGATTCGACGTTCCCAAAAGTATTATTTCCTCTGACGCCGCATAATTCTATGATTCGCGCCTTCTTCGCGCCGTCAAATGATGTCATCCCGCACGGCTGCTCCAGGGGAGTCAAATTACTCGCGATACGCTGCGACGTTAAGATTGAAAAACATTTTGAAATATTGTTAGCTTTAGAATGCATGCGATTGTGCTGTCTCTTTCCCTCTCTCAGGATTTAGCTTTACAACTATGTAGTGCCGTCTCTTTCCCTCCCCGAATATGCGATTTGTAAAACGTCGATCTTTCCCGACATCACCCGAAACAATTTCTGATAAATTATTATTATTTCTCTGCGCTTGGCGGTTCGCTAAATCGGTGTAGGCCAGGGGTGAAAAAATTTTCGGGGGTTGGTCAGGGGTGAAAAAATTTTCGGGGGTGGGCCAAGGTCTTTCCCTCCCTCGGTTAGGTATGAAAAAAATTCGGCTGTGGGTCATTCCCCCTCTGAAAAATTTCTGACGGCGGGCCAGATCTGGAGAGGTCTCTGCGGCCGCTCGGCCTGGACTGATCCCCTCCACGATTATGGCTTCCCCCACTCTGCGGCTCGTGCGCGCGCAACCAGTCTTCCACTCCCCGCTGTCCCCGCGTCTAAAGTTCCCCCCACCGCGCTCCCCCGCGCGCCCTCACTTCCATCCGCCCCCGCGCCCCCCTCAGAGGACCTGGTCTAGAATCGGCATAGCTATACTACTATTGTTAATGGGAAACTAATAAAATTAATGAATAGCGTGGGAACTACTGTGGATTTTAATAAAGCATTACGAATATCTTTTACAAAAGATTGGAAAGTATCAGGGGAGATGTGTTTTCAGCATATTTTCTTCGCTAATGTGACTTACTCTACATTGCAAGCAGTACGCCATAATTTTTTTAATTCTTAATGCTACGCTAATTTGAAAAGTATTGTCGATTTACCTTATTTGACAAATTTCCAGAAACTTGTGCGAAACAAGATGCTTCTCTGTCTATCTAACCTTCTCCGGACAACCTCCAAACCTGTGCATCCCCTTCATTTCTATCCAAGCTTGAGCGTTCCCTTCATTTCTATCCAAGCCTGTACGTCCCGTTCATTTTTATCCGAGCCTGCGCGTCCCCTTCATTTCTATCCAAGCCCGTGCGTCCCCTTCATTTCTATAAGCTTTACATAAATATTCTAATGTAAAAATAGTTTGCTGGTATAAAAACAATATATTATTTTGTAGAAACTTGTGCGAAAGAAGATGCTTTTCTGTCGAACCTTCTCTGGACAACTTCCAAGTCTTTGTGTCCCCTCGGTTTCTATAAGCTCTACATAAATAGACTATTAATAAATTTTGGCGACTTACCTTGTTAATTGAGACAATAATTCAGTGTCTAAAATGGTGTAGAAACTCGTGACATTTAAAAAGTTTGGATAGGTTTCATTATTTGACAAGTAGTATGTCTATGCCGATTCTAACCCAGGTCCTCTGAGGGGAGCGCGGCGGCGGGTGGAAGTGAGGGCGCGCGGGGGAGCGCGGTGGGGGGAACTTTAGGCGCGGGGACAGCGGGGAGTGAAAGACTGGCTGCGCGCGCACGAGCCGCGGAGTGGGGGAAGCCATAATCGTGGAGGGGATCAGTCCAGACCGAGCGGCCGCGGAGACCTCTCCAGACCTGGCCCACCGTCAGAAATTTTTTCAGAGGGAGGGAATGACCCCCGAAATTTTTTTCATACCTAACCGATGGAGGGAACGACCTTGGCCCACCCCCGAAAATTTTTTCACCCCTGACGTACACCGATTTAGCGAACCAATATTTTTCAAAATGTTTTCAATCTTAGCGTCACAGCGTATCGCGCGATTACGCGCGTAATTTGACTCCCCTGGGACTACTGCGCGAGATGACGTCATTTTCGCGGCGCGAAGAAGGCGCGAGTCATAGAAGTATGTGGTGTCGGCAGAAATTTTATTCCAAACCAACAGACACTTTTTTCCCCAACGCAGAGAAATAACAATAATAATTTTAAAACCTCGAATCTTAAAAGTATGCGGAGAGGAGGAGAGAAGGAGGGTAAATAAAATCGAGACATAATTTAAGTTTAAGAAATATGTATATATTGTTACATAAAATGTATATATAATAATAATAAAGAATAAGAAAATAAAAGAAAAACAATAATAATAAAGAATACTAATAAAAATAAAAAAAATAGAAAGAATATAAAAAATAAAAAAAGAACATAATAATAAAAAAAGAAAAAATAATAAAAAATATAAAATAAAAAGAAAATTAATAATAAAAAAAAATAAAAAAAAAAAAACTAATAGGGCGGGGGCGGCGGTGGTGATGGTGGCGGTGTCAGGAGCCCCTCGAGGGGCTCGGGGGGCCGTGACGGTGGCGGCGTCTGCAACCCCTCGATCCACGCAAGAGGCTGCAGCGGTGGTGGTACCAACAGCCCCCTGCGGGGATCGAGGGGCGGCGATGGCGGCGGCGTCAACAACCCCCCGAACCACTCGAGGGGTGACGGCGGCTGTGACGACGACGACGACGACGACGACGACGACGACGGTGATGGCGACGGTGGCGTCGGCGTCGACGGCGATGGTGACGGTGGCGTCGACGGCGATGGCAACGGTGGCGTCGACGGCGGCCACCAAGGTGCCATATCGTCAGATGATGATGATGACGATGATTGCATCGATGGGGGCCCCGGGGGTGTCATCACCCACCCTGGATGTGATGATGGCTGCAACGTACTGCAGTCTATCCAGAGTGGAGTTGGCAGTGGCGACGGCACCAGCGGTCGCCGCAGGGGCCCCATCTGTCGATATGGCACCCATGGGCGCCATAGCCGCGCCGCCATCGCGGAACCGGGCACAAGCCCCGACTGCCGCCGCATCCGCAAATCTAGCGGTGCATCTTGGGGGGGGGGGGGGGGCGCGTACTGCGGTGCGTCCTGGGGCGCGGCCCCCACCAGGATCCGCGCTAATACCGCTAATTGTTCAGCCAATTGTTCATAGTTCTAGAACACAAACGTCAATATAACACTAACACGCGAATAAATATAATAAACATCAAATGTACAAAAGCAATACAAAGTATTACATACCACTGGAGGCGGCGGCGGCGATGGCTGCGGCGGTGGCGATAGCTGCGGTGGCGGCGAAGGCGGCGGCGACGGCCAATGGGGTGGCGAGGGGGGCGACGGTGGTGGCGAGTTCTAGAAAATAGAAACCTCGATATAATATTGACACGATCGCGGGATCGAACACGATTTCAATGGTTGAACATGATAAATGTTAAAAAAATATTTTAAAGTACATACCTCTGGGTTGTCCCCGCACGGCTCAGGGTCCCACTCGGGGGCAATTCTCGCTAGTCCCATGTTCACTTTTTTGCAGCACAAATGACACAAAAAAAAATGAAAAATTGTTGCACAATTTTCTGTGTGTTCACTGCCAAGATTTGAAGACAACTGGTCTCGCTGCATCTCCAAGCGCTCGCATGTAAACTCATATCTTGAAATCGAGAAGCGCGTAGCATTGCAAAAGTAAGATGCTGTAGTTCTCCACCTTCATTTTCGCCGACCACTCATTTTCTTCTTCTTCGCACTCGTCATTTGGCTGAACCGCTTCCCCTTCTTCTTTGGACACATCATTCGAACCACTTTCAACGTCTAACGTACCACTTTCATCGCATATCGAACGTGTATCGAACGTGTATTGCACCACTTTGATCATGTATCGAACGTGTATTGAACCACTTTGATCATGTATCGAACGTCTATCGTACCACTTTCAACGTCAATCGAACGTGTATGGTACCACTCTGAACGTCTATCGTACCACTCTGGACGTGTATCGAACGTCAATCGAAACACCCTCAACGTGTACCGAACGTCAATCGAACCACTCTCAACGTGGATCGTACGTCTATCGTACCACTTTCAACGTCAATCGAACGTGTATGGTATAATTTTCAACGTCTATCGTACCACTCTGGACATGTATGGTACCACTTTGATCGTGTATGGTACCACTTCTACATAATAATTACAACCATCATCATCTTAATCTAGCGTACATCACATGCAGGAGGTTGGGGATGGGTGGAGAAAAAAACATTTTCATATACATTAAAAATTGATTACATTTATTTATTTATTTACGCATTTCTCTCTGGTGTTTAGACCACCAGTTAAATATTTTAAATACAATTTGCAAGGCACAGTGCTTTGCGTGTCTGCCACATCGCAGAGTATTAACTACATTTAGCTTATTTAGAGATATGATATCCTCGTAGTCAATGTCCAGTGTCTCGATGATCGCGTCCGCTCTCGTATTTTCATCGAGGAAATCCGCAAGCCAGTCGCGTTTCTGCAGCCCTTTAACGTATACGATATGGGATGTGTCATCTTCTTCATCGATCGCATCAGCAACAGCTTTCGTAATTAGCTGTTTAGCCATACTGTATGGAACGTCTCCATCTTCCCACCGTAGTCCATGATGTTTTGCCGCCAGCCACCGGATGCTTGATTTGTCAGATTTCGTAAGAAGATATTGGGGCATCGAACTCCCAAAAATATAGTGCGAGAGAATTGTTCCGTTTCGTAGGACAGCCACTTCCTTGACGACAAATCTTCCATCAACGATGAACCCTTGCAGGTCAACAAATGTCGGTATGACCATTATCGGTACAATATAGAGGTCCGCTCGCTTCCAAGACAGACGGGAGAATGCGATCTTTCTCGTAAAGCATCTCGATTTTCACGATGAATTTTGACACAGGAGAGGGCGAGCAAGTAGCGCGGCAATTTAAATGATTTTTCGCACCATGTTTGTCAGTGGATTGTATTCAACCGACCGATCGTACAGAAGCAGACAGTAGGCTGTAGTATTTGCAGGCACATTCTCTCTACATTCGAATTCTATGCGCACGTCCACGGAACCATTCTTGATCGACTCATTTTGTCGCGAACAATCAATCACGACGAGGGGGCCAAATTGTAAAAATTCGGCCAAGGTGAATAATGCCTCGTTGCAACTATATCCATAATACGATTTACGGAATTGCGTATACATATGAAACAAGATGGCGTGCCTATTCTTGTCAAAGTCCAAGTTCAAGTCATCGTACGGGTAAAATTCCGAGTTGAGAAAAAGTTTTAGATTGATCAGGTTGCAGTTGTCGAGCTCAGTAACATTTTCGCTCATCGCATTCTTTCGATCAGTCTGTAGACCAAAGATAATGCATCGCGGCTGCTCCAGCTGCGCAGATGCCTTCACGGCCCACGAATGCTTGGTCGTGCTCTGCAAGAGAGGATACTCGTACAGATCCCACGATTGAAAACAAATGCTTAGGTTTTGCCCACTTTCCAAAGTATGTAGCAACGATAGCTTATTAACGTCGTTCAGCGTCACATGAGGCATCTGCCATTGCACTTTATGTAATTCAATTTCTGGTTCCAACATCGATGATCCTATTAGAGAATTGTTGTGGTTGCGCGATCGTATTAAAATCAATTCATGACGCGCATTAATAATCACGCGTTTGTAGCCCTCGCAAAATCCCAGCCAATATTTGAGCGGGATGCAAAAATTGAAATGATTTTTCAATATTGGCCCATTACGTCGTCTCAAGCCCCATCCTGCATTCTCCAAATTTTTGTCTTCGTCAGATGTCAGCGATACATAGTTTTTAAGCGTGCTAGTTATTCCAACGTTTCTGTTGCGGTCAAACTCCACGCCATTCAGCTCGTATCGAATTTCGTCAAATAAGAACGCCACACAATTATTTCCCAACGTCACCGTTAATGCATCATTTGGCTTATTTATCGTCAATTTCCCCTCCACGTAGAGAAAACTTTCACACGGCAATGTGTATAAATACTGATGCTGTATAGGTATTCTTATCTCATCGCTGTATCCAAACGTCGTGTTGACGTACGGGTTGTATGTGTGAATCTGGAGCTTGACGATGCGATTATCAAACGTCGGCTTCCCTTTAATGCTTAGAATTTGAACCATTTTTCAACTTAAATGCGCACAATGAATCCCAGTGATTTCAAAAATGCAATTTTCGCAGCACTGAGCCTCTTCGTTTTAGCGTGATCAGAGCTGTTGCAGTTGCAGTTGTTGTTGTTGTTGCTGTTGTTGTTGTTGCAAACAATTTCGTTTGGATGAAACAGGTTTCTGGTGTCGTTCAACACAAGCATCTCTTTCCTGCGCACCACGCGTATTATCGTCGTCGTCGTCGTACGTGTAGTCTGATGGGAATCTCTTCACCTCGAAAATCGAGCAACCGTCCGTCTTGATCCACAACGCGTATCGTTAGATCCGTAATGACCTGTGCGGTGATCGGAAGGTAAATGATCTGTGCGGGCGTTTCCGATATCTTATATCCTGGTCGGACCCTCGGAGAAAATTCATGTATCGTATGTACGTGCTTCCCATTGTTGTACGCACCAGCGGTCACGCTACATTCTACGCGAATAATGTTTACGTTCATGATATTAATTGGATCGTCCGATTCGTGCCACCGTCCAGGTTCTAATACTCGATTCGTCGAGAATCCCAGCAGCGATCCAATGTTATTGGACTTTGTAAAGTCTACGGCAAACGAACAGTATAGCTCGCTTTTCATGGTGTTGTTGTTGGAACGCAACACTATTGGATACGCATCGTTGTCACCACCACCATTGTCGACATCATTGCCACCGAGATTTTGAGGATACCGCTCTAGTAATCGCTGCTTCAAATACTTGGCAATAGCATCTAATTCGTAGGGCCCGTGGGGAATCGCAATGTATTCGCGAGTGATGTTGACTGTGTTGTTGGTGTCATAGTTTACGGCGAAGTAGAATTTATCGTTACTCGACTCAATGTTCGGTATTGTATGATAAGTTTCAAAGTTTGTTAGACCAAGCTCGTAATCATCGTTGCTCAAATCTATGGGTGGAAAGTAGTTTACCGCGAGGGTGCTACACTTGCCGGTTAGAGTGAATGTTAACGACATATTCCGAGCTGTACTGCTCGACTAATACTGAATCAGAGCGGCGGGAAGTCAATCCTTAAATTTGGTGCCGATCGTCTGTAGAAAGCGTAGACACAGTTATCCACAGTTGCTCTGATTGTACTGCTGATAAGACGTTATATTGTATTCAATCTTCACAGCATCTTTATCCAGATATTGCACCAATTCCTTAGGCGGTCGAAGATTTCCAAAGCTGTCGAAATATACAGCTCGACACTCTCTCTTCACATATGCCACCCAATGAGTCCCCGGCCCCTCGACGTTGTCCAAATTTACGATGCCGCTCTCGTTCCGATGTACTCCTCCGGCAGGTAGCGCATTGCGCATAAAAACACCCCTAAAAAATGGAATACGCATACGTTTTGCCAACTCCACCAATTGCGCATCTGTAGTTACGCCCACAGGCATTTTTATTTTCTTTTCGGCGTTTTTTTTTTTCGTTTCGATATTCCCTGTCCGCGCTTGTATGGCGCGAGATAAAGTCCGCGACCTTCCATGGAGCGATTATGACGCTGCATTTCCTGCAGCTGATGTTGCGCCGCCTTATTATCGTTTACGGCCTTGGCGATCCCCGCCGCTCCACCGGCTAGTGATCCGAGAACACCTAGCAGCGGAAGAAGTGGTAATATACCACCCCGTTTTGCCACTGGAAGAATCCGCTTTTGCGGTGCTCTCTTTGCAGTCCTTTTGCGAGTTTTTGTTTTCATCCCCATTCCGATTTTCGTCTTGGCCTTCATAGCTGCCCAAACAGCTGTAGCAGCGCCTCTTTCGCCCAGAGTCGAGTCTCGCGCAACGATGCGTTTTCGCGCTTTGTCAGCGAGTACGTTATCTGCGGCGTGCCTTCCGCTGAGGTCGTTGCTACGCGAATACGCTATATCGTGTTCGCGACACGTTGCGTCCAACGGATTGATACCTTGATCGCCTCTAGCCAATCGTTTTGCCAGACGAGTTCCCGGACCGCAAAACTGATATCCCGGGATATGTAATTCGACAGGTAGCGCGTTTATCGCCCGATTTAGCAAACCACAACCTTTCTTTACTCTCGTCGGCGACATTCGCCACAGTTTTTAATCAGTGGTGCTGGACCGTCGATATGCGTTCGCTGCCAAGGGCGATTATAATGTTCCAGAAACCGGCGATACTGCGGAACCTCGGAATCGGCTTTTATATGCTCGGGGAGTCTGTCCCACAATTGATCAATGTGTCTGCCAAACTCACGCAGTAGAATAATCTTTGGTATATATTTCAACTGCTCAGAGGTTATGTCTCGAATATCGCTATTATCCGACAGAACGAGAAGCATTTCGAATACTGAGATGTTTTGCTTCGGCGCGGACCTGTAAATAGGGCGCGTTACCGCTTCGATGTATCAAAAATCATTTTCGCGGTTCGAACTTGAAACACGTGTACAACGATCATGTAAACACTGATATGTCTTACGAGGATTTCTGCGCTTTGCGTCGTAATTGTTGGCAGCTGGAGTATGGTTTCGCGGTGATAGACAAGGATAGCGCAATGTCCAATGGACGTTACAGAAAGGGATTTAACGAGTTTGCCGTACCGTGAGATGGTCAATCATTGTCAACACGTCGGTGGGAAAGCAACGTCTGCGGTGCAACAATGATCGATATCGATAGTCTGGAGATTTAGGATCGCGAGAGAATAGCGAAGGAAATTGCAAGGACCAGCGAAGCCATTCGCAAGAAACATCAGGCTTTGAAGACCGGCAAGATGGAGGAAGATATCGCGTTGGAGAGATACTTTAAACCTATTGTCGAATCCTTAAAACATATTGTGGAAAATACTGCAGCGGCAGAAGCTGAAATATCGCCGCTGATGAGAACAAGCGTTGAAGGGAATGAAACATTAACGCCTGAAAGAAAAATCTGGCCGAAATGGAACACATCGCGTAAGAGAAAGAGGAAACCACGCACGTCATCGGATTATTCACTCGTAACCTCTACGCCGGTTCAATCGAAGCGAAAACTGCAGAATGTTGCATCAAACGCGTCCACGATTCCTCCCCCACCAAAAATTACATTTCCCAGTGTACAATTGCTCACAACCAATGATGATGATGATAATGATGATGACGATGATGTTTTTGAAACTACTCCCGATGAGTCGTTTGCAACACCTATTAGACAGCAACTTCAAACACCCGCGGGACAAGAAACGTTTCGCAGCCATTTGCGTCCCCTGGGACAAAAATATATGGATGTGATCATAAGTAGGGATAAGGAAACTGTCACAGACACTGTGTATGGCGTATACTTTGGCGATAGTAGAATGATGCTTGGGGATAAGGCATTCGATATGGACAAGGCTGATAATATAATCATCGATGGTGTAAAATACAGAGGAACGCCCGGCCTTTACGAACTGATTTTCAAGAGAATTCACAGCGATGCTGTATACACCGATGTCGACAAACAAAAATACAAAAGTATACTGCTGGCGACGAATGCCTACAGACGTGGTCATTCTGCTCAAAATCCCATATTAGGCAACAAGGGATACAAGTACAAACATGTAATTGCACCGCTACTCCCTCGCGTATCAACCAATAAAGCAGGGAAAGGTCTAACGGCACCGCGAGTCATGGTGGTAAATGATAACAAGATCGATTACATGCGCTGGGACGATCCCAACGAGCTTGTGGATCGATACCGTTTGCTGGAGGCGTCGCGTCAGGCGGGCAACAACTCGCATGACAATGAAATTCTGTCGATTGTGGAGGAACTCTACGAGGGAGGCTTCATTATAAATAAAACCGCGCACCGATGATGCGCACTGTATGCATTGAGATGCCGATCAACAAATATGGAGTATCGCTCGAGAAGAGTGGCGCAGCTAGAATGGATTATTACAAATGGAACGGTTTGCTTCGAAATTATATGCGAGACAACGCTCTTTGCGTTACCAGTGCCGACTTTGATGCAAAATCACGCAAGATACGACGCGTAGCTCAACCGGTGGTTGATAGCGATGCCGTCAGTAAACTATACGTGGAAAAGAGCATTAAACTTGAGAGGAAGCTGATCATGCTTCAGAGAGAGATGCTGGCGTTGCAAAACAGCGTTCAAAAGATATCGCAGGCGTCGAATTCTATCCCGCAGCAGCGCTGCGAAGGAGAATCATGCGAGACGGCTGAACTTGTCACCGGACCGATGGGGCGCACATAATGCACGTACACGATAATTATCGCATCATTCGTGTCAAAGACACCTCTGCGATCAAACATGCAGCCATAATCGAAATCCAAGAGTAAAGAAAACCATGGCCACAAGAAGCGGCAACTCGTCGAGGAATTGCATGCTCCAGCTCGAAGACATTTCCCGCGGAGGCGAGTCATAGTGTGCGGATACGATGATCTGTGGCAAGCTGACGTTGTAGAAATGCGTCCATACTCGCGATTCAACCAAGGTCACCACTACATACTCAGCGTCATCGATGTGCTGAGCAAGTATGCATGGGCGGTACCGCTCAAGACTAAAAGTGGCGCTGAGGTGGCTAAAGCGTTTGCAAAGATATTTAGAGATCGATATCCGAAAAATTTGCAAACCGATCAAGGAAAAGAATTTTACAACGCCGATGTGCAGAAACTCTTGACATAGCATGACATTAATCATTATTCGACGTATTCGGTGATGAAGGCCTCCGTCGTAGAACGTTTCAATCGAACTTTGAAGAACAATATGTGGAAACTGTTTACGCTCAATGGAACCTACAGATGGACCGATGCGCTATCGCGCCTACTTGCAGAGTATAACGCGCGAAAACATAGAACCATCAGAATGCGTCCTTGTGATGTTACCCCAGCGATCGCCGATAAGCTGCTGACCACCGTATACAGCAACATAAAGATCGCTGCTCCAGCGAGATTCAAGTTGGACGAGTTTGTGCGCGTGAGCAAATTTAAAACCATCTTCAATAAAGGCTACACGCCGAATTGGACGCAACGTATCTGCTCCTCGATTCCTGTCGAAAACCTGTTGCCGGAGGATTCTATGAACACGAGCTGCAACGCGTCACCGATCCTGATTTGTATCTAGTGGAAAAAGTATTGCGTAGGAAGGGGGATAAGGTATACGTCAAGTGGCTAGGGTTTGATAAATCGCACAATTCTAGGATAAATAAAAATAATGTATTGTAACATAATAATAATACATGGTTCAATAAATACAATGATACATATATATGTGAACAATTTTATTTTTTATGCATAATTCCACCATTTATAATCGTTAATAAATATAATAATTTCTATACATGCGCGAAGAATTTTATTTTTTATGCATAATTCCACCATTTATAATCTGTAATAAATATAATAATTTCTATACATGCGCGAAGAATTTTATTTTTTATGCAATAATTCCACCATTTATAAGAATGAGTTTATAATAAATACAATAATTTCTAATTTACAATGGCACATTATAATGTCCCCAGGGCAGAGTGTTGGTCGAATCGGGTACGATATACCGCTTGTCGTCGTGTGGGCTTAGAGCGATTTTCGATTCCGAAATGGTGTACACTTTGTGCAATTTCGACCGTATGCATGATTGCCTGCGAAACATTTCGATCTCCCTGTGCAAACACTGCGCGTAGTCGTCGAAAGTTATCATCCTGGCTATGACATTGGTCTTGACGCCTTTCGCCTTTTTAGTATCTTTTTTACCGTCTACGAGGAGTGCATACATTTTCGCTCTAAGTCCTACGAATTCGGTCATTATCGCACCGTTATTTTCGTCCTTCATCAGCCCTGGAACCTTCTTATTTAAGCGCGGCATATTATATGGATTGTCGATGGGATAATCGGATGTGTCAAATCTATCGATATTTTGTTTCATGGTCTCGTAGATATTTTCGCATTTAATATGATACATGAGGCTGTCTGTGTCGGTGTATAGAATTTTACAATTTTGTCCGTGCAGGGGAGACATGTGTTCGTGGTGAAATTCATACAAACAAATTTTTGATATGTCCAGAATGCACATACCCACGTATATCGGTTTGTTAAATTTCACCTCGAGTTTTCGCAATTCAACAGCTATTAAATTTTCCGAAAAAAAAAACACTTCTGCTGTGGAAATTCGGTTTCGCGATCATTGCCTCCGCGCCATATCGCCCATCCCAATGTGTTAAAAGTTTTACATCCACATGACTTCGCACATTTTCCATAGTTTTACCGAATACCGCGTTGTTCATCAATTTGTATTAATTTTTTTCAAAATCGTTTGTCACGCTTGTTCTAAACCGCGTATTGAGTTCGATGTAATCGCGGAGCCAGGGGGATTGAGCGAATTGAAGCACGCGGTGTATCTTTGTAATACGAAGACCGTGATGCGTGCACTGCTGCAGGTTGCGATAATGGATAACGTAACGCTGCTTATCGTATACCGTCGCGAATAACTTGTCCTGTCTGCTGCCAGGTGGTTTGGCACGCGTCGGGCAGAACTGTAGATCGGCATGAGCGTCGTGCAGACGTTGCGGATATTCCAGATCTACCTCGAGAATGTATCCCGTGGGCGAATCGACAGCGATCGAAGACACGTTAAAATTTGCAACATCTTCGACCCATTGAAATTTGGCATGTGGCAGGGGCTGATACATTGCCCATCCATACAAATTATTTACGTCAAAGTACATCAAGTACGATGACTGTTCCGATGCGTCGTAAGATGGCATGTACTTGTTATTGGCATGTGCGTATCTTCCGGAACATTGACTTAAACCACCGCGTATACCGCGTTCGATAAACATGACCATATCGACGTCTGTGAGCAATTCGAATGTAATTTTGGTATGTTTTAGCATGGCATCCCACGTGAAACCAGGTAAAGTATAATAAGGTGCCGAATCTAATCCGTAACTCTTGATGCAACTTTCGCGAAAATTTTCAAAAATATCTGCCAACAACAAGACACCTGTTTTCAAATACAAATCGCTGTATTCGCCCAAGGTTCTAATGTCGAAACGCTGCCAGACAGTCTCGGCGTGCACGTAATCGCTCTCGGACACTGTCTCGCTCGTTAACGAACTGTGGAATGACTCGCGCGGCGGTAAGCATGGGTCCTGCAGCTTGTTCGCGCAATCAAGGTATTCATACGGAAAGACACCCTTTCGCGTCAATAAATTGAAATCCTCGGTGGATAATGTTTCAAATTTGGATCGTAAAATTTTTAATTTATCTGTGCTAAGAAAAGATGCTAATTTGTCGAGACTGGTATTGAGAAATTTGTACGAACCGATGAATCGCAATTTAATATAATTTCGCGAGTCTGATTCAGACGTATCTTCGACATTTTTTGTGAATGAAATATATTTTTCTTTTGTTATGGGCAATACGTCAACGCTGCCTTTGAAAGCGGTAGTTATTTCCTCGATAATGAAATGTGAATCGTAGCCGGATAAATTATGAAAAACGATGGGGATGTAAAACGCATTTTTATAATTTAAATTGCAGTCCGAATGTGCCGGGCCTCTAAACCGTCCGGATAGATGGCTATGATCGCGAACTCGTATATCGCTAGCCTCGAATGGCTCTTCGCAAATATGGCAATCTGTTGCATTGCGAAATGTCTTCCACTGTTCGCTAGTTAAATCCAACATGGGAACATTACTGGTCAGGACGGGTTTGGCAAAGTCTGCAAAATTTTTCAGTTCTTCGACGAACCATGAAACACAATCCGCGTCGCGGCGACATCGATAAATGGATAGCGATGTATCGTACGAACAATGCATATAATATGCTATGCTGTGCACTTTATGGTGCTGGTACGCGTGTAATTTATTACCCCTCCGATTGTCCTCCGTTTTGTCGATGATGCACTCGAGATCTGCGTACACCACGAAGGGGAGCCGCTCCTTCCTTCAGTGGTTGCGGAAACTGAGGAAGTTGTTGCCTTCGCTGGGCAGCAGAATGGCGCAGTCGTTCATCTGCCCGCAGTCCAGCGAATGAAGCTCCAACTTCTCGACAGATCCGAAGTAGTGCATGCATCTGTAAACCCCCAAAAATATTATTTAATGGTTTCGCGAGACATTTCAACATTTCATATGTTTATATACATACCGATCACAGATGAATTTCTTTTTTCCATGCCTGCTCAATTGCGTGCTCTCCAGCCTAGACAAGTCCTTGATTAGCACCAAGTGCCCTACATCGCCGTGCTCTTGATTCGGCGTGTAGAGCAGGTTGACGTGCCGATCCCTCTTTTGGCTGGTGAGGCGCAGTGGGAAGATTGCTGGCCCTTTCTTCTCCTCGAAGCTGTATACATTGATGGAAATGCTGTTCAGCCGTTCAAACTTCCCAATCTGCTCCAGAGACATTGGAAATTCAATGCCCTGGAGATTTAGTACTGAAGCATAGTCGGGGTATGAACTTGGGCGATCGGCGTGTCTTTCCGCGGGATGAAGAGCGGCGACCACTGCCCAAGCGAAACAGGCGTTGTCCGGGGATTGCACGCTAATCGTCGCTTTCTTCAGCGATATTTCCTGCGGCAACTTGTAGTGACACCCCGCGCGCAGCGGATTGTACTTGTTGACATTGACGGTCAGATTCAGGATTCTCGTCAATGCCCATCCGCTATCGCGTTCCTGGAACTCTGCCAGCGATGCCAGGGTTGGTTCGGTGACGCATCGTTGGTACCACTCCTGCAGATCGGATGTACCGAAGAGTTCGCAGTTTCGGGTATTGATGCTTTTACAAGCATGCTTGTCACCTGCCACAAATTCGCCGTTGAACACCGTGTTCACTTTGAGGTTCCGATGTTTCCTCAAAGGACCCCGCACATACTCCAACACAATGGCCGCCGCATCCTGGAGGAAGTTGCGCGGTTCGATGTAATTCGAATTTTGCACGGCACCAGTTAATACGCGGCTATCGAACGCAGTGTCTATTTCGCGCCACAAAAGTCCCGTGCTCGATTGTCCGGCACCTTCGCGCACGAAACGTCCGCACAACGAATATTTCAGTCCTTCGAGCTGGGCGATTCGAGCAACTAACGATTGTCGAACACCGATCGATAATCGAGGACGTTTCACTCGGCTGTGTTCTTCCAAAGATTCGATACACTCGTTGCACCGTTCTTCCCACGCGAGGTATTCTTCGCGTGAAATCAATCGTGCAGATTGATCTCGCAGTTGGCGTTCCACTTGCGCGAATTTTTCCATGATCATAAATGGAATGTAAGTGTAATGTATTATCCGCGCAATGTGTTACAACGATCTGAGGCTTTGTACAGTTTAGAGCATGCTTTTATGGTTGGTACCACGATTTGGCGTCTCTGTCTAACTCTTTCGGTGTTCCCCCCTCCCTCGAATGCATTGCATGCAAAAACGATGATCGGTCCCAACATTGTTCGATGCAGTTTCTGCTGATATCGCATAATTCTTTCAATGATTCACGCGTATGACGTATTAGCGCGCAAGATCATCCGACACAGTTTCTGCTGACGCCGCATAATTCTAAGATTCGACGCTTCCAAAAGTATTATATTACATTCAGCACGTGTCGAGACTTTTATTCCGGTAAGATTGAAAAAAACATTATGGAAAATTGGTGGCTTTAGAATAAAATGTGGCAGTGGGGGGGAAGCAATTAGCCTCTATTTAAGCCGGCTCCCGGACGTTATTCCATCAATCGCTCAGTAGCCTCAGTGACTTTGATGGATCAGGCAGCGCTACAAAAATTGACCGATAACATTAATGCAATAGGCGCTGGGAGCCCATCTTATTTCTTTCCAATCATGCGAGATGATGGTATAGCTCCATGTGGGGAGAATATTTATTATGACAGGTAAGACTTATTTTCACATATTCCCACATTTTTTATGTTTATTCCTGATATGAGCGGACAATTTCATAGCTTTAATTGTTCTCTTAGTCCGCGCCGAGCATCGCGTATCATGGTCAGAAGATATGCATTAACATCCGTGTGTAGCAAGTATTTAGAAATTGCAATCAACGTAGGACCTATGGCTGATGTAGAAGTTCTTATCGGTGACAATCATGGGAATCATCTCGTATTACCATGGCATACATGGAATCTGCTATTCGACAGCCATTCATCCATCGAAGAACGTGCACAATTGCCTGAACCTGACTCGATGCAGATTGATGAGTTAGAATTGGAATTTGTTCGGATCTTTGATTCACCGATTGCAAAGATGACGCTATGTGATAATACACTGTATTTCAAACCGAATACAGTATCATTTTTATGTAATCTTGAGCCATGTGTAAGCTATGTGTATCCGCGGTTGCATCAAACTGCGGAAGATGTGAAAGTAAAATTTGAATGTTTTGTTAACGTGTTGCAACAGAGCGGTGTTGCCTGCGAAACATTAGATACGTGTCATACGATACATTAGATCTCATAGATTGCGAACTGGTAGCATGTGCCATCAGTGATATTCTGGCTGATGCTCGTAGGAAGAAAAAATGTTAAATTATTATAATTATTCTATTTTCATATTCTTTGACTGTAACAATATATGCATATTTCTTAAACTTAAATTATGTCTCTATTTTATTTACCCTCCTTCTCTCCTTACCACCTAATTCTAAGATTCAACGTTTTAAAATTATTATTATTATTTCTCTGCGTTGGGGAAAAAAGTGTTTGTTGGTTTGGAATAAAATTTCTTCTGACGCCACATAATTCTATGACTCGCGCCTTCTTCGCGCCGCGAAAATGACGTCATCTCGCGCAGTAGTCCCAGGGGAGTCAAATTACACGCGTAATCGCGCGATACGCTGCGACGCTAAGATTGAAAAAACATTTTGGAAAATTTTAGCTTTAGAATGCATGCGATTGTACCACTGTCTCTTTCCCTCCCCCGAATTTAGCTTTGCAACTATGTAGTGCTGTCTCTCTCTCTCTCTCTTTCCCGAATATGTGATTTGTAAAACGTCGATCTTTCCAGACATCGCTCGATACAATTTCTAATAAATTATTAATATTTCGCTGCTGCATATTGGTTCGCTAAAGCGGTGTAGGTCAGGGGTGAAAAAATTTTCGGGGGTGGGCCAAGGTCGTTCCCTCCATCGGTTAGGTATGAAAAAATTTTCGGGGGTCATTCCCTCCCTCTGAAAAAAATTCTGACGGTGGGCCAGGTCTGGAGAGGTCTTCGCGGCCGCTCGGTCTGGACTGATCCCCTCCACGATTATGGCTTCCCCCACTCCGCGGCTCGTGCGCGCGCAGCCAGTCTTCCACTCCCCGCTGTCCCCGCGCCTAAAGTTCCCCCCACCGCGCTCCCCCGCGCGCCCTCACTTCCACCCGCCCCCGCGTTCCCCTCAGAGGACCTGGGTTAGAATCGGCATAGACATACTACTTTGACACATAGCAGGTTATGATTGTTTCACACTAGCTAGGTCACGTTTATCTCGACAGATGTGTTCTCTATCTGGCTGTCACGTGACAACAATTTATTACGCGATTGGCCGAGACCATCATCCAATGAACGACGTCCCTGAGAAACATTTCCTCACCCTTTCATGCTCCCCTCTTGCCTAGAAGTGTAGGACGATCACGATTCTTAATCTTGAGAACATTAAATTCGGCAAATTGCAACTTTGCATCGAAATATCTCAGCTCATAGGGCACGTAGGAACAAAACGAAGAAACTTTTCTTATGTAAATCAAACCCAAGCTATCCATTAAGATCATTCAAAATCTAATCGGATCAGCTGTTATTGAGATTCGATAATCTCAGGGTTGTTGATAGCGGGTCGTGGTGTAATATAGACCCTCTGTGCCGCGCACTGCGCATATACATATATATACTTGGCGCGTGGCTCTTGATTTCCAAGCCGCGATCCACCGCCGCATTCCGCCACCGCGACGGATCGCGGCGGTGAATCACGGCGAGCAGTCCTCAGGTACCGTCTTAAGGTGCCATTTATAATGCGCGGCTCGCCGCGGCGGCGAGCGGCGCGGCGCCGCCGCGGTACACTGGTACAATGGAAAAGCATTCATCTGTTCTCCTATCTGCGACTTCGACCGCGCGCGGCTGCGGCAGATTGATACCGTGTATGCAAGTCTGCTCCAGGAGCAGCCTAGGCTACTGGAGAAGCAACACAATGGGATCAGTGTCTGTTTTCCGCCATTATGGCAGAATCTACTAGCCGCGCGACGGCCCATCGCCACAATGGGACAGAATCCCCAGAAATAAGGAAACAAGGCAAAATTAAAAAATTATGGAATTATGTTTTTATATATTTTTGTAACCTAATAATATGAGGTCTTAAAAAAGTAAAAATATCATGGCAGCTACTTCTGCTGTATGTGTAAACATGCGTCAAAGTTTGTATGTTTCTTGTGCAGAATTTTAAATCGAGTCGTTTAAATTTCGGTGATATAAAGGAAAATATTTTTGGGGGACCAAAATTTGTAATACCTATCGATTCTGTAAAGTAATAGCGAATAATTAGTTCTATATATTTCTTTTTCCATAAGAAACCCTATTGAAAAAGTATCAGTATTGGCTGTTTAGTTACTTTTCGGGAACTTTCGAGCAAATTTCTTTTCTGTTTTATAATTAAAATCTATTTGTCTTTGTATTTGGAAATATTTGCCAATAATGAAGCAATTACCTGTATTCTTTATCGTACAGCGATAGGGAAAAAATGCAACATCCCATTTTTCGCACTGAAAATGCCGAATATTATTAAGGAAGTTCATAAAAAGAGCGTTAATATGCAACTCATACAAAGGTTTGACGTTATATAAAAAAAACAGCATAATTCCAATAAAACTAAAACAATTTGATAAATATACGTATATACTATGGAAAGTGCAGAAATATTTGTAATCCTGTATTCATGTTATTCCGGTACCAATATGCCAAATGGGTACGGTCCACAAAGTGGTTTTTAATGTTTTTGCTTTCAATCGATTCGTAAGACAATAAGCAAAAAGAGTATATAGAGGTGATTTCGTCATAAATCGTGAATTTTCATCAAGTATGTGAACTTTCTGAATTTTTTTTTCCATTTAATCACAGTTCCTTTTAGAAAAAGATACGGGAGTTTAATTATACCTACAGTAATCAAAAGGGTTCGAGTCATGCGATAGCCACTAAAAAAAAACTTTATTCTGATTGGTTAAAAAAGATATAGTTATTTGACAAGGTGAAGTTGAGTAACATTTTACTTCTATCGAACGAATGTTCTCTCTTAAAATTCGTCTCGCTGCGCTCGGACAGTAAGTACTTCAGGCGAGGCAAAATCTAGTCTCTCCCTTCTCACGCACAATACTTTTTTAAACACCTGCATGGAAGGTGTGTTTTTGAAAGCCTGCTGGGAGATTTGCAAAATAATATGCATGTTGGATTGCTTTTTTATTCTGTCCAAATTAATAAATACGTTTAAGTAATTAATAAATATATTTTAGCAATTAATAATTTGAAGATTCTTGACAGAAATTTCCACGTAACCTTCTGCTACTTTGACAGAATTCCAAACACCAAATCTACATGAAACCATATGTCATAAAGCATATGGCATAACGCCATATTCACTCAGCTCGCAAACTCAAGTTCCCTTGGGAGCAAAGTAGAAAACGCGAATACGCATGCGATACATCTCATATTTTCACAGGACCCTTGAAATTAGCTATTTTGCTCTTGCTCAGCTGGCGTAAAAAACACCCCTTTTCATGCAGGGGTTGAAAAAAAGACATTCCTAACGTTACAGTCCCACTGAGTAAACGTAACCCACTGACTACCTTTGCAATGAGTGTACTCCACTGCTTCAGGCATACTAGCGATTTTCTGCGGAGGGGGAGAGGGGGGGATTTTTAGAATAGGAATGGAGAACTCCACATACTTTACCGTTTAGAAATGCCAGGTGTTTTCCGGTCGGACTGGATTAACGTAACCCACTGTGGTGTCCGAGAGTTAAAGAATTACTAATAATATATGATTTTTATCTCAAATGACTGGCCTTTAATTTAAATAAAACGATATTTGGCTACTTTCCTTTACTATTCGACTTTTCCTTATAATTTGGAAACGAAAAGTTTCTCTAACATACGACTTAAACCACTTAAAAGGGCATTAAATAATGTACCAAATACAGTAAATCCTCGTTATAGCACCGTTTTTACCATGCGTAGTACTTCCGGTGACTATCCCTACCATTTTTTGCAATCCTTTAGTCGAGAGTGAGAGAACGAAAGAGTCGATGACAACTTCGTGTCAACTGTTTCATTCCCTCTCGCTCCTGCTTCGGTTTTCTCAATCGCAGTATCGGCCGCACAGAATAGTGTCCGCAACGCATCGTACGCCCGTCGCCAGCTCCGTTCGTCGGGTTTAATACGAATGATTACTGTAAACAGTTTTCAATTCTTTTATCACGATTAATTTAAAAATTGGAAAAAATAAATGTAAAAAATATTAAATTATACATCAGGTATTATTAGAAAGGAATAGTTTTATCATATTAAGAAACAACCAAATGTCACTCACTTCTTCAATCCGGTCCACTGTGCCGTTGTAAATTGGACTACTTTCATACAAGCAATAAGGTAAAAAATGCCTACTCCCTTTTATGATTTGTATTGCTTCTGCAAAAGTAGTCCGATTTACATGACATTTGGTATGATTTTCATCAGAAAAACATAAGGAATCTATTACTGTCACTCCCTTATCGATTCGATAAACAATAAAGAATTTCTTAATACGCTGAAATGAATATTTCACCCTCGACTGTGGGTCGCCGACCTCGATTCGCTGGGGTCGGCCGAGGATTCATACCTGTTTCAGAAGTAAAATAATTCTTAACTCTTTATCGTATTGATATAGAAGTGACACCGATGAATTCCTTATATTTCTCCGATGAAAATCGTACCAAATTTCATGTAAATCTGACTATTTTTAACGAAGATAGCGAGAAATTATATAAATTAAATTTTCATCTAATTTCCTTCATTATGCTCCGAATTATGTCGTTCTTGGTGTTAGTTTCATCGGTGAAACATACGGAATCGATTGGCGTCGTTTTCGCAAAGATCTGATGAGAAATGCGAAAATCATAGACATTTCTCACTTCTTCTTGATGGTATTCAAACCCTCTCGAGGGTCGAAAGCCGAAAAATTCGGTGTTGAAGACTCGAGACCTCATACAACAATAGACCTTTTCAAGTGCTCGAAAAGGGCCAACGCGGCGCCGCTTAGGTATAGGAAATACCATCTGCGGCCGTAACGAAGAACCTTGCGGCGTTCTGAGGCGGCGCCGCGCCGCTCGCCGCCGCGGCGGTCCCACTAGTGCAAGGGAGAAGTATGCATCTGTTTCTCCCTTGCACTAGTGGGATCGCCTGCGGCCGCCACGGCGAGCCGCGCATTGGAAATGGCACCTTTAAGGGACTCAGTTTGGTTCGAGAACTTGAAAGGCTCTATTATAGCGGTCGGCATACCTATTTCACAAAAACCAGATTGTTTATTCTTTATCGTATCGATATGGAAGTGACACCGATGGCTTCATTACGTTTTTCGAATGAAAATCATACCAAATGTCATGTAAATCGGGCTATTTTTAACGAAGTTAGCTTGAAATTATGCAAATCAATTTTTCATCGTTTTTCCTTCATTATGGTCCGAATCACGTCGTTCTTGGTGTTAGTTTCATCGGCGAAACGTAAGAAATCGATTGGCGTTGTTTCCGCAAAGATCTTATGAGAAGTGCAGTAATCATGGATATTTCTCACTTCTTAATTGTATTTCAAACCCGGGTGGAATGCCATAAAATTCGGTAAGGCACCACGGGGGGTTTACCTCGCCACGTGGTTCCAGCCGGTATCTCTTTGACAGGCGTCGCTCCATAATCACCCCATACAATACAGTATGAACATATAGGGTAAGTGTGGGTATTACTGCGGATGCCCCGATTACTGCGGATATTCTAAAACAGATCATATTTAATGTTGGAAAGTACATAATCTCTTGAAAATTTTTGATAAAATTATTTTAAACTCTATTACAGATAATTATTAATAAATATGTACAGCAAAGTTATTATTAATTCTTTTATCGTAGTTTGAAATTCGTCATGGCGAAACTTCGGTCGATTCCCGATATGACGGTCATGAACATCTACTTGAAAAACATTTATATTTTTGTTATTGTCACGTCCCGGATGGAGGGCTTTAGGACGATGACATGTGGGGTAAAAGTCAGGCGAGAATGCGAAATTCAGCACACTGAGGGTTGATGGGAGTCAGGCGCGAATATTAAATCCAGCACACTGAGGGTAGATGGGAGTCAAGCGCGAATCTTAAATCCAGCACACTGAGGGTAGATTGGAGTCAGGCGCGAATCTTAAATCCAGCACACTGAGGGTAGATTGGAGTCAGGCGCGAATCTTAAATCCAGCACTCTAATCGACCAGGGAAGGTTTAAAAGGCGAATACGTACCAGGGGGACACCCGTTAGAGCACTTTGTTTGGTTTGGCTTGGTAATTGGATTTACTGTTGCATTAGTATAAAAAGCCACACGTAATAATTCCGCGAAATATGTCTAGCCATATGGTCGTACAAGACCTATGCAAAAGCAAGCCTCGTAAACACTATAAGAAATCCCGGCGTTCGCGAACCGCGATCAGCTGTTGCAGTAGCTTGCTATGATTTGGAGTTTCCGTAACCGAAGGATCGATATAATTATTCGAAACGGTATTTTAGACAAGAGCGTTTCTTTATTGGAAAGCACTGGTTAGTTAATATAATAATGCGTTTGACGTTAAGCATTAACACGTAAACATTTATATAAATGGTAATCAGTAGTAAGATATATATGTGTGTATGAACATGAGATACATGAGCATTATCAATAGACAATAATATAAAGTGCGTTAAGCATTAGAAATGATAATAATATAAAGTGCGTTAAGCATTAGCAATGATAATAAAAAAGATGCAATGAACATTAGCAATAGACAATAATATAAAGATGCTATAAGCGAAATATGAAAACCGTAGACAATATGAAATAATGTAAATGAGGATGATATACTGGTACGATAGTTAATAGTAATCGCTTACAGTAGGTGGCGTAGATGAATTGTCTGTGGGTCACTTTTGAATATTTAACACTTTTAGATTTGTTAGCTCTTAGGCGTTCGCTCGGAAACTTTGCGTAGAAGAGTGTCCCGACCTCTGGGGCCCGTGTATTTATGTGATTTACAAGATTGTTGCGGGGTACGCGCGGTATGGTCCTTGACACATTTAATAAATAAGTCGCAGTAGGACTTCCGGGGTTTTTACAAAGGTGTGTCTATTATTAGACGGTTTTATGTCACGTACACCAAATATTCCTTGCAATTAGGCTTCCGGGGTTTTTATGACTGTGAAGAGGAGATGCTCAACCCGTCGAATGGATTTTGGGTGGTTTGGTAGGAAAGGGGTAATTATGGTCTTGATTTGGAGGGTCTTAAAGAAGGGGTGAGACGTGGTCTCAATTCAAGGGGTTTTTGGGGCGAGGGACTTGTTTATTTAGTATGTGAAAGGGATTTGTGCCTCGTAGGGCGAATAGGCGAAGGAGGTTTTGTACCGACCATTTATTACCGACCGAGATTTATGAGAGAGTTTTTAGAATGATACCGCGCGAAAAATAGTGGGACATCACATTATTAACAGTAATACATGTAATGTAGCGTTATTGCTCGATAGAATAAGAGTTATTTTTTCAGAAAAACAGTAAATCAGTCGTCGATATTTTAGTTTTAATTTTTATTTCTCACCGCAGTATTAGGTGCAGTACTTTACACCATGTGCATGTATTACTGCGGACCCACGACTGCGCAACCTAACCTTTCTTTCGACCGTATTCACTGACGTGATATTTGTACTAAGGTTATCTTTCGGCTGACATCAGACCGCAGTAATACATGCGCAGTAACTGGTATTTTGTTAGTAACTGGCACGCAGTAATGCATGCACGTCCGCAGTAACCCCTGCAATGACATTGGTCAGACAAATCTCTGTGTTTTTAATTAACTGTGCTTCTTACCCCGCCCTCATATTTTTTTATGGAATTATTGAGGTCTCACCTTTCTTTTAAAAAAAAAAGGAGGAACATTCATTCTTTAACCTACCTTAAAAATGCGCAGTAATACCCACACTTACCCTAGAGTCTCGAGAACGAAATGAGCCGACGATTCGAGATCTGCGAAGTTGGCACCCCCAAATGCGAATTTTTATAAAATAACGATGGCATTCGTTTGTCGACGTTTGTCCAACAAAAATTTTGGTTTGACCACCCGTAGAAAAAGATATAAAGAATAAAACTGTAAACAATAAAAATATACATGTTAGATTTGTAGAAGTTATGAAACATTCATTGCACAGATGTACCCACTGAAGCAGGGTCACAAAAGTATTCGAACGGAATTAATTTTACGTACCTTATTTTATATTAATATTACGATTTTTCGACGTTGTCGCATGCTGTGCAAAATCTTTTCAGTTATTTTAGATTCGATAGAATTCCATACTTCTAAAATCATTTGTTTTAGTATGTCTTTCGAAGTTATGTCGTACTTTTTTAACCTCCTATGGATTTCCGCCCATAAATATTCGATGAGTTTAATGTCCAGTAGGGTGGACCTTAGTTACTCTTATCGAAAAATAATTTGGAGATTTTTAGCGGGGATACCCCCCAGGATTGTGCCATTGAGAGAAAAAATAATGTGTGCAAAAATTGAAATCGATCGGAGAACGGGAAACCGTGCCTCATCGCATTGAAATTTTTTTATTTTTGTAACTCGTTTTTCTCCAGTGTAGTATATCGTTAATATACATTTTTATATATCGTTAAAATTGTCCTTTTACGCTCTGTGATAATATAGACTCAAAGTATAAGATCACTTAAAAAAAAACATCACGACCTGAAATCAATGAGCATATTTTGCGTATTATGTGTATTGCAATGAGAACATTTCGAGCGTACATACAATCTTTTCTATACTTTTTAAAATCATTATTTCTGGCGTCTTGGGTCCCTTCTCCCAATTAGCCGATTGGAAGGTTGCCCAAATGTTGTATAATTTCGTAGGAATGTATTAACACTTTGTGAACTGTAACTTTTTATTTAGTAATATATGTTAGCGTCACCAAATTTAAGGGTGAGGTCGGTGGTGGATAGCCCCATGCTGGCTTGCCTTTAAGGATTTATGGCAGGGACTTAGCCTGCGCGTGGTATTGTTAGAGGGTACGTGAGACTAAACAGACCTGGCGACGGGTGATGGCTGATGCCCACGTTGGGTCTCGTAGCCATCGGGTGCCGAAGGATTGGTTGTTTAGAGTAAGATAAAGACTATGGGAATGGCAATCGGCCCGACGCCGTATTGCCAAAGAATAGGGACTCTGTTCCTGGAAGATCTGACCACGGAGTGGGGAAGGTTTTGCCTTCTGGTAAGAGGACTGTGATGAAACACACGGCACTTACCCCAGAACCGTCCTAGAGCGTGCTTCCTCGGTATCGTTTCTACCTTTGAGGGTAATTTTCCTAACATATAATTTAAATTTCGACCGTAAAGAATTTTTAAATTAGAAGTAAATGATTTCGGCGCACTGCTTCGGTCTATTTTTAATATAGAAGTACGAACTGGTCAACCTTTTCCACGAGATCCGCTTCTTTCGTCTTCCAGTTTTTGCTAACCCGGTGCTTTAGATTCGATAGAATTCCAGCTATATTAAAAATAGACCGAACCAGTGCGCCGAAATCATTTACTTCTAATTTTCATTTAGTATATTGGTACCGGGATAACATGGATGCAGGTTTACAATTTTTCTGCACATTCCATACTATGTATATTTATCCAATTCTTTTAGTTTTATTGTAATTATTGACGTTATCTTTTTAGGTAACGTCAAACCTTCATATGAGTTATATATTAACTCTTCCTTTATGAATTTCCTTCACAATGTTCGGTATTTTGAGTTCAAAAATGGAATGTTGAATTTTTCCCCTATTTCTTGGGATTCAGGCCCACTGTGCGACATAGAATACAGGTAATTACTCCATGATTGGCAAATATTGCCAAATCTTGTTTTCGCAGTTGCAAAGCCAAATATATGTTGATTATAAAACAAAAAAGAAATTTGCTTGGACATTCCCTGAAAGTAGCTGAAAGGCCGACAATTGCTGATATTTTTTCTGTGGGTTTCTTATGGAAAAAACTGTTTGTAACTAATTATTTGCTACTGCTTATCGGAAACAATACTACTCATTTCGGTTCCCTAAAAAAAAAATTTTTATATCACCGAAATTCAAAAACCTCGATTTAAAATTTTGCACAAAATAAAAACATACAAACTTTGACACGTATTTGCACACAGATCAGATGTAGCCACCGTGATATTTTCCCTTTTTTAGGAGCTCATATTATTTATATACAATAAATATATAAAGAAAACATAATCCCATAACTTTTGGATTTCGACTAGTTTCCCTATTTC
The DNA here is from genome assembly GCA_029448645.1 of Andrena camellia. NCBI lineage: Eukaryota > Metazoa > Arthropoda > Insecta > Hymenoptera > Andrenidae > Andrena > Andrena camellia. The sequence continues at coordinate 41,613,137 of CM055678.1, read as the reverse complement.
TTGGGATTCTGTCCCACTATGGCGATGGATCGCGCGGCGGTCACCACTACACTCAGTTTGGAGCAGTCAAGTTTTTGGCCGCCGCGATTAGCCGCCCGCTAGGAGATTCCGCCATAATGGCGGAAAACAGACACTCATCGCATTGTAATGCGTCTCGAGTAGCCTAGGTAGGTGCCGAGGCAGACGCACTGACACAGCGGTCGGAAAACGTGTCTAGGAAGACAGATACATGCTTCTCCATAAAGCTGGGATTTCCAATGCGCGCCACGCCGCGGCGGCGAACGGCGCGGCGCCGCCTCAGAACGCCGCAAGGTTCTTCGTTACGGCCGCAGATGGTATTTCCTATACCTAAGCGGCGCCGCGTTGGCCCTTTTCGAGCACTTGAAAAGGTCTATTGTTGTATGAGGTCTCGAGGACCGTCTTCGACACCGAATTTTTTGGCTTTCGACCCTCGAGAGGGTTTGAATACCATCAAGAAGAAGTGAGAAATGTCTATGATTTTCACATTTCTCATCAGATCTTTGCGAAAACGACGCCAATCGATTCCGTATGTTTCACCGATGAAACTAACACCAAGAACGACATAATTCGGAGCATAATGAAGGAAATTAGATGAAAATTTAATTTATATAATTTCTCGTTATCTTCGTTAAAAATAGTCAGATTTACATGAAATTTGGTACGATTTTCATCGGAGAAATATAAGGAATTCATCGGTGTCACTTCTATATCAATACGATAAAGAGTTAAGAATTATTTTACTTCTGAAACAGGTATGAATCCTCGGCCGACCCCAGCGAATCGAGGTCGGCGACCCACAGTCGAGGGTGAAATATTCATTTCAGCGTATTAAGAAATTCTTTATTGTTTATCGTATCGATAAGGGAGTGACAGTAATAGATTCCTTATATTTTTCTGATGAAAATCATACCAAATGTCACGTAAATCGGACTACTTTTGCAGAAGCAATACAAATCATAAAAGGGAGTAGGCATTTTTTTACCTTATTGCTTGTATGAAAGTAGTCCGATTTACAACGGCACAGTGGGCCGGATTGAAGAAGTCAGTGACATTTGGTTGTTTCTTAATATGATAAAACTATTCCTTTCTAATAATACCTGATGTATAATTTAATATTTTTTACATTTATTTTTTCCAATTTTTAAATTAATCGTGATAAAAGAATTGAAAACTGTTTACAGTAATCATTCGTATTAAACCCGACGAACGGAGCTGGTGACGGGCGTACGACGCGTTGCGGACACTATTCTGTGCGGCCGATACTGCGATTGAGAAAACCGAAGCGCGAGCGAGAGGGAATGAAACAGTTGACATGAAGTTGCCATCGACTCCACGCACCGCATAATATAAAATACCGTCAATTTTTAGTCAAGGTATCGCGTTTCCACAAATGAGAAAACATCAAGCAATAGTTAGTGGACAAAAATTCATGAATAGTCGAAACAAAAATATTTACTTCCCGTCGACCTTTTAAATTTTTCATTCTCACTGACAGAACACGCAAGTTTTTGTCACGGTGACACATTAAATGACAAGCTGGTCATTCATATGCTTCAATATCGTGAATCGCAACATAATTTATTCCATAATACAACAATTAAATAGAATTACTCAACTATCCCCGGTCTCCCATACTTTTTAAAATATTTATTTCTGGCTCCTTGGGTCACTTCACCCAATTAGCTGATTGGAAAGTTGCCCAAATATTGTATAATTTCGTTAGAATGTATTGACACTTTGTGGACCGTACCCATTTAGTATATTGGTACCGGAATAACATGAATACAGGATTACAAATATTTCTGCACTTTCCATAGTATATACGTATATTTATCAAATTGTTTTAGTTTCATTGGAATTATGCTGTTTTTTTTATATAACGTCAAACCTTTGTATGAGTTGCATATTAACGCTCTTTTTATGAACTTCCTTAATAATATTCGGCATTTTCAGTGCGAAAAGTGGGATGTTGCATTTTTCCCCTATCGCTGTACGATAAAGAATACAGGTAATTGCTTCATTATTGGCAAATATTTCCAAATACAAGGACAAATAGATTTTAATTATAAAACAGAAAAGAAATTTGCTCGAAAGTTCCCGAAAAGTAACTAAACAGCCAATACTGATACTTTTTCAATAGGGTTTCTTATGGAAAAAGAAATATATAGAACTAATTATTCGCTATTACTTTACAGAATCGATAGGTATTACAAATTTTGGTCCCCCAAAAATATTTTCCTTTATATCACCGAAATTTAAACGACTCGATTTAAAATTCTGCACAAAAAACATACAAACTTTGACACATGTTTACACATACAGCAGAAGTAGCTGCCATGATATTTTTACTTTTTTAAGACCTCATATTATTAGGTTACAAAAATATATAAAAACATAATTCCATAACTTTTGAATTTTGCCATGTTTCCTTATTTCTGGGGATTCTGTCCCATTGTGGCGATGGGCCGTCGCGCGGCTAGTAGATTCTGCCATAATGGTGGAAAACAGACACTCATTCCATTGTGTTGCATCTCCAGTAGCCTAGGCTGCTCCTGGAGCAGATTTGCATACACTGTAGCAATCTGCCGCAGCCGCGCGCGGTCGAAGTCGCAGATAGGAGAACAGATGAATGCTTTTCCATTGTACCAGTGTTCCGCGCCGCGCCGCTCGCCGCCGCGGCGAGCCGCGCATTGGAAATGGCACCTTAAAGGTAGAGTTTCCAAGCCGCGGTCGGCGGCGGCGAAATTTTAAGCACCGCTCTTATGGAGAAGCATGCATCCGTTTTCCTGGCCGCGTTTTCGAGCGGCTGCGGCCGCGCGTCTGCTACAGCAGCAACCTGGGCTACTCGAGACCCAACACAATGCGATGAGTGTCTGTTTTCCGCCATGATGGCGGAATCTACTAGCCGCGCGGCTAGCCACGGCGGCAAATAGCTTGACTCCTCCAAACGGAGTCGTAGCCGCGGCCGCACGGCGATCCAGCGGCACAGTGGGACAAAATATTTCTTGTAAGCAAATAATATGAGGTCCTGAAGAAGGGAAAAATATCGTGGTGGCTACTTCTGATCTGTGTGTAAACATGTGTCAAAGTTTGCATTTTTTTTCTTGTGGAAAATTTTGAATCGAGACTTTTAAATTTTGATGATATAAAAGACACAAATTTTTTGGAAAACGAAATGAGTAGTATCGTTTTTGGTAAGCAATAGCAAATAATTAGTTAGGTTATTTTCCATATGAAACCCATTGATGAAATATCAGCAATTATCGGATTTTTAGTTACCCTCCGGGAACTTCCGAGCAAATTTATTTTTTGTTTTATAATCAACATATATGTGGCTGTGCAACTGCGAAAACAAGATTTGGCAATATTCACCAATCATGGAGTAATTACCTGTATTCTATGTCGCACAGTGAGGCTGAATTCGAAGAAATAGGGGAAAATTCTACAACATCATATTTTTCGCACTGAAACTTCCGAATATAATTAAGGAAGTTCATAAAAAAAGTATTAATATACAACTCATACGGAGGATTGACGTTATTTAAAAAAATAATGTCAATAATTACAATAAAACTAGAACAATTTGATAAATGTACCTACATACTATGGAAAGTGCAGAAATATTTGCAAGCTTGTATCCATGTTATCCTATATACCAAATACTGTTCACAAAGTGTTAATACATTCCTACGAAATTATACAATATTGGGGCAACCTTCCAATCGGCTAATTGTGTGAAGGGCCTCAAGATGCCAGAAATAAAGGTTTTAAAAAGTAAAGAAAAGATTGTACGCTCAAAATATTCTCATTGCAATACAAACGAAGGTGTTTTAAACTTTTTATCGATTTCTTCAGATCCAGTACTAGTGTTTTATAAAGTAGTTTCATAAGATTCGACATTTTGATTGGAAAAAGTGGAATGTTGAATTTTTTCTCTATTCTTGGGATTGACGCCCACTGTGCGTTGGGACAAAAACGGGATCGGAGCCAAGCGAGAATTCATTCGTTGTTTTCGACCGATAATTTCATATTTTCCCAAGAACGTTTCGACAACATCTGTTTGCCAGCATTTCTAAAGGGCAGTCAAGAACGCAGTGCCGTCTTTAATAATTTTAGGCATTCTTCACTCTAACAATGAGTTAATCCGTATATTGCTGTGTCCGTAGGTTCGGACCCGGACGTAGGTACTGCTATTAACCGCCACGCCGACTCGCGGGACAATATGGTCATAATCCGCGACTCTGGCGAGACGCTTTGGTCGATCAGCCTGATTAACTTTTTGGAATCAGATGTGGCATTTTTCTCCACGAACAAAATAAGATGTTCATAGGTTAGATCGAAAAATGTTTCCCCAACAATGGAGTAGGAAACGAAATCACTCTGAAGAAGTATCAGTACGTCTCGCGGTGAGACACAGGAAGAAACGGGGTAGTCGGCCGACTGCGCGTGTTCCTGCCTGCATCATCCTCCCTACGAAATTTGAGAGAAAGCACTTATCTCTCGAGTATAAACACGCGTTGGAATATCAAAACAGAAGCACGCGCTGACGTATTCGGTACGAGAGAAGGTGGGCCATAGGAAGGAGATATTACTGGGCAGAGGTGAAAAGCTGCTGTTCCTTCAAAGGAATGCAGGACCGATTGGTTATAATATAATCTCCTCTCTATGGCTTACCTTCTCTCGCAACCAATACGTCAGCGCGTGCTTTTGTTTTGATCTTCCAACGCGTGTTTATACCCAAGAGATAAGGGATCCGTCTTTAATTTGAAACGAGGACGACGCAGGCGGGACCACGCGCAGTCAGCGGACTGGCTGCTACCCCTTTTCTTCCAGTGTCTTTCCGCAAGATGTATTGATGGTGGACTTGGTGGATAATACTTCTTAATTGTTAAATAAAAACTGAACGGGCTGACTTATGTCCCTAGGACGGTGGAATAGGGTTCGACGAAACGACCGCCGTTGTTTGTCAGTTACCTACCCCGTTGGAGGCCTCGGTACTTATATACAGTCAGTGTAAAAAGTATTTGTACAGTGACCAATTTAAAGTAAAACGTTGTATATCCATGTCAGTACTACATTTTAACAGAAAAAGATGATTAATAAATATTCTTAAATGTTTGTAGAATAGATCTTGTATAAACAAATTTTTATTCCCTTTAACATTTACAAAAATATGAATAAAAGCAGATAAACGTGCAGAAATAGACGCGTAGTAAATATTCGTACAGTTAAATAAAGGATCAATAAACTATGGAAATAAACTAAATATTTAATGTTTTAATAATTTGTGGGATTGCCTTTTGATTTTATAATAGCTTCGAGGCTTCTTGGTATGGGATTTATTTAGTTGGATGTTATAGCAGGTTGTACATATTTTACTCTACTACTACATACAGGGTGATTCTCCAGCGCCGCCTGTCCTTTGACACATCTCTATAGATGCCGCATGGTACCCGGTGACGAGGACAACCCCTCGCAGTGCCTCACCGAATTTTATGGCTTTCGACCCTCGGAAGGGTTCGAATATCATTAAAAAGTCAGAAATGTCCAGGATTTCCGCATTTCCCACCAGATCTTTGCGAAAACGACGTCAATAGATTCCTTATGTTTCACCGATGAAACTGACACCACGAACGACGTAATTCGGACCATATGAAGGAAATTCCATGAAAATTTAATTTATATCATTTCAAGTTGTCTTCGTTAATAATAGTCCGATTTACATGACATTTCGTATGATTTTTATCGGAGAAACACCAGGAATCCATTAGTGTCACTTCCATATCGATGCGATAAAGAATAAAAAATTATTTTATTTCGGAAACAGGTATGAATCCTCGGCCGTAGACCCTTTCAAGTACGTTCGAACCAAAGTGGGACCCTGAACGCTGCGCGGCCGGAGACTGGCCGCCGCCTGCCGCCGCCGTCGGCCGCCGCCGCCGACCGCGGCTAGGAAACTCTACCTTAAGAGCGGTGCTTAGGATTCGGCCACCGCGATCCGTCGCGGCGGCGGATCGTGGCTTGGAAATCCTACCTTAAGACGAACGGACAGCGAAGCGACGACAAACACGTATCTCATTGTCACTTGTACAACCTTTATATACTTTTATTCCATTTTTAATAAACATTATATTTTACATCTCTACATGAGTTAAAAAAATTTTAAATTTAGTGTTTCACATATCGACAGCAGATGAATCCGAAAGTCATCGGTGGAGCTTTGGTAGTCGAGTTTGGAACAAACGAACGGCAGATGAATCGGGAAGAAGTGAATGTCTCCACACACATCTGTTCTCTCCTGAAGAGTGATATGGAAGTAGTGGAAGAAATCCAGACATTGGGTTTGGCAATCGGACAGGGAGACGATCAGGGAGACAACATGGATGTCGGGGTTGATGAAATGGAGTTTAGCATGCCATCGTCTTTGCAGCAGCCGCCATCTTCGCAGTCGTCCACAAGCGCTTCGGAATACCAGCCGTCACCGACGAAGAAGCCGCGCACCAGTTTGAGTAACGAGTACAAGGAGAAAGCGTATTTGTTCTGGACAACGAATGGTGCGACCGGAGAACTCCTGAAGAAACGGAAAGCTGCGAATACGGTCTTGACGCGGTACAGGCTCATCACGAAAATACAAATCCTTTACGATTATAAAAAGACCCGGAATAAGCCGACCATTCGTGCCATCAATCTGGCAGTTTTGGTCAAGTTTAGGGAGATGTTCGAACGGTGCGCAATCATACACGACCGGACACTGCGCCTGTGGGCACTTCAAATTGCTGCAGAAATAGACCCGGGGAATACCCTTTCCTTCATGGCCTCGCCGTCGTGGGTGTATCGCTTCAAGTACCGGAACCGGATCGTGAGCCGTGCAATCACATACCGGGTTAGCAAAAACTGGAAGGCGAAAGAAGCGGATCTCGTGGAAAAGGCTGACCAGTTCGTACTTACGATTCGTAAGCTCATTATTAACGAGAACATCCTTCCTTGTAACGTTTTGAAGTACGATCAGAGTCGCTTCGAGAAGGAGCTCCTTTCCTATCGGACCTTGCGTGAAAGAGGAGCTTTTACAATTAGAGCATCAGTCGGATCTGTTGCTACAACGACTCATTCATACATGATAATGCCAGTCGTTACCATGGATGGCGAGATCATGCGGCCAATGTACGTGCTCATAGCCTAAGCTAAAGGCGTCTTCCCGATATCAAAGAAGGACGATCCGCCAAACATATCCTATGCCGGGCACACGGCTAACATGAGCAAAGACGATCTGCGTACATTCTACACTGACGTTTTCTGACCAAGTATTCCGGAGAAGCGGAAGATCTTGCTGCTGCTGGATTCGTGGACTTCTAACAAAGATGATGCCCTTTCGGATCAGGTAAAACCAAACGATGTCGAGCTCATCAAGCAGCTCATTCCTGGAGGCTGCACTGGTATGATCCAGCCTTTGAACGTGTACTTCTTCAGACCATACAAATCATTCGTTCGGTTCATTACTGACACTGCGATTCAAGACGGCGACGTGAACATCTGGCATCGGGACAGATTCCTGGATCTGCAGTCCTTCGCCATCTCCCAGTTCAGTGCACCCCGATTCCGGAACATGATCCGTTTTGCCTTTTACAAGTTTTGATACTTAGATAAGAAACCTGGAACTTGGATCAGCCCCTACAACTTCTGTTTCGACTCCATTGTTAACGACAAGTGTTCAAGTGCGACAGTTTGGCGTTTGTGAAGTGTGCTCACTGTGAGATGAGTATATGTATGAGTCATGCGTTGTTCGACGATCTTCACATTGACTGTTCTACCGTGTTCGAATAAAATTGTAAGCGTTTTCATCATGTTTCCCCATGTTAACTTTGAAATCGTCTATTTAAAAAATTCTCCGGCCTTTCCTTTTTGAGTTATCTCCAAAAACCCGATTTTTTATTAAGAGAATTACCTTAGGATTTTTTTACACAAACAATAACGTCATATTCGGATCCAGCACCACAAAAAACATACAGATGCCAGGTTTTAGCCAATTATTCTTAAATAAGAGGATTTTGCCGTTTTTCGCATACGCCTTGAGGCTATATTGAATGTTATTGATAACATGAGTAAAATAGGTCCATTGCAGATATAATTTTCAGGATTTCTTAGTTACTATGAGTATTTTAAAACTATATGTTCCAAATTGGGAAACTCCATTCCTTATAAGTGAATGTTTACTTGTGAGATAAGTTACTAATAACATTTTCTCCGATCATGAGGCTGGTTTACCAGCATGGAAGGTGTTAGAAAAACATTAAAATACCTTAATTGTTGTCACATTGAGGCAACATTAATAATTTAATCAGATAGCCAAATGTATGCCCTATCAAATATACTAACGGGTTTAATGATATTTCGCCTACATAATTTATTAAAAATCAAAAACTGAAAAACTGGCTTACCAGCCCTGGTGTCCCCTACCTACCTACGCCAAACGGTACAATTTTATTATCCCTTACTCGCGAAGGCGAGCTAGCGACGAAGCCGCTACATTACAATAAAAGGTCCTTCGCAGAGAAAAACCAGTGAAGGTAGCGACCCTGGATGACTGGATTTTGCACCTTAGGTACCTGGCTTACGTACTGCCGTGACTCAGACGCTGCTTTATATGCTAAGCTTAATTCAAAGATTTTGAGTTTATTGTTGGAAGTAATATACAAATGTTACTATTATACATGTAAGAAATTGTACTTTTATTAAAAAATATTCACTGATACTTCTAAAGTAGCCGAAGATAAAAAAATCTCAAAAAATGTTTGATTCCTGTAGCTAAGGATTACCCTACTGACGAGTCGCGGCAGGCCAGCCATGGCCGCCAGGCGCCAAAACACCGTGTACGCGTTGCCGATGGATATTTTCTCGAACAGTCCGAGTTATAAACCGTCCCGACATTTTTCGTGGATGGTTTCTTCTTCAGGAATGTCTACAGAATCCAATACTGTGTAGCGAATTCGTACTAGATGAATAACTTTTCGTAAAAATGCAAAAATATTGAGAAATCACTATTTTTAAAAACTTCAACTCAATTGCGACACGGGTTCCCGTTGTCCAATCACTTTGAAACTTTACACATATCATTTTGTCACCAAACCTCATATTTTAGGCGGGTAAGACAAAAAAAACTCAAAAAAGTTTTGACCTCTATACCTAAGGAACACCCTAATGGCTAAGCGTTAGCGGCTAATATTCTGGGATTTGTTTGTACACATCGTCCCCAACATTTTGTACTCGGTTTCGTTAAAAAATTGCTCGGCCCGATCATAGTCTCCTTTTGTAAGCGGGGTAATCGTATTATGGTCATTTTATGAAAATTCTAATTTCATCCTTGAAAACAATATTGGGGTGTTATCGGTGAAAGTGGGATGGTGAAAATACAAATAAAAAATGTTGGGCATTTTCTCGGAATTTGAATTCAACACCCGCATTATTCTTTTTCTCCAATACGCATGTGTGGGATCGGAGACATTCCATCCGTTCGTAATTGAGGGAAACCGTCCTGCCATTTTCGAGCAAGACCGTATCGACCATGAAGTTTGCGTGGGTTTGTGGAAGATCAATTACTGTTGAATGTCAGGAAAAACTACCAATCGTGAAATTTTTAATTAGAATCTTAAAATCTTCCTACATGTAAATGTATGCAGTATAGTCATTATTCGAAAACAGATATAGAAATAAGAATTTCGAGCAAGCGAAAAAGTCATGACTGTGTCAAAAAGTCCCTGACCTCCAGTAGATTTGTTTAAACAAATGATTGCAAAATCACATGTTTAGATACATATACATAGAATCGTGTTCTGCGTGGAAAATAACTAAACAAATACCTATGTACAAGTCACCGAAATTTTTTTATTTATACTAAAATTGCAATTTTACCATATAATTTGTTTGAACAAATTGTTTGAACAAATTAATTGTACAAATCTTATGTCGGATTCGGTATCAGCGACCTCAAAGACCACTAACAATATGTACAACTTTTTTGTTCATTTACCGAGATTCTTGTGCGCCATATAGTCTATCTCGTAAACCACAGATTTCAGTCTCTAAAAACTTCTGTACGCGGTAGCTTACTTAGAATTTACTTTAACTCTTAAAATAATATATGTATTTTGTACATTTTTTCTGGCTGAATTCGAGTTCTTATTTAGTCGGATATTGGCTAGGACCTACCGTTCTTTTTATATGTTGGATTGTATATTGCAAAAATAGGCCTTTTTGGAATGTTTAACCACACTTTTCTGAAAATCTTGACGTGCTACACCATTTTTACAGACAAATTCGTTTTCAGCGAACAAAAATCCATCAAAAAGGATATATTTCATTAAGGTTAAAAAAACCTTGTCAGACAGTGTTATATGAAAAATCAGATTTTCCGAATCACCTCGGTCCCAAGTAGTTCGGATAACATTATCCAACACGATTTTTAGTCTGCAATATCCGCTGGATGATTCTTGTAAAGTTTTGCGCCCTGAAGACTAATCCGCAAGCAGAATTGCTCAATCACCCTCAGTTTTCGAGAAATTCGGTTTTGAAAAAAAAATGCAAATTTCAACTTTGAACATCTTATGTGTTCAAACAGTAACAGTTATTCGGTTGCTTGTTATGTCAAATGATTCTATGAACCCTCATGAACACAACGATATAAGCTGTTATTGAATTCTAAACACTTAAATATGTTTAAACAACGATCAAATGGAAAAGGACGTCCGAAATGCACCAATTTTTGCAGATATCTTTCTATATATTTCAAAAACTAAGGGTCTAGGAGAAAATCTAACTACTCCACGCGATGCACCAGACATTTTTCCTCCGAAAACCATCAGTAGAAGCGGTAAAACATCTTTTGTTTACAATACAGAAAGGAAAGAGTTTGGCAAAACGTGCGCTGCCGACAGTGGTAATGAATGGTGTGAGGGCCGCTCACAAGGGACGTTCGGCAACCCGAAAATTCAGAAAATTATGAAACTCGGTGTTCCAGTAGAGTAGTTCATCCGTAACACGAACCTATTTTTTGTTGGTGCCATAATGTAATTTTTAGGGGTGAACTTACCCCTTGAAAATAATTCAGAATTTTCTTTTCCGTGGAATACCTCGAGAATGGTGAGAGATATCGAAAAGAAGTTTAAACAAAAGTTGCATCCTTCTTTTATATCTACAAAACCGTGGAAAAATAATTTTCGAAAAATCCATATTTTTCAAGTTACCCCCACCACCAACCCTTAAAATTAAGTTCTTGTATTTTTTAAATATAAGCTGAAATACCTCTGCATAATCTCTTTTCATACATATAAGTGATTTATGTGTTATATATTTTTTGCAAACGAATAAAGCCTCTATTACCGAAGGTGAAGTCCATTTTGGCAGTTTCCATTAATAACATGGTTTCTTAAAGCCATATTTAGATTATTATTTATGTAAGGTTCAGACAGCCTTCAATTATTTAAGCAAGGCAGTACGCACCTAAAATTGCATCAAAGGTAAAACTCATTAAAACTAATCAGTGACGTGCATGAATCAGTATGATAACAGTACATTCGTACATGCATTACTTGAAGTGCAATCTTATTAGGCTATTTTGAAAACCACACGAACAATATATAATGCGTGAAGATGTACAATAACTTTGCAAAATACATATGTTATTGAAATGACGCAGAATCGCAATGATGCCGATACCCTTGTCGAACCTTCCGATTTGCATAATGCGTATGTATATGAATTTTAAATGATTGTAAATCAATTTTACTTTTACATCACACTTATAACATATATATAATATTACAGTTAATATTAAATTTAATTATAACATTATAGCAGATTTCATTAATGAAGTGGCCTCATAAAGTAATATTTAAACATTCGCAGTCCCTTTTTGTACATGTTGTATTGTTTGATTATACATTGAAAGAATTATACTAATAGAAGACGATAGATACATTGAAAATTACGCTTTGTGATTGGTACAATAATCATATTCTTCGTAGAAATGATTGAAACAAAAATACTTGCCACACCATGCACATCGCATAAAAGCCGGCTCCCCACAAATACTACATTTGGGTATAATCTTTTCATTCCTGAAGCAACAGAAATCTACAGGGTTTTGAAATTCGCTGGGATGCGTTTCTAGATATCCGCTTTTAAACCAAGTATATTGAAAAAGGTTTTTGAATCTAGGCGAAGAAAACTGGTTGTGGGTTAGGGATTGCAATTTAATTATTTCATTACGTAAGTGCAAATTGACATCTCTCTCTTGGAGAATCACATTATCCGAAAATGTCCGCACGAAATTTTTCCAAATCCGGAATCCAAACACATCTAAAGGCTGAACGATGCCCGTCGTTTTTTTTTTTTGGAATCATTGAAAAAGTTACTTCCTTGTCTTGTGGAATCAACTGCTGTAACTCATTTGGGCAGTGTCCCGTCCACGAGTCGAGTAGGAGCATGCTTCTACGGCCAGTATTTGGTAGATACACTTCGGTAAACCAAGTTTTAAAATGTTCAGACGTGAGTTTTCCTGACTTTGAAGCTCCGATGTAAATATTAACCGGACGGAATAGAGTTCTTTGCACTATCGGACCAAGTGTTCCTGTAGATTCCTTCAAAAGTATGTATAGTGGTGAAAGAAGACGTCCGCTTGCTGATATAATAGGCATGCGATAATTTTTCTGTACACTGGTAAGCGATCGACGTGCCTTTTTTCCACTTTTCCAAAATGTCACTGCTTTTCTCTTATAACTTAAGTCAACTTTTCCACCTTCATCATCAACAGTACATTCTCCAGGATCAAAACTGTCTTTTTCTTCTGCAGGCATAATGTACTCTACAACTTGTGCACCATGTGGTTCGGATGGATCGGCAAAATCGAGCACATAATCATGTTCAATTAATGGTAGGGAATGTATGTTTTGAAACTCTTTTATAATATATGATTTCGGCGCACAGTTTCGGTCAATTAAAACAAAAAAATAAAAGCTAATTTACAAATATAAGAAGTATCATCTTCCGACGTTTCGGTCAATGTTTAGACCTTTATCAAGGAAAGTTTGAATAACTAGATACTGCGTATGCTTTTATGTAACACGCATAATAAAAGCGTGCGACGTGCGAGTCGGTTGGACGTTGACTGAAGCAAAGAGTACACAGAAGACAAGAACGTCCAGAGGGCAAAGCCAATCCCGTGGTCGAACCATGTCCTGGTTGGAACCGTTTAAAATTTAAGAAGTAAAACAAACGTGCGGAAATCCGAAACCTCACAACACAACTGTCAATGTAACAAAAATAACCGATGATGTGATAAAGAATCCGAATTGACCGAAACTGTGCGCCGAAATCATGTTTTAAAAATTTTTTAAAAAAATTTTACGGTCGAAACTATAATTTCATTACTCTTTTATAATGTCCCGAATTTCATTGTGCAGTTCCGTTTCTACCGAGTTTATAGGTGTCTGTATTATACTCGCAATTTAAAATGTAGTGGCTAACATGTTTATTACGTTAGCAACATTAATCGACTGCATTTTAAAGAAAAGCCTTTCACACAATGATCACTCACTTTTTCCAATTGCATGGTAACTGACTGCTTTCAAAAATGCAACTGCCATTCGCTGCATCCTCGGGAATATTTATATCGATCAAAAGACGCGAGTACGTAAACATGTTTACCGAAAAGTGAATGAGGCACAAGAATATTATCAGTTACAATTAAAATGATGCAAAGTCACTGTACATTTTTACGCATTATTTATTTATCGTGTGGTTTAGCTGTAATGAGTTTTACCTTGAATACAATTTTAGGCACCCCTAAAAGCGGATATCTAGAAACGCATCCCAGCGAATTTCAAAATCCTGTAGATTTCTGTTGCTTCAGGAATGAAAAGATTATACCCAAATGTAGTATTTGTGGGGAGCCGGCTTTTATGCGATGTGCATGGTGTGGCAAGTATTTTTGTTTCAATCATTTCTACGAAGAATATCATTATTGTACCAATTACAAAGCGTAATTTTCAATGTATCTATCGTCTTCTATTAGTATAATTCTTTCAATGTATAATCAAACAATACAACATGTACAAAAAGGGACTGCGAATGTTTAAATATTACTTTATGCGGCCACTGCATTAATGAAAACTGCTATAATGTTATAATTAAATTTAATATTAACTGTAATATTATATATATGTTATAAGTGTGATGTAAAAGTAAAATTGATTTACAACCATTTAAAATTCATATACATACGCATTATGCAAATCGGAAGGTTCAACAAGGTTATCGGCATCAATGCGATTCTGCGTCATTTCAATAACATATGTATTTTGCAAAGTCATTGTACATCTTCACGCATTATTTATTGTTCGTGTGGTTTCCAAAATAGCCTAATTACACTTCAAGTAATGCATGTACGAATGTGCTGTTATCATACTGATTCATGCACGTCACTGATTAGTTTCAATGAGTTTTACCTTTGATGCAATTTTAGGTGCGTACTGCCTTGCTTAAATAATTGAAAGCTGTCTGAACTTTACATAAATAATAATCTAAATATGGCTTTAAGAAACCATGTTTTTAATGGAAACTACCAAAATGGACTTCAAATTCGATAATAGAGGCTTTATTCGTTTGCAAAAAAAATATAACACATAAATCAGTTATATGCATGAAAAGAGATTATCCAGAGGTATTTCAGCTTATATTTAAAAAATACAAAAACTTAATTTTAAGGTTTGGTGGTGGGGGTAACTTAAAAAATATGGATTTTTCGAAAATTATTTTTCCGCGGTTTTGTAGATATAAAAGAAGGATGCAACTTTTGTTTAAACTTTTTTTCGATATCTCTCACTATTCTCGAGGTATTCCACGGAAAAGAAAATTCTGAATTATTTTTAAGGGGTGATTTCACCCCTGAAAATTGCATTATGGCACCAACAAAAACTAGGGTTGTGTTACGGATGAACTACTCTACTGGAACACCGAGTTTCATAATTTTCTGAATTTTCGGGTTGCCGAACGTCCCTTGTCACTGTCACAGAATCGCGTAACGCGCGTGGCTACCACTGACCGCGCCGCACGTTTTACCAAATACTTTCTGTATTGAAAACAAAAGGTGTTTTATCACTTCTGTTGATGGTTTCCGAAGGACAAATGTCTGCTGCATCGCGTGGAGTAGTCAGATTTTTCTCCTAGTCCCTTAATTGTTGGAATATATAGAAAGATATCTGCAAAAATTGGTGCATTTCGGGTGTCCTTTTCCATTTGATCGTTGTTTAAACATATTTAAATGTTTATAATTCAATAACAACTTATATCGTTGTGTTCGCGAGTGTTCATAGAATAATTTGACGGAACAAGCAACCGAATAACTGTTACTATTTGAATACAAAAGATGTTCAAAGTTAAAATTTGCATTTTTTTTTCAAAATCGAATTTCTCGAAAACTGATGGTAATGGCGACAAACGGTTTGCGGATTCGATTTCAGCGAACAAAAATCTGTAAGAAACGACTATTGAATTTTACAGAACAGAAAAGAAGTTCAATTTTGTAGGACAGTGTATTTAATGCTCTACTGTACTTTGGAAGAAGAATATTGAGTCATTGCAACTTCAAAAATAATCATTAATCATTTTTACACCCGACAGCATTAAAATGATTGTACTGCTATAGATATCGATAACGAAAAATATCACGCTTTGTAGAAAGAAATCACATGCTGATACCAGTGTTTATAGTTACATAATTATAGTATAATTCGTTTAAAACTGGATCACACCAAACCGGAAAAACTTCTTGATAAAAGGATCAAAAGGTATTGTAGGTGTTAAAAGCTAATCAAATCATTCTACATAGTACCTACAGATTTAGTCAACATACATAGTTAATATCCTTAGAACCAAACTGAACGATTTAAATCATAGCGACTGAAATCGAAATATTACATACCGGGAAATCTGGCGAAAGGTGTTCCCATACAACTGATATCCATCTTTGTAAAATCCTGGTCATCCTGAACCCAGCACATACACATTGTATTGAACGAACATGGCACGTTGTAGCACTTTATCGTACCCAAAGTGCATAATACTAAAATGATCTTGATGCAAATGCATTTCAGTTTGTTTGACATCTGTATTAAAAAAATAAATAATATGTAGCAGGTACATTTATTTAAAATAAGTGACGATACAAAATGTTAATGTGTTTCATATTTTTATCTAGAGACGCGGTAGCGTCTCGACGCCAAGTACATGAAAGACACCCTGTATATGTCGACTGTCGCTACCGTGTACCTTTACTCGTCGCGGAGACACTCTAACCTAATTCTGATATTTATACATTAATATCTCATCACGCCTGCAATATTTTCTAAATTTAAAGGCATTTTTCTTATGTAAACCGCATATAAGCTTTCAAATAAGACCAATTTCAATAAAATCTGTCCACGCATGACTCAGATATCATAATATCGTCTCATGGGTCTGTCAAAAACGGGTAATTCTTCTTTTCCTTCTTTTCTCCAGTCAGAATTTTTGTCGGCATAATACGTATACGCGTTACACGCACACCTTCTCCTTCTTTTCCCCAGGCAGCATACGCGTTACACGCGCACCTTCATCCTTCTTTTCTCCAGTCAGAATTTTTGTCGACATAATACGTATACGCGTTACACGCACACCTTCACTAATAAACATGTTCGTTTGTCGACTCTCGGGATCATTCGGCAGGGATCGTCGTCCGGCTTTTATACATATATATATTTTATAACCTACCAAGTGATGATCTACCAGGTGTCAATCATCACGAGTTTTTGCACTAAATAGGAGTCTCAATTATTGTCTCAATTAATATATTTTATAACCTACCAAGTGATAATCTACCAAGTGTCAATCATCACGAGTTTTTGCACTAAATAGGAGACTGAATTATTGTCTCAATTAATAAGGTAAGTCGCCAAAATTTTTTAATAGACTTTTTATGTAAAATCACAGACTTGGAAATAATAGACTTTTTATGTAAAATCACAGACTTGGAAATTGTTCGAAGAAGGTTCGACAGAAAAGCATCTGTCTCATAAGTTTCTGGAAATTTGTACCATGCATGTACAAAATAATATATATTGTAACAAATTGCATTGCATTTAAATTGCCAGATATTTATTTTTATACCAGCAATTTAGAGTTGTTATGTAAAGCTTATGGGATATGGGATAAAAAGGTAGAAATTGTATGTTTGCATAAGATGTCTTCTACGAGTTGCTACACTTTTTTAAAATGTATCGTTTAATAATATTGTATACCAGCAATTTAGAGTTGTTATGTAAAGCTTATGGGATATGGGATAAAAAGGTAGAAATTGTATGTTTGCATAATATGTCTTGTACGAGTTGCTACACATTTCAAAATGTATCGTTTAATAATATTGTTTCAGAACGCCCAGAAGAAACGAGATTTTTTATCTTCCAATGGTGATTCCGAAGATGATAGTACAGCGATCCGTAGGAAAAGGCCACGTTTTGATCTATACGTGTATTTTACAAAAAAATACGTGTAATATAGTATTTTTGAAGCCGATTTATGCTACGTTCTTTCCTAATTTCATTAAAAAGCAGACAATAATGTGACGGAATATTAATTTGTGTAACGATTAGATATGTGTGATGAGAATGCTCTCGTGCTTTTAAATAAAAAGATTACCAACGAGAATACAGTAATATCAAACGATTATTTCATTTCGTTTTCTTTCTACAAACCATTTCTTCTCATCCTACCGCCGCCTTTAACTTGCTTCTATTTGGGAGAACAACGTATGACCAGAATAATTAATAAAATACGTGATAATACTTATAAACTTTTACATAAAATAAACGTGAAAAGTTAAGCCGATGTTTGCTCAAGATCTATACTTCCGAATGCAATTCTAGAAGTGTATAAATTATTCTTAAAAAGTGATGCGGTATCATTCGTTTTATCCTTACGCAATACTTTAAAATCCGCAATTCATTAATTTCCACAGTCCCATTGCCATTCACAAAAAAATGTAAATAAATGCGAGTATTTTTCACTTTCGTTGCAGAACTTTAAAGAATTTTACACTTCCTACGAATACATATTTTAAATATTCTTAGTCTATTTACTTTAATCACTATGCTTCCCATTAGTAATATTTTGTTTTCAACCTTGTTACAAATAATTTTGAATTTCCTTTTACCTTTATAAAATGATTTAACTTAACAATTACTATGCTTATTTTAATTTGTGATATAGATTTTGACAATTACTATGCTTATTTTAATTTGTAATATAGATTTTGATATGACGAATTGATATTAGACACATTGAAGCATATATTCTAATAACTTGTAATGCCAGCGATTAGAAGTATGAAACACATCTGGGTTAAAATATGCTTCTATGTATCCAATATGTTCTTGTTGTTTTACTTGCTATACAGTTACAGTCCACTTCCACTGATAGTTAACGTAGCAAAGTGCCTATCAAAGACTTTCATAATGTTGTAGTTTGCATGTTCGTTTACGTTCAACTCAGATATGTTTGATATTTCTAATTGTTGATGTTATAAGTTATAGAATATGCTTCAACGTGTTTAATATCTTCTTGTTGGAACATCTAATGTTGTTGTAACAAGAAGATATTGGATACAAAGAAGTATATTTTATTAATAATTAACTCAGATGTGTTTCATATTTCTAATCATTATAAGTTAGAATATGCTTCAACGTGTCTAATATTTTCTTGTTGTTTTACTTGCTATACAATTACGGTCTACTTCCACTTATACTTAACATAGGCAAAGTGCATACCACAGACTTTCAAAATGTTGTAGCTTACATGTATATTCGTTAGTTTTATCTCATAAATCACGAAATAATCACGAAAAAATATCACGATTAAAAATAAATTCTCAAGATAAAACTAACGAATGTGCATGTAAGCTACAACATTTTGAAAGTCTTTGCCTATGTTAAGTATAAGTGGAAGTAGACCGTAATTGTATAGCAAGTAAAGCAACAAGAAAATATTAGACACGTTAAAGCATATTCTAACTTATAATGATTAGAAATATGAAACACATCTGAGTTAATTATTAAAATATACTTCTTTGTATCCAATATCTTCTTGTTACAACAACATTAGATGTTCCAACAAGAAGATATTAGACACGTTGAAGCTGTTACGAGCTGGGGCTGCGGCAAAGCGAGAGGCCGGCGAGAAGGGTATTTCCCAAGGAATACGGTTTGTGAGTTTGTTAGTTAGAGTGCGGACGAGCCTGATGCGAAATCGGGGAGCCGCTAGGATTATCGGAAGCGAGGACGAACCTGATGCGAAATCAGGGAGCCTCTAGGATGGAGTCATATGCGGACGAACCTGATTCAAAATCAGGGAGCCGCAGGAGGGTGAAACGGCGTGAACGAACCCGATGCGAAATCGGGGAGTCACTAGGATGAAGTTCACAGACGAACCTGGTGCGAAACCAGGCAGCTGTTAGGAGGTTGGATTATTCACAGACGAACCTGGTGCGAAACCAGGGAGCTGTTCGGAGGTTGGTAGACTTACAGACGAACCTGATGCGAAATCAGGGAGCTGTAGGATACGGACGAACCTGATGCGAAATCAGGGAGCCGTAGGAGGGGTGAGGTTTCGTGGACGAACCCGATGCGAAATCGGGGAGCCACTGGGTTGGAGAAGATTCCTTGTTTTGGTGAAAGGTTTGCGAACGAACCTGATGTGAAATCAGGGAGTCGCGGGAAATGTTAGTGATGCCTCGTAACTCTTAATTAAAGTTTGATACAACTCGAGCGGTAAAGTTGTATCAGTGGGTGAGTGCTACTAATATTATAAGGATCGCTGGGTAAGAGATGGGTTTAACGAATCTACTTGATTTACAACGTGAACACCATTCGTATATTGAATAGTCAATATGATACAAATGTAAGTGTCGCGATTAAATAATTAAATAGTGTGTAATTACCAATAGTTGCACGGTGTTAACGCACTGGCGATGCGGGGCGTAAGAGTGGCTATTTCAAAGTGCCAAATAGAATATAAACCGAACTCGCGGATTCTATGAGGTTAACTGTTGATTCGTAAGGAGACTCGAGCCCGATCTTACTGGATTTTAACCAACTCTGTACGAGCGTGACACGACGTTACTCTATACGTGACTGTACTGCGTTGAACCGACGAGGGTTGAAACCAAAGGGTTTATATAGTCCCAAAAATGAGTGGGGATTCGTTAGGAATCTCCATATAAGGAAATCCTTCGGGGTCGTCGTCGTGTCACTCCCGTTCTCACGGTCGAAATCCAGCTGGTCAGGATCTTGACTTCCATTAGTGGTATGTGATAAGCGAAAGGATTTTAGGGCGTTTTCCCTTCGCAGACGCGAGCTCGAAAAATGGTTGAGAGCGGCGTATGGGAAAATTCCACATACGTAACAAAGCATATTCTATAACTTATAACGCCAACAATTAGAAATATCAAACATATCTGAGTTGAATATAAACGAACATGTAAACTACAACATTATGAAAGTCTTTGATAGGCACTTTGCCTACGTTAACTATCAGTAGAAGTAGACTAACTGTATAGCAAGTAATACAACAAGAAGATATTAGACACATTGAAGCATATTCTAATAACTTGTTCATGAATTTTAATCATGAATGAATTATACTAACGAATAAAGATAAAGATAACCGGGCTAGAGTAAACGATAATAAAAACGATAATAATAACTCTGCTATGAGTATATATATAATCAAACACAATGAAGAAAATCGATATAACTGCTTCTAAACAAATTCTTATTGCAAAATTACATTTGTTCCATCACGATAGTAGTGGAACAACAACGAAAGTGGAAAATTTCTACATCAAAGCAATGCCTACTACTAAAATACAAATGGGGAATCACTGTTATAAACTTAAGGCAGCGATTTTCCACCACGGTAAAAGTATTGCCGATGGCCATTACATGAGTATGGTAAGGGGTAAGGGCACAACGTGGGTATCCGTTGATGATTTACAAGTAGAAAAACAAGCTTGGCCACGAAATGCTAAAAATGCATACATATTTTTCTTCGAAAGGTGTTAATTGGTGTTGTTATTACACTTCGATGTTAAATACGTTCAGCGCCATAAGCTGCTTCGCGCACCATGTATTGTACACAAAGTACTATACATATAATACATATAGATTGACAATGCGGTGCACATGGTTTCTTTTCGTAGTTGTTAAATTTATGTAGAATGTATCCTTAATTCTGTCCCGTGATAATTTGTAAGTTATAATAATATTGAAAATTATCTGAACTCATTCCCTAGTATGCAAATTATCTTTGTAAAAAGAAGTGAGATCCCCCAAAAACTTCAAAAAAGTAAAAAATTACGCCAAGTACATGAAATCAACTAAATCACAAAAATAGAAGATAAGAATAACAATTACAAAATAAAAAAAAGATGTGAAATCAGAATGAGCTGCCAGTACATGAAGGTGCTTTCCAACTGCGCTTAAGATGACACAACTACATATACATAGCTAAAATGTTGAGTTCATAAATTCCATTACTCATATCACGGACATTTTAATTAACCCATAAAAAAGAATCCCATTTAAAAACATTGTCGTAAATTAACTAATAGCTTTACAAAATTAATGATATACAAAAATTGCGCCAATTTTAACAATGGCTATTTATACAAAGAAAAAATGTATTAAATAATATTAAGCAGTTATGTTTTTATACAAATAAATATTTTAATACGAATAAATATTTTATTCAAAATACTTGGCGCTGCGAAACCGAAAAAATGTTAATTGTCTTAGTATTATTAATAATTTACAATAACTCCCTTACAATCGAAAATACATAAATATATACATATACATACGAGTATTAGAAACGCAGTCAGCTTTATAGAGAGATAGAGAGAGAAAGATTATTGCAATTTATACATATTTATTCAGTTTAGCAACACCTATTCGGAGAGCAGCGCCAAGTATTTTGAATAAAATATTTATTCGTATTAAAATATTTATTTGTATAAAAATATAACTGCTTAATATTATTTAATACATTTTTTCCTTGTATAAATAGCCATTGTTAAAATTGGCGCAATTTTTGTATATCATTAATTTTGTAAAGCTATTAGTTAATTTACGACAATGTTTTTAAATGGGATTCTTTTTGATGGGTTAATTAAAATGTCCGTGATATGAGTAATGGAATTTATGAACTCAACATTTTAGCTATGTATATGTAGTTGTGTCATCTTAAGCGCAGTTGGAAAGCACCTTTATGTACTGGCAGCTCATTCTGATTTCACATCTTTTTTTTATTTTGTAATTGTTATTCTTATCTTCTATTTTTGTGATTTATTTGATTTCATGTACTTGGCGTAATTTTTTACTTTTTTGAAGTTTTTGGGGTCTAAGTTATCCTTTTAAACGAATGAAAATTTTAATTTTATTGCTCATCATGTGGTTGTTACTTTCGGTATGTTCCGTGATTGATTACAATTTACGATCTATTCTTACATCTGATAAGAAGGAGACCCGAAGTGTGGCTTTTGGTTATGAGCTTTTGCAGGGTGATTAATGCTTGAAATAATGAAGATAATAATATCTATATGGTGTTCGGCATAAACGGTTTACGACAGAGTTTCCAAACCTTTTTTAGCTCATCGTACCCTTTTCAATTTTTTTTTGTTCAGCGCATCCTTCGTGAAAACTATCTTTACATACATACGTACGTATAACTTGGACCAACATGTACGAAGAGTTGATTGAAATGATTTGGTATGATTCTTTCAAAAATGTATGACTGTAGTGTTTGTAGAATCAGGTGAATATACAAGTGTTTGTTTAAAATATCTTTGGGCGACCAAATTTTTCAAGCGCATTCTTATCGCACGCTTGCTCTTCAACGTCCCTTACTGCTCCTAAAAGCAGCCGCACCCCCCCCCCCCAGATCGCCTCAGCGCCCACCGGTGGACAGTAGCGCCCACGCGTCCGTCGACAACTATTCAAAATATACTACCGTTAAATTTCTGAACTCGAAGGGTGAGATTAAAGACCACATCAAGAAATACATTGTCAAAGTAGAATTGGAACTAGGAAAGGGAATCAAGAAATTTCGTTCGGATAACGGAAGAGAATACTCTAACATAGAGTTAAAGACTTACTGTTCGAAATTGTAATAACGTTCAGTTTTGAACCTTAGAATGTACACATCCGATTGCCGGCACACGACCTATATTTCGTCCTCGTCCTGCCTCCGTCTCTTGGTCTCGCAGTCTCTTCGTATCTCCCTGTGTCGATCCTTTTACCTCGAATCCCCGCTCCTCTGATTTCCGTTATGTTAGTCTCTGTCCTACCTCTATCTCGCTCTCTCTCCTCTTTCGGCCTCATCACCTGTCTATTGTCTTGTCTCTCGTCAGTCGTTAATTTGCAACCGGCAATCTCGAAAGGAATAAACGTTATACGGATCTTCTCTCTCGAATCAATTTCAGTTTATTTCACCAAACTCTGATACATTCTCGAACACTTACTTTGAGGAAAGAGGTATAAAACATGAAAAACCAAACATAAAAACTCCTGAAATTATCGGAATAGCCGAACGCACTAACAGGACGTTACTCAACTTAGTCAGCTTGATTACTTTAAAAGTTTTGACCAGAGGCGGTTACTAAAGCTGTTTACATTAGAAATCGTGTATCTCATACATTTCTCAAGGATCATATCCCACTCACTATTTGGAAAGGACAAAGTCCAAGTGCACGACACCTAAAGCCTGAATGAGTATATGTTGAGTAAAGCTGAGCACGCACGAATATTCTAATGTGGACGGGTGAAACGGTAGCTACACCCGTATGTTTCTGCGTCAGAAAGAATAAGCGTGAACGCATATGCTAGTGTGGACGTGTCATTCGAGGTGACTTGACGCATCCGACCCGACTCGCGAATGCCGGCGAAGGCACATGGCCTGGGATGGTCGTTGTCGGTTTTCTTCTACACACCAAAGGGAGTTTGGAGTGCATTACGCTCAGCGTGGAAGATAAAAGCAGATGAGATACTATTCTGAAATACTCGATGTGTGGGATTTTCACGATTGAAATATATTGTAGCCCATATGAAATTAGAGCAGGCTAAGTCCTCATTTTTCCAGATTCGAAATTATTTAAAAAATTCAAATCATCAAAATTCCCTGCTTCCGATGATTTTTACGAAACGGCTTCAGAAATGAATTTTAATCTCCTAAATTATTGAAGGTACGGACTCGTGTCTTTTTCTTTTTATCACGAACGATGGATCTGTGTGTATGAATTGCTTTTATATTCCGAGAGAGGTGTTTTGATGTCCGGTTAAAGTGTAAAAGAATTTGAAAAAAATATGACCTTATTCTTATTCTGTGGTCTATTCCCTATCCATTAAGTTTCTTAAATTGGCGGAGATTGAAAAACTGTATGTAGTTGGGGCACGGTAACAAACGTCGCGCGATGTGTCTGGTCTCAGGTAAGTGGGAGCGCTTCGTCGACTAGTGGTGCAATGAAAACACCAATTTTCTGTCCACTATAAACTGTATTAACGCATTCATGCTATATTATATTCCATAAAAAGGGATTATTGGGGTCTGGGTTAGGTCTGATAAGGTGAATACCGTTCTTGTTATCGCTGCTGCATTAAAAAATAACACCAGAGTAGTCGCGGGGGGGAGGGGGGCAATACGCTCCGTGGAAGGATACAGGAAGAAAAAGGGTAGTCCGCTCGCTGCGAATGACCCCGCTTGTGTCGTCTTTCCTTCAAATTGGAGAAGAATCCCTTATCGGTTCGGTATATACACGCGCTCTAATATCAAAACAAAAGCACGCATTGACGTATTCCGTGCGAGAGGATGTGGGCTTGAAGTCCGATTGATTCTAACCTTACCAATCTGCCCTGCATCCCTCCCAAACGAGCACTCTCTTGAAGAGGCCCTCTTTACAGCAATATCTCCTCCCTGAGGCCCACCTTCTCTTGCACGGAATATTTGATAAGCGTGTGGTTGCGCATGCGACTGGGGGGATGTACGGCGGATGGAGAGGCCCACGAGAGTGCGTGTGCGAAACAGAAATCCGATAGACAGTGTGAATAGAATGCGAGAGTGTTCAGTTTTGTGAGTAACAGTATTCCTTTTGTTGTTATAGGATATTATTCATTTTTCCATTAAATCATTGTCAATAGTTGCAAGTGTATCTCATTCATTACAACAGAATACGTCAACGTGTGCTTTTGTTTTGAAATTCGAGCGTGTGTTTATACTTGAGAGATAAGGGATCCGTCTTTAAGGCTGCCGTCTCAATTTTGTTATGACCCTGTGTATAGACCCTAATGAAATTACTGCCGTCGATAAAAAGAACTTGTACAGAGGCACAGACGAGGTATAGGATAGACCTATCACCTTATGGATGTTCGTGTCGCCACCGAAACTGTGTTACCGACCCATAATTTGAGGACTAAATGTAGTGGCATCTGCTCATGAACAGCGTCCTACTCAGCAACTACTTTGAAATGTGTTGAAATGCTGAAAGGTGTGTATGCGCTTGTATACGTGTGACTTGTTTAGAGTGAGAGAGTTTGACATAGAAGGCAGGCTTTTGCTACGCTATGCTGTAGCTCGGTTTGTCAAGGACTCACGCGGATTTTTCTCCGAAAATCCATTTCGGGGATCAAGACACTATTGCGCTCAAAAATGATATTTCTTCAAAGCCCGTGTAAGCTATAAATTGCAAGATGACAATTGGTTATTAGTACTTTGCGTATAGTATAGCCTTTTCACGTATCGTACGCCGAATAGTATTAAAAATTCACGCTGTTACTGACATTCCCGCAAGTTTCTAATGCACTGTTTAATCATTCTAGTCAAGTAATAATAATTAGATTCTATTTGAACCGAGTATTAGTTTACCGCCGACATTGAAATTTATAGTAAAATCTAATTCTTAAAAGCCTCGCAGAAAGTTGCATGATGCATGAGTGTCATGGGGTGCATGGATCCAATTGCAAATCGAGTTACTTTTCAAACCCGCATTGCGAAATAAAATTTTGTCTAGCCCTGAGAAATTCAACGGTTCAGTGTTCAGTGAAGGGTGTGCATGCATAGTGCATATTATTTCGTGATATCTCGACTCGTGGATTAATTTCATCGATTACTGAACCATGTGGGAGGTCGCTTAACAAGATTCTACTATAATTCATCCAGTATCTAGAAGATTTCTTGAGCAACACCTTTCTCGGGCCCTATCATGGGTCCCCAGTATTGGAAGACATACGGAAAGTGCAATTTACATAACTGCAGCTGCGAAAAGTGCAAGTCGTGCAATCAGCGTTGCTAGATTTAGTTGCGACAGTGATCGGATCTCAGTGAACGTGTGTACATATTATTTCGTGATATCTCGATTCATGGATTAATTTCGTCGAATACTGGACCATGCAGTAGGTCGCTTAACAAGATTCTAGTTTAATTCATCCAGTATGTAGAAGACTTCTTGAAGCAACACTTTTCTTGGCTCCTATCACGGGTCACCACTGCTTAGGGACATTTAAAAACGCGCAGTGCTTTGTATTTAAAAACATGAGATGGCTGTGCGTGTTAGTAGTGTCAACGCGAGTGTAGTGTCAGTGTCTTTACGCACCTAGAACTATTTAAGAGTAAGCACCGGTGCTCAAATTGCTTTTTGATCGTGAAATTAAAGTGACATATTTGTGAGTGTGATACATTCTATTGGATACTGCTGACCTTGGTCTGTGAAACTACTGAAGAGGCTGCCTGTCTGCATGGATAGCAGACAGACTGTGTTCAACAATCGGTGAGTGGTACATTTTAATGTTTTCAATTTTTCTGCATGCTATTGAACAAATGATTGCTGTAGCGAGCACAATGGCCAAGAATTCCTACTTGGTACTCGTGAACAGTAACATTAATGCGCGCGCTTCCAAATGTTTAGTACAGACAAAAACAAAAATAAATTTCAAATTCGAGGTCACAGTTCTAATAACGCGTTTTAAAAATACCAAATTATTTTTCTTGGATTTTATAATCAAAGCTTGATGCTTTGAATACGAGTTACACTTCTGAAGTTTAATTACATTCGAGTCATTAGATTCTCTTAATAAAACGTGAATAGAAAGCATTAATTTATTAAGGATTTTCAATTATATAATTTGAAACACTTCCTCATACAAATAATATTAACTGAGAATGACAGTTGATATTGGTACTACTTGGTCACTATACTCGCTACTTCTACTTTTCTCTTTCCTTACAGTATTAAAATCAGCCTAGCAATAAGTCTTAGTTTAAGAACTTTAGCCGTAAGACTTGTTCCAAATTTTCAAAAATGCGCAAAGCATTGGTCGAATATGAGTAGTATGTCTAGGCCGATTCTAACTCAGGTTCTCTGAGGGGAGCGGGGGGCGGGTGGAAGTGAGGGCGCGCGGGGGAGCGCGGTGGGGGGAAGTTTAGGCGCGGGGACAGCGGGGAGTGGAAGACTGGCTGCGCGCGCACGAGCCGCGGAGTGGGGGAAGCCATAATCGTGGAGGGGATCAGTCCAGGCCGAGCGGTCGCGGAGACCTCTCTAGATCTGGTCCGCCGTCAGAAATTTTTTCAGAGGGGAGACTGACCCCCGAAAATCTTTTTCACACCTAACCGAGCGAGGGAATGACCTTGGCCCACCCCCGAAAATTTTTTCACACCTGGCCCACACCGATCTAGCGAACCAATATGCAGCAGAAATTGTTTAATAATTTATCAGAAATTGTTTCGAGCGATGTCGGGAAAGATCGACGTTTTACAAACCATATATTCGGGGACGGGAAAGAGAGAGAGAGAGAGAGAGAGAGAGAGAGAGAGAGAGGGAGGGATGGAGGGAGAGAGAGAGAGAGAGAGAGAGGGAGGGATGGAGGGGGAGAGAGAGAGAGAGAGAGAGAGAGAGAGAGAGAGAGAGAGAGAGAGACGGCACTACATACTGGTACAATCGCATGCATTCTAAAGCTAACAGTATTTCAAATGTTTTTCAATCTTAATATTGCAGCGTATCGCGCGATCGTGTGTAATTTGACTCCTCTGGGGCAGCCGTGCAGGATGACGTCATTTTCACGGCGCGAAAAAGGCGCGAATCATAGAATTATGCGGTGTCAGCTGAAATTTTTTTTCCAAACCAACAGACACTTTTTCCACAACGCAGAGAAATAATAATTTCATGAATAAATGATCAAGCGAACCATTCTGTAGCAAACAGACATATTTTTTCCAACGCAGAAAAATAATTTTCAAACAAATATGTAACAAGCATAAAGCTAGCATGTTTTTAAAGCGTTCAGATTTAGCGTCGCAGCGTATCGCGCGATGACACGACGCGAAGAACGCGTGAACGAAATATAATACTATTTAAAACGTTGAATCTTAGAATTAGGTGGTGAGGAAAGAATGAGGGTAAATGAAATAGACACATAATATGTTTTAAATGATAATATATTGTTACAGGCAAAGAATATGAAAATAGAATAATAATAATTTAACATTTTTCTTCCTACGAGCATCAGCTAGAATATCATTGATGGCACATGTAACGTACCGCTACCTACCGCCATAAATTTTTCCTTTTGTTTACACACATATTGTTAATTTCGTTTAGATTATACCTAAGATAGTATACCACGCATGCGAGAGCGTGTTCAAACAGCGCGCGAATCAATCTAGTGACGGGCAACACATGCGTTTAGCCGCCTATTCAAACAGTGAACACAGTGGCGCTAGTGAACCAAGCGCGCGTGCGCAGACCGCACAATCAACCGGACGCCGAATAATCCGTGTGTAGTGCGCGAGTGGCGCGAACCGGATGCTAATTCTAATTGGTGGGCGAGATCGCGCAGCCAGTGATTGGTGCGGGTCAAGTATCACAAACTGGTATAAATAGAGGCCCGCCAGCAGCAGAGAGCAGACTTGGTTCTGCCACCGAACCAACCAGATCTAGGTCGCTTTAGCTAGCCCCTCAGTCTCGCGAAGTTAAGGAAGTCTATTTTAAATCAACGTCCTAAACACCAACTTCCATACGAGGTCGCTTTTACTAGCCCCTCAACACCTAAACGAGGTCGCTTTTACTAGTCCCTCAACTTCTAAACGAGGTCGCTTTAACTAGCCCCTAAATTTCCATTCGAGGTCGCTTTTACTAGCCCCTATACCTCATCCTGTAAAGCGTGGTGCCAGCTCATAGGCACCAGAAGCACACTACCAATCCGAGGGAAGGAAGCCGCCGAATTCAACTACCATCTGGGGACGCCCTAACCGGCTACCTGGCTACCATCTGAGATCGCTTTCACTAGCACTCAGCTACCATCCTAGAAAGCGTGGGCAAGCTGATAGGCAACTGGAAGCCACTCCAAATCGAAGAGAAGGAATCCTGTCGATCTCTCAACTTAAACATACCAAATAGACCAAGCGTCTTTTCTAGTCTCGCAATCCGACTTAGCGTCGAGATCTTATGTTAAACTAAACGATCTAGAATCGAATCTTTAATATTAATTAGCGTAATATTCTTTATTAACGACTTAACGTCAAAATCATTCTTTATTACCGACCGTGCGTTGAAACCTAAATCACAGCAATATTCTTTAAATACCGACCGATACGTCGTACGCAATTTCTTTACTTTAATTATATTACTAAATCTCACGACTCCGTGTCGTATTATATGTTCAATTTTGACCTAGCGTCAAAACCATTTTGAATAAATCTATTTTGTTACCTAACGTAAAAAGAAGGACTCTAGTTTCGTGAAATTCATTTCTTTGTCGCACGCCACCCGAACCAATCCCACAATTCCACGGGTAAACCGCTCTACTTGTGGAATCTCCTGTAACTAACGGCAACGTCTCGTTCGAGAACGTTACACACATGCTAACAGTTCGCAATCTACAAGATAATCCTCGTCGTAATATTCACTATCACGTATGATTTTAGCAGCACGAAGCATATCTAATGTTTCGCAGGCAACATCGCTCTGTTGTAGCACGTTAACAAAATTTAAAAATTTCATCCGCACATCTTGTGCAGTTTCATACAACCGCAGATACACATAGGCTATACACAGATCAAGATTAAATAAAAATGTTACAGTATTCAGTTTGAAATACAGCGGCTTAGTATCTAGTGTTATCTTTACAATCAGAGAATCATAAAAAGAATTATGCGGAGTCGATAGAAATTCATGAGGAGAGAAGGTCTTATGCTACAGAATAAAAATTTAATTCTAGCTAAATAAAAAATCATAAACATTTATGTAATTAAAAATCTTATAAAAATAATTCTTAAATACCCAGCTATAACAATTAATGAAAATCTACCTCTAAAATACTCAGTATTAAATCCAGACACCAATTCTGATTCCTCCTCCACTAAATCGAACACCTTTTGATTTGGCTCAATTAATAATCTAATTAAAAACATTAAATAAATTGGAATTAAAATTAAATATAAATAGAATATAAAAATATAAAATAAAAAGAGAAATAGAAAAATATAAAAAATAAAAAATATAATAATAATTTAATTTATTGCTCATTTCCGTGTTACAATTTAACGATCATATACTCTTTTCATTTCATTCCCGCGATTGTGTCAGTGTCCAACCCTTCTAATGTATCCTGCTGTGTCTTAACAATTTTTCTATTTTACAAGTGTTTCCTAATCTATTCTATGCTGTATAAGCTTCTTTTATCACTTTCCAGTTCTTTCCATCTTTTCCTTCTCCCTATTATCTCCTGTAAAATAGCCAAGTTTTTCCTTCTCTTCTTTCCAATTCCCGCCACTCTCTCCACGTACTTCACATGCTCCAATCACGTGTTCCACTCTTTCTTCCTCTTTCTTATAAAGCCTAAATACCCTTTCTTCTTTCTTTAGCCAATATTTGCATGCCCTTGTTTCACTACTTTTTGATTTTCCCCCCCAATAGTATTACGAAAGCTGTTGCTGATGCAATCGATGAAGAAGATGACGCATCCCATATCGTATACGTTAAAGGGCTGCAGAAACGCGACTGGCTTGCGGATTTCCTCGATGAAAATACGAGAGCGGACGTGATCATCGAGACATTGAACATTGACTACGAGGATATCATATCTCTAAATAAGCTACATGTAGTTAATACTTTGCGATGTGGCAGCCACGCAAAGCACTGTGCCTTGCAAAATGTATTTAAAATATTCAACTGGTGGTCTAAACACCAGAGAGAAATGCATAAATAAATAAATATAATCAATTTTTAATGCATAAATGTTTTTTCTTCACCCATCCCCAACCTAACCTCCTGCATGTGATGTACGCTAGATTAAGATGATGGTTGTAATTATTATGTAGAAGTAGTTCGATGCGCGATCAAAGTTGTACCATACGCATTCAGAGTGGTACCCTACACGATGAAAGTGGTACCATACACGTCCAGAGTGGTACGATAGACGTTCGATACACGTTCGATACACGTTCGATACACGTCCAGAGTGGTACGATAGACGTTGAAAGTGGTACCATACACGTTCTATACATGATCAAAGTGGTTCGATTGACGTTCGATACACGTCCAGAGTGGTACGATAGACGTTGAAAGTTGTACCATACACGTTGAAAGTGGTACGATAGACGTTCGATACATGTCCAGAGTGGTACGATAGACGTTCGATACACGTTCGATACACGTTGAAAGTGGTTCGATTGACGTTGAAAGTGGTACGATACACGTTCGGTACGTGATCAAGTGGTTCGATTGATGTTCGATACATGTTCAGAATAGTCTAGTCGAATGATGTGTCCAAAGAAGAAGGGAAAGAAGATGAGTGCGAAGAAGAAAAAGGAAAGGGTGGTCAGTGAATAATTCGAAGAAGATGCATTGAAGGAGAGGATGGTCAGCGAAAATGCAGGTGGAGAACAACGGTATCTTACTTTGCAAAGCTATGCAACTTTGGGCATGGATCTACGTGCGGGAGCTTGGAGATGCAGCGAGACCAGTTGTCTTCAAATCGTGGTAGCCAACACACAGAAAATTGTGCAACAATTTTTCATTTCACGTTACTGTGCAATGGGATTGACGAGAATCGCGCCAGAGTGTGGCCCCGAGGTATGTACACAACAATATTTTTTTACATTTATCACGTGTAACCGGTGAAATCGAGTTCGATTCCGCGGTCGTAAATATTATACCGCGGGTTTCTGTGTTGTAGAACTCTCCGCCAAAATGGTCCCCCGATTGGGGCGGGCCGCTGCCGTCGCCGCAACCGTCGCCGCAGCCTTCGCCGCCGCCTTCGCCGCCGCCTTCGCCGCCGCAGCTGTCTCCATCGCCGCCACGGCCTCCAGTGGTATGTAATACTTTGCATTGTTTTGTGCGTTTGATATTTAATATGTTTAATGTATCAATATTATATCGATATTTGTGTATGTCTTCTAGGAGCATCAACCAATGATACCGATGATTGTGGTAGCTCTTTTGGCGCACATCCTGGCGAGGGAGGAGGAGGAGGACGCGCCTGTGGAAGTGCGGATACAGTGGTCGGGGCCACAGGTCGGCCCAACACCGCCACCGTCACCGCCATCTCAATAGTTTTTTCTATTTAATATTTTTTTAATTTTTATATATATTTTTTATATATATATATTGTATTTTTATATTTTTATCTTTCTTATTTTATTATATTCTTTTTTATATTCCTTATTTTATTATCTTTCTTATTTTATTATATTCTATTTTTATATTATTCTATTTTATATTCTTTATAACAATATATATTTCTTAAACGTATAAATATAAAATTCCAATTTTTATTGAAAATAGCAAAAAATAATTTATAAATTAAATCCTTTCGTACAAAAATTTATTAGATAAATATAGATAGAAACCGATCTGGCTCATGTCGATCTGAAGTGAAATCATGTAAGATATTAAAAGTCGAACAAACATAATATTTAAACTGCTGCATTTAAATTATATCCTAATTCAACATCGAGGTCGCAATCATCTTCATAAATATGATCTCTCCAAAGATAATACGCTGTTATCCCCAAGGTAATTAAATCTAACAATTTTTAATAAACTATCTTTCGAAACAAAAATACTTGGATAAATTTTTTAAAGTTAAATAATTTTAAATATCCTCCCAATAAATTAATTAATTTTATTAAAACTTATTCCTAAAATAAATTATAAAATTCTATAGGGTCTTCTCGTCCCATAGAAAAAATCTAAGCATTCTCACTTAAAATTTAAATTAACAGTTTAATCTAGAGACAGGAAATATTTCATCCACTCATTCATTCAAGCCTTCAATAAAAAGACTATTTATTATGCTACCTTTGTATGCTACCATGTAGTCAATATACTGCAGCCACATAAAAATAATTCATTGGGCAGAGCAGACTTTAAATTATTAAACATAAAGACATGTTTTTTGATAAACAGGTGAATATATTTAATTTGCAGAATTCCTTTAGTTCATTTTTATCTAAAAAATATATTCACTAAATTAGTTATTAATTTTAATATTATACCCTACGCATAATTCATTTATATAATTTATTTAAAAAATTGCACCAAAATTCTTAAATTTTTTATCAATGAAATAAATTATTAAATTATCTTAAATGAAATTAAATTTTAAAATTACAATTCTTAAATACATCAAATCAATAATAATAACATAAATGTATAGATAATCCCATAAATTTGTTATATTTAACAAAAATAAAAATACTTTTCATAATTAATTAAATATATGAATAAATTCATTTAAAAACTAGATATCAATAAAATCAAATAACATATCACCACTAATTATAAATTTATAATTATTATTCCACATAAAAAAAAAATTATAATTAGCTTTTTTAATTTCAAGATTAATACAATTTATATTAATTATAATAATTGCAGGTGAAATACATGCGGTGGATAATAAAATTGGAGAGATCAACACCAACATACTGGCTATTAAAAGAAACAGGAAGAGATGGCATAGCAATTGAAATGGGAGAATGAGCAATGAAGTTTGAAGAGAGGCTAATAAACTCGGAAGAAGGATGGATAAGATATGAAAGTGGGAGAAGTCTAATGAGAGGAAATGAAGTTACGAAAAGGGAAAGAATGAGAATCAAATTCTTGGAAGGGAGAGGATGGTCAAATGAAGAATTGGAAAGAAGAAGATTAAATGGGAAAGAAGTGTCGATCAAAATAGAGCAGATAAGTAAAGACATCCAAGAACAAGAAAGAGAGACGAAAGTAAAAGAGTCAAAGTTCCTAAGAGAATTAAGAGAGGTGGCAAGGAAACCTGGAGATAAGCCGAAATACTATTGGCGGGAAAAATCAAAAAGTAGTGAAACAAGGGCATGCAAATATTGGCTAAAGAAAGAAGAAAGGGTATTTAGGCTTTATAAGAAAGAGGAAGAATGAGTGGAACACGTGATTGGAGCATATGAAGTACGTGGAGAGAGTGGCGGGAATTGGAAAGAAGAGAAGGAAAAACTTGGCTATTTTACAGGAGATAATAGGGAGAAGGAAAAGACAGAAAGAACTGGAAAGTGATAAAAAAAGCTTATACAGCATAGAATAGATTAGGAAACACTTGTAAAATAGAAAAATTGTTAAGACACAGCAGGATACATTAGAAGGGTTGGACACTGACACAATCGCGAGAATGAAATGAAAAGAGTATATGATCGTTAAATTGTAACACGAAATAGAGCAATAAATTAAATTATTATTATATTTTTTATTTTTTATATTTTTCTATTTCTCTTTTTATTTTATATTTTTATATTCTATTTATATTTAATTTTAATTCCAACTTATTTAATGTTTTTAATTAGATTATTAATTGAGCCAAATCAAAAGGTGTTCGATTTAGTGGAGGAGGAATCAGAATTGGTGTCTGGGTTTAATACTGAGTATTTTAGAGGTAGATTTTCATTAATTGTTATAGCTGGGTATTTAAGAATTATTTTTATAAGATTTTTAATTTCATAAATATTTATGATTTTTTATTTAGCTAGAATTAAATTTTTATGCAGTAGCATAAGACCTTCTCTCCTCAGGAATTTCTATCGACTCCGCATAATTCTTTCTATGATTCTCTGATTGTAAAGATAACACTAGATACTAAGCCGCTGTATTTCAAACTGAATACTGTAACATTTTTATTTAATCTTGATCTGTGTATAGCCTTTGTGTATCTGCGGTTGTATGAAACTACACAAGATGTGCGGATGAAATTTTTAAATTTTGTTAACGTGCTACAACAGAGCGATGTTGCCTGCGACACATTAGATACCCGTCGTGCTGCTAAAATCATACGGGATAGTGAATATTACGACGAGGATTATCTCGTAGATTGCGAACTGTTAGCATGTGCCATCAATGATATTCTAGCTGATGCTCGTAGGAAGAAAAATGTTAAATTATTATTATTCTATTTTCATATTCTTTGCCTGTAACAATATATTATCATTTAAAACATATTATATCTCTATTTTATTACCCTCATTCTTTCCTCACCACCTAATTCTAAGATTCAACGTTTTAAATAGTATTATATTTCGTTCACGCGTTCTTCGCGTCGTGTCATCGCGCGATACGCTGCGACTCTAAATCTGAACGCTTTAAAAACATGCTAGCTTGAGAATGCTTGTTACATATTTGTTTGAAAATTATTTCTCTGCGTTGGAAAAAATATGTCTGTTTGCTACAGAATGGTTCGCTTGATCGTTTATTCATGAAATTATTATTTCTCTGCATTGGGGATAAAGTGTCTATTGGTTTGGAAAAAAATTTCAGCTGACATCGCATAATTCTATGATTCGCGCCTTCTTCGCGCCGCCAAATGACGTTATCCCACACGGCTGCTTCAGAGGAGTCAAATTACACACGATCGCGCGATACGCTGCGATATTAAGATTGAAAAACATTTGAAATACTGTTAGCTTTAGAATGCATGCGATTGTACCACTGTCTCTTTCCCTCCCCGAATTTAGCTTTAAAATAACTGTGTTTGTGCCGTCTCTCTCTCTCTCTCTTTCCCGTCCCCGAATATATGGTTTGTAAAACGTCGATCTTTCCCGACATCGCTCGAAACAATTTCTGATAAATTATTAAACAATTTCTGATAAATTATTAAACAATTTCTGCTGCATATTGGTTCGCTAGATCGGTGTGGGCAAGGTGTGAAAAAATTTTCGGGGGTGGGCCAAGGTCATTTCCTCACTCGGTTAGTTGTGAAAAAGATTTTCGGGGGTCAGTCCCCCCTCTGAAAAATTTTCATTCGATCGTTTTTCGCGCCGCCAAATGACATCATCTCGCGCAGCTGCTCTAGGGGAGTCAAATTACGTGAGATCGCGCGATACGCTGCGTCGTTAAGATTGAAAACATTTTGAAAAATTTTAGCTTTAGAATGCATGCGATTGTACCACTGCTGTCTCTTTCCCTCTCTCTCAGAATTTAGCTTTAGAATGCATGTGACTGTACCACTGCTATTTCTTTCCCTCTCTCTCAGAATTTAGCTTTAGAATGCATATGACTGTAGCACTAAGTAGTGCTATCTCTGTCTAATTCTTTCAATGTACCTCCTTCCTCCAATAGATTGCACGTAAGAAACCGACATTGTCCGACATCATCCGATGAAAATAAATTATTACGCTCGGTATATGTACCATTGAGGAAAGATTAATGTCAGAGAGCCGGCGTTGGGGGAGTTGGTTAGGCGGCTGACTCGTACCGCGGAGGTCCTTGGGTTCTCGAGCCCCGTCGCCCGAGATTCGGTTTTTTCATTTATATTAATATCTTAAAATGAAATGTTTCCTTCCTTACCGACAGTTTGTTACCACGTTCCTTCCTTCCTTACCGATAGTTTGTACCACGCCTCCAGAGTAGCACTTCAGTTCTCGCGCTATACCCCCACCACTCCGGCATCTCTATGACGTCATCCGCCGCCCGCCCGCGCCCCCAAAAAAACAAATTTTGAAAAAAATTTCAAACTCAATTTTTGGATTTCGAGGTCATGGGAAATCCTTATCATGACCTTGAAACTCAAATTTGAGTTAGAACCCGTCTATCCCTACTACTACTATGTATACGAAATCCTTCCTTATAAATTATGCGTACATACATAGCCTGGCGTAAGTCACAGCATCATTTTACGCATCTATTATCTACATATACATAAAATACTCAGTTTAGTTACAAATAAAAATCAGTTTGATGATATACAAACATGTCGCAATTCAAATTTCAGCAACTTACCTTGTGTTTGAGACTGCATTTTGGTTGCAATTCAATGGTACAACGATACATATTTGTTAAAACTTACCTTATTTGACACTAGCCAGGTTATAACCTGACTGTAAGCTGTCAAAATTTGGAGTAGATTGCATAGTGAAGATAGCGATTGGCGAACGAAACATGTGTTAGTTTCTTTTGGCTGAAGGTATGCGTGTAACGTGTAATATACGTATTATGTTGACGAAAATTTGGCTTGGAGAATCAGAAGAAGAAAAATCTTACCGTTTCCGACTGATCCATGAAACGATATTACGATATCTCTGTCATGCGTGGACCGATTTTATTGAATTTGGTCTTATTCGAAAGCTTAAATGCGGTTTAAATAAGAATAATGCCTTTAAATTTAGAAAATATTGCAGGCATGCTGAGATATTAATGAAATAAGTTTCAGGTTAGGTTGGATTAGCCAGGCGATGAGTAAATGATAGCGGTAGCGACAGTCGACATATACAGGGTGTCGAACGTGTACTTGGCGTCGAGACGCTACCGCGTCTCTAGATTATATTACCTATATTTTTACTATTATAAGTACATTACTTCATTGTAGTTCAATATATTACATAGTTTTATGCTATTATTATTTTTATTGTTTATATAATAGATGGAAGTTGTAGCACCAAAAATTAAAAGAAAATCCTTGGACAAGAAATGTATAAAAATGAATCTAATGTAGGTACATATTCGCTGTTTTTATTGGGATCATGAAGAATGTGGTGCCTCAGGTGCGTCATTCACGTGCCCAACGTGTGACAGACGCAGGAAATTAATACAACAATATATATTTAAAAAATGGAAGATATTTGTTTATTTGTCGTTTTTATTAAAATAAATATTCATTTATCATGGTAAAAATAAAGTTTTTGAAATCTCTTTACAAATTTCCTACGTGTTACATATTGGGTAACATGTTACGTCCTGAAGGGACTTTTCAATAATCACCCTGAATTTCTAGGATGATTCCGTGAGTTTTTGCTTTTGTTTAAGTGCTAAAGCACACCTTGACTATACTTACCAAGGAAAAGGAAGGTAAAAGGGAGTTGAATACGATGGCACACGGAATTTAAAGGAAAACAATAAAGAGCAAAATATATTCTTTAAGAAAGCAAAATAAGATTAACATGCCCAGAGATGGCGCTCCGTCTCTGCTGTCGCTCGCAGATGTCCTAAGATAAAGCACGGCACGCTTGCCGTCTATTGTCCCGCACGCTCGCGGTGTCGCTGAACCAAGCGCAGGTCATGGTCGCCCACGCTGTTTACGGGGGTCGCTCGGAAGTCGGTGAACTCGTCGATCGTCAGGTTCGCTCGCTCGCTCTACTACACTGCTTTGCGGTCGCGGTGGTCCGTAACGGCGCGTAAGTGATTTCCCGGCTAGGCCATTTCTCGGTGCGTCGGATGGAGAAACACTTCGCCTGACCTGTTCGGCCGGCGTTGAGCTGAACGCGGCGTGTAAGTCGCGAACTCTAGACGGGACGTCTGTCCGTAGATACTTCCTAATTCGAGCTTTCAAAAACGACTGACTCTATCTGGTTTCCCGGTTGCGGGCCGCGCCTCGCACAATTCTTGCGAACGGGGGAAACTACCCCGTGAGCAGTTCGATGGCTCCTTCGGAAATTTCTGGGCTGGGCCGGCAACAGTCACGTTGTCCTCACGGCTGTCGCTATGCAGCTCGGCACAACGTGGCTGCCACGCGCGAAGTGGTTGCGCTGAATCGCCTATTCAACAGGAAGCGACGCGAGGACAGCAAGCACGAGATGGGCCAGAAGGGCCCATGTAACAACCATCTTTTCAACATTGTTTACCATAATATCAAGACACAAACTTTTCCATAGTCACCTATTAACATACCAATATTAATTTAGTCGTGTTTCAACGTTAGTTTCATTGAAAACAAAGTATGTCTCTAGTTGTGGCAATCTCTTAAAATCAGGTGTTCCATATGAGGTGCAGTTACCCTATACCTTTTTAGCAGACTTAACTGCTGTATTTAAGTGGATATAGTAAAACTTCAAAAAGTCATGGGGAAAGAGAAATAAATAGACGCTTGAGGATGAGAATCGGAGAAATTTACAGAGAAACCAGAAATATTGTAAGTGTAAACGGAGAAATGTCATTCAAATTCTGGACCACAAAAGAGGTAAGACAGGGATGCCCACTGAGTCGAACGTTATTCACAATATATGTAACGGATCTGGAGGAAACTATGAGGAAAAAGTAAACAGGAAGTTTTAGAGTAGGAAAAGAAAAAATCTGGACCCTAGCATTTGCGGACCACATAACGTTACCAGCAAATGAACCAAAGGATCTTAACACGTCAGCTGCCATGTGACCCGCCGACATGTGACCCTGTCTGGGCCACTGTGCCGCGTGACACGCCGGCGAGCCACACAATGTCTTATTTTATATTGTATTTTTCGCGTCAACAAAATACGCTAAGTTGTTTTAACGGTTATATGGCACATCAGAAATGTTGGTCTTATCACTAATGTAAGGGGATTAATTGTGACTTTTAATTTGATTGCGGAAGAGAGTAAAATAAGTTTTTGGGAAGCCATACTATTGATTTGCATGTTAGCACCTGGGGAAAGAAAAATGTAATGCAGGTCTGGCAGCCAACGTGTTCAGGACATGATAAGAAGATTCGGAAAATATCTAGAATGAAGGGGTTGCAATTGAACGCAGAGAAATCAAAAAAGAAAAAGAGATAAGAATGGGACTGCCAGGGGAATAGTCTGTTAGAAGTGAAGCAGTTCAAATACTTAGGGTAGAATTTCCCCCCAAAAATGGGGGAAGAGAGCTGCATATAAGGAAAGTCATAAAGAAAGCAGGAACACCAATGACGCAGATATGCGGAATAGAACAAAGAAAATTCAAGAAAAATTTTGAGAGAAGAATGAGAATATTCAGAAGCATAGTTAAGAGTATTTTGTTGTATGCGTCAAGGGGATGGATGAAAGCAGAAAAAGTTGAGAAAATACAGGAGAAATACATAAGGTGGACATTAGGTTTGGACTTTAATAGGTATACCAGCGTATCTAATTTTGGAGGAAACAGAAACGAACAAAGTAAGGCTAGAGAAGCGGGAAAAGGGCAATAAAATGTGAGGAGAACACGAAACTCATAGAGACTTATACTATCCTCTACAGCACACTTTGTTGCAGGAATGTCTCAGTGACGTTGCGCTGCAACATTTGGAACGTTGCACGGAATGTTCCAGAAACATTACAAGTAAATTGCTATGTCCGCTCTGTGCAACATTACAGGAGATATTTTTGCAACATTGTTTCGGAGATTTTACAGCAATGGTCTCGCAACGTTTCGGAGATTTTACGGCAATGGTCGCGCAACGTTTCGGAGATTTTACAGCAATGGTCGCGCAACGTTTCGGAGATTTTACAGCAATGCTCACGCAACGTTTCCAAGATTTTACAGCAATGGTCCCGCAAGATTCCGGGCAGTCGGGCCAAAAAAAGATAACGGTATTATTTTATATACATAATTATATACTCGGACATGTCTGTGAGGGGACCCGGCGACATGAATGTGTGCAGAACCGTAGTAATATAACGTCCGTGTGTCTTTTATAAATAGAAAATTCTTTTACCTCAGGGAGATTCGAATCCGCGACCTGTAGAACTGTAGACGAACACTTTTTTTTGAACAGATGTTTATTGATGGACAATACAGAAAAAAAATAAAGTGTCTGTTTGTGGTACAAAAACATTAGAAAAATACCATTAAATTATTATTAGTTGACTGGTTGTTCAATGCGTTTGAAACTAGCAGTCATTCAGTCTTTGGTAAATGCCTTATAATTATTTGGTGTATTATTGTGTCGTAGGTCAACAGTAGACCACCATACGCTGCTTTTTTTCCTAGAACTTGCGGAAAAATGTCCAGTTAGAAAAAACCCTAAAACTTTCGTGTATTTCTAATACGTTACGCCTAAGACTTACAACTAACTTAATACCTAGTGACTATTTACAACGAGCATTACCCTGGGATTGCTCAACGATTTCGGGACAGCTGTTGCTGAATTATAACCTCTGAGTGGCGTCGCGCCAACGATTATGGAGTTCTAACATATAAACGCTAGTGTCATTTACCCACCAGTATTTTCGATAATTGAGGTGATGGAAATTGCAAAAGTCCCGCTCCGATATTTTAGTTGAGTACTTAAATAGATTATTATCATATATGTTGTCGTTTTGGCTGAACGTTATTCGTTTGTTGGCTTTATTGCGCCGCCAATGCGTAGACGAACACTTTACCGCTGCAGCTTTACCGTTGATTAAAAAAATTGCTTTCGTATTCGAACTTATATTTCTATCGTGCAACACTTTAAACTTAAATTATTCAAAAACGATGATTTGTTTTGACAAACCCCATTACATCTCCCTAATCGTGGAGCCAGATATCTCACAACAAATTCATTTCGACGCTTGATGCTGTATTAAGTTGATTCATATTCTGTTATGAAATATCCTGCGTAGTACAAGAAAATAATGTTTTTAGTTTTTAGCGCACTTTTAATACAATTGTTTAACATAATTTTTTTTTATGTTTTTTATTTTCTATTTTTTAGTGTCTGTGGATTTACATTTCACAACTCAAACTTCTTTACAAATATCTTTTATTGCTGTATACAGTTTAACAGGATGCTTAAACCCTATAGTGCTAATTAACTAATTGTATTAATCCCTTGCCCTACGATTTAAATTCCGACGGCCGGCGCATAATCAACACCAGAGGTTGGTTACGCGTCGAGCCATTTCACGGTTCAGCTGAATTCTCTTTTTGAAGATATTTTTAGGGGTATTCTTCTAATATGTTTAAAAAAATATATCTGAACGTGAGAATGCGGCCAAGAATAACACGTAACTGAGATAAAAAGACTTCGGCGAAAATTATCCACGAACATGACCCGTGTTGTTCACGTTGAGCGCTATCTACAAACCACGAGTCTGACACGTGTTGTTTACGTTTGGCCCTTACGACGTACCACGGCTCTCACCCGTGACTTTCATGTTTGACCCGATCGACGTACCACGGGTCTCACACGATATTATAGGCGAAGGGGATAATTACTTGGGCCGACCCTCGCTTTGTCCTCGCTTCTAGCTACCCTATCAAAAAACGGTCGCGTCGTCTTCAGCCGCGTATTCGGCGAGTCAAGGGTACTCGCGCAACCGACCATAAGGTGACCAGGCGTAGGGTGAAACCCCAGGCCCGAAGTTAGCTTTCCAGGCCCGGAGTTAGCTTTCCAGGCCCGCGGCTTACAGTTGCAAGTACAATGTAAGACTGTATTCTGTTTGTCGACATATGTGATATGAGTAATAATTAATACAAGTACATAATTAACACTATATGGTTTAAACAAATTCATGAACTATATACAGCAACAAAAGATATTTGTAAAGAAGTATTATATGTCTCAATTACTGTCAGTGTCCCTACCATTGTCATTTAATTTATTATACTTAATAAATTCGTTGCGCATTGACGAATGGAAATATAGAAGTCTCGTATTCTATGCGAACGTTGCAGGAACGGCGCTGAGCAGTATGTGCGCAATATTCCACGGCAATGTGTGCGCCATATTCCGGGAGTATTGTACCGCAGTATGTGCGCAATATTCTACGGCAATGTGTGCACAATATTCCCGAAACATTGCACAAACGTGACCATTGCAATATTGCACGGCAATGTGTGCGCAATATGCTGGGAGTATTGTACCACTGTATGTGCGCAATATTTTACGGCAATGTGTGCGCAATATTCCCGAAACATTGCACAAACGTGGCCATTGCAATATTGCACGGCAATGTGTACGCAATATTCCAGGAATATTGCACAAACGTGTCCATTGCAATATTCCACGACAATGTTTCCACAATGTTGCAGTAATATTGCAATGCAACCTGAAACCAACCGGCAACACTGCAATGTACTGCACCGGTTGTGCAACGTTCCTGCAACGAAGTGTGCTGTAGGGGATAGGCAAAAATGAACGAAGAC
This sequence comes from Andrena camellia, assembly GCA_029448645.1. Lineage (NCBI taxonomy): Eukaryota > Metazoa > Arthropoda > Insecta > Hymenoptera > Andrenidae > Andrena > Andrena camellia. The sequence continues at coordinate 41,569,702 of CM055678.1, read as the reverse complement.
ATATTTAGTTTTATAAAGTCGAAATTTTTTGTTTTTCAAAATAGTCTCATAATTGATGGAAGGAAGACTTTATTTACAATAGACCCACCGCATCATTTTCAAAGTCCTTTACGTCCACTCCCATACAGACATCAGCAGCGACAGATGTACTCGGTTGCAGGTCAGCCGTACTCGTTTGCGGCGCACGGCGCTCGACCGCCTTATAAAGATAAGGCGTTGTCGGTAAACCCTCTGACGCTCGGCATTGGTCATTTTGGGCTTTTCTGATTCATCATGATCATTCCTGTATGCGTTTGCGATACTTTGGTACACGTTTAGCACCCATATAGGGTAAATCTGGGAGATGCGGTCGGGCCGGATAGTTGGTCGAAACAGTTGATTCCTAGAGAATTAATTGTTCTGAACCTTAACACGCTTTTGCATATACAAAACTCTCCAGGCCGACCGTGTCTTCCGCACCAATATACCACATTTTGTCCAAACACACAATTTTTCCAAATTCACTTTCGATTATTCTGTTCTCCTAACAATATCGACGTTATTACTGCACACTAGAAAGATAGTACTCGATGAGACGATTACAACGCAACCTTACTCAACGTTCTATCACATCGGAGACCAGAGATACAGGGTGTCTCAAAAATTCTGCGGGTCCTTAAAGAGGGTGATTCGGAGGGTGATTGCAAACAACTTTTTCCTTTGCGAAAATGCTCTCCGAGGTTTCGTTAACGAGATATTAATAAAAAGCAGCGACCAATCAGAGCGCGAGTCTGACGGCCGAGTTCCCGCGCCAGCGTGGCTGCGAGCCGCGCTACGACTGCGAACAAACAACTCAGCATTCATCGAAGAAAATTGCATAGAATGGCAAATGAAAAAGACGAAACAAATAAAATCTAACATGTTGTCATGGTTTGTTCGTCATTTAAAGTGAATAATGAATAAAGGATAAATGGATGAAAATCACGTGTAACGTAAAAAGACAAATACGCAGTTTTTTTTAGAAGATTCGAAAATAATAATTATTTGAAGTGGGAGGATAAGGAATACGTAAATTTCCTTGTGTTAATAACGTAGCCACTAAAAGGTAATGTAACAGGAAATTAACGAAAAGTGATTGTAGTTCGTTACTGTGATAAAAATCCGTAATTCAATAACGGCCAGCACTGTTGGTGATAACGAATAAGTCTGTTTAAAAAGCCCGAATAAATATTTTGGTACGGGAATTTTGAGAATTATCGCCGGAAATAAGCCATCGCTTGCGTTAAATTTAAAAATGAATGATCACCAATAAAGTAACTAAAACTCACCCTTGTTGGAAATTCACCTGCAGCTTGAAAATCTGTGTCATAGGGTCACTGAACCGATCCTGGTCATCGATGGATGAACTCAGTGCACAGCTGGTCCCAGGTATACGACACTACCCAAAGTTAAGGGTCACAATGTCAGGTGCGTCCAGGTCAACGTACCGAATATTCACTTCACTGCACGGCTACTAACACTGATCACTTTATTTACTTTTCATGGAATGTGTTGTTCCTACGTTTTAAAAATTGGTGGCCCCGAAAGGGGCCGATTGTTATCAGTTAAAGAATTGCTCCACATGGCGACCGTCATTGTCCACGCATGCTTCAGCGCGGAGAATTATTTGTCTTTGGACGCCCTGTAGTGTTTGCGGCGTTACGTTTGCCACCGCTGCGCGAATAAGCGCAATTGCTTCTTCAGGGGTGTCCACCGGCTGACGATACACCTCATTCTGAAATGATTGTTGTACAACAGATACAAAACGTAAGTAAATAAAAGAATATCTACCACAGGAATAAGTAAAGAGTAACAGCAATAATCAAATTACCTTCAGGTAGGCCCAGAATAAAAAATCCAGCGGATTCATATCCGGTGACCGTGGGGCCACGCAACGTGGGCCTCTCGCCCGCCGCGGCCGATCCACCTGTCCTGAAAGGTTTCACCTAAATAAGCGCGGACATTCGCGGTGTAATGTGGTCCAGCTCCGTCATGCTGGTAGTACATGTTCTGTCGGATCTCATACGGAATATTGTCCATAAGATCCGGCAGAACATCTTCTAAAAAATATTTATACGCTGGGCCGTCCAGCCTGTCTGGCAAAATCTACGGCCCAACGATAAAGTCGCCACAAATGCCGGCCCATAGGTTGATCGACCAACGGACTTGTGCTGCACGTGGACGAAGCGCTAGGGGATTTTCGTCGCTCCACACATGCATATTGTGGGAATTGAAGCATCCTTCCCTGTTGAAAAGTGCTTCATCCGTCCACAATATGTATTTGGCGAACGACGGATTCCTTAGTACTTCTCCCAACAGCCACCTGCAGTATTGAACCCGCTGGATGTAATCCCCGAAGTGCAAATGTTGCACCCGTACATATTTGTACGGATGCAACCTGCGATCCCTGAGGATTCAATGTATCGTCGTCCTCCTGACACTAGAACAAAATGCAAAGACACCCACTATTAGATAACATTTTTTTCTTAATTAATAATTGCTGCAGTTATCTTGAACTGAGACTTACTTTAGGCGACGGCTCAAGATGCGCACACTAATCGTTGGGTCGGCTTCAATGGCGTTGAAGATTCTCTCGATGGTGCCCAGATTTCGCGCTGCTGCGGGTCTGCCCACCTCGCTGCCTCGCAGCATCATGGACCCGGTCGAGAATAGCCTCGACGTTAACCGGCGAAATGTATCCTCGCTTGGCGTTCGGATCTGAGGATATTCTAGCGCAAATGCTCGCGCAGCAGTACTTGCGTCCCCGTTGTTCCGGGCGTACACCCAGAACATTCTGTAATATTCTTGGGCCGTGAACATTTCTGCAACGCGATTGCTAGCTGACTGACAGGATTTTTACCAACCAACTTCCGCTACCCCCAAGTAGCTTCTCTGGTTCTATTATGAGTTAACTCCCACCAGGACAAGAGGCTTTAGGTAAAAAGAAGCCAGCACATTTTCGGAACACACGTGTTTTGCAGAAGTGCAACGAAGACTTTTACAAAAGCCCGCGCTCCGTCTTTCTACTGCCAATGTACCCATTGCTTCGAGATAGAAAACAGACACCACGTGTATCGGTTCGAAAGGGTCCGAAGGGAAAAGAAACAGAAAGTCTTCGAGTTGCTATAAAGAAGAAAATGCATACCATTCCTGTTTCCCCTATCCGATACCCTGAGTTCACGTCTGCTACGAGGCGGAACCAATTAAGTCATAAATTATCCGAAACTGTAGGAAACCGTTCTCTACCGCCGACTGGCGGGACAATACGGTCATAAACCGCGACCCTGGTGAAATGCTCTGGCCGATCAGCCTGATTAATTTTGGGGAACTAGAATTTAAAAAGTATTATCCAACATAAATACGCCTCGCGGAGAGACACAGGAAGGAAAGGGGTAGTCCGCTGACTGCGCGTAGGCCCGCCTGCTTCTTCCTACCTTCAACTTAAAGACGGACCCAGTATCTCTCGAGTATAAACACGTGCTCGAATTTCAAAACAAAAGCACGCGTCGACGTATTCCGTGTGAGAGATGGTGGGCTTGAAGTCCGATTGGCCCTAATCTATCCAATCTGTCCTGCAGCCCTCCCAAACGGCCACTGTCCTGAAGAGGCCCTCTTCACAGCAATATCTCCTCTCCAAGGTCCACCTTCTCTCGCACGGAATACGTCGACGCGTGTTTTTGTTTTGAAATTCGAGCACGTGTTTATACTCGAGAGATAAGGGGTCCGTCTTTAATTTGAAGGTAGGACGAAGCAGGCGGGACTACGCGCAGTCAGCGGACTACCCCTTCTGTTCCTGTGTCTCTCCGCGAGGCGTATTGATGTTGGATAATACTATTTAAATTCTAGTTCCCCAAAATTAATCAGGCTGATCGGCCAGAGCATTTCACCAGGGTCGCGGTTTATGACCGTATTGTCCCGCCAGTCGGCGGTAGAGAACGGTTTCCTACAGTTTCGGATAATTTATGACTTAATTGGTTCCGCCTCGTAGCAGACGTGAACTCAGGGTATCGGATAGGGGAAACAGGAATGGTATGCATTTTCTTCTTTATAGCAACTCGAAGACTTTCTGTTTCTTTTCCCTTCGGACCCTTTCGAACCGATACACGTGGTGTCTGTTTTCTATCTCGAAGCAATGGGTACATTGGCAGTAGAAGGACGGAGCGCGGGCTTTTGTAAAAGTGTTCGTTGCACTTCTGCAAAACACGTGTGTTCCGAAAATGTGCTGGCTTCTTTTTACCTAAAGCCTCTTGTCCTGGTGGGAGTTAACTCATAATAGAACCAGAGAAGTTACTTGGGGGTAGCGGAAGTTGGTTGGAAAAAATCCTGTCAGTCAGCTAGCAATCGCGTTGCAGAAATGTTCACGGCCCAAGAATATTACAGAATGTTCTGGGTGTACGCCCGGAACAAGGGGGACGCAAGTGCTGCTGCGCGAGCATTTGCGCTAGAATATCCTCAGATCCGAACGCCAAGCGAGGATACATTTCGCCGGTTAGCGTCGAGGCTATTCTCGACCGGGTCCATGATGCTGCGAGGCAGCGAGGTGGGCAGACCCGCAGCAGCGCGAAATCTGGGCACCATCGAGAGAATCCTCGACGCCATTGAAGCCGACCCAACGATTAGTGTGCGCATCTTGAGCCGTCGCCTAAAGTAAGTCTCAGTTCAAGATAACTGCAGCAATTATTAATTAAGAAAAAAATGTTATCTAATAGTGGGTGTTTTTGCATTTTGTTCTAGTGTCAGGAGGACGACGATACATTGAATCCTCATGGATCGCAGGTTGCATCCGTACAAATATGTACGGGTGCAACATTTGCACGTCGGGGATTACATCCAGCGGGTTCAATACTGCAGGTGGCTGTTGGGAGAAGTACTAAGGAATCCGTCGTTCGCCAAATACATATTGTGGACGGATGAAGCACTTTTCAACAGGGAAGGATGCTTCGATTCCCACAATATGCATGTGTGGAGCGACAAAAATCCCCTAGCGCTTCGTCCACGTGCAGCACAAGTCCGTTGGTCGATCAACATGTGGGCCGGCATTTGTGGCGACTTTATCGTTGGGCCGTAGATTTTGCCAGACAGGCTGGACGGCCCAGCGTATAAATATTTTTTAGAACATGTTCTGCCGGGTCTGATGGACGATATTCCATATGAGATCCGACAGAACATGTACTACCAGCATGACGGAGCTGGACCACATTACACCGCGAATGTCCGCGCTTATTTAGGTGAAACCTTTCAGGACAGGTGGATCGGCCGCGGCGGGCGAGAGGCCCACGTTGCGTGGCCCCACGGTCACCGGATATGAATCCGCTGGATTTTTTATTCTGGGCCTACCTGAAGGTAATTTGATTATTGCTGTTACTCTTTACTTATTCCTGTGGTAGATATTCTTTTATTTACTTACGTTTTGTATCTGTTGTACAACAATCATTTCAGAATGAGGTGTATCGTCAGCCGGTGGACACCCCTGAAGAAGCAATTGCGCTTATTCGCGCAGCGGTGGCAAACGTAACGCCGCAAACACTACAGGGCGTCCAAAGACAAATAATTCTCCGCGCTGAAGCATGCGTGGACAATGACGGTCGCCATGTGGAGCAATTCTTTAACTGATAACAATCGGCCCCTTTCGGGGCCACCAATTTTTAAAACGTAGGAACAACACATTCCATGAAAAGTAAATAAAGTGATCAGTGTTAGTAGCCGTGCAGTGAAGTGAATATTCGGTACGTTGACCTGGACGCACCTGACATTGTGACCCTTAACTTTGGGTAGTGTCGTATACCTGGGACCAGCTGTGCACTGAGTTCATCCATCGATGACCAGGATCGGTTCAGTGACCCTATGACACAGATTTTCAAGCTGCAGGTGAATTTCCAACAAGGGTGAGTTTTAGTTACTTTATTGGTGATCATTCATTTTTAAATTTAACGCAAGCGATGGCTTATTTCCGGCGATAATTCTCAAAATTCCCGTACCAAAATATTTATTCGGGCTTTTTAAACAGACTTATTCGTTATCACCAACAGTGCTGGCCGTTATTGAATTACGGATTTTTATCACAGTAACGAACTACAATCACTTTTCGTTAATTTCCTGTTACATTACCTTTTAGTGGCTACGTTATTAACACAAGGAAATTTACGTATTCCTTATCCTCCCACTTCAAATAATTATTATTTTCGAATCTTCTAAAAAAAACTGCGTATTTGTCTTTTTACGTTACACGTGATTTTCATCCATTTATCCTTTATTCATTATTCACTTTAAATGACGAACAAAGCATGACAACATGTTAGATTTTATTTGTTTCGTCTTTTTCATTTGCCATTCTATGCAATTTTCTTCGATGAATGCTGAGTTGTTTGTTCGCAGTCGTAGCGCGGCTCGCAGCCACGCTGGCGCGGGAACTCGGCCGTCAGACTCGCGCTCTGATTGGTCGCTGCTTTTTATTAATATCTCGTTAACGAAACCTCGGAGAGCATTTTCGCAAAGGAAAAAGTTGTTTGCAATCACCCTCCGAATCACCCTCTTTAAGGACCCGCAGAATTTTTGGGACACCCTGTATACTAATTTCAATGCGCGCCGAGCTGTGCAAAATGTGACTATTATTCTCCCCACTCTCCCCGCGCTGCCTGATGCACTAGCGGGCTCATTTTGTACAAGTAATATCCGTTGTTCCTTCGCCTGTCAAATGGTATTTCGTATAAGCGTGTATATCTTGTCGTTGAAAAGATATTGCAATTATAATCGTTACATGAAAACGTAACGCTAGACTTTCTGGTTGAGGGGGGGGGGGGGCACTGATGGCCTGAAAGGAAAGGCGTGTTCTACGTCAAAAATGGTGGTACTACGACAGAACACTAGGAGGTAGATATAACGTACATTACACAGAAGTCAGGAATAACCAGAAAGCATATTATCTACATGGACACTACAGAGGCAGGAGGCCAAACATGATCGCTAGGTTTAGATGTGGGAACGAAGGACGGAGAAATAAGAAAGAAAATACTGGAAAGAAGAAAAAGATATAGTATGCACACTATGTATATAAAGGGGCTAGAGAGGCACTGTGACACGCTACAAGACCAGTGAATCCTGGGACACGGGACAAACGCCTTACCCCCACTATGACCCAGCGTCGTCTCCCACTATGCCCTACCGGCGTCTCCCACTTTCTTCCCACCGCACTGCACACAACATATCCCTACTCCTGTCCGTGTGCGCTGGCTGTCGGCAGCCGATCACACGCACAGGAATAGGCATATGTGTGTGCAGTGCGGTGGGAAGAAAGTGGGGGACGCCGGTAGGGTATAGTGGGAGACGACGGTAGGTCATAGTGGGGATAAGGCGTTTGTCCTGCGTCCCACGATTCTGGCATCACTGTACAAGACTGCAAGGAGCTGAAAAGGGAAAATTTAACGATAAGGGGAATACTAAAGGGAAAAGAAGAAGGAGCGCAGTGGATGCATGTGATTCTGGAAAAAAGGAGAAGAAAGGAAGTCCGAGATGAAGGACAAAGTCAAAACGAAAACACAATTTGGAGTTAACCCTCGCAGAAACACTTACACCAGGGCTGCACAAGGTGCTGTTTTCAGCGCCTAGCGGCGAGCAACCAGCCGTACATCATGCTGGCCAGTTTCTAGGGGTAGAATCAGTGAGGAAAACTATCGTAGTGTAGGTGCGTGCTCGTAAACTTGTAGTGTAAGTATATATGTCTGGGTTCCTTGTGGGACCCCAGGTCCCGTAATACACCTGCTCTGCTGTTTTATCCTGAAACCCGCGCTCGCGCGAGTTTGTAAAATGGCAAAAGCGCCTCACGGACGCATTCCACTACCACTATGGCCGATACTTCCGCCATCTATAAGCCGTTGATGAAAGCGTACGGTCTTTTAGATGCCAGTAGAGAGCGCAGGGTGTTTTAGGCTTTCGCCAGAGGATATTCAATTTAACGTAGCAGACGGGGAAGAAAGCGGTAGCCATTTTAAGAGTGCGATCGCACCGATCCCGTTCCGCGTGGAAATATCTACCTTTGCCACGGTCCAGCTGCGGTATTAGACCATGCTGACGCAATAGTGGCCCGGGTTGAAGAATTTGGGACCATTTTCGAATAACTTTTGAACTATAAAAGATATCGGAATGCAATTTGCGCCGCAAAATGGGGAGAAATTATCCCCTTTTAATGATGGATAATTTAACATATTTTTCGTTTACTTAATTTTTGTTTTATCAATATTTTAACCATAATTGCTATGAAAAGCATTTGCAAACTGTTTATTTGATACTTTATTTAGTGCACTTTATTAAATTCATGGTGTTGATAAACAATAGGCTGGTCGTTTCTGTATCATTACTTTCTTAAATTGAGAAATTAAATTTCTATTCAATTATATGTTAGATCTGCAGGCCTCAGAATCTAATGTTCTGGTTTTCTTTTTTATGATTATATTTTTAAGGGGAGATTCTCGTCTATTAAGTCCCAAAAGTAACTTATATTCAAGATTTTTTTTCGAAAAAACTGTTTTTCATATTGGATTAAGCTCGTTTGGAATATAAGGAGGCATTGCTGAACTTGCAGAAAATATTTTTTTTATGTCAAACCTTCTTATTGTTCATTAGTTATTGTGAAATTTTGTCCACCTCTTCGACGATGTGACTCCTGTTGGCGGGATCTGCAGCACCTGTCACAGACATCTGATTGCAAAAAGAATAGAAGTTTCTTAAAGTTAGATAATTTCCGCGGGGATTGGTCCACTTTAAAGAAAAAAAATGAAAAATTGAAAGAGTTATAGCGTTTGAGAGGAAAAGTAAGTTTTTTCTTAGATAAACTTTTCATATTATTCTTTATATCGACGAAAAAAGTATTATAAATAAAAACTAAAATTAAAATTTTAGCTCCAGTTCCAGCGTAAATTATTTAACTTTACGAAAATTTTCTTCTTTTTGCAGTCAGATGACTGACAGGTGCTACATTTGATGCCAACATCGTCGAAGAGATTCCACAATAATTAATAAATAAAAAGAAGGATCGACATAAAGAAAATACTTTCTGCAAGTTTAAAGATGCCTCCTTATATCCCAATAGAGTTTAATGCAATAGTAACAACAGTTTCTTAAAAAAATCATAAATTTCGGGGGCTGTTACACGAGAATCCCCCTTTAATGCAGTGCATGCTTAGATCGGATGAAAGGGGTAACTAATGGCACGTGTCTTTGTTTGTAGCGGTGTTTGAATTTTTTTCTATAATTTTTGTGTCTAAATGTTTTATCCTTTGAGCTACTTAACGCCACGCCTATACCGGCTTCCGTCTATGTCATTTTTTGGAACAATGCGCCATTATTGCGGCTTTTAGGTGGCGAAAAATCTATCCATACACGGGCAAAGCGCCGCGATCAACCCTGTCGTAGCTAAAAAATTTTAAATTGTGACGGGTACGGAACTAATCGACACATGGTTTTCAAACCTCGTTACAGTAATCTGAGGTGCGAGTAACAAACCGATCATAAAAGCGGAGCACGCAGCTCGCTTACCTCACCCGGGAAATTCCGAATAGCACTTTGCGACGTTAATTTGAAAGAGACCATCCTAAAATTCTCGTAGCTCGGGCATCGCTGCTATCCAGCGGTCGCTAGCAGATCTGAACGCTAGGCCGGTGTGAGAAGTGGCTTCGAGAAATGTACTTCCGTTTGAAAGTCGAACAAAATTTGTGCACAAAATGCGAATTCGCAAAAGATTTAGCATTTTGTTAACTACAGTTACCCAAGGATTTGTGCCTCATTTTAATTAATAAATGTTAGAATTTTGGAAGAATATGGAATACAGTTTTGATACTTTTAAAACAAAAATATTAATTGCTGAGTAAAATAATTTTCTATGTCTCTGTACAAAATAGACGGCGGTTTTGAAATAAGAATCCAGAACTACCTGATTCGAATATCTAACAGACGAAGCGATTCGAAACGTTCGTTACCGAAATCGCTGCAGCTGGTTGATGTACGATATTAGTATTCTGCCGTGTTTATACAAAACAGAAACAATTCCTTGATGTGCTACCTACAAAATAAGCTCAATTCTAGGATGGTCCCTTTCAAATTAATGTCGCAAACAGTTATTAGTGAATCGGAGGCTTCCGCCTGAAGTAAGCGAGCCGGGCGCTCCGCTTTTATGGCCGGTTTACAACTCGCACCCCGGATTACTCTAAAGAGGTTTGAAAACAATATCAACTGGTCCCGTACTGGTCTAAATTTCACACTTTCAGCTACGACAGGATTGACCGCGGCGCTATACCCCTGTACGGAGAGATTTTTTGCCGACTTCGTGTAAAAGCCACAATAACGGCGTATCGTTCCAAAAAATCACATAACCGGAAGCCGATATAGGCATGGCGTTAGGTAGCTCAAAGGATAAAACATTCAGACACAAAAATTGTAGAAAAAAATTCAAACACCGCTACAAACAAAGACACGTGCCATTAGTTACCCCTTTCATCTGATCTAAGCGTGCACTGCATTATGATTTTTTTTAAGAAACTATTGTTACTATTGCATTAAACTCTATTTGGATATAAGGAGGCATCTTTAAACTTGCAGAAAGTATAGGAAATAGGGGATCGAAAATAGGAGATACAAATCTCGAAACCAAACAGATCTCCCACATATCGCTCGGTACCTTCTGAAGTGGCAACATACACCTAGCACATGCATCGTATAAATTATAGACTATTATACCCATCTACCAATTTTCATGCCCAAAAGGCGTGTGAGTTGCGTTATTGTATTGTACACACGATGTTTGTGCCGATATCCCCGAATGTTCTAACGATTATATTTCTGATCGCTGCAAATTATTTTGAAACTTTTCTGAGTTACCTACATTAGTAACTTCTACTGTGTCCGGTATTAGGTGCCACTTACGTGACTTCCGAAAATATTCGCAAACTTTTTAAAATCGAATAACTTATTTAAAATTAATCCAAACGAATTGAGTTCTTTTGAGAAGCTAGAAGGATTAGTTTGCTAAGTGACATGTGTGAGGGTCGTTTTTTAAACTTTTTTTGTGAGCCTGCAATGCAAATTCAAAAAATTCGTTTGTAGATTTAAGTAAGTTGTATACATGCTGAAAATTTCATCAAAATCGGTTAACGTTGCTCTGAGCTACAGACGTTGAAAGATCGCAGAATATAGTCGAGAATCGCAGAAACGACCGTATTCAAAAACCCTATAAAAGTACCCAAAACGGATTTGCCTAAAGTTTTGCACATTAATAAATTGATATTCGGGTGATCGATTCCATCCCTTACATTTGCCGCAGGACCACAGGAAGGGGAGGGGGAGGGGGTCAAAGTGCGCTGGCCACCAAACGCATCGAAAGTCATAACTTTTGACTAAATCAACATATCGAGACGCGACCAAAAAATCACAAAAACATCAAGCTTTCTAATGATATAAGTTTTATATATCATATATATTTTTTTAAATATATTTTACGCGTTTTTTCGGTTTGCTCGTGTGCAGAAAATTCAAAAAAATTGCATTTCCCAAAACAAGTATCGTCTGATTTTAATCAAAAACTCAGTATTTGCAGCTTATTTTATGCCCATTCTGGTGGTATGCGTCAAAACTTGGGGAAATGTTTCGTTTTTGAAATATAACATCAAGCATGCAGAGAAGTGTGTGTGCGCGGTGAAGTATTTGAGCTAGATGCATGTCCTATACAGGAACTAATTCTTTCATCGATCTGGAAGTGTATTATCTGCTTATAAACTACCTAAACTATATGATTCCACCGAGTTTAATTAGTTCGTAAGCGTGAAATGTTTTTTGATTGTCTTACAACATATATGCGTGCGCATTCACATTACTTACGTTACTCATCGTCCTCCTCATCCTCGTCTGTATCCTCGGATGTTGGTTTGATGTACGGAAAATTCTGATTTAAGAAGCCTGCTGGTGTTGAAGCCTGATCCATGTAACGACTAAATCCCAAATACCAAATAATTGCTAGTACATGGACGCAGCAGCCAACAGTCCTTGCGCCATTTCGGCACTGACAGTAGTATGATACTACAGATTCGGGTGCAGACAATGCAGTATCAATTAAGATGAAAATGCAATATACTTTCTGTGCACTATGCCGAGATTGTAGTTTAGCTTTAATAAATATCGGTGATTGAATATTAAGATTATAGGTCTGGAAGTTCGGAAGATGGTTTTCTTTGCTGACGAGGAATTTATATTTTCCCGCAAATAGGTGTATCTGAATCGTATAGAGAATCTGAAAACGCGTGCAATTTGAGTGACAACAGTGTTATTGTAAGATACGATTAAGCTGGAAAACGCGTTCGCCGCCGTTATCTGATACTTTGGTTCGGGGCGCTGTGGCACGTGGATTGTTTATTTTCACATTTCCCACTCTTAGGGCTATGCGTTCCTAACAGTGTTTATACAATTAGCATCAGTGTTTTCAGAGTTGAACTCCGAGCATTAGATGCATTTTGGTCGGCATAGCGTGAGTTTCTGTCGTGCTTTTAACCGAATTCGAATTCTTGGTCGCAGACGTCGCTTGTTTTAGTATAAGTAATATTATAATATTATTAAATTGTGTTGTAAACAATAGTGTAAGCAGTGGTACAAATAGTAGTGTAAATAGTAGTGTAAGTGTTATAAGCAATAATGTAAATGGTGCAGCTGAAAATAGTTTACGTACAATAAGCAGCAATGAGTTCGATTAAGTGTGAGATGTGTAGCATTTCGCTTGCCAAAAAATTAAAAAAAGAAAAGAAAGGAAAAGACAATCGAATAGTGTGTGGAAAGTGTTTCGTCGAATCTTCGTTTAACGATCCTAATAATGAGAATGAGAATACGTCACAAGAGGCTAATGTTGATGTAAGCAGCGAAAGTGATACTGCAGATGCAGGTTTCTCAAGTACGACAACGTTACCAATAAAATGTACACCTAAGTGCCGCTCTCGATGCGTCTTCGGCTGTAAAAGTGTGGACAAACAGAACTTATGTTATATTAACAAGCAAATAAGAACAGGAGTTCTTGTTAATTACCGCATTATAATTCATGAACGTTCTGTGTGTTGTAAACGCCACATTAAAGATGGAAACATCGACTCTGCAACAATCCTCAAGTTTGAAAACGATATACTAAACGAGGAAACCGCGTTATCAGTTACTGAAATTGTTACCTTAATCGATCGTCTTCGTAATTACAGTATTGCAGAAAAGAAGGCGAAGACTTCACAACATAGTTTCTTTGACAATATGAATGATGAAGAAACGCAGACCTGGACAGGTCTAGATAAGACACAACTTTCTAATATGACCCAATATTGTTTTACAAAAAGTAAATATGCCGCGTCGAAATATAAACTTGGAATATACTTAATGCATTTATATCGTGGTTCATCCCAAGCGGAAATCGGATCTATTATGCACTTATCACAAGCGACAATAAGTCGTATTATTTCTTGTACAAGAGAAACTATTTCATCAAAATTCGTACCTAGTTATTTAAATAATATAACACGAGATAAAATAAAGGAAGAGACTTCAGCCATTGCTCACCATTTAAATGACATTGAAGAAAGCGAAGATAGATTAATCACCGTGTGGGACGGTACTTACGTTTACCTGAATAAAAGTACTAATTATCGCTTCCAACGAGTAACGTATAGTGGGCAAAAGAAGCGGAACTTTTTGAAACCAATGGTCGCAGTGACCACTAATGGCTATATAATAGACATTTTTGGACCCGACCGACTTTGGGCTGCTACAGTTTCTGATGCAGACATTCTCAGATACATAATGAATACTGATTGGTTTCAGCAATTTTTTAAATCTGGTGACGTTTTCATATTAGACAGAGGATTTTCGTACATCAAGGGCAAACTGTTGGAAAAAATTTTAAAGTCCTAATCCCTGCTCTTCTACCAAACGGTAAAAAACAATTATCGACAGAAGAAGCAAATGAAAGTCGACTATGTACAAAGCAAAGATGGGTGGTTGAAAGTGTTAATAGCTCCTTAAAGAGATTTAAATTCTTCAAAAAAACTATAGCCTCAGAATATGTGCCAAAATTATCCGAAGATTTCAAGATTGCTGCTGCTATTCATAATGTATATTTTAGACGTATGTACAGTGACCACGACGAACCGGAAATGGCCTCATTAATATTAACAAACTTAAATACCCCCAATATCATGCAAAATATAGTGGAACAGGAAGGTTTAGCTAGGAAAATAAAGAATTTCGAAACCATGTCATCACAACATTACAATGATTTCCCAGCATGGACGTTACAAAATCTGAAACAATTTACAGGCACTTACCAGTTGAGTCTTGCTAGATCCTACATTGCAGACCACCTATTTGCGGGAAAATATGAATTCCTCGTCAGCAAAGAAAACTATCTTCCGAACTTCCAGACCTATAATCTTAATATTCAATTACCGATATTTATTAATGCTAAACTACAATCTCGGCATAGTGCACAGAAAGTATATTGCATTTTCATCTTAATTGATACTGCATTGTCTGCACCCGAATCTGTAGTATCATACTACTGTCAGTGCCGAAATGGCGTAAGGACTGTTGGCTGCTGCGCCCATGTACTAGCAATTATTTGGTATTTGGGATTTAGTCGTTACATGGATCAGGCTTCAACACCAGCAGGCTTCTTAAATCAGAATTTTCCGTACATCAAACCAACATCCGAGGATACAGACGAGGATGAGGAGGACGATGAGTAACGTAAGTAATGTGAATGCGCACGCATATATGTTGTAAGACAATCAAAAAACATTTCACGCTTACGAACTAATTAAACTCGGTGGAATCATATAGTTTAGGTAGTTTATAAGCAGATAATACACTTCCAGATCGATGAAAGAATTAGTTCCTGTATAGGACATGCATCTAGCTCAAATACTTCACCGCGCACACACACTTCTCTGCATGCTTGATGTTATATTTCAAAAACGAAACATTTCCCCAAGTTTTGACGCATACCACCAGAATGGGCATAAAATAAGCTGCAAATACTGAGTTTTTGATTAAAATCAGACGATACTTGTTTTGGGAAATGCAATTTTTTTGAATTTTCTGCACACGAGCAAACCGAAAAAACGCGTAAAATATATTTAAAAAAATATATATGATATATAAAACTTATATCATTAGAAAGCTTGATGTTTTTGTGATTTTTTTGGTCGCGTCTCGATATGTTGATTTAGTCAAAAGTTATGACTTTCGATGCGTTTGGTGGCCAGCGCACTTTGACCCCCTCCCCCTCCCCTTCCTGTGGTCCTGCGGCAAATGTAAGGGATGGAATCGATCACCCGAATATCAATTTATTAATGTGCAAAACTTTAGGCAAATCCGTTTTGGGTACTTTTATAGGGTTTTTGAATACGGTCCTTTCTGCGATTCTCGACTATATTCTGCGATCTTTCAACGTCTGTAGCTCAGAGCAACGTTAACCGATTTTGATGAAATTTTCAGCATGTATACAACTTACTTAAATCTACAAACGAATTTTTTGAATTTGCATTGCAGGCTCACAAAAAAAGTTTAAAAACGACCTTCACTATTTTCTTTGCTATTCCGATCAATTGCAATTTTTTCCAAAACGACGAGACATGTCACTTAGCAAACTAATCCTTCTAGCTTCTAAAAAAAGCTCAAGTCGTTTGGATTCATTTTAAAAAAGTTATGCGATTTTAAAAAGTGTCCGAATATTTTCGGGAGTCACGTAATGATCTCTCAAAATCATATACCGAAGTTTAACGTTAATTTAAGTTGACTATTACGATAATGTTGTTTATTTTGTTGTTTTATTTTGATTTCCAATATTATTAACTTATAAATAACGCAGAATAAAAACAATAAAATATTTTTTCGTTTTTATTTAAGAAAAATCTTAAACGTCCGGCACTAAGGGAATTCTCCCTATGAGCTACGTGCCACGTGGATAGTTACAAACAAACATGAAGCGCTTATACGATGCTCCGAATGCAAGAAGACATTCATTTCAAACATTTTTTAGAGCTATTATTTTTATAGTAAATGTAATAAGTAACGTATTCTTATATCTATTTCACTGCCTTTAAAAACAAATCGAAAACGGTACCGTAACGAAATGACCGCTATACTTTATCCACCACTCTTGCTATCCCTCACCACATAAGAATCCCTTGATTTTGGAATGAATAATAAATAATTACCTTGATTGTCTGCATTTATACAAGTATGGAATGGCAAACTTTGAGCATTCGAGGAACTAGTTCACTCCTAAAAATTTGGTTGAATACAAATAAAATGTTATGTATTTCTTATATCTTTGAGTTAGATAATCTACTTCAAGCAGAAAAGAATCGACGCCAGATATTTGAATAATGTTCCTCATCAATGTACCTCGACGTTCATGAGGTTCTGTGTAAATTCGTTACCGTGCTAAATACAGCTTATTTAGATAAATTATGTTTATACATGACAAACATACGAAGATATACATATAGTGGAACTGTTATAATAATCTATTTACGATTAATCTTCTACATATGAAAAAAAGAACGCATCGCATACAGTCGCAGACATGCATATCCAAGTACAAACAAAGATAGGAGACAAACCTTTCTGGAGTCCAATTTGCACAATATTTTTCGCCGATCTTTACACTGTCAACCAAATCGACTTCATTATCCGATTGACAATTGCAACAAAAATCGTGATTACTGAGGAAAATTTACATTCTACTTCTTATATTCATGCTCGATAGGAAAGACCAAGAGACAACGAAACGCGAACTCGGGAGAAAACGTACTGAAAGGGCGCAAGTGCAGAATTGAGAGAGGCAATAGCGCATGCTCCTCCAGCTCTATAGATCGAAGCAGGTACGAAATGAATGTAAAGTCTCGTTTAGGTTGCTGTAATAGACATTACAAAACACACTTAAAAAACTAAGAAGCTATCTATTTTAACAAAACAATGTGCAAAGGGTAATTCATTTTATATCGTCGAAACAGAAATTTTGAAATGGTTAAATACTCCTATACAGAATGTTCCAAAATTATGAGACGAGACGAAACATAAACTTTTCTTGGCAAAAAAATTCGAAAATTCTTTTACATTCTGCAAGATTTGTTTGTACTTTACAACTTCATTTTTCTATTTTGTACTATATATCTAATCCAGTTATATGAACTATCTCGTTTTTGAATAATAACAATAATCCACAATGGCGTTAAGACGATCAAGTAAAATACTCTTGGCGGTGAACGTGTTAACAATGTATAATAATAATGTTTTAGTACAGAAGTTCTAGTCTTGAGTAAAAAAGGAAAAGGGTGCTTCTGTAAATTCTGTCGTACGATCTGTTTCACGAACGACAGATTGCAAAGTATTCGACTCGAACTCGATCACCTTTATACCTCAATGTTAGGGATTTTGATGATATTAAATTATGTATATTGATGATATTGATAATATTGTAGTTCATATGAAATTAGGTGGGGTTTAAGTTATCACTTTTCTAATTTCACAATTGTTCTGAAAATCATTTTTGCAACGTAATAATAATACAAATATTTTTATTTTCAACTTTGATCTTACGAGGGGATGACGCGAATGAGACGAGCGATTACAAATGAAACCAGATAGTAAATGTTGGGCCGATGTGTATACACAAATTCCAGAATATGTATTAGCTGTGAACGGCCAGCCATTCTTATAAAAAAATGACTTTGAACATTAAAATTATGAAGTCGTCGGCTCGACTTCGTTCTTCTTTTAAATAGTAAATCTTGATGAAAGGAATACAAAAGTCTTATGCGTTATTATCATAGGATCAATAATTTATTTAGAAAATGCAGTTTTTGTCGTAGTATCTAAAGTCCCTTAAGAGGCCATGCCCACCTGTGGGATTTGAAAACACAAGCGTTTTCGGGATTTTGGGGGGTAAAACTTGAAGATATTTTTAAATAAACGGTTGTGCATGCGAAAGTATATACAGGGTCAGCGTTTTATCCTGCAACCCGCGCTCGCGCGAACAGGTAAAACGGCAACAGCGCCTCACGGACGCATTCCACTGCAACCATGCACCGTCCCGGCGTTCGGAGAGCTGCCAGCGACCGCTGGACAACAGTGATGCCCGAGCTTCGAGAATTTTGAGATGGTCTCTTTCAAATTAACGTCGCAAAGAGCTATTCAGAATTTCCCGGCCCGGGTTGAAAAATTTGGGGCCTTTTTCGTATTACTTTTGAACTATAAAAGATATCGGAATACAATTTGCACCGAAAAATGAGAAAAAATTATTCCCTCTTAATGATGGATAATTTAACATATTTTACATTTACTTAATATTTCTTTTATCAATTTTTTCACCATAATTGCTGTGAAAAGCTTTTGCAAACTGTATATTTGATACTGTATTTAATACTCTTTTTAAAATCCACGGTGTTAATAAACAATAGACTAGTTGTTTCTGTATCATTACTTTCATAAATTGAGAAATTAACTTTTTATTCAATTATGTGTTACTTATGCAGACCTCAGAATCTGTTGTTCTGATTTTCATTTTTATGATTTTATCCTTAATGCAGTGCATACCTAGATCAGACGTAAGGGGTAACTAATGGGACGTATCTTTGATTGTAGCGGTGTTTGAATTTTTTTTTTAGAATTTTTGTGTCGGAATGTTTTAACCTTTTAGCTACTCAACGCCACGCCTATATCGGCTTCCGGTAATGTCATTTTTTTGAACGATGCGCCATTATTGTGGCTTTTACACGCAAGTGGCGAAAAATCTCTCCGTACAAGGGTATAGCGCCGCGGTCAACCCTGTCGTAGCTACAATTTTTGAAATTGAAACGAGTACGAGATCAGTCGGCATTAAATAATGGTTTGAAAATTCAAACCTCGTTATAGTAATCTGGGGTGCGAGTGGTAAACCGACCATAAAAGCGCACCGCGCGGCTCGATTACCTGGGCCGAGAAATTCCCAATACCTAGCTCTTTGCGACGTTAATTTGAAAGAAACCATCCTAAAATTTTCGAAGCTTGGGCATCACTGCTGCCCAGCGGTCGCTGGCAGCTCTCCGCTGGGCCGGTGCATGGTTGTAGTGGAATGCGTCCGTGAGGTGCTGTTGCCATTTTACCTGTTCGCGCGAGCGCGGGTTGCAGGATAAAACGCCGACCCTGTATTTTAAAATTCTCGTAGTTTCTTCTGCAATGCAATATGTAAATAAATAATGGGATTATAGGCGATATCCGTGCAGCGTTTTTTATTTATGGGGTCATTCTACTTTTATCGCCCGAAAAATTAAGCTACTTTTAAAGATTTTTTCTCATTAGATGGACGGCAGATCTAGTAGATGGGCAGTTTAAAACCAATAGATTGACAGGTGAAAGAAATATTGTGTTCATACAATTTATTTTTTCAATTATTCTAAGAAATAATATAATTTAACAAAGTATTATAAAATTTAACTAGTTAATATTGCCTGTATAACGTTCTTGAACGAGACGTTGCCGTTAATTACAGGATATTCCACAAGTAGAGCGGTTTACCCGTGGAATTGTAGGATTGTTTCGGGTGGCGTGCGATAAAGAAATGAATTTCACGAAACGAGAGTCCTTCTTTTAACAATGTGTAACAAAATAGTTTTTCGAAAAAAAATGGTTTTGATACCAGGTCTAAATGGAACATGATGATGATACTTTATTGTGTCCCCTCAGGGTTTACAATCCTTTTACAAACAAAAAACCTCTTCTCTTACATCTATCCTTAACCTTAACCGCTCTTACACACTAAATTCGCCCGCTCGCTCGCTTGCCACCGCCACGCCCGCCTCTCCCCCCCCCCCCAACCCTATCCTCTGTCCCCCGCTTCCGCTCGCCTCCTTTCACTCACCATCCTTATGCTTCCATTCTTCCACTTCACCTCCCCTCCTTTCTTCCACCTTCCTCATCCACTCTTCTCCCCCCCCCCTCCGCTCTCAGCACCTCTCTCACCACTTCCTGCCACCCCTTCTCTTCTCCCCATCCTGTGCATACCTCCCACACATGCTCCCATGTCTCCTCCCCCCAACCACATACCCTGCATTTTCTCTTCTCCTCCTTCTCCCAATACCTCCCCGCCCTCATCTCGCTCCCTAGCCTAAATCTTGCCACTCTTCTCCATTTACTTTCCCCCCACCCCCTCGTCAAATATCCCGGCACCCCTCTCCCCTTCACTACTCCATACCACCTATTGTACCTTGATTCCTTTATCCTTTCCCATCTTTCCACCTCCTCTAGCTTCCTTCCCCTACTTATCACCTCCTCTTCCCTCAACTCCCCCCTCATCATTTCCACCCCTCCACCGTCCACCCTCACTCCTCAAAAAACCTTTTCCTTTCCTCCTCCCATCCCCCCAACACCTTTCCCCTTCTCGCCCTACCTTTTATCTCCTCCCAACATTCCCTCGCCAATTCCCCCCCTTGCCCCTCCTCCAACTTTCTTTCACATGTCCATGCCCTCATCCCCGCCCTTCCCTTCATCTTGTCCCGCTGCAGCTCCTCCCTCACCATGTACCCCGGTGTACACCAGTCCACCCCCAACATCCATCTTAGAAACCTCTCCTATACCCCCTCCACCCTCTCCCTCTCCCTCCACCCCCATATCTCCACCCCATATCCCACCGTCGCCCACACCAGCCTATCAAAAATCCACACCCTTTTCCCCCAATCCTTCCCAAATTTCCTCTTCCCAATACCCCAAACCTTCCCCATCACCGCCGGCGCTTTTCTCACCCTATCCCCCAAATGCGCCTCCTGTCCCCCGTTCGCCATCAACATATACCCCAAGTATTTGGATTCCCTCACCTCTTCTACCACCTTTCCCTTTCACCTCCATGCCACCTTCTTCCTCCTCCCGCCCCCCTTCCTACATCTCATTATCCTTGATTTCCCCACATTCAGTTGTAGCTCCTTCTCATCCAAGTATCTTTCCAACCTTGCCATCATCCCCTTCATTCCCTCCACATCTTCCGCTACCACCGCCACGTCGTCCGCATACGCCAGCGTATATACTTTCTTCCCTCCCAGTTTCACCCCTCCCCACCCACCCCTTTCCATCTCCTCATCTAAATCCGCCAACAGCAAGGTAAATAAACTCGGGCTCAGCGGACAGCCCTGCCTTACTCCCCTCGCTGTCCAAAATTCCCTCCCCACCTCCTCCCCCACCCTCACCCTACATACCGTCTCCTTCAATACTTCCTCACACCTTTCTACCAGCCCCCCTCTCACACCCCTCTTCCGCATCGCCCTCACTAGTCCCTCCCTGTCCACCGAGTCAAATTCCGCCCTC
The DNA here is from genome assembly GCA_029448645.1 of Andrena camellia. NCBI lineage: Eukaryota > Metazoa > Arthropoda > Insecta > Hymenoptera > Andrenidae > Andrena > Andrena camellia. Next base: position 41,548,333 of record CM055678.1, on the reverse strand, counting down.
AGGTCCACGAAGAAAATTACCATCCTTCTCTCTTTCCTCATCACCTGCCTGTTTATCAGGTAATTTAGCACATAGACGTTGTCTATGCACCCCATCCCTCTCCTGAATCCGGCCTGACTCGGTGGCAATAACTATTTCCCTTCCACCTCCTCCCTTAACCTCTTCGCCAACACCGACGCATACACCTTGTACGCCGTCTGTGTCAGTGTCACCCCCCTGTAATCCTCTACTCTATTTCCCCTCCCTTTCTTCATCACCGGCCCCACTATTCCTTCCCTCCACTCTTCCACCCATCCTTCCCCCTTGCATACCCTATTACATATTTCCCATAACCACTCCACCACCTCTTCCCCCCCATATTTCCATACCTCGTTCGCTATACCATCACCCCCTCCGGCCTTACCATCCTTCAGATTCCTCACCACCCTTCTCACCTCCTCCTTACACAACTCCTCCTCCTCGTCCTCCCCCTCCTTCTTCCCCCCCCCTTATCTCACCCTCCATTCCACCCCTCCTAATAGCCCCTTAAAATAATCCTCGCATTCCTCCATTTTTATCCCCTCCTCCACCCTCCTTCTTTTCCTCCTCTCTCTCTATTTATTACCTTCCACACCTGCCCTTCCGTCTTAACCTCCTCCACCTCCTTCTCCCACCTCTCCACTTCCTCCCTCTTTTTCCCCTCGCACAAGCGTCTATACTCCTTCCTCTTCTCCCTATACTCTTCCCCCTCCCCACCCTCCCTCCTCCGTCGCCTCAACTCCCTTCTCACTTTTCCTTTCTTCTCCCTACACTCCTTATCCCACCACCCTCTCTCCTCCATTCCCCATCTTCCCTATCACCCCTTTTACTCTATCCCTTAGCTCCCTCCATTCTTCCTGTATTCCTCTGTCCCCTCCCTCTCTCTTACCAAATAACCTTATAAACTCCTCTCTCCCCTTCTCTGTCCAGTTCCCCCTCCCTAACCCTTTACTTTCTCCCTTTATCCCCCTTCCCACCCCCTCCCTGCATTCCCACTTCAGCCATACTACCACTGGGTGATGGTCCGAATCCACCCTTTCACCCACTTCCAATCACTCCACTCTCTCCCTTGTCTCCTCATTCCCTATCAAATAGTCAATCACCGAGTTCCCTCTCCCACCTGTGTACGTCCACTCCCCCTCCTCATCCCCTTCCACATTTCCAGTCATTATCCCCCACCCCCTCTCCCCCAAGTATCTACACAACCTCCTCCCCTCCCCATTCACCTCCCTGTCCTTCGATCTCCTACTTTCCATTCCCTCCTCTCCCCCCATACCCCCCCTTCACCACCTGTCCTTGCATTAAAGTCTCCCCCTATCACCACCCTTACTCCCTCCTCTCTCCCCTCCATCCATTCCTTTAATTCCTCCAGCTTCCTCTGTAGATCCTTATATATATATACTCCCACCACCCTCCACCATTCCCCTCCCACCTTCACCTTCTTCATTATTATCCCCTCCTTCTCTCCTTCCTCCCCTTCCCTTAATTCTAACCCCTTCCTCACCCCTATTATCATACCCCCATTGCCCTCCCTTTCTTACTCTCCCTCTTTGTCCACTGCTTCTCCCACACATACCCTTTTGGCAGCATATTCCTCACCCCCTCCCAGTCTTTCTCCTCTACCCATGTCTCACACAATACCATCACCTCCCATTCTTCCAACCCTTTCCAGAATTCTTCGTCCTTATTTTTTACCCCTGCAACATTCCAAAATGCCACCTTAGTTCTTCCTTCCCTTTCCTCATCTCCCCCTAACCACTCTCCCCTCCTCCCTCCCCCCTTCCCGTTTCCCTGTTCCTCCATCCATTTCTCGCCCACTTCGTCCCACCTCTTCATCCTCCCGTTCACCCACATTTTCATGTATCCTATCTGCACATTATTCCCCCTCCTCCTCTCTTCCTCCGCCTCTCTTTCCATCTTCCACCTCCCTCTTCTCTCTTCCTCCGTGAGGTCGTCCTCAATCCTCTCTTTCCCTGTCCTTAACTTTTTCCTTGCCTCCATTACCTTCTTCTTCTCTTCCCTTCCCGCCAGTTTTACTAGCACCATCCCTCTTCTATCGCCTCCCGTTCTTCCTATCTTTGTCACCTCCTTTACACCCCCCTCATCCAGTCCCATCCTTCCCCATAGCTTCTTCACCCCCTCCTCCACTTCCCTTCCTTCTGACCCCAATCACACATTGTTCCTTCTGCTCTCTCTCTCCTTCTTATCCTGATTTACCTCCACCCTTCTCAGCCTCAGTCTCCATTCCTCCACCTGTCCTTCCTCTATCACCTCCCTATCATCTCCTCCTCCCTTTTCCCATTTCTCTACCTTCTCCATCACTTCCACCATTCTCCTATCCCTTCCTTCCAACCTCTTTAACTTTTCCTCTATTCCTTCCCTCCTTGCCTTCTCTTCCTTCATCCACTCTTCCCACCTCCTTCTTTCCCCTCTCCATTCGTCCTCTACCCTTCTTCTTTCTTTCCTTTCTTTCCTCATCTCCTCTTTCATCTCCCTTATCTCCCTTACCAACTCCATCAACATTCCTTCCATCCCCCCTCCCTCCTGCTCCACCCCCCTTCTCCCCTTTTCACCGGCGACCTTACTGTTTTCCCGCTCCTCTTAAACCCTACCCTTCCCTCCCCCTCCATCGTCCCCACCTCCTCCTCTCTCCCTCTTTTTTTTCCCCAATAACTCTCTAAACTGCCCACACTGCTCCCCACACTACTACCACTGTCCTTCCTACACCTTTCCCTTCCCCCTTCCCTCCCCTTGTCCTTGTCCATCTCCCTCCCTTTACTCTTCTCTGCCCCCATTTGCTCTTCTTCCTCATTCCCCCCCCACCCCAATTCCACCCCTATTCCCTTTCATCATACTCCCAACTCTTTTACCTGATTCAAAAATTCCCGCCTTCCTTACCTACACCTCTACCTCCTTTCCTCTCCTACAGATGTCACCTCTTACCGCTCTCCTTGCTTTTTCCCGCTCACTTCTCCCTCCTCTCTCACCTAACCTCCAATTCTTCCCTTATCCCTCCTCTTACCCTTTCACCCTCACTCCTAGCCCTTCCCCTCTTATCTCCGCCCTCTCCACACCTCTCCCTCAACCACCACACTCGCACTCTATTCTTCCTTTCACCTCCTTACCACACTTTCTCTATCCTCTATCCACACCCACTTGCCACACTCGTTTCACTCACCGCGACCGGAAACGGAAGTCCTAAATGGAACATAAAATTAAATCAATATAACGGAACGCAAGATAATTACGTAACGACGTACTAGTCGGTATTAATGAATGATGTTCGTTTTCGGTTTGACGCTAAGTCGGTGTAACAAAACGTAAGATTAACGAAAATAACGCTTAGTCGATAAAGGTAAAACAGCACATAAGATCGTTTGACGCTCTCGGTATAGAATAGTTAGAACTGAGGCGTTAATTAATATAAAAGATATACTATAAAGGTACGATACTAAATCGTTAATTGAACATGAAGTCTCGACACGAAGTCGGTATAATGTATAATACAAGAAATGACGCTTCGGTCGATTTAGAATGTTAAGTTGAGAAATTGAGAGGATTCCGTCTCTCGGAGTTGTAATGGCTTCCTGTTGCCAGCTGGCCCACGCTTTCTAGGATGAAAGCTGAGGGGCTGTCTAAAGCGGTCTCAGTTGTAGATACCATGTGGCTCTGGGGCCAATTAAAGCGGCCAGAGATGGAAGCCGAGGAGCTAATTAACCCTTATGTCAATACCCGGGTATCCGCGTACCCACCTGAGCATGTATTGTGAAAATTTTAAATGTTGCCATGAAAATTTCTTTATACCCGCCCGGATCGTCGCAATTTGACCCTTTTACTATCAGAATATGCATTGACCTTTCATTTTCAAGATCCGAAAGTAAAAAAATTATCATCCTTAAGCTTACCTACTTGATTTCAATACCCGGGGTACCCGGGTATCCACCTATACAAATATGAGCTTTACCTGCAGTTTTTGAATAAATTAATTGATAAATAATTAATATGAGTACAGGGGCGGTTTAATAAATAAAAACGATTGTGTATATAATTAAAAAATATGAAAAATATTTATTTATGAACATTCTCTACATTTTGTAATCGTTACTGCGTGTTCATCGCAAACAGGGTTTTTACACTGCACACAGGATTTCCTTGTCTTCTTACATTTTTTTTGCATCTCTGTAGCACAAATGACACGAACCTGTCATGACTTTTCTGCCTGTTTTGTCTGTAGCAGGTGTGGAGCCAAACGGAATCACAGGAGGATTCACCTGTTTTCCAAGGACGCTCTCAATCGCTAACTTCGTTGAGTAGTTTCTTATGATCTGCGAATTTTCAAAGTGATCTTCAACAATGGGTGTGGCGAGCTCTTCGCTCAGTTGACGCAAAAATAAGCGACGTTGATTCGTCTTCTTTTTTATTATTTTATTATTTTCATAATAGATAATATTACGAAGCAAGGGCGGCAACGTCCAAAATATTGAAAAATAAAGCTAGTGGCCACCTGCTTGTACGGCGGTACGTTGTATATCTCCCTACCATTTGGTCCATTGTATCGACGCCAGCCTTGTACTTATTATAGAATAATATCATCTCTGGCTTTCTCTTTGCATCATTCCCCACTGCCATAACCGAGTGCATTGTCGACAATACAATTACCACATTATTTTTCTTGGGTACACACGAGCATAGAGTTGCTTTCTCGTGAAAACCAAACAGCGTCGAACATTCTTCCCTTGTTTTCACTGGAGCCATTGCGTTGGGAATATAGTGTTTATTTTTTTTTCAAAGTGCCAACGATGGGTAATTTCCACGACAATAAATGTTTGGCAAGGGGTAACGTTGTGAAGAAATTGTCCATAGATATATTTCTTCCGCCTCCTTTATGCGGCGCCGCAAGCTTCTTCACAACTCTTTCTCCTTGGTTCGTCTCACGAACATTTCCAGTCTTCCCGGTGTAAATTATTCCGTTTAGCGGATAGGCGTTTTCAGCATCACAAATCCACCATATTTTTATGCCATACTCTGCTGGCTTAGATGGAATGTACTGAGTGAACTTGGTGCGTCCTCGGAAAGGATATAGTTGTTCATCGATGGTTAAATTTTCCGTTGGCCGGTACATTTTTGATAAATTTGCATTGAGCATGTTCCAGATGTCACGTATTGGAGCAGCTTTATCTTCACGCGCACGTTCACGACGGGCATTCCAATTATCAAATCGGATGAAACGCAAAATATTCCAGAAACGATTCAAACCCATCGTTGCTCGATACAGGGGAAACGAAAACGATTTCCACATTTGAGTTGTATGATCTATATTAGAATTATTTGCTCCCGCACAAAGTAAAATTCCTAAAAACGCATACATTTCCCGGGGTTTTAAATCTTTCCACACGAGCGGCGACCGTTCCGGGTTTTTGTTATTGTACTCTTGGTACACTTTTGCTGCCTTTTTATGGGTACAACGAACTATGATGTCTATTATTTCATTTGACAAAATTTTCTTGAAAGTATCGCAGATAGATAGAGTTTCCGTGCTTCTATGTGGGCCACTTCTTTGACGTACAATATTGTGAGCTGCAGCTTGGTGTTGAGGTAACGGTGTTCTTCTCCATACCGTTTTGTCTTTTGCTACAAAAATGCTTTCGGTTTCCTCTCCAGCAGCCGCATGTACTTCTTCGTCCTGTTCTTGGGCCTCGTTTTCACTCTCATCGCTCTCTTCGCTCTCGACTTGGGTCTGTACGTCCTCCTCTGCTTCTCCACCTTCATATTGTTCTTGAACAATTTCGCTATCGCCTGCCTCTCGAGTTGACTCTCCTTCTTCAGATTGATTTCTAGTTTCACCGTATCCGTATTTATCGCTGTCAGAATCTTCTACGGTTTGGGATCGATTTTGTTCAGGAACCCAATCCTCGTCGTCGCTTTCTGACGGCTGGTAACTCTCTACATCTGACTCATCTAATAAATTTTTCAAATCAATTCATGAAACAAATGCAAAGTACAAACATTGCAAATTACACACTGTCGAAAGCAATTATACTGACAAAAATACGTATAAAAATGTTTTTTCTATCTTACCTAGCAAACTCAGCTCGTGATAATTCTTCCATTACTCTCACGCACTTAATTTTCACAGTTATTGTATAAAGCACACTATTATCTCCGTTACTCGCGTGACTTGAATACTGCGTCGCTAATTAGTAATTCGCTTGTTTGAAATTTAGGAAACAGAACGTTCCAGATCAACGATTCTAGAGTAAGTGCCGTGAGGTTCATCACAGTCCTCTTATCAGAAGGCACCCCCGCCTTTTCCACTCTGTGACCAGATCCTTTAGAAACAAAGCCCTTATTCATTAGCAATACGGCGACGGGCCGCTTGTTATTCCCAAACTCTCTCTTTCTCTAAACACCGTCAGGTCACACCCGATAGCTACGCGACCTCTTGAGATCGCTAACCGTCGTATGACGCCCACCCACGACGGTGCATGGCTTATGTCAGGAAAGCGAAACAGTTGCGTTATGGCCCCTAATTATTATCGAATTCCAATTTTCAAGCAGCCGTAGTTCGGTTGCACCCGAAACCGGCCCTGTGGCTATAAGGCAAACCCGCTTCCAGGCCCATTTGGTATAAGTTGGATGTATGGATTGAGTGTTTAAAGTCGCGAGCTTTCCTAAGTTTATCTCCAGGAAGATAAAATCGGTCGGGGAAATCTTTAACTAAATTGGTGACGAAATCTAGTTCCTCCTTGTTCAAATGTTTAGTGTTTAGGGCTTCTAAGATTTTTTGTATTCTATTTTCGTTGGTTTTGAATTTTGACGGGTGTTCTTCAGCTGGGTGAAAATCTTCGTCTGATGACCCGAAGATATCAAATGGTTCTAATGTTTGTGGTTCTATCTCTACTTCTAGGGGTACATCGCTGGTATTTGTTGCCATAACGTAGCATTTTCCTTTATTGTTTCTCACGACTGCTTCCCCTATGTAAAGATGGTCGAGGGTCTTGATACGCGGTAAATATCCTTCCTTAATCCTCGAGTTTGTTATTGTTATAGCAATCTGTTGCGACGTCCTAGGTTCGATACGATGTTTGGTCGACGTCGGTAGTTCTTTCGTTTGAGGTAGGTCTTGATAATTTGAAAAATGTAAAGGTCGGGTTGGTTTGTTCTTTATCACCAAAGTCCCATGATAATAGGAAATTTCGGCTTCCTCCTGTTTTAAGAATGGGTTTCCTATAAGTCCATCTGCTTCTATTGCAAGCTCTTTTACCACATAGAAAAGTGCGGGAGCTTCGTGGATATGAAGAATTGTTGTTCCTAGAGTATGAATTGGTTTAGTAGTAATTCCGGTTAATTCGATTTCTTCTCGAGAGTTTATCGCGGCTTTTTCTCCCAGGGCGCTAATGACTATTAAATTAACGGATGCTCCACCATCGATTAAGAATTCTCCCGTTCCTGACTCCAGTTCTGGAACCTTGATTTTGATACGTGGGGCAGGTGCTTCCTTGATGAGGGTTCCTCTTCGAAGCGGACTGTTCTTTGGCGAACTTCTTTGTTTCCGCTGATCGTGTCGCCTATACGTTGAGCGCGATCTAAGTTTAAAGACTTGTTTGATTCGACAGACGAATCTCGCGAGTCTCGTTGATATCTCGGATTACGCGGATGTTTCCTACAGGATTTTCCGTCGTGTCCGGTTATACCGCAATGCCAACAATACAAACTTGGCTTGCGATCTTTATCGTGATTTTTTAAAATGGAATATTGTTTTTCTCCATCATCTGGATACGATGAGTCGGAGCGATAAGAAGGGGATTTCGAAGGGCTCCTATGACGCAAAGTCCAGGCCGTCGTGCGTGTCCGTCCTTCTCGTTCCTCTTCAAAACCAGATGTTCTTGTAGACCGATCCCTGTTCTGGTCGTATCTACTCGGAGAGTGTGGGTACGACACTTCGCGGTCGTGGTGGCGTGAATCTTCAGCGTAATGGTCTCGACGAGACCACCTGGAGGGTGATTCATTACGGGGCGACTGACGCCGATTCCTTAATTTTCTGTCTATCTGTAGCACGGCGTCGTAAGCTTGTTCAAGTGTTTTGATGTCTTGAATCTGAGCCGACACTTTCCAGGAAATTCGATCCGGTAAACCATCAATGAAGTTTTCCTTAACGTCTTTTTCCATTTCTTTGACGAAATCTTCAGCGTGATCCAGATACCTTTCTCGAATAGCTCCGCGCGCACAATAAACGAGATGGCTAGTCCTGTCGACGTACTGTCGCAGACTTTCTCCTTCGCGAAAGCTTAGTTTCGCGATTTCGACTTGAAAATCTGACAAACTTCTACCGGGCGCGAATCTCTTTTTCAAATGTTGGACTAATGTCTTAACAGAGTTGAATTTATGTTCTAACGTGCACCTGCGTGCCAGACCGATTAGTTTCGTTAGTATTATCGCAAGATACTCGGCTTCCGTACCCTCAGGAATCAAAGTTAACCCGTCTTCCACATTTTGTGCAAAGCGTGTCAGGGGTGGACTTTCACCGTCGAAGATTGGAATTGACATGGTAATGTTCTGTATACATGTCCGTTGTGTCAAGAGTGACATTGAGTTTGCAATTGAAACTGTCAGGTTCATAATGTCGTTAGAAGAGACGTTTGCCTGTGTGCTTGTCATTTTGAAAATTACTAAGTGACTTAACTAGAGAAAACTAGTATATTGTCGATACTAAATTACGAGTGATTTTAACGTATTTAAAAACCCAAATTTTACGGCGATTCTAATGCAGTAACATCCCACCGCTGTCACCAGTTCTGTTACGAGCCGAGGCTGCGGCAACGCGAGAGGCTGCGGCAACGCGAGAGGCCGGCGAGAAGAGTATTTCCAAAGGAATACGGTTTATGAGTTTGTTAGTTAGAGTCCGGACGAACCTGATGCGAAATCAGGGAGCCGCAGGAGGGTGAAACGGCGTGAACGAACCCGATGCGAAATCGGGGAGTCACTAGGATGAAGTTCACAGACGAACCTGGTGCGAAACCAGGGAGCTGTTAGGAGGTTGGATTATTCACAGACGCACCTGGTGCGAAACCAGGAAGCTGTAGGATACGGACGAACCTGATGCAAAATCAGGGAGCCGTAGGAGGGGTGAGGTTTCGTGGACGAACCCGATGCGAAATCGAGGAGCTACTGGATTGGAGAAGATTCCTTGTTTTGGTGAAAGGTTTGCGAACGAACCTGATGTGAAATCAGGGAGTCGCGGGAAATGTTAGTGATGCCTCGTAACTCTTAATTAAAGTTTGATACAACTCGAGCGGTAAAGTTGTATCAGTGGGCGAGTGCTACTAATATTATAAGGATCGCTGGGTAAGAGATGGGTTTAACGAATCTACTCGATTTACAACGTAAACACCATTCGTATATTCAATAACTAATTATTGTACAAATGTAAGTGTCGCGATTAAATAATTAAATAGTGTGTAATTACCAATAGTTGCACAGTGTTAACGCACTGGCGATGCAGGGCGTAAGAGTGGCTATTTCAAAGTGCCAAATAGAATATAAACCGGACTCGCGGATTCTATGAGGTTAACTTTTTATTCGGAAGGGGACACGAGCCCGATCTTACTGGATTTTAACCAACTCTGTGCGAGCGTGACACGACGTTACTCTACGCGTGACTGTACTGCTTTGAACCGACGAGGGTTGAAACCAAAGGGTTTATATAGTCCCAAAAATGAGTGGGGATTCGTTAGGAATCTCCATATAAGGAAATCCTTCGGGGTCGTCGTCGTGTCACTCCCGTTCTCACGGTCGAAATCCAGCTGGTCGGGATCTTGACTTCCATTAGTGGTGTGTGATAAGCGAAAGGATTTTAGGGCGTTTTCCCTTCGCAGACGCGAGCTCGAAAAATGGTTGAGAGCGGCGTATGGGAAAATTCCACATACGTAACAAGCATATGAAAAATCAAATAAATCACAAAAAATAGAAGATAATAATAATTAGAATATAAAAAAAGATGTGAAATCAAAATGAGCTGCAAGTACATAAAGGTGCTTTCAGTCAAATACTTAGCGTGGCGTGGCAAGGTATTCTCAGATCAGTACCCATACCTTCCCTCTCGTAGGCTTTCAGATAATTTGTCAATTTAAAAATCTGACAATATGAGTACACTTTCATTATTTTGTGTTTTTAAATAATTCTTATTCATTGACATCTTGACCTTACCTGGCCACGCCAAGTACTTGACTGAAAGCACCTTTATGTACTTGCAGCTCATTTTGATTTCACATCTTTTTTTATATTCTAATTATTATTATCTTCTATTTTTTGTAATTTATTTGATTTTTCATTTACTTGGCGTAAGTTTTTTACTTTTTTGAAGTTTTTTATGGGGATCTCAAAATTGTATTCTTTTTACAAAGATAATTTGCATAGGGAATGACTTCAGATAATTTTCAATATTATAAATTATTATTATATTATTAATTGATGACTGGATAATTTTTTCATTCTCTCGGGTTTATTTTTTTTTAAATATATTTTATTGTCACCCAAACTACGCACGCCTGCAAAGCTTCAAGACAATTGAGTTCGTGAAATTGGTTTAAATTTGAATTTTCAGATATAAAGCAAGCATACAAGAAGGAAACAGAGGATCGAAGCTGAATAAAATTGTTTAATTAATATAATAATAATAATAATAATAATACTATGTTCCAATAAATTTTTTTCTCTGACGTAGATCACACTGCATCACCTTCTGCTTCGATTATCTGTAAATATATAAAATCCACATTTTAGATATTTTAGTTACAACTTAACGTAGAACTTATATAGAAATAGAGTGGCATTTTGCTATAGTAAGTGTAGAGACTACAAAATGTGTCCGAAGGAGGTGAGAACATATGGCAGAAAGTCTTATTGGAGGAAATTTAAATGCTAATGGTAATTTAGCAAAAATGAACAAAGAGATCCAATATTTTTAACGCACAATTTATTGGTGTTGGAATAAAATTAATTTAGTATGTTTATTGGTGAACTGAAATATGGTTAATGGGAAACTAATAAAATTAATGAATAGCGTGCCAACTACTCAATATTTTAAAGTATTACGAATGTCTTTGTAAATGATTGAAAAGAATCAAGGGACATGTGTTATCAACGTACTTTCTTCACTAATATGAATTGCTCTACATTGCAAGCAGTCCGCCATAATTTTCTTAATTCTTAATGCTATGTCTTTTGACAAATTTTGTCGATTTACCTTATTTAACAAAAGGTATAGCCGGTTAAGATGGTCAAATGTGCCCTTGAACCGAATTCGACTCACGATGAATCATTCGAAAGCTTATTAAAAAAGAAACATTTGTGGCAATTTTCAACTTTGTATCTCGACCCGGAGGGTAGTAAAGGGTAAAAATAGAAAATCAGGTTTTTGCCGAATTTCTCCTATACTAGGGGATGAAAATTTTTGAAAAAAATCAGAGGCATTTCTGTTATCGGGGCACATATTAGAGAATTGTTTCAGATTTTCAGAAAAAACGCTAAATGTTTGGGATTCATGTGGTTCCGCACACGGCCGCACTCATTCTCACCGCAGCACCTCTCAGACTCAGGTTGGCTACGCTGATCGACGATCGATCCACCAATCAGCGATGTGGACGGACGATCGATCCTCCAATCAGCCGCCTTCGATCAACCAATCAGCGCGCCTCATCGAACGGTTCTGGATCGTTCGAGAAGACGCTGAACCGGAAATCAACCTTCTTGTTTAGCATTCTTGTTCACGTAGCGTGCGGATAAAGACGTGTCGCGTGCAATTTAGTTCATTTTCGAGTACAATCTCAATAGTCAATATTATTTTCATTGTTCTCAAAAGTTACTCTCAACGCTTATTGCTCACATTCTCACCCTCACTCAACGAGTGATTTAATATACGTTCACTCGCGATCAATTGTGAATCGTGGTGTGTGCGTGGACACGTGATCTAATCTCAACGCTCATTGCTCACAGTCTCACCCACACTCAACGAGTGATTCAATTCTCACCCTCACTCAACGAGTGATTTAATAAACTGACTCATCTCATTTTAAGTGTTGTGTTGTGTGCACCTTTTCACCGCCGCTCCTAACCTCAATTGCATCCAGCGCGCTCAGCCATAAAAAAACTCAAACACTAAAAAATGCTGAAAAATGCCGGTTGTGTATCGATGCAGTCTTGGCACTATAATTATATTTCTACTGTAAGTACGTATCATTGTTACTATTGTCCTGAATTTTTGTCAGATTTTTCAATTTGGTGCGCCGCAGTTAAAGAAATTAAAAACCGATTTTTTCGTCGTTTTTTCCGTGTCAGAGTAACTTATACGTCGAATTGCTTCATGAAATAAGTGTTTTATGCGATCTTCAATGTTTATACGTACAACAAAACATCATAGGAATTAAAAAAACTGAAAAACCGAATAATTTGAAAGTATGTTATGCGCCGTACATTGTAAAGTATCTAGCGTATCTTCCAACGGCGTCGGTGGCGCAGCGGTAAAGTGTCGAGCTGCTATACCGCTGCAAACTTTTTAAACGTAGGTTCGAGCCTCGAACTTTCCAAGTCCCCCCCTTAGGCTAATTTTTTTTTTTTTTCGTTAATTACATATATTTCCTAACACGTCACAATGATCAATATTTATTTTCAAATGTTTTAAGAATATTTGAAAAACATATTAACCTGAAATATACGTAAATATGAGTTTGGACTGCTTGTTATGCCGCCGTTTCTCTTGTCAAGTATCCTGTCAATTACGGCATTGTTTAACAATTCCTACATTATATTAATATGTGAAATTGGTTTTCAAATCTCTTACCTTTAACAATTATGGATGGATAGCAATAAAAATCGTTGTGAATGTGCAAATGGTAACCGCACCGTCGTGTGCTGTTCACACATAGCTGCAATAATTTATTACTTATCGCATGCTCGGTACCTTTCAAAAATTGTAAGACCTGCAGAAATTCTTAGCAAAATATTCAACAGTGAACACGTGACACCAGTAATTAACGAAGACAGCGATGACGATTGAATACATCAGACACGATTTTTGTTGCTATCCATCCATAATTGTTAAAGGTAAGAGATTTGAAAACCAATTTCACATATTAATATAATGTAGGAATTGTTAAACAATGCCGTAAATGACAGGATACTTGACAAGAGAAACGGCGGCATAACAAGCAGTCCAAACTCATATTTACGTATATTTCAGGTTAATATGTTTTTCAAATATTCTTAAAACATTTGAAAATAAATATTGATCATTGTGACGTGTTAGGAAATATATGTAATTAACGAAAAAAAAAAATTAGCCTAAGGGGGGGACTTGGAAAGTTCGAGGCTCGAACCTACGTTTAAAAAGTTTGCAGCGGTATAGCAGCTCGACACTTTACCGCTGCGCCACCGACGCCGTTGGAAGATACGCTAGATACTTTACAATGTACGGCGCATAACATACTTTCAAATTATTCGGTTTTTCAGTTTTTTTAATTCCTATGATGTTTTGTTGTACGTATAAACATTGAAGATCGCATAAAACACTTATTTCATGAAGCAATTCGACGTATAAGTTACTCTGACACGGAAAAAACGACGAAAAAATCGGTTTTTAATTTCTTTAACTGCGGCGCACTAAATTGAAAAATCTGAAAAAAAAATCAGGACAATAGTAACAATGATACGTACTTACAGTAAAAATATAATTATAGTGCCAAGACTGCATCGATACACAACCGGCATTTTTCAGCATTTTTTAGCGTTTTTTATTTTTCGCAGCTAGGTTTTTCAATTTAAAAATCTGAAACAATTCTCTAATATGTGCCCCGATAACAGAAATGCCTCTGATTTTTTTCAAAAATTTTCATCCCCTAGTATAGGAGAAATTCGGCAAAAACCTGATTTTCTATTTTTACCCTTTACTACCCTCCGGGTCGAGATACAAAGTTGAAAATTGCCACAAATGTTTCTTTTTTAATAAGCTTTCGAATGATTCATCGTGAGTCGAATTCGGTTCAAGGGCACATTTGACCATCTTAACCGGCTATACCCTTTCCAGAAACTTGTGCGAAAGAAGGTGCTTCTCTGTCTATCGTAGTAAATATTTTTCCTGTTAAAAACTTTTTCGGACAATTTCCAAGCCTGTGCATCCCCTTCATTTCTATTCAAGCCTATGCGTCTCCTTCATTTCTATAAGCTTTACATAAAAACTCTAAATTAAAAATAGTTTGCTGGTATAAATATATCTAGCAATTCAAATGCAATGCAATTTGGTACAATATATTATTTTGTACATGCATGGTACAAATTTCCAGAAACTTATGCGAAAGAAGATGCTTCCCTGTTGAACCTTCTCCGGACAACTTCCAAGTCTGCGACTCTACATAAAAAATCTATAAAAAAAATTTGGCGACATACCTTGTTAATTGAGACAATAATTCAGTCTCCTATTTAGTGTAACAAACTCGTAACATTTCAAATTTGGACAACTTACATTATTTGATTGACACTTGGCAGGTTAAGATTAATTCACACTTGGTAGGTTATAATTCAATAGTATATAGGTATGTACAATGACGGACGACGATCCCTGCCGAATAATCCCGAGAGTCGACGAACGAAGAACGAAACATATGTTGGTTTCTTGTTGGCTGAAGGTGTGCGTGTAACGCGTATACGTATTATGTTGGACGAACATTTTCTTGGAGAAGAAGAAGAAGAAGAAATCTTACTGTTTCTGACAGATCTATGACATGATATTACGATATCTCTGTCATGCATGGACCGATTTTATTGAATTTGGTCTTATTCGAAAGCTTATATGCGGTTTACTTAAGAAAAATGCCCTTAAATTCAAAAAATATTGCAGGAGTGATGAGATATTAATGAAATAAGTTTCAGGTTAGGTTGGATTAGCCGGGCGTCGAGTAAATGATAGCGATAGCGACAGTCGACATATACAGGGTGTCGAAACATGTACTTGGCGTCGAGACGCTACCGCGTCTCTAGATAATGGGCTCCGTAACTCGTGATGGTCTCCTATTTCTAAAACTAGCTCGCATTTGCCGAGTATAATGCCAAGGAGTAGTATGTCTAGGAGAGTTGTAACCATGGTCCTCTGAGGGGACCGCGGGCGCGGGATAGTGCGGTGGGGAAAACTTTAGGCGCGGGAGGAGCGGGGAGTGGAAGACTGGCTGCGCGCGCACGAGCCGCGGAGTGGAGGAAGCCCTAATCATGGAGGGAATTGATCCAGACCAAACCGCCGTGGAGGCCTCTGGAGACCCCGCCCACCCCCGAAAATTTTTCAGACCTGGCCCACACCGATCAGCAAACTGCCAGGCAGCAGACAGACATTTTTCCCAAGCGCAGAGAAATAATAATTTTTATCAGAAATTGTTTCCGGCGATGTCGGGAAAGATCAACGTTTTACAAACCATATATTCGGGGCGGGAAAAAGAGAGTATTACTTACTGGCACAAGCACAGTTATTTTAAAGCTAAATTGGGAGAGGGAAAGAGACAGCACTACATAGTGGTACAATCACATGCATTCTAACGCTAACAGTATTTCAAAATGTTTTTCAATCTTAATATCGCAGCGTATCACGCGATCGTGTGTAATTTGAGTCCTCTGGAGCAGCCGTGCGGGATGACGTGATTTTGCAGCGCGAAGAAGGCGCGTATCATAGAATTATGCGGCGTCAACAGAATTTTTTTTCCAAACAAACAGACACTTTTTCCCTAACGCAGAGAAATAATAATTTCGCGAATAAACGATCCAGCGA
This sequence comes from Andrena camellia, assembly GCA_029448645.1. Taxonomy (NCBI): domain Eukaryota; kingdom Metazoa; phylum Arthropoda; class Insecta; order Hymenoptera; family Andrenidae; genus Andrena; species Andrena camellia. The sequence continues at coordinate 41,532,510 of CM055678.1, read as the reverse complement.
ACCATTCTGTAGCAAACAGACATATTTTTTCCAAGCCAATATGTAGCAAGCATTCTAAAGTTAAAATTTTTCAAAATGTTTTTGATCTTAACGTCGTAGCGTATCGCGCGATCACGCGTAATTTGAATCCCCTAGCAAAGCTGCGTGAGATGACACGGCGCGAAGAACGCGTGAACGAAATATAATACTTTCTTCGGAAACGTAGAATCTTAGCATTAGGTGGTGAGGAAAGAAGGAGGAAGGTGGGTAAATAAAATGGAAAAATAATATGTTTTAAATGATAATATATTGTTACAGTCAAAGAATATGAAAATAGAATAATAATAAAATAATTTAACATTTTTTCCTACGAGTATCAGCTACAATATCACTGATGGCACATGCTAGCAGTTCGCAATCTACAAGATAATCCTCGCAGTAATATTCACTATCACGTATAATTTTAGCAGCACTGGGCGTATCTAATGTTTCACAGGCAACACCTCTCTGTTGCAACACGTTAACAAAAGTTTTAAATTATAATTCTCGTCGAAATATTCACTATCACGTATGATTTTAGCAGCATGACGCGTATGTAATGTTTCGCAGGCAACATCGCTCTGTTGTAGCATGTTAACAAAATTTAAAAATTTCATCCGCATATCTTGTGCAGTTTCATACAACCGCAGATACACATAGGCTATACACAGATCAAGATTAAATAAAAATGTTACAGTATTCAGTTTGAAATACAGCGACATACTATCTAGTGTTATCTTTACAATCAGAGAATTATGGAAAGAATTATGCGGAGTCGATATAAATTGGTGAGGAGAGAAGGAGGTCTTATGCTACTGCATAAAAATTTAATTCTAGGTAAATAAAAAATCATAAACATTAATGAAATTAAAAATCTTATAAAATAATTCTTAAATACCCAGCTATAAAAATTAATGCAAATCTACCTCTCAAATACTTAGTATTAAACCCAGACACCAATTCTGATTCCCCCTCCACTAAATCGAACACCTTTTGATTTGGCTCAATTAATAATCTAATTAAAAACATTAAATAAATTGGAATTAAAATTAAAATAAATTTAATATAATATTGAAATTTACATGAATCCAATAATGAATAACTTTCAATTAATAAAATTACAGAAAATATTGTTAAAAATAAACTTACTTCATCAGAAACTGACTGTGAAATTGATCCAATCGTTCCCAATATTAAATAATTAGAATTTGAAGCCCAACCAACCATTACCACAGGGCGAACACCTATTCTTAATAAAGATAAAATTCTAATTTTTATTGAATATAGCAAAAAATAATTGATAAATTAAGTCCTTTCGTACAAAATTTATTAGATAATTATAGATAGAAAGAGATCTGGCTCACGTCGATCTGAACTCAAATCATGTAAAATATTAAAAGTCGAACAGGCTTAAAATTTAAACTCCGACAATTAAATTATATCTTAATTCAACATCGAGGTCGCAATCATCTTCATAACTGTAGGTAATCTAACAAAGGTGATAAACGGAACATGGAAGAAAGGGGACTATTCGGAAGAATGGAAAGAAGAAATAGTAAGACCGATGTTCAAAAAAAGGAGAAAGGGAAATGGTTAAGAACTATAGGGGCATAACTTTGATGGATACGAGTTATAAGATATACGCGGAAATTCTAAGGAGAAGATTATAAGAACAAATGGAAAATGGGATACCAAACGATACGCAGATGGGATTCGGGAAAGGGAGAGGAACAGTAGACGCAATAGTGATAGTAAAAACAGCTATAGATATAGAAACCTCAAAAGAAAGAGGGAAGCTATACCTGTTTTTCGCAGATATGAAGGATGCATTTGATAGATTGAAAAGGGAAGAAATTTGGAAAAGACTTTAAGAAGAAGGAGTAGACGAACAACTAAGAATAGGGATACGGGAAATGTACGACAGAACTATATGCACTTTAAGAGTGAAGAAGGAACTGATAGGAAAGTTTTTAACAGGAAAGGGTGTTAGACAAGGGTGCCCGTTAAGTCCGACACTTTTCAATGTCGCATTTGCAGACCTAGAAAAAAGAAATAAGGAAAGAACACGAAGGAGGTGTTGTAATAGGTAGAAGGAAATTTTGGACGTTAATGGTAAATAATGCATAGTGACTGAAACTGTGATAAAGAGATTCGAGAGATACATAAAGAAGAAAGGCTTAGAGTTAAATGTGCAAAAGTCTAAGATAATGATATGCAGGAGGAAGAAGAAAAGAGGAAAGATTCCGTTGGAATGAAGAAGAAATAGAAAGAGTAAGAGACCTGGAATATTTAGGTTATACAGTGAGAGAGAACAACGAAGATAATCACCATATGAAGAAGGTAGTTAGGATAGCGAATATGATACTAGGAAAAGTATGAGGGAGTGGAGAAAGTTTATTCAGAGATGACTTTGAAAGAAAAATGAAACTGTTTGATGCGCTAGTTAGAAATACCGTGGCGTATGGAGCAGAGATATGAGGATGGAGAAAAGATATGGGGGTGGAGAAGGTATGAGGAAATAGAAATATTGCAGGCGAAATACATACGGTGAATAATGAAATTGGAGAGATCAACACCAACATAGTGTCTGTTAAAAGAAACAGGAAGAGATGACACAGCAATTAAAATGGGAGTAAGGGCAATGAAGTGTGAAGAGAGGCTAATAGACTCGGAAGAAGGATCGATAAGATATGAATGTGGGAGAAGACTAATGACAGGAAATGAAGTAACGAAAGGGAAAGATTGAGAATCAAATTCTTGGACGGGAGAGGATGGTCAAATGAAGAATGGAAAAGAAGAAGATTAAATGGGGAAGAAGTGTGGACCAAAATAGAGCAGATAAGTAAAGACATCCAAGAACAAGAAAGAGAGATGAAAGTAAAAGAGTCAAAGTTCCTAAGAGAATTAAGAGAGGTGGCAAGGAAACCAGGAGATAAGCCGAAATACTTATGGGGAAAAAGAAAAAAAGGAGAGGATAATTAGAAAGGATAGGAAGATTCATACAGGGTAGTGAAACAAGGACATGCAAATATTGGCTAAAGAAAGAAGAAATGATATGTAGGCTTTGTAAGAAAGAGGAAGAAGCAGTGAAACACATGATTGAAGTATGTGAAGTAAGTGGAGAGAATGGCAGGAATTGGAAAGAGGTGATTAGAGAAGAAGGGAAAAACTTGGCTATTCTACAGGAGATAATAGGGAGAATGAAAAGGTGGGAAGAAGAGAAAAGTGATAAAAGAAGATTATGCAACATAGAATAGATTAGGAAACACTTGTAAAATAGAAAAAATTGTTAAGACACAGCAGGATACATTAGAAGGGTAGAACTTACACTGACACAATCACGGGAATGAAATGGAAAGAGTATATGATCGTTAAATTGTAACACGAAAGTGGGCAATAAATTAAATGAAATTATTATATTTTCTCTTTTTATATTGTATTTTTATATTTTTATATTTTTCTTTTTATTTTATATTTTTATATTCTATTTGTATAGGGAGAAATCAAAAATGTTGAGAATAGTGCGGTTTATTTACAGATAGAGAATTGGGGCGATACAATAGATACGTAACAGTTTCGGCGAATATTGTCGAAATAATACTGCTCTGTATAACCGAGGCCTCGGATCGGTCACGAGAGTGTAACTGTGTGCATGAGCGTATGTGAGGTGTTGTGTGGAAGAGTATGTATGTATGATATCGCGAAAAGTAAATAGGAAGTCCATCAGCTGTTCGAGAATGTTCTAGTTGTCTTGCGACTGATGTGAAGAAGAGAGGAGAGAGGGGGAGAGGGAGAGAGAGAGAAAGAGGGTGAGTGCGAGGGAGGGAGAGGGAGAGAGAGAGAGAGAGAGAGAGACAGACAGAGAGAGAGAGAGAGATGGTTCTGCCGAGACACTATTTATATTCTTCCTTTTTGTATTTCTATTTTTTCAATTAATATAACAATTGTTGTGCCCTGCGTGGTGGCTCGCAAGGCTGGTACGGGATCTGGCGTAATCGTGGGTTCGGGAGTGATTAAAGGATGAGAATCCACCAGGTGAACTACACCATATGTGTTTAAACTCAAAGACTAAGTCTTTATTCAGAAACAACTAAAACTAGACTGAGGTGTACAAGTAGGTTTTTAGCCGTGTTGCCCGGTCGAGGGTCGGATCTCGAGTCTGTCTATTAGCGGAGTCGAATTGGTTTTATATCCCTCTTGGGCGTGGTACGCGTTACCATGCCCGGTTGGCGTGGAGCGTTCGCATTTTGCTGATATTGTAGATTTGGTTGCTTAGCGGCTGTCTTAGCTTGGAAACGTCTCGAGCGTTTCATAACGAACGTAATATAATATGTATAATGTATGATACGCGTGCTTGGGCGTTGCCTGGGCACAACACAATATATAATGATTTTACATGTATTACAATCTATGTACTTGCCTGAAGACAATGCAGTGCAGTAGCACGACGAGACGCTAAGACGCGGACGGTCAAAAAACTAACACCCGCGTGGATAGGTCCCTACACGATTCAAAACACGCACGATAACAATAATTGCAGTGTAAAGGGTGACGAACAAGCTGCGTTCACGCGAACCGACTTAAACACTTTATAGAATGGGGCAGGAATATGGGGAAATGGTCGCAGTTTTAAAGGAAAGTAACGATACACTAACAATTATATAAAGATAAGAGAAAGAAAATTAATTTATTGGAAGAAGAGGGTAAATAAGCGCACAACTACGCGTCGCCGTTCTCATAGGCGGCCGCCAGGGCGCTCTCAAAAAGTGACCAAAGCCGAGGCCGCGGGGCGGCCCGACGAACAGGTCCCCGTAACGCCCTACAACAAACACCAGACGCGAAAACAGTTAATTTTGAACAATGGAAAAACGATCAAAACATAAGTAACGGAAAACTCACCAAATAGGGACCGCACACCCAACGCATCCACATCGTCCAGCCACTCGGCGTTTTCGGCCTCAAATTTCCGCCGCGCTGCACGATACTCGCACACGGCTCGCCGGTATTTAATGTTTATGTAACCTGGCGGGGCCGGGAAGTCCAAACTCTAGAAAAGATAACGAACGTTAAATCCATGCTCACTCCCGCGAAAACGCGAAAACGCTAACGAACTTGCACTTACCGTACCAGCAAAAACATCGCGCGCTCCCGCAGAATAGTCAACAGAGTCAATATTGCGACTCGCAGAGAAATAAGAAGTGACCAAGAAAATCGAATACTTACTCCAACAGACAGCCAGCATTACTCAATTTCGAGAGGCAGTAGACGAACACCTCATACTAATAAACAGCATCGCAGAAACACTATTGCGCGACACGCAAGACTTATTAGAATTCATTATGGATATAAAGAAAGGAGTCCTAAACCCACGATTAATAGCACCAGCAAAAATCATAACGTATCTCACTTTCGCACTCTCACATATTCCGAGAGGACTAGACTTCCCAATCGGAATAAAATTAGAAAACATGCTGCCATTATCGAAATTCTTAAGCTCTCCGCATTTTCGGATACCAAATCAATTACAATCAATTACTGTAGTACTAGATATTCCATTGTTAAACGCGAAAAATGCAAATTGAGCAAAGTACACCTGGTACCCACGAAGATAAACGAATCGTTCTACGCGTAAAGAACCCCTCGACTCATACGTAGTACTTGACATGTCGGTGTAAGATTACATACAACTAAGCAAACAGGACCTAACAAAATGTCAGACAATAAACGATCTGTACCTCTGCACCTCTAATCACCCAAATGTTCAAAGCGATACCATGCGGACCGTGCGATGTAGAGTTGTACACAAAATTAACAAAAACCCCAAACAATTGCAAAATGCGTATTATGACAATGAATCACACGATCCAGATAGAATTACAACCAGGCACGAGGATTTATATCGCGCCGAAACCGATACAACCAGCAGTAATTTGCGACGACAAGAGCACAAATATGTATAACATTAAGGATACTGGTATAATAACAATAACAATAAGAAACAAATGTACAATCACTACCGCCGAATTCACAATAGAAACTGGAAAACAATACCGAATAGAAAAACATAGTACTACTTACCTGGCTACAATTTGTCTTTAGATGAAATTACACTTTCACAGACCACTGTAAATTCGTACCGAAACATAAATTTCGAGCACAAAAGGATAATCAAAACACCCGGAAGAATTAAATAAAATTAGCAAACAAACTAGAAGACTTACAAAACGATTTAGAAAGAACCCGAAATTATACCAACCGAGTATCACTATTGCTTCTTTACATTATCCACAATAACGGGATTTATCACATGAGGACCTATGCCTAAAGTTGCATACGTTGCGAAGTAGGATGCCTTTGCTCTTCATCTTCTTCTTCACTGACCATCCACTTTCTCCTTGCACTCATCTTCTTCGAATTCTTCACAGATCATCCCCTCCTTCTTTGGACTCGTCATTTGTCTAGACCATATCACTTGAATGTGTATCAAACATCTATCGTACCACTCTAAACGTGTATCAAACGTCTATCGTACCACTCTGAGCGTGTATCAAACATCTATCGTACCACTCTGAACGTGTATCAAACATCTATCGTACCACTCTGAACGTGTATCAAACATCTATCGTACCACTTTGAACGTGTATCAAACGTCTATCGTACCACTCTCAACCTGTATTAAACATCTATCGTACCACTTGGAACGTGTATCGAACGTCTATCGTACCACTCGGAACGTGTACCGAACGTCTGTGGTTACTTTTCTGAAGGTCACCCCCTCCATCGTTTAGGCCGGACATGTATTGAATCCCTTCCCTCGCTTAGTTCTGAAAAAATTTCAGACGTAACCCACTGCAGTAATTTTTTCAGAACTAACCAAGGGAAGGGATTCAATACATGTCCGGCCTAAACGATGGAGGGGGTGATCTTCAGAAAAGTAACCACAGACGTTCGGTACACGTTCAGAGTGGTACGATAGACGTTCGATACACGTTCCGAGTGGTACGATAGATATTTGATACAAATTCAAGAGACATGGTCTAGTCAAATGATGAGTCCAAAGAAGGAGAGGATGATCTGTAAAGAATTCGAAGAAGATGAGTGCAAGGAGGAAGCAGATGGTCAGTGAAGAAGAAGGTGAAGAACAATATGTGGAAAATGTTTACGCTCAATGGAACATATAGATGAACCGATGCGCTACCGCGTCTACTTGCAGAGTATAATGCACGAAAACATAGAACCATCAGAATGCGTCCTTGCGATGTTACCCCTGCGATCGCCGATAAGCTGCTGGCCACCGTATACCGCAACATAAAGATCGCTGCTCCAGCGAAATTCAAGTTGGGCGAGTTTGTGCGCGTGAGCAGATTTAAAACCATCTTCGATAAAGGCTGTACGCCGAATTGGACAACGGAGATGTTCAAGATAGCCAAAGTACAGGCAACTAATCCTGCAACGTATTTGCTCCTCGATTCCTGTGGAAAACCTGTTGCCGGAGGATTCTATGAACATGAACTGCAGCGCGTCACCGATCCTGATGTGTATCTAGTGGAAAATGTGTTGCGTAGGAAGGGGGATAAGGTATACGTCAAGTGGCTGGGGTTTGATAAATCACACAATTCGTGGATAAATAAAAATAATGTATTGTAAAAATAAATACATGGTTCAATAAATACAATTATACATATACATGTGTGTGAACAACATCCTACTTTGCAATGTATTCAACTTCAAGCGTGGGCCCCCATGTGATAAATCCCGTTATTGTGGATAGTGTAAAGAAGCAATAGTGATACTCGGTTGGTATAATTTCGGGTTTTTTCCTAAATCGTTTTGTATGTCTTCTAATTTGTTTGCTAACTTTATTTAATTCTTCCCGGTGTGTTTGATTATCCTTTTAAGCTCGAAATTTGTGTTTCGGTACGAATATACAGTGGTCTGAGGAAATATAATTTCATCTAATGACAAATTGTAACCAGGTAAGTAGTTCCATGTTTTTTCTATTCCGTATTGTTTTACAGTTTCTATTGTGAATTCGGTGGTAGTGATTATACATTTGTTTCTTATTGTTATTATACCAGAATTCTTAATGCTATACATATGTGTGCTCTTGTCGTCGCAAGTTGCTGCTAGTTGTATCGGTTTCAGCGCGATATAAATCCACGTGCCAGATTGTTGTAATTCTATCAGTATCGTGTGATTTAGTGTCGTAATTCCCATGTTACAATTGTTTGGGGTTTTTATTAATTTTGTGTACAACTGTACTTCGCACGGTCCGTATGGTATCACTTTGAACATTGGGTGATTAGAGGTGCAGAGGTACAGATCGTTTATTTTCTTACATTTTGCTAGGTCCTGTTTGCTTAGTTGTATGTAATCTTGCATCGAGGTGCCAAGTACCACGTATGAGTCGAGGGGTTCTATATACGCGTAGAACGATTCGTTTATCTTCGTGGGTACCGGTGTACTTTGCTCAATTTGAATTTTCGCGTTTAACAATGGAATATCTAGTACTACAGTAATTGATTTAATGTTCGATAATGCGGAGATCGTAAGGATTTCGTACAGAACATGCATGTTTTCTAATTTTATTCCGTTTGGGAAGTCTAGCCCTTTCGGAATATGTGCGAGTGCGGAAGTGAGGTACGTTATGATTTGTGCTGCTGGTATTAATCGTGGGTTTAGTACTCCTTTCTTACAAGTCTTGTGTGTTGTGCAATAATGTTTCCGCGACGCTGTTTATTAATATGAGGTGTTCATCTAGTGTCTCTCGAAATTTAGTAAGGTTGGTTGTCTGTTGGATTAAGTATTGAATTTGCCAAGTCGCTTTTAAGAGTGTGTTTTCGTTGTCTCGTATGTCGTGTATAGTCCCGTTGAGAAGTTCGGTATTTGCTCTTACAATTTGCATTTGTCTCTTGATTGCATTCTGTAGTCTGTTATCTTGTCCTTTTAAAAGGTCTATTTGATCATTGATTTTCTTTCTATCTTCGGAATTCATTAGGTCGAAGTGCGATTTGCCTATGTAACCTAATCCATCTATTTGTCCACGACGCTGTTTTTCACATTGCGCAAGTACATCATATAGTGCAGTTTGGAGGTTCGCTTCGCGTCCGTAGATGTAAGATATGTCTACGTGTAATATTAACTTCCAGCTATCTCAATAAATCTATAGATCGCCTGGGTTTTCGAAGTAAATGCCGGTGTGGTGTTGGAATTCTTTTATAGTGAAATCTGTGTCGGGGGTTGTTCCTCCTGCGGGTAGTATCGTCGTTTGTAGGACGAAAATCCAGTAAATTATAATGTCGAGGTGTGGTCGGTGTTTCGTTTCGTGCGTGCGCGAGATAAATTTTTGCTAACGTAGAACAGTTCATCTTTTTTGTCTGGACTTGAGTAGAAGTGAGAAGTGAGGGCATATGGGACTCGATTTTCTTGGTCGCTTCTTATTTCGTTGGGATCTACTGAACGAATATGTTGTTAGTTATTTTGAACGCGCCGCGGGAAATCATGTTCGGTTTAGTTGTACGTGCGAGTGGGGTTTGCTTGTGCTTCGTGTTGTGTTAATTTATTGTTCTATTTATCCATTTATTCCTCTAGCGTTTCCAGTGCCCCGCCCCGCAGGGCTGTATCAGGCTTACCTATATGGAGGCAATTAGGGAGTATCGGGCACATTGGCGCCGTTTCTTCCAGGATGCAGAATTCTGGGAGGATGACGAAGACTCATGGGGTCTGAAGACCCTATTTGGAGATCGTCTTATTGCACCGGTGATTGTGGGTCTGGTTATTGTTTCTATTTCCGAACGTGTGGTAATAGTCTTGCAATTGGTTTTTTGTGTAGAGCGTCATGGGGACGTCTTCGTTGGACGTGTTCCGCGGCCTCGGTTATGGTCACTGCTGGAGGCCACCCGCGCCCTACGTGGCTGGGACGGCGACGCCTAGTCGTGCGCCTATTTACCGACTTTTTTCCACTAAATTAATCTTCTTAGTGTTATCCTTATATAGTTGTTAGTGTATCGTTACTATCCTTCAGAACTGCGACCATTTCCATATTCCTGCCCTATTGTATAAAGTGTTTAAGTCGGTTCGCGTGAATGCAGATTGTTCGTCGCCCTGTATACTGGAATTATTGCTATCGTGTGTGTTTCGAATCGTGTAGGGACCTACCCACGCGGGTGTTAATTGTTTCGACCGTCCGCGTCTTACAAGGAAACATCCCGAACCCGGAAGTTTAAAAAATTCTGAAACTTTGTGAATATGTAGGGGATTTCGTCCTTATTACAACGCAATTTTTATTTGCTGCTCAAATTCACTCTAAGTGGGTGTAATTGACCCCTGAAAATTTGGTTATTTTTCGATTTTGTGTCATAACTCATGAACTGGAAAATACTATTTTTACCATATGATAGATCTAATTAAAAGAAGTAACTTTTGTCTTGAAACTTTTTTGCTATCTCTTACAGTTCACGAATTATAACACAAAATCGGAAAATAGACGAATCTTCAGGGGTTAATTTCAACCCCTTCGAGTGAATTTGGGCAGCAAACTGTGATGTTCCACTATTTTTCGCGCGGTATCATTCTAAAAACTCTCTCATAGATCTCTAAATCAATCAACCAAAATCCCTCAAACTCAACTCTTACCCCTTTTCCCCAAACGCTGATCTAGAGACGCGGTAGCGTCTCGACGCCAAGTACATGAAAGACACCCTGTATATGTCGACTGTCACTACCGTGTATCTTTACTCGTCCCCCGGCTATTCCAACCTAACCTGAAACTTATTTCATTAATATCTCATCACGCCTGCAATATTTTCTAAATTTAAAGGCATTTTTCGTATAGAAACCGCATATAAGCTTTCGAATAAGACCAAATTTAATGAAATCGTTCCACGCATGACAGAGATATCGTAATATCGTCTCATGGATCTGTCAGAAAGGATAAGATTCTTCTTCTTCTTCTTCTTCTGATTCTTCTGATTCTCCAAGGAATTTTTCGTCAAACATATACATACATATATACTACGCGTACACGCACACCGACGAACTAACACATGTTTCGTTCGTCGATTCGTCGACTCTCGGGATCATTCGGCAGGGATCGCCGTCCGTCATTGTACATATATATATATATATATATATACTTATACTATTTTGATTTTTATAACCTACCAAGTATCAATAAATTATAACCTGCTAAGTGTCAAATAATATAAGTGGTCCAAATTTAAAATGTCAGGAGTTTTTACACTACATAGGAGACTGAATTATTGTCTCAATTAACAAGGTAAGTCGCCAAATTTTTTTAATAGATTTCTTATGTAGAGTCGCAGACTTGGAAGTTGTCCGGAGAAGGTTCGACAGAGAAGCATCTTCTTTCGCATAAGTTTCTGGAAATTTGTACCATGCATGTACAAAATAATACCACGCATGTACAAAATAATATATATATATATATATATATATATATATATATATATATATATATATTGTAACAAATTGCATTGCATTTAAATTGCCAGATATTTTTATACCAGCAATTTAGAGTTTTTATGTAAAGCTTAATATTATAGAAATGAAGGGGACGCTCAGGACTTGGATAAAATTGAAGGGGACGCACAGGCTTGGATATAGAATTGAAGGGGACGCACAGGCTTGGATGGATAGATATGAAGGGGATGCACAGGCTTGGAGGTTCTCCGGAGAAGATTAGATAGATAGACAGGGCATCTTGTTTCGCACAAGTTTCTGGAATTTTGTCAAATCAGGTAAATCGACAAAATTTGTCAAGACATTAAGAATTATTAAGAAAATAGATTATGGTGGACTGTTTGCAATGTAGAGCAAGTCACATTAGTGAAGAAAGTACGCTGAAAACACATCTCCCTTAAGGGGGTAAACACGGGTAATGCAGCGCTCTGTATACAGACACAATCTGGCCCAAAACATGGGTTTAGTAGAATAAGCTTTTCGTCCCTATATGAGCGAATTTTGGGCTAGGCGAGGTCTCATTCGAAAAAGGATGGTTCAGTGCAGCGCACACTGGTCATGGTTCAACGAGATTCTGTTGATATCTGATAATATAAGTGTCTAAAGTAGAGAAAAAATCGACCAAATACACTCGCAGATTCCAAGAATTTGTAGGTCATTAAAAGAGTTTTATGACTCAAACGATGACCAGAGTGGGCTACATTGAACCTTCCTCTTTCGAATGAGATCTCACCTAGCCCAAAATCTGTTCATATAAGGACAAACAACGTAAATTCGCGACTGCATTCCCAAATACGAGTTCCGCCATATTGGCGATAATACAGAGCAAGTCACGTGACAAATTTAGTTCAGCTAGTGGATACGAGGTGGCGCCTACTCGCGAGGACTGCCAACGTGGAATCATAGCAAAACTGAAGTGTTAGCTGGATACATGTGCCACAGTAAAAACGTGATGCAGTCAATTTATGCATTTTCGTACGATTGTAGGTTAGGTTATATGCATTGTATGCATACATTGACTAGGAACTGCTGGGAACTGTGTACATTTACTAAATTAACGCTTTTACTGTAACACATATATCACTTGAAATCACTGTCAAATTTATGTTATAATTATATGGCCACATTATTTAAAATAAAAAAAGAGAGATTGGTACTTTTTTACTAATACTGGAAATATTGATTTACTGATATCATATTTTCAGAATGTGAAAGTTACACCAATTATTTGCAATTATTGCTCTTATTATTATTCTTCCGACTATTGGAAGACTATATATAACATATAACAAGGAAAAGTCTCCAAATCGGTCAACAGTTGACTCCTTGATTTTTTTTTTAAATTCTTTACGGTCCTATGCAGCGATGGACATTATTTAAATGAAATAATATACCTCCGAATGGCCCCAGTGGCCGATCGACACGAGGTTTGGGGGAGGGTGTGTGTACCCTAAAACTAAAATTTTATTTAGCTTCGGGTATTTATTAGTTTCCTTTGTATATTTGAAGGCCTTTCATCTTGGGCTTCGAATATTTTTTCCTCTTTCATTGTATCTTTATCATAAGGTCGTATTTAGATATATTGGCCGGTCGATTCGTTTTCGCGAACAGCGATCGAGGAGAAATCAGCCACCACCATCTGACGATCGTGGATTTGTCAGTTGGAGTTCCACGGCCACCGAAGGGTATGGTGGGGTAACGGGAATGCTGCTCGGCTCCGTCTGAACGTAGCCGTGAGACTGTTATTTATTCTTATTGTTAGCGTAGTAGTTGTGTGCGTTACGAAGCTATGCGTAGAACAATACGAGATGAAGCTATCGAGAAAGAATCAATGTTCTGACCAATAAAGCTCCTCAATTTTTTCGGAGCTAAGACACACCTATTCTGGTGTTAGTATTTCTACGCTGACAGCTCGGTTTGGCCTATACACGCCAGAAGCTTGGCGCTATCCCCACCACTTCTGGCTCACTCTTGTTCTGTGAAGGCGAAAGCGAGATGGAACGAGAGTGAGTCAAAACGTTCAGAAAAGGAGCACCGAGGCAGGCAAGCGCTACCTACGGTGGGAGAATACGCTTTACGAAACTCACCGACCAACATATGTGAATACGATCTTAGGAGCTCAAATAACCGACGAGAACCTTTATGGACAGAGCCACGCGAGATCGCCGTTGCTCGGCGATGTGTCATCGATTATGTAGAAACAGAATTTGATTATTTTTCATCGTATCAATATGAAAGTGACATAAATGGATTCCTGGCATTCTCCCGATCAAATTGACAGAAAATAATTTAAATCGGACTATTTTTAACGAAACGGGCTTGCAATTCTACAAACAAATTTTCACGCAATTTCCTTGATTATGGTCCGAATAATATCATTCTAGGGGCCAATTTGATCGAGAAAACATGAGAAATCGATTGAGAGCTAATTTTAACGTCGCCCGGCCTTCATTGGATTCAAAGACGATGCGTGGTTGGCGATAATTCGTCACGGCGATGCCGGAGACGAACAGTTGAAAGGCGATGCATTGTAGCGTCGGGAGACGCAAGAAGGTAAACGAGGGGTCCGGGGGCGACGTCCCGGGCGGAGAGGAATCGAAAAGGGCATTCGATCGACGAGAGTCTGACAAGACGGGCGTTCTTGTTTTGCGACAGAGCGTTGTAAAAAAGACTTCATGTATCGTTCAATTCCTTCTGTTATAAATCAGCAAATATAACATTTCTACACGATTGACGTCACTTTCGCGAAGATCTGATTAGAAACGCAGAACTGCAGATTTGTCACTGCTTAGTGCGCAATATTGTATGGCCCCGCTGGTTTCGAGCATCGAAACCCACGAAACTCAGCGATGTCGCATGATTGCCAGCACGAAGGACAAGAGGGGACTTTCCATGGCGAAGGAAAGTCAGCCTTCTATAGAACTCAAATCGAAAAAGACTTTGCTGTCAAACTTTATATTCACGTCAAATAACTACTTTAATTGTAAAATTTAGACGACGAACTATTATTGAATTTCGTCAGTTCTTACATATGTATGCATCACTTGGTTGGGAATTCCTGATCCCTGAGTTTTATGCATTTACCTATTGAAATGTTGCTTCAAGTCATCGGGAAATTGCATTGCTTCTTCTCGTACATACATATATATATATATATATATATATATATATATATATATATATATATTCGCGAGTAGGTGTCACAAATGACGCGACTTTGGTTTCCCAAATAAATTCACATTTATCGGGGCCCTCGCCCGAACCGCATGACAAGGAGATTGAACGACGTAAACCGAGTGCGAGTGAAATAGCGCACCAGTGAGAGACCCTCGAGTCGCCGGCGACTTGAGTTATCCAGTACTGAATATGAAAATGTTCATATTTCTCATTACACCTTGATAAGAGTGTTACCACCGATGGATTGGTGAGTTTATGTCCACGAAAATGAGTCGAGATGCGAAGCAATTCGGTCTATTTTTTCTGACGAATACATGATTAGGACGCACACTACGTTCACTAAAAATGGACCGAATTGCTCCATGTTTGGCATCATTTTCATCGAGAAACCCTAAAAACTCCATTGGTAATACTTTCATCAACAGTTATCAAAAACATGAACATTTTATCTGGCCCGTCGGTTTTATTGCTCTCGACTGTCAACGGGTGGTCTACTGGTGCCCGAAGGTCCTCGCTCGCAGCGAGAAAGCAAAACGGTGGGGTGGGTAGGTCTTTCCCGATAATCCGAGCCCAACCATTTGCGTGCGCAGCCTCATATTGCACGTCAAAAAGTATTCTTTTAATTACAATTAGTAATTCAGTTTGCAAGTGCAATTAAATTAGGCGTCATTAAAATCGTGCAGAGTTCATTAATTTTAGCTAATTGACCAATTCATTTATTTTTAAATTCATTAATGCAGTGCCCTGGTGAAGAACATCGTAATACGGAGCTAATATTCTAGACCCTAGAATCTACGACATTGTCAATGTGCAATTGAAACACACGCCACTTCACACTATCGTTTCTTAGCATTTATACGGGGTTATTCTCTAGCTAGACTCGTCAAACTCGATGCTGACCAACAATCATGTGTCTCGCTGAGTTTCGTGGGCTTCGACGCTCGAAACCAGCGGGACTATACAATGTTGCACACTAAGCAGTGACGAATCTGAAGTTCTGCAATTTCTAATCAGATCTTTGCGAAAGTGACGTCAATCGATTCCTTATGTTTCCTCAATCGAATTGGCTCCAAAAATGATATTATTGGAACCATAATTAAGGAAATTACGTGAAAAATTTGTTTGCAGAATTCAAAGCCCGTTTCGTTAAAAATAGTCCGATTTAAATTATTTTCTGTCAATTTAATCGGGAGAATGCCAGAAATCCATCTACCACAAATGCAGGGTGGTGGAGGTACCACTTCCATGACGCCGACCGGGCTATTGAAAATGAGCAGGCTGGATGCGCGTAATTATTATTTGGTCCCCTCCTCGAAGAGACAGAAAATATAACCTATGTATATGCTATATAACAATTAATGTTGAGCGGCTATTTCGTTCTTTTGCCCTACATTTGTGAACTTTTTATCATCCTTCCGAAACATTATTATTACGCCGCATCAGTATCTTTAGGAAATCAGGTATAGCACATACGTTATATTTTCTGTCACTTCGAAGAGGGGACCACATAATAATCACGCGCATCCAGCCTACGCATTTTCACTAGCCCAATTCAACATCCAACACAATTTTATATATAATGTTTGTTCATAACTGCTTTCTGCATAGGACGTTTAATTATCTTGTAATAAGTGTATTTAATGTTCTGTCTCAGTATCTTGCTAATGAAAAAATGTCTAACCTAACAAACTTCATTTTCTGGGGACATCCCCTCATCTATTTTTCCTTTTCACTTATAATTCCTTACTGCCAACATAGCATATTGTAGCATAAGCACATTTTAAGTAATTAAAATGTACAATAAATTTTCTACGTTTGCTCTACCAGCAGACCTTCCGTTTAACTATTTACAAGTACAACGCAACAGCTGAGAATTTCTTTCCTTATTCAGAATAGAATACGGAAATGGCAAACAGCTCCCTCTCGTGTGAACCAGGCAGCCGCGTATCTATGGGTATTACCATTTCTGTGCAGAAAAAACCTGCTGTAATACCGACCTGCCAAATCGGCCAGGTCACGTGACGTGTCTACCCCCTTAATGCTTTTCAATCTTTTGTGAAAAACATTCGTAATACTTTAATAGAATCCACAGCAGTTGCCACGATATTCATTAATTCATTAATTTTTTAGATTCCCATTAACAATATTTCAATTCACCAATAAAAATACTAAATTAATTTTATTCCAACACCAATAAATTGTGTGTTGAAAATATTAGATCTCTTTGTTCATGTTCGCTGAATTATTACCATAAGCATTTATTTAAATTTTCTGCAATAAGACTTTCTGTCATACGCTCTTACCTCCTTCGGACACATTATGTAGTCTCTACACTCACTATAGGAAAAGACTACTCTATTTCTATATAAGTAAGTTCTACTACCTTAAGTTGTATATAACTAAAATGTGGCTTTTATATATATTTACAGATAACCTAAGCAGAAGATGATGCAGTGTGATCTACGTCAGACTATGTAAATACAAATTTGCAGGTAGGGTTTTGCATACGCAATTGTTCATTCAATGACCTTGACATATGAGCACGTGTGAATTAGTAAATGGGTCCTATTTTTCAGTAAACGATGCAGACGAAGAGAATTATTTCAACAGCTGAAAGAGAAAGTAACCCTACTGCATAAGCAAATGAAATAACCACATTTTGATATATCAAATTAGGAAACATAAAAAATTGAAAATTGAAATAGTGTATAATGCGAAATTATAAAAATTACATTACATTACATTACAGAATATGTTTCTTCTCATTACTTCATGAGTCTTTCAATTATTTAATCATACAATCCATTATTTAATCATACAACAAACTGTAACGTATTATAACTTTATTTTGTGAATGAAAACAAGAAGATATTAGACACGTTGAAGCATATTCTAACTTATAACACCAACGATTATAAATATCAAACACATCTGAGTTGAATGTAAACGAACATGTAACCTACAACATTATGAAAGTCTTTGATAGGCACTTTGCTACGTTAACTATCAGTGGAAGTAGACTGTAACTGTATAGCAAGTAAAACAACAAGAACATATTGGATACATAGAAGCATATTTTAACCCAGATGTGTTTCATACTTCTAATCGCTGGCATTACAAGTTATTAGAATATGCTTCAATGTGTCTAATATCTTCTTGTTGCATTACTTGCTATACAGTTACAGTCCACTTCCACTGATAGTTAACGTAGGCAAAGTGCCTATCAAAAGTGCCTATCAAAGACTTTCACAATGTTGTAGTTTACATGTTAGTTTACGTTCAACTCAGATATGTTTGATATTTCTAATTGTTGGCGTTATAAGTTATAGAATATAAAAAACTTCAAAAGAGTAAAAAAAATACGCCAAGTACATGAAAAAGTCGAGGACTGAAAAGAGTATTATCAAATAAATCACAAAAAATAGAAGATAATAATAAATATAATATTAAAAATTATCTGAAGTCATTCCCTACTATGCAAATTATCTTTGTAAAAAGAAGTGAGATCCCCATAAAAAAAACTTCGAAAAGTAAAAAAATTACGCCAAGTACATGAAATACATGAAATCAAATAAATCACAAAAAATAGAAGACAATAATAATCACAAAATTAAAAAAAGATGTGAAATCAAAATGAACTGCAAGTACATAAAGGTGCTTTCCAACTGCGCTTAAGATGACACAACTACATATACACAGCTAAAATGCTGTGTTCATACATTCCATTACTCATATCGCGGACATTTTAATGCGCCAATTATCACAATGGCTATTTATACAAAGAAAAACTCACAATGGTACAATGAAAAAATGTATTAAATAATATTAAGCAGATATATTTTTATACAAATAAATATTTTAATATGAATAAATATTTTATTTAAAATACTTGGCGCTGCGAAACCGAAAAAATGTTAATTGTCTTAGTATTAATAATTTACAATTACTCCCTTACAATCGAAAATACATAAACATGTACATATACATATTAGAAACGCAGTCAGATTTATTCTACATATATTTAATTCTAATATCATACGTAGCATGTGCACATACACACATTCACGAACGCACGCACAAGAAAGAAAGAAAAAATTAATGCAATTTATATACATATTTATTCAGTTTAGCGACACCAATTCGGAGAGCAGCGCCAAGTATTTTGAATAAAATATTTATTCGTATTAAAATTACATATTATATTGTATTATTATCCTTAATGCATTCTACTTTATTATCGTATTATTGCGGACACCCGATGGATGAGATCCATGGTCCGCAACGAAGACAAGTGACAGCGAGAAGAAGGTGATCGTAGCGGTCACCTGTCAAACTGTCAGAAGGGGATCAGCCGCGATCGCGTAACGACGCGCCTCTATTACCGTCGTAGATTATAGAACTTGTATTCCCCGTTCGTTATTGTGTTACCTTTACTAAATGTTCCGTTATAGTTGTTTGATTCCAGAATTCGAGATTACTTCCTTAGCGTATTTAGATTTAAGTAGGTATAAGGTAGACTTAGGATTTTTAGGATTAACTAGGATTAAGTAGGCGTAAGTAAGATTAAGTAGTTGTAATTTGGAGTTCAGTTTAAAAAGAGAGTCTCCAGTTGTAGTATAATGGCGGATTAATAAACTTATCACAAGATGATGGTGAAAACCCAAGAAGTGTTTGAAATGTAGTAACGAGTTCGTTTTCACGTTTCTCTGCGTCTCTCTCTCTCTCGCTTTGATGGAGCAGTACAGTAATGACGAGTGTCACGCAGGTGACTTTTGAACCGACTAACGAGAGCGCGGTTCTCGCGAAGAACCGCGACGATCGGTTAAGAGTGGGGAGAGAGAAGCACATGAGCATCGCATGACACGCTAGATGGAGACACGGTGATTAAAATCTTACAGCTAGATAATAAAACTATTTACAGTATGTACACGAAACAATAGTTGTTATCCATTAAAATTACGTTATGCCCAACCAAACTCGTAACAGTATATTGTATTTCATTTCCATACACACATTACATAATTTATATCCATTTATATAAACGTCCAACGCATAATTATAAAATGTATCCACCATCACAATAATAGTGCATGGCATATCACCGTGCTTCGAATTGAATAAACAATTCTTATTTTAAATCACGCTACGAATTATTGTGTCTAATCTTCGGTTACGAAGATTCCCAAACCAAACCAAGCTGCAGCAACAGCTGATCTCGGTTCTTGAACGCGAAAGTGCCTACAGTGTTGACTAACTTTCTTTTGCATGGGCCGTGTACAGCCGTATGCCTAGACGGATTTCAGGGAAATATTACGTGTAACTTCTTACGTGAATGCAACGGTAAATCCAATTAGCAGCCAAAACAAACATGTAAGTGTTCTAACGGGTGTCCCCCTGGTGTGTATTCGCCGTTTAAACCTTCCCTGCTCGATCAGTGTGCTGGATTTAAGATTCAAAGCCTGACCTCCTTCTACCCTCAGAGTGATGGATTAAAGATTCGCGCCTGACCTCCTTCCACTCTCAGTGTGATGGTTTAAGATTCGCGCCTGACTTTCCTCCAAAAATCCTCGGAGTGCTAAATCTCTCTCTCTCTCTCTCTCTCTCTCTCTCTCTCTCTCTCTCTCTCTCTCACACACACACACAGTCAGGACGTACTGAACATCGCTCCGTAAATGTAATGCATTTTATGTGGTAAAAGTGTGAGAGAAAATTATAATAAGTGTGGTCACTATAGAAATATAGCAAGGATCAAATACATAAGTTATCGGTCCGGAAGGTCGAACATCGACATGGATGACGAAGATGTCGAATGTCGATGTTCGGCTTGTAAGAAGGTAATAAGAAGCCAGGTCGTGGCATGTACATCGGTGCGTTAAACTATTTTATCATCCAGGCTGAGTGAGTAAGCATAAAACTTATGATCGAAACAATGAGTATGTGACATGTCCCGGCCCATTTGAGAAGTTCTTAGTGGAAAGTGAAAAAGTACCGTCAGTGACGGAAGGCAGCAGAGATAGACTAGGATCTACAGGATCCATAAGGGGACCCAAAGATATCGATGTAAAAATAGATTGGTTGGTAAGAACCGTTAAACAAATGAAAGACGTAACAGCAGGAAAGAGTGAAATAAAAATGATGATCAAAGAGATTGTGCATGAGGAAGTCGAGACTATCAAGCGTGACCTGGATGACTTGCGTAAAATGGTACAGAAAGGAATGCATAGTTCAGCGGAAGGGGGGCACGAGAGTTACAGCGAAACAGTTAAGAAGAAGAAGGAAAATATCATTATCATCAAACCAAAGAATCAGCAGGAAAGCGAGACCACTAAGAAAGTAATACACGAAACAGTGGATATAAAGAAGATGCCAATGGGAATAACAAGACTAAGAAAAGGAAGAGGAGGAACGGTAATCCTAGGCTGTGAAACGGAAGAACAAATGGTAAACTTAAAAGTTACAATGCAATCCAACCTTGGTGAAAATTATAATATTACGGAGTCGTTGCAAATGAAGCCCAAAATAAAAATTATAAATATCGATGGAGAAGAAATGGATTTGGGGGATGAGGAGTTAATACATACTATCAGCAAACAAAATAACATGGAAGGATCCCATATAAGAATACTAAAAAGGATACTGCAGAAGAAAGGTAAAGAGAAGAGCCAACTGAAAAGTAAGGAAAATGGAACTATAATAATCGAAGTAGATGAAGAAACACATGACTTAATAATAAAGAAAGAAAAATTAAATATAGGGTGGAAAAAATGTCTGGCTTTCAGGCACTACAGTGTTAAGAGATGTTTTAAATGCTGGGGATTCTATCACATTGCGAAAAACTGTACCCGAGATGAAACATGTCATAAATGTGCAGGAAAACACAAGACGACCGAATGTACAGCGAAGGAAAATAAGTGTGTTCATTGTGTGTTTAAAAATAAAACATACAATCTGAAATTAAATGACGCACATGATGCTCTTAATCCGGAGTGTCCGTCATATAAAAGAGCTATCGAGGAGGAGAAGAGGCGAGCTGGATGGGATGGCACTAAGAAATAACAGCAACAGAAGAAAGAGGAACAAAGAATGTATACAAACGCCCAAAGTTTGATGGCACACAAAGATGAAATACAGCATCATGTTATGAAGAAAATAAATCCTGTGATCATAGCGTTATCAGAGACTAGACTAATTGCTGACATCGAGGATAGTGAAGTAAATATACCGGGTTACAATGTAATTAGATGCGATGCGGAAAATAGGTATACGGGGGGGGGGGGGGAGAGGTTGTTTTGTATATAAGAGAGGAGGTCAATTACGAAATAGTATTACTGAAAAAGATAGATAGAAACTGCTGGGGCGTTGCGGTAAAAGTAAAACTTTGTTGAGGTTGCACGTGGGTTTTAGGCGTAATGAGGCGATTCGTTAGAAAGAACGTAAATATTGTGTTTATTATATATTGAATATACATTAGAACGAAACGAATATTGCTTGCATGAACACAAGTGGAACTGCTTTTAAGATTGACTGGATAATTAACATGATTCTTACTTTTGGTCTTTTATACTCTCTCTCTCTTAAAACCTACCACTGCAGTGCAACGGAAGACCTGAGTCACAGTCCTACCAACCTAGAATGTCTACACCTTATATTGCCAATCCTGGTAAATTACTTTCCCAACAAACTTGAAATGTATAAAGAAGTGATAATGGTAGTGTACCACTCACCGACTGCGTCACATGGCGATTTTATAGGATACCTAGAGGAAGTAGTTGAAGAGCTAACGATAAAAGAAGAGTGTATGTTAGTAGGAGACTTTAATATGGACTGTAGGACGGATTCTTTTTATATAAGTAAGCCCTTAGCAACTATGCAGAGTCTAGGCATGAAACAGTATGTTAACGAACCAATACGAATCACAAACAATAGAAAAACAATCATAGATCTAATTTTTGCGAATTGGGAGGTAAATGTACAAGTAGTCCATGAACCTAAGATAACGGACCATGCATGGTTAAAAGTAATACTAAAGATGAATAAGAAGGTAAATAAATATAAAGAATTTAGTGGTAGGGATTACAGTAGATTTAATGCGGACGATTTTACTAAGCTGGTCGAATATAACTTATGGAATAAACAAGATTTAGTATCCCAGCATATAAATATAAATGTGAATATAAGAGCGAGGAGACTTATAAATAGTATGGTAGAGGCGCTAGACATCTGGGCACCCAGGAAAGTCTTTAAGTTCCCCAAAATTTGGAAAGGTAAACAATGGTATACGAATGAAATAGAAGAACTAGCGACCAAAAGAGATGAAGCGTATAGAAAAGCATTGTACGAGGATACGGATCAAAACTGGAAGCAATTCAAAATTAAAAGGAATGAAGTAGTCAAATTGATTAAAAAAAGAAAGAAAAAAGAGTACTATGAAAATGTAATTGACCATAATAAGAATAACCCTACAAGTATGTGGAAAGCTTTAAAAGAAGTCATCAGGGGTGAACCAGTACGGACAAAAGTATTAGACAATATAGACTTCGCGATATTGAATAACACCACAGTGTGCAATTTGGCTGATAAATTCAACTTATATTATATACAGAGTATTAAAGATATAATAAAAGCTGTAAAGGGAAATAATAGTACGAATATAAGTAGGAGAATTACTTATGTCATTGATAATAAGGGAGAGATGGAAAAATTCGAAATGATTACGGGGGAACAGTTAAGTGAAATTGTTAGGGAATTACCGCAGAAAAAGGGTACAGAAGAAGGAATAAGTAGTGATATATTAAAAGCGGCGTTTTGTGTAATACGAGAAGAATTTGTTAGTATAATAAATAAATCATTAAGGCTGTTTCCTAGAAGAATGGAAAACATCTACGATAATTCCAATCCCTAAGGTAGAGAAACCAAGAAGGGCAAGCGAATATAGGCCTATTAATATGCTACCAATATATGAGAAGGTACTTGAGATAGTAGTTAAAAAGCAAATTGAAAGGTATTTGGAGATTAATAATATTATAACGGAACAGCAGTCGGGATTTAGGAAAAATTATTCATGTGAAACAGTAGTACAAACAGTCATACATGAATGGAAATTGATAGTTGGCGAAAGAAAAATGATAGGAGTCGTATTTATGGATCTTAAGCGTGCATTCGAGACGATTGATAGAGATAGATTATTAGAGAAATTGTACCAGTATGGCTTTAAGGGAGCGGTTCTTGAATGGTTTAGATCGTATCTAACAAACAGAACGCAGCAAGTAAGATGTAATGATGTATGCTCTAAGTTATTGTCTACGGAATATGGAGTGCCACAAGGATCGGAGTAGGTAGGCTATGCCGATTCTGGACCAAATTGAGGGCGAGGGGTAAGGCAGGGCGGGGGGTACCGCAGGCGCGGGGCGAGGCGTGGAGGGGGTACCGCGCTCAAGGTCGCGATGGGCGAGGGGCGAGGCGGGGCGGGGGGTACCGAGTTCGTGGGTGTTCGTGGGATGACGTCACAGGGGCTGGAAATTTTGAAGATAGCGCCTCGCGAAAGAATGCAACGTCGCGCTCGTATAAACATCCGCCAACGAAACCGTAGAGCGACAATTATTCGGATATCATCTCGAATATTTTTTTAAAGTTTGGGGCCGCCGTCTTATCATCAACGCTGTAATTCGATACACGTGGTAACGCATCGGACGCAGGCGACGTTAGACGCGTGTATAGAAGGAAGGACAAGGTACAGCGTAAGAGAGAGAGAGAGCGAGAGAGAGAGACCGCGCGAGAATAACATTCGAGGCGAAAAGTCTTGAATTTTCCCAGACGTCGAGTAACCGTCAACTCGTACTTAGACCGATAGCGAACTCTAAGGAAACCCTACACCCAAGGCGTCTGATTTACAGCAGACCGGTGTCAGGACCGCCCATACTGCCTATCCTAAAACACAATTGTCATTCGCTAAGTCTATACCCCTAAGGATGACATAGCGAGGAAAAAAAAACAGACATCCGGCTAGCAAACTTATCCAGATTGCTCGGTCGGATCGTCTCACCAGGGTTACGGTTTATGACCGCATTGTTCCACGAGTCAGCGGCATGTGTCGATTCGAGGTTACCACTTACCACCCGCTGACAGAGCAATTCTGCGGTTTGTCCCATAGTCGAAATTCCCAAAGAAAACGGTACGATGTCGATTGCCTCTTGGTCATCTGGCAGACGAGTAATTGCCTGCCGTATTAGTACGAAAGGATATTATAAATGAATCGTTACAGGTGTATTAGTAGGAAAGGATATTATAAATGAGTCGTTACAGGTATTAATGTAAAAATCGTTCATTTATTAAAACGTATATATATACGCGTACTATAGTGGTACGTGATTTACATCGCACAACATGGATTGCATTCCTAACGCTAACAATTCACAATCGATCAAAGAATGCCGTTCGAAGTATTCGCTTTCGGAAATTAATTTTACATGATCCGTTGGTGCGGTAGCGCTACGTAGAACGTCTACGAAGGCGGCATATTTACTGCTTACGGAGTATATATTTTCGGTCAACCAGGTGAACATATGATCGATGCAATGTTCATACGCGAATAGTTTACGCATCGTGACTTCCGTCATGTACAAGGTAACGCGATTATCGGTGATTTTGACGAGTTGATCATTATGCATGCGCGTGAATTCGATTCGCAAATGATCAATTACGACGTGGGTTTGGGGCGACGTTGCGTTGTCGCGTAATCTTTGAAGTATGTCAGCCCCATTTTCCAGCAGGAGCTTCCACGTTGACATCGAAAAGCACAACTCGCAGCCTTTATTGTCGACTATGGTGATCTCGACACGGCACGAACCCATGCCAATGCGAATTCCAATGGTTAGCCTTTTATAGGCTGTCGAGGTTAAAGGGTAATCGCGCCCCAGGATCCGTACGTTTAACGGTTTTGGCGTTTTCGATGTTTTTGGCGTTGCGGAGTCAGAACTGTAAGAAACGCGTACACGGAATTAATGATTTGTTCGTTTACAGTGAAAGAAGTAAGCGAACGATGTAAGTGAAAAGTGTATAGTAATATGTACGTACCTCGTATCGGATTGTTGGTGTTGTTTATTGGGGAAACCGCCATCGTTGCCGGACACACAGGATGAATCGTTGAAGCTGCGTTTGTACATTTTGATACGCACTGTACGATTATACGCGAACGATACTTGTTAGCACTCGAGCGTAGGTGCCGTTATGAAGTCCGCAAGACTGACCAACGTCGCTTTTATACAGATTCATGCACACGTACACACCAATGTGCAAGAGTTTATTGTATCAATGATGGTGATGATCATGGTTGTGTTATGGCACGAACATTAATATGAAATGTGACTAGCGCGCGACACATTCAAATGGTACGCGCGGCAGATTCAAATAGCGTACGCGCCAAATTTAAGGTGCAGACGTGTTGCAGAAAAGTCGGAGACGATTCGCGGTGCGAACCATAAAAGTGCAAACCATAAAAGTACGCTATAAGCTGGAATAATTAATATCGAATCATCGAAGAAGAAACTGTGATACGGACACCCCCACCACGCGTACTCCACGGCTACCCCTACACTGCTACGCGCAGGGCTAGAGAACCGAAATACATATAAGGACGTCGACCACCGCCGCACGGGTCAGTGCAGGTATCACCAGCATTTTTTTTCTACAAACTATGGACACGTTTGAAGTATATTTATCCGAAGCGGGGCATGGTGTGAATGCATTTGACATGCAGCGATGTATCGTAAGTGTAGTTTTGTGTAAATTGAATTGGTACGCGTATTCCATTTGACGCTATTCTAATGAATTTATGCGTTTGTACAGCAACGACATGGTGAAATCGAACGTGCGTGGCACGACGAGCGAGATCAGTTGGTGCGAAAAATCATAAGTATTGTTTTTTTTTTGTGTGTGTGTGTAAATTGAATTGGCGCGTTCATTCAATTGGATAGCCTTCCAACAAAGTTATACGTTTGTTTCAGAAATCGATCGATAATCTGGTTAGGGCGTGTCGCGTGGAGCGGGGGGATTGCATTCGATATCTCGTAAGTGATGTTTCGAAAAAACTATATTGGTGCGCGTACACCATTTAACAGTGTTTTAATAGAATCGCGTGTTTGTTACAGCAAAAACGAGAGATCGAAATGTGGCAATGGAGCGTCGAATATCTTGAGACGGTCGGGCGCCTCGTAAGTGATGTTTCGGGAAAATTATTCTGATGCGCGTACACCAATCGACGATGATTTAATCGTTTCACACGTTTGTTTCATTCAGCGTCGAGCTGACATCGAGGCCCATGCGCGTGATCGTGATCGGGACATCATAATTCAGTTACTCGTAAGTGATGTTTTGTGTATATCGTATTGGTGCGCGTACAGTATTCGACGATGTTATAATCGAGTCATGGGTTTGTTTCAGCATCGCCAATACCCGACGAGGAGGGACAGACGTATCTGCAGCGAGTTGAGGGAAAAAATTCAGTTAGCCCGACGTATGTGGCGGGAGGATACGCTAGAAGTTCAATTTTTGGCGTTCGAAGGAGAGTTTTGGGGGCTGAGGCGATTATTCGAAGAGTGAGTATAAGTGAATTTTAATTGTTTGGTGTTTCGCGTGCTAATGCCAACGTTTTATATAATAATAATAATAATTTGGTGTTTTCTCTATGTGTTGCAGGACGTAACATCGCGTCGATTTTTTTTCTTTTTTAAAATAATTTTTTCTTTTTTAAAATAATTTTTAAACATTATAAAGATTCAACAATTTTTTAAATAAATATATATATATTTTTATTCAAAACAGTGTGTGATTATTAATATACATCCATGCATGCATACTTAAATTATAAAAAACAGTATTTGCGTCAAATGACGTTCATACGGGAGGGGTATTCTTGCTCGCGGGTGAATAAAAAATCAGTCGTCGTCGTCGTCGTTGCGCTCACTGCCACTGCCGTCGCTGTTGTACTCATCTTCGCCGTTGTGCTCGTCGTCGTCGTCGCTATGGTTCTCATCGCTATAGAAACAAAAAATAATTAATACATATTCGTTTCTTTACATATGACGCGTAAAGTAGATGCAATGAGTGTATAGGACTTACATTAGGCGACGCTACGTATATAATTCCATATCTTATGGACGTTCTCTAGCGCGCAAACGCCATCGTTGTCGTGAAACGCGCATCGTGGAGCATTCGTTGAAGACATAGACTTCAGGTTAGGAACGTCGGTATCATCGTAGTCGTTCACGGCGTTAGGCGTGATCCCGCAATAATCATCGTCAACGTCGTAGCCGCCGTCGTCCTCAACGGTTCGAGCGTTGTTGATCATTTTTCCCTTCAGCTTGTACAGATCCCAGAGATCATCGACGATTATGTCCGGTAGTAGCGACAGCATCCAGGTTTTCTTTTCCGCACCTTTCACGATGGCGAAGTCGATGTTCGCGAGTGCGCTGGCGAGCAGTCCCGAAAGTTTCCAGTATGGAACGCAGCCATCCGACCAGTGGAGCCCGTGATGATGCTTCGCGAGCCAGGACGCTTGACATTTCTCGAACGAATTCAGGTGATTCCAGAAGTATGGCGATTCGAAGATCCAGTGGCTGATCGTCGGCGTTTCATCGTTATTGCTGCTGCTGTCGTTGTTGCTGTTTGTGCGAATCGCGATCTCTTTCACGACGAAGTCACGTTCGGTTTTGAAACCTTGCAAGTCGACAACGGCGAACATCGTTACTCGTATAAGTAGTAGTAGTAGTAGTAGTAGTAGTAGTAGTAGTAGTGGTGGCGGTGGCGGTGGCGGTGGCGATGGCGGTGGCGGTGGCGGTGGCGGTGGTGGTGGTGGTGGTGGTGGTGGTAGTAGTAGTAGTAGTAGTAATCGTTCACGTACGCACACTATATTAGTTTGCGTACCACGTTGGTTAAAGGGTTGTATTCGATTATGCGGTCGTGTATCATGAAACAGTACGCGGTAGTATTAGCGGGAACATTTCCTTTGCATTCGAACTCTATTCGCACGTCCACCGTAGCGCTCTTCAACGACTCGTTTTGCCTAGAACAATCTATGACCGAGATGGGCGCGTATTGAAAGAATTCGATCGCGTTCAGCAACGGTTCTCCGTGACCGTAGTACGATCGAGGGAATTTCGCGTACATATCGTATAGGATCGCGTATTTATACTTATCGAAATCCAAGTTCATATCGTCGTACGGATACACCTCGGAATTGAGGTACAATCGAACGTTTGTGAGATTACACGGATCGAACGTGCTCGAGGATCTATCGGAGCGACCCTGTCGATCAATTTGTATGGCGAACATCACGTATCGAGGTTTCTCGATTTGCGACGTAGCTTTCACGGTCCACGTGTGCTTCGTTGTCGCTTGCAGTAACGGGTACTCGTTCATGGCCCACGATCGGAAACTCATCGCGATCGGTCGACCGCTTTCCAGGATACGCAGCATCGCTAGTTTATTCGCATCGTCCAAAACTACGTGGGGCATACGCCACTGAACCTTGCGTATCTCCAGTTTCGGTCTCGCAGTGGCGGACGCACAGTGCATCGCGTTCGTATTGACTCGCGATCGAATAAGAATCAGCTCGTGCCGCGCGTTCATCACGATTTGTTTGTAATCCTCGCAGAATCCTAATAGCATGCTCATGGGTACGCAGAAATTGAAAGAGCCTGAATGAAAAATATCTTTATCGTAGTCGGTGGTATGATTCCAACCGGCATTCGCGAGCGCTTTGCTTCTGTCGACCGACAATGAAACGTAATTTTTCAACGTGGTAGTGATCCCGGGATTTCGGCAATGATCGATCTCGATACCGTTCAATTCGTATCGAATCTCATCGAACATGAACGCTACGCAATTGTTGTCGAGAACCGCGGTCGCGGACGTTGCCGGGCTTTTCGCATCCTGCGCCGTCAACGTGCCACGACCATCGATGTAGAGAAAACTTTCGCCCGGGAGCGTGTACAGATCTTGCTGCTGTATGGGGATTCTTATCTCATCGTTATTGTTGAACGTCGTGTTGGCGTACGGATTATACGTGTGGTACTCGATCTTCGTGATACGATTGTCGAAGGTTGGCGTATTCGCCAGGTCCAGAATAGTAGACATCGCGTCGCTCTCTCCGCTTGTTTAATAGGCGACGATGAATCCTAGCGATCGTAAAAAACGCGCGTTTCGACGAGTCAACGGCTTTCTTATGCTTCTTACCGGTCCTCTTCTTATCGTTCCACCCGTCTTTATTCTACTTCCACTTTCGCTTTCCGATGAAGGGTTGCGACGATGACGCGAGACAGAGACGGCAGGAGTAGCAGCGGCAGCGACGATTGTTGATTCGTACGTGCGATCTAACACTAACGTACACGCGCGGTCACGCTACCTATCGCGCGAACGTCGTTGAACGAGCAGACGAATCGTTATTTCTTCCCCACGGAAATCTATAGGACGATCGTACTGATCGACGATGCACAACGTTAGATCGCGTATTACTCGTGCGACGATCGGCAGGTAAATGACGTGTCGCGGAGTTTCCGATATCTTATATCCCGGCGGCACGCGAGGCGAAAATTCATGGATCGTGTGTACGGGTTTATCGTTACTGTACGCGCCGGTAGTAACGTTGCACGTTACTCTGATCACGTTAACGTTTATAATATTCACGGGTACGTCCGCCTCGTGCCAGATTCTCGGCAATAAGACGCAATTCGGGGAAAATCCTAGCAGCGAGCCCACGTTGTCTGGTTTCGTAAAGTCTACGAAGAACGAGCAGTATAGCTCGCTCTTCATGGTGTTGTTGTTAGCTCGTAGCATTATAGGGTACTTGTCGTCATCGCCGTTCTCGTTGTTACCGAGTCTTCGAGGATATCGATGGAGCAATCGTTGCTTCAGATACTCGACGATAGCGTCTAATTCGTAGG
Source organism: Andrena camellia (assembly GCA_029448645.1). Classification (NCBI taxonomy): domain Eukaryota; kingdom Metazoa; phylum Arthropoda; class Insecta; order Hymenoptera; family Andrenidae; genus Andrena; species Andrena camellia. Next base: position 41,501,896 of record CM055678.1, on the reverse strand, counting down.
AGCCGTGGGGGGTCGTAATGCATTCATACGCGGCGTCGACGATGGAGTCGTTGTCGGTCTCATAGTTCACCATGAAATAGAATTTATCGTTGCTCGAGTCGATGTTCGGAATCGTGTGAAACGTCTCCAAGTCCGCGAGTCCTAATTCGTATTGACCGTCGCTCAAATCTATCGGCGGGAAATAGTTTACCGTGAGCACGCTGCTGCGACTCGTTAACGTGAGCGTGAACGACATATCATAGATTACACTCGCGAGATGGAGAGAGAGGAAGTGGCGCACGCGTACGAATACTCGGCAATTTATCCGATGTTACGAGTTTTTATTATAGAAGATGTGGATTGCCATTACGCATGGATACATTGCAGCATAATCTTAGTATACATCATTATTAGTATTAATATTAGTATTAGTATTAGTATATAGGCCATAATTCCATAGATTTTTGCTGCAAAATTGCATGCATAAGCGACCGCAATTCATCTCGTCGAAACGTTGAAAACGATCGTGATTGTACGTGATCGTTGTACCGCGTCCGAAATAGTAGATCAATTCCGCGGGTGGTCGCAGATTCCCAAAACTATCAAAGTATTGTACTCGCGGCCCCCGTTTCGCGTACGCTACCCAGTGCGTACCGGCGCCTCGGTTCTCGTCCAGATTCGCGATGCCGCATTCGTTGGTTCGTACGCGCGTGGGAAGCGTGTCTCGCATAAACACCCCTCGAAAGAACGGTACGCTGGCGCACTCGCGCTCTAGTTGCAGGTTCGTCATAGGTTGTCGCGTTATCGCCGCCACCGTCGCCACGCGCCTACTCGATCGACGTTTTTTTTTTTCTTTGATCGCAGTCGTCGTTGGCGTCGACGTCTAGGATTCAAACCCGCGCCTCGCTTGTACGGCGTCAGATGTATTCCTCGCCCTTCCATCGCCCGATGATGACGCAACGTTTCTTCCAGCTGTTTTCGAGAGGCCTTCGAATCGTTGACCGCTTTGCCTATACCAGCCGCTCCACCGGCCAATGCCCCGATAGCCGATAAAGCGGGCAGCAGGAACGGAAGAAATTGAAGAAAGCCCCCGCGTTTCGCCACTCGTAGATCGCGATGTCGTCGTCGTTGCGGATGTTTCTTTCCAGACTTTCTCTGTTTACGTTTCGTCTTTCTCATACCCATGCCAAGTTTAGTTTTAGCCTTCATCGTTGCCCACACTCCTGTCGCTGCGGCTTTTTCGCCAAAAGTCGCGTCGTTCGCGAACACGCGTTCTCGCGCTCGTTCGGCTAACGCGCGATCCGCCTCGTGTCGTCCCTCCAAATCCTTTCGACGAGAGTACGCGATATCGTGGTCGCGGCACGCGGCGTCCAGGGGATTCACACCTCCGTCGCCACGAGCCAATCGCTTTATCAAACGCGTTCCCGGTCCGCAAAACTGATAACCCGGAACTTGTAGTTCGAACGGTAAGCGGTTTATGATACCGTTCACAAGACCCGATCCAGTCTTCTTCTTCTTATTCTTCTTCTTCAGATTCCTTTTCCCTACTTCGCGAGATGCCGCGGTCGTTGATGCGATCATTATTATTATTATTATTATTATTATTATTTATTGAACAGGAAAATCCCATGGTATACGAAGTAACACAAAAGTAGTATACAGAGTCTGAGCTAACATAACAATATTAACTAAAATTTATGAGTAAAATAATCATAATTAAAAGGCTAAACTAAGTAGTGTCATACTAGTAATTGACAGATCTAAACAGTTCCGACCTAAATGAGTTAAGGGACCCCACGAAGGGGTCAATACCGGCAAAATATTGATTCGCCATCATCATCGCCCTATTGACCGAGTCACATGCATAATAACGATATTTCGGTGGCTTAGAAACAAACAGGGGCCTAGACCGCAGGCTTCTCACAGGAGCATTAAACATTACCAAGGACAGCAAATCCGGACAACTTATATGGCCATTGATTATCTCATAAAGAAATATCATATCGGAAATACGCCTACGATCCTCCAGAGTGGTTAACTTAAAGGACGCAAGAGCCGGACGATAATCATGGTCCATTATATCCATAGGATAGCCCAACGTGCGAGAGGCGAACCTCAAAAATTTATGCTGTACCCTTTCCACCGACTCTACAAATTTAGCATGCCTAGGACTCCATATAACGGACGCATATTCTACATGAGGTCTGATAAGGGCAACATATAAAAGCCTCAAGGTTTCGACGTTCCTAATATGTCTAGCAAACCTGAAGATAAAACCTACAATTCTCATGGCAGTATTAGTACATCGCGCATAATGTGGCCTGAAATCAAAGCAGGGTGTAATACAGACTCCAAGATCAATTATCTCAAACACTTCCCTAAGAACCACATTATTCAAGTGATAGGGATATTTCACCCATACACCTGCGTTAGAATAACCGCGATAGCTACTACAATAATAAACGCGTACGCGCGCTCCACCGATCACAACGATAGTGACCTGCGCGACACGTGCCACGAATATAAATAGTCGTCCCCCGTCATAGACGCGCGCGCGAACATGCGATTCGCGAAACAGTCGGACGTTATTCGCGTGACCGCGAACAGAATGCTCGAGGACGATAGGGATGCGAGTCGATCGAACAGACACGGTCCATTGTTGCCGGACAGCGTGCGAGGCGTGATTTGCGGTCCGTCCGGGTGCGGAAAAACGAACGTGCTTCTGAGCATGCTAGAGAGTCCGAACGGTTTGCGCTTCGAGAACGTGTACGTGTACTCGAAATCGTTGCATCAGCCAAAGTATCGATATCTCGAGCAGGTGTTGTCGCGCGTCGACGGAATCGAATACTTTCCCTACTCCGACAACGCTGAGATCGTTCCACCGAGAGACGCTCGGCCCGATTCGATCTTCGTGTTCGACGACGTGGCGTGCGACGAACAGAACGCGATACGCGAATACTTCTCCATGGGCCGTCACGCCAACGTGGACTGCTTCTATTTGTGTTAGTCGTACGCTAGAATACCTAAACATTTGATCAGGGACAACGCGAATTTTCTCATGCTGTTCAAACAAGACGGCACGAACTTGCGTCGCGTGTACAACGATCACGTGAACACAGACATGACGTTCGAGACGTTCAACGAATTGTTCGCGAGATGTTGGCGTCGACGATACGATTTCGTGGTGATCGATAAGGATAGGTCCATGTACGAAGGTCGATATCGGAGAGGATTTAACGAGTTCGTCGTAGCTGGCGGACCTCAGTAAACCGCGAGTCGTTCGTCGATCGACACGATATGTCTAACGAATCCACGACGACGACGACGACACCGCCGACTACGATAACCTCGAGCAACGCCGACGCGAAACATCGTCGACGTTATCGACAGAAAGGGGCGAAACACCAAAAAGAAACGGAACGCCAGGGTGTGGACGCAAAGGTGAATGCAAAGGTAGAAATTGCCAAAGTCAGTGACGTTATACGTAAAAAGTGCTTAGCCTTGAAAATTGGTAAAATGGCTACGGAAGCGGCTGTGGAGGCGAGCACGCGTCCCATCGTCGAACCGCTGAAACGATTGATCGAGAACGGGCCCGCGTTGAAAACGCGCTCGACGCCTCGATCGCGGTCTGTGAATAGGAAACAAGAACGCGATCACCAACAATAACAACAACAACAACAACAATCGTTGATGAGACTCCGAACCGCCACTGCGGACACATCCAAGGAACTTTCGAATAACCTTCCAGATTCTAGCGACGACGACGACGACGACGACGAGGACGACGAGGACGACGAGGACGACGAGGACGACGACGACGACAGCGAAAAAATTCGGGGTGATGAGTCGCCAGCAAAGGTTCGCGATTTGGATACGTTGCGTAGCCCCGTCGATGATATCGAAGTGTATATACGGAACGCCAAAGGACCCTTATCGCGAGAATACCTGCGACTATTCTTCACCGATACCAAGAAACGAATCGACAACGTGTACGGCGTATATTTGGGGCCCGACGATGACCTAATGATCGGCGATTACGTGCTCACCATTGACGGTGACGGCGTTGACATTCGCGTGAACGGAACGCGATACTCGGGGACTCGGGGTTTGTACGAATTGCTTTTCATGCAAATACCCAACGATCGGACGTGCACGGACAAGGATCTCCACTCGTACCGACGCATGTACGCATAATGGAACTCGTACAGGCATTCTTTCGATACGTCCAGTACACTCATTCCCACGTATATCGGCTTGTCGAAATTCACTTTGAGTTTTCGCATTTCGATCGCAACCAACTCCTCGGAGAAAATCGTACGACTGTGAAAGTTCGGCTTCGCGATCAGCGCTTCCGCGCCGTAACGACCGTCCCACCGCGTCACCAGTCGCACGTCTACACGATTCCGCACATTCTCCATTGTTTTCACGTATACCGCGTTGTTCATTAATTTATATAGGCGACTGATCGAATCGCAACACCCGATGAATTCGCGCCACGCGTAAACCGTGTCGCACGCACTGTTTCAGGTAGCGATAGTGAACGACGTATCGCTCCTTATCGTCGAGCGTGGCAAGCAGCTTGGTCTGTTTACCGTGTGGCGCGTGCTCGCGCACCGGGCAGAACGGTAGGTCGGCGTGCGCGTCATGAACCTCTTCGGGGTATTCGATGTCCACCTCCAACAGGTATCCCTCGGAGTCCTCGTCGTCGGGCAGGGATGACACGTCTAGCGCGGTCACTGTCGCATCGTCCAGCCATCGAAACCCTCCTTGCGGCATAACCTGCGACATCGCCCATCCGTACAAGTTATTGACGTCGAAGTACATCAGATACGTCGACGCCTTCGACTAGTCGTACATCCCCGCAGGCAGGTGTTTGTTGTTGGCGTTCGCGTACTTGTGCGAGCACTGACTCAGACCGCCGCGTATGCCACGCTCCACGAACAGTAACATGTCCACGTCCATCAGAAGCTCTAACCGGACGCACGTGTACTTCAGCATCGTGTCCCACGTGAAACTTGGAAGCGTGAAATAATGCGCAGGGTCCAAGTCATAACTCGCGATACAGTCGGTGCGGAAACTTTCGAATACATCGGCGAGTAACAACACGTCCGTTTTTAAATACAAATCGCTGTAATCGCCCAATGTCTGTACGCGGAAAGAGTTCCACACGTTCGCGGCGTGCGCGTAATCGGCCTCCGACGCGACGCTATCGTTCAGCCGGTTATAGAACGCTTCGCGGGACGGTAAACACGCGTCGTTCAGCTTGGCGTATGACGTCACGTAGTCGTATGGGAAGACGCCGTTCCTGGTCAGGAGATTGAAACGATGATCGGGCAGGTGTTGGAACTCGCGTCGTAGAATCGTGAGTCGTTCTCTGCCAAGGTCCGAAGCGAGTTTCTCCAGACTCGCAGCCAAGAACTTCAGCGAATCGATGAAACGGAACTTCAAGCTCCTCTGCCAATCGTTGTTCTCGGCGTCGATTCCCTTTACATGCTTGGTGAACGATATGTACCGCTCCTTCGTCACCGGCAGCAAGTCGATCTGTCCCTCGAACGCGGTCGCCAACTCCTTCATCACGAAATGCGCGTCGTATCCTGACAGATTATGGAATACGACCGGTATCGTGTACGATCGCTGAAACTGCAAGTTGCAAGTCACGTGAGCCGCGCCTCGGTACTCGCCCGTCGAGTGGCAATGGTCGCGCACTTTTTTGTCCGCGTCGACGAAAGGTTGCCCGCACACGTGACACACGATCGCGTCGTTAAAACTACGCCACTGTTCACTCGTCAACGAGTTCATTGGTTTCGCGTTCCGTAACCACGAATAGGCAGTGTCGGCAAAGTCTCGAAGTTCCCGCACGAACCATTTCACGCACTCGGTTTCGTGACGATACGCGCGATAACGACACAGAGACGCGTCGGTGGAACAATGTAGTATCCTACGCTGTATGCTCTGTGCTGCTGGTACGTGTACGTGCGACTCCGCTCCGCAGGCTCGACATCCTCCAGCATGCACTCGAAGTCCGCGTACACGACGAATGGCGCTCGTTCCTGTTTCTTGAAATTCTGGATCTGTAACCATCTTTCCTTCGCGGACGGCAATTCGATGGCGCACTCGTTCATGCGTTGACAGTCCACGGTGTGTTTCGTCAATTGCTCGGACGAGTAGAAGTAACTCAAGCATCTACAACGATAACAACGTCAATAATAAACATAAGAATTAATAATAATACATCGATCGAAATATTCCGTATTCGACTCACCTTTCGCAAACGAATACTTGATGTCCGTGATTGCCGAGCTGCTTCGAAATCAGCCTCGACATGCTTTGAATGCACGCGAAATGATATCGCTGTGGCTCCTTGGAGTCCTGCACCAGTAGCAGGTTCGCGTGTCTCTCTCGCTTGTCCTTGGTTAAACGCAGAGGCGCGCAGCTTCCGTCGGACCACGCGTACACGTTCACCGACACGTCGTTCAACCTCTCGAACTTCGCCAGCTGATCGAACGTCACGGGGAGAGTCATATCGTCCGTGCGAAGCACCGTCGAGTAATGAGGGTACGACGCGACCCTATCCCCATGCGTAGCAGCAGGGTACAAACTGGCGACAACGGACCACAAGAAGCACGCATTGTCTCTGCTCTTTACGTTCACCACCGCTTTTTTCATTACGACGGCGCGCGGGAGCGGTACGTCGCAACCGGCGCGAAGAGGGTTATGCTTATTTATATTCACTAGAATATTTAGCACAGCCCTCAGAGTCCATCCGCTGTCGCGATCTTGAAACTCCTCGATCGCCACTAACGTGGGAGCGACCACGTGCTTCGAATACCACTCGCGCACGTTCGATGTCCTGAACAGTACCCGATTTCGCGTACCGAAACTTTTCATGTCCGTATTCTCACCCAACATAAACTCCCCGTTCAGGACCGTATTCACGACCACGCTTTTATGTTGGGTGATAGCGTCCGTGACGCGCGAGATCGTAATTCGTCGAGCACCCTCCAAAAATCGACGCAGATCGATGTAACCCACGTTGATGACCGCACCGCTTGAAATACGATTCCGAAACGCTGATTCCACGTCTTCCCATACGACTTTGGGTGTCGTCGATCGAGCCGACACCCCGAGCCCTACTCGCGAAAACTTTTCCCGCACGATCGCGCGCAATGTCTTTATTCGCGCGATCAGCGACACCAGACGCTGTTTCGATGCCACCGACACTCCTTCGCCGCACTGATACTCGACGATGAGTCGCAAACACGCGTCGCACCGATCCATCCAGTCCCTGAATTCCACAATGGTGCGTAAAAGCACGGACATCCGGGACAAAACCCTGTACGTGTCCATGAATACCTCCATGGTTACTTCTCTTTTCTTCTACTTCAATATTCAATTAAAAGGCACGAGTGGTTGATGCGACTCTTCCGCGTGATGCGATTATGGACCGGATATCGAAAACCCGGGGGAAGAATGATGCCTGACAAATGTTGTCGCGAAGATTTTTACCGAACGACTGCGCGGCTCTGATTGAATACCTAACCATATACCCTAGCCGAGATTCATGAGTCGTTATCGCTCCGAATTCTTTTCTTCGCTCTCGCGTTCTTTCGCTCTCACCCTCGACGACTCGATCGGGTGACGCGATGTCGTGCTGGCTCGATGCGTTACCATGCGTATCGAATTCGCGCGCTCGCGATAAGGGTGTTTACACCCGTCACGGTGGTCTCTCGTTCATCAAAATACGTTGGGCGATGCCCGAATAATTATCGCTCTACGTTTTCGTCAGCGCATGTTTTTGTTGGCGGATGTTTATACGAGCGCGAACAATTGTGTTTCAGGATAGGCAGTATGGGCGATCCTGACATGCGTTACCACGTGTGTCGAATTACAGCGTTAGTGATAAGACGACGGTCCTAAACTTTAAAAAAAAAATATTCGAGACGATATCCGAATAATTGTCGCTCTACGGTTTCGTTGGCGCATGTTTTCGTTGGCGCATGTTTTCGTTGGCGGATGTTTATACGTGCGCGACGTTGCATTCTTTCGCGAGGCGCTATCTTCAAAATTTCCAGCCCCCGTGACGTCATCCCACGGACACCCACGAACTCGGTACCCCCGCCCCGCCTCGCCCCTCGCCCATCGCGACCGAGAGCGCGGTACCCCCTCCACGCCTCGCCCCGCGCCCGTGGTACCCCCGCCCCGCCTCACCCCTCGCCCCTTTTGGTCCAGAATCGGCATAGCCTACCTACTGATCGGTTCTAGGCCCGTTATTATTCATAATATATATAAATGATCTCGTTAAAGTTTGCCCGGAGGACTGTAATATAAAAATGTTTGCAGACGATACTTTAATATATGTAACAGGTGAGAGTTGTATGGAGGTGAAGAGGAAATTGAATGTAGTATTTAATGTAGTGGAAGAATGGATGAATATTAACAGACTGAAGATGAACGCAGGGAAAACGAAATATATGATAGTTAGAAGTATAAGAAAGGAGTTAGACGGTAGTATGGTTGTGAAATGCTTGGATAAAACTGAAATAGAACGGGTGGAAATGATAAAGTATCTAGGCGTAATTATTAATGATAGACTACGATTTACAGATCATTGTGATTATATGCTAAAGAAAATAGGGGAAAAAACAAGTTTTCTGAATCGAGTGGGAAATTATATTACAGCATATAGTAGATGTGTTATATACAAGGCAATCATAACACCTCATTTGGAGTATTGTGCGACGTTATTAATTAATATGGGGGAAACACAGATAAGTAGGCTACAAAAAGCACAGAACCGGGCCATGAGAGTCATATTGCAATGTAACAGACGAACCAAAGTCGAGAATATGCTGCAAGCGTTGCAGTTTATGGCTATAAGACAGAGGCTGTACTATAATGTGTGTATATTTGTTTTTAAGATTTTATAAGATATATTTCCGGAGAATTTAAGAAGTAGGCTAAGAATAGTAGGCGATAAAAGTGCAATGCAAACAAGGCAAGCTGGGAATATTGTAGTTGAATTTCGTAAAACGAGAAGTGTCCAAAAAAGTCTGTTTTATGTAGGAGTATTAATGTATAATGCACTACCAGACGAAGTAAAATCCTGTGAAAGTTTAGGCATATTTAAGAGACTGGTAAAGGAATTCGTTACAACAAGTGTAATGTAACATAAATGTAGGGGAGACCGGGGCAAGTTGATACAGAGGCAGGTTGATACAGACGAATTATCTCGACACTGTATATATGTAGCTCCTTGTGTGCGAGATATGTGAAGCTTGTTGTTCAATTCTTTACTACGATCTAACGTACGTCTGTGTACCTTGACGTTAGCAATCCATTTTTAACTGTTTTCGTTTCTATAGAGGAAAAGTAAATAGTTGTGTTCACTTTTCAATCCGTCTTGAGACGGTACAGAGAATTTTATCACTCAAATTAATTGGGCATCACATTGAGTCCTTTGAAGGTAAGGTAATTACGTTTTGTTATTTTGATTATACGCTCTACATTTTTTTATGGAGATGTTTGTACATAATGACTTCCTGTGGGATAAGTTGATACGTTTTCTCTGGGTCATGTTGATACAGTGTATCAATTTTCCCCGACTACTTTTAATTGGACTTTTTCCTTTTATATCTAGGAAAATGGTTCGAAATTATACAAAAAAGACAAATCGTGGCGAAATATCGCAAGAAATGTTTGAAAAAGCGTGTGTCGCAATAGAAAGAGACTCAATATCATTAAGGCAAAGCGCGAAAATATACAATATTGACAAAATGATTTTATTAAGATATATTAACAAAAAGAAGACGACACCTCATGTTAAAATGGGATATTCCAGACATCCGCAAGTTTTAACAGACAGTTTAGAAGATAAGCTACAGGAATACATTCTTCCAAAATTTATTATGGGTTAACTCCTAAGGATGTACGAAGTCTCGCGTATGAATTAGGTGTTGCCAATGATATTCTAATTCCCAACACATGGAAAAATTCTAAAGCTGCATCAACAGATTGGTTCATCCGCTATATGTAAAGGCACCCCACCCTCTCTTTAAGGACTCCAGAAGCTACTAGTTTGAATCGTGCAACAAGTTTTAACAAAACTAATATTAAAGCCTTTTTTTACAAATTTAAAAACCGTTATGGAAAAATATGCGTTTACAAGTAAAGATATTTGGAACATAGATGAGACTGGTGTTCAAACAGTTCAAAGACCTGCAAAAATTGTTGCTGAAAAGGGGACACGTCAGGTAGGCAAGGCGACATCGGCAGAAAAGGGAACCACGCTAACAATGATCACTGCGATAGGAAATTCAGTGCCCCCTATGTTTATTTTTCCAAGGGTACATTTCAAAAACCATTTTATTAGGGATGGTCCTCCTGGTTGCATTGGCACGGCATACCCGACAGGGTGAATGACTGGCCCATCATTTTTATAATTTATCAAACATTTCCATAGCCATGTAAAATCTACAATAGCACAACCTTCTTTGCTCATCCTCGACAACCATGAGTCCCATTTATCCATAGCTGTCATAAATTTTTGTAAAGACAATGGCTTAGTTTTGCTATCATTTCCCCTCACACGACTCATCGACTTCAGCCACTGGATAAATCAGTTTTTGGGCCTTTCAAAAAACATTATTTTTCTGGAGTTGACAACTGAATGACGAACAATCCCGGGAAAACTTTTTCCATTTATGATATTCCCAGGATCATTAAAAATATACTGCCCATGGCGTTAACCCAAAAGAATATTTTATCAGCCTTTGAAGTTACAGGAATTGTGCCATTTAATCCTGACATATTCACCAAAGGAGATTTTTTGTCTTCATCAGTTACTGACCGTCCCTTGATTGAAGAAGCACATCAAGAGAAAGAACTTGCAGAACAATTATTGCCATCAGCTAAATCCGGCTTTGGACGTATAGTAGATCACATTGAAGTGACTCCTTCCACTAATCAAGAAAGCCCTAATATATTTCCGGAAGAGTTAAGGCCCTATCCAAAAGCTGGTGAATGAAAAATAAACCCCCCAAAAAACTTCAAAGAAGTAAAAAGATTACGCCAAGTACATGAAATCAAATAAATCACAAAAAAAAATAGAAGATAAGAATAATAATTACAAAATAAAAAAAAGATGTGAAATCAGAATGAGCTGCAAGTACATAAAGCTGCTTTCCAACTGCGCTTAAGATGACACTACTACATATACACAGCTAAAATGCTGTGTTCATACATTCCATTATTCATATCGCGGACATTTTAATTAACCCATCAAAAAGAATCCCATTTAAAAATATTGTCGTAAATTAATTAATAGCTTTACAAAATTAATGATATACAAAAATTGCGCCAATTATAACAATGGCTATTTATACAAAGAAAAAAATGTATTACATAATATTAGGCAGATATATTTTTAAACAAATAAATATTTTAATACGAATAAATATTTTATTCAAAATACTTGGCGCTGCGAAACAGAATTGGTGTTGCTAAACTGAATAAATATGTATAAATTGCATTAATCTTCTTTTTTTTCTTTCTTTCTTGTGCGTGCGTTCGTGAATGTGTGCTTGTGCATATGCTACGTATGATATTAGAGTGAAATATATATACAATAAATTTGACCGTCATTGTAAATTATTAAAACTAAGACACTTAACATTTTTTCGGTTTCGCAGCGCCAAGTATTTTGAATAAAATATTTATTCGTATTAAAATATTTATTTGTTTAAAAATATATCTGCTTAATATTATGTAATACATTTTTTTCTTTGTATAAATAGCCATTGTTGCATTTACCCCAAACCAATATGTTGCATAATCTTCTTTTATCACTTTTCGCTTCTTCCCATCTTTTCATTCTCCCTATTATCTCTTGTAGAATAGCCAAGCTTTTCCCTCCTCCTCCAATTACCTCTTTCCAATTCCTGCCACTCTCTCCACTTACTTCACATGCTTCAATCATGTGTTTCACTGCTTCTTCCTCTTTCTTACAAAGCCTACATATCATTTCTTCTTTCTTTAGCCAATATTTGCATGTCCTTGTTTCACTACCCTGTATGAATCTTCCTATCCTTTCTAATTATCCTCTCCTTTTTTTCTTTTTCCCCATAAGTATTTCGGCTTATCTCCTGGTTTCCTTGCCACCTCTCTTAATTCTCTTAGGAACTTTGACTCTTTTACTTTCATCTCTCTTTCTTGTTCTTGGATGTCTTTACTTATCTGCTCTATTTTGGTCCACACTTCTTCCCCATTTAATCTTCTTCTTTTCCATTCTTCATTTGACCATCCTCTCCCTTCCAAGAATTTGATTCTCAATCTTTCCCTTTCGTTACTTCATTTCCTGTCATTAGTCTTCTCCCACATTCATATCTTATCGATCCTTCTTCCGAGTCTATTAGCCTCTCTTCAAACTTCATTGCCCTTACTCCCATTTTAATTGCTGTGTCATCTCTTCCTGTTTCTTTTAACAGCCACTATGTTGGTGTTGATCTCTCCAATTTCATTATTCACCGTATGTATTTCGCCTGCAATTTTTCTATTTCCTCATACCTTCTCCACCCCCATATCTTTTCTCCATCCTCATATCTCTGCTCCATACGCCACGGTATTTCTAACTAGCGCATCAAACAGTTTCATTTTTCTTTCAAAGTCATCTCTGAATAATCTTTCTCCACTCCCTGATACTTTTCCTAGTATCATATTCGCTTTCCTAACTACCTTCTTAATATGGTGTTTATCTTCGTTGTTCTCTCTCACTGTATAACCTAAATATTCCAGGTCTCTTACTCTATCTATTTTTTCTTCATTCCAACGGAATCTTTCCTATTTTCTTCTTCCTCCTGCATATCATTATCTTAGACTTTTGCACATTTAACTCTAAGCCTTTCTTCTTTATGTATCTCTCGAATCGCTTTATCATAGTTTTAGTCCCTATGCCATCGCTGTTCAGGAGTTGCCCGATAGGGCAACAGGTCAGACTGCCCGGGGTAAACACTTGCCGGCGGCGGGCAAGCCACGTCTCCCCGGGCAATACGGTACAGATGCCAGGATGAACAAGGACCGTCGCATCGGCTCAACAGTATTTGAAGGAACCTACTAACGCATGCCTGCCTACGCATCTACAAGCCTGCACAACCGTTCCTCCCCACTCCGCTGTAACGATAACTGACGTCACTGCCTGAAGCTTGGCCCACGGCGTTTGCCCCGTGCAGTGGCGACTGCCCTTGCCCGCCAAACAGTAGCCTGAACGCCACCGCCCTATGCGTTATTTACCATTAACGTCCAAATTTTCCTTCTACCTATTACAACTCCTCCTTCGTGTTCTTTGACCATTTCTTTTTTCCAGGTCTGCAAATGCGACATTGAAAAGTGTCGGACTTAACGGGCACCCTTGTCTAATACCCTTTCCTGTTAATACCCTTTCTCTCGTTCTGGACGAAACAGCGGACCGTTAGCAGCTTATGGCACCCGCACAAGAACGGGAACGGGCCCGGAACGTCTGCTGACTTCTGAAGCTCCGTAGGCCACAATTTTTTTGACCAGCCGCTGAAGAACCTCAAGGCCAGCTTTGCCGAGTGAAATCCAGCTTCCACGTGGTGATTGTGATCACGTCGGGGTCACCAATGTAGGGATTTAGTAGGTGAGGGTAAATATATATATAGGGCCGCTAGGGATTTGTATATATATATATATATATATATATATATATTTGTATGTATATATATATATATATATATATATATATATATATATACAAATCCCTAGCGGCCCTATAGCCGCCTAACGTATATTATACTGCAGGATATTAACCGCACAACAGTTACTGGTGGAAGTGTCTTTAATAGCAATCACCAGTTCCACAGATGTGGATTATGGCGAGCAATATCACTTGCCACAAATGAACAGAATGCACGAGAACTACTAGAGCTCGACGTAACATACACACGTGGTCACGCAAGAGGATACGCTATTCTTAATGCCCAGAAACATTCTGCGTGCCGCATGGCAATGAAGTAGTTCTCAGAAAAATATTTTGAGAACAACATCTTACAAAAGCTCCATTAAAATCGGCGTGTGCGGGTTCAATATGTTCTCTTGTAACCAATACCACAATTCCAGGATTCAATTTTGCCGCTTTTCATGATTTAGTTAGGGGCACATTTCGCCAGAGGGTGCTGATTTTGCCAACAGAAATATATGGGCAGTGCCCACCCCTGGGTGACACTGAAGACAATAGAGTGAAAGGTCTATTCTATACCTGATCTGTGGATTAGATTTCAGCGCTCTGGTGGTAAGTTGGCAAACTATTGAAAGTAGGTCCAGATCCCACCAAATATTCCGAATAAGTATTTATTAATCGAATAAGTAAAAAATTTAGTGTTCAAAAAAATTTAAAAACACTCGTTTTTCACAACATGTCTATTTAAACACTGATAATCATATGGAATTCGACGGAATTCGACCTACTCTCAGTTGTTCAATTTTCTGTCACTAGTTGGCGTATCGAAATTCTTAGTTTCCCAATATGCATTACTTTTATTAACCTTTCAATATCCATTTTTCGTCAGTGTAACTTAATTTAATATAATTGTTTAATCAGAATTATAATTATTAATAAATTGGCACTTCTTCTTAACCTATACGAAAAATGCTTTATAGGTTAGTTATTTTCATTCCAGATATACGACATTTATGACACTTTTGCGACATTTACGACATTTACGATATTTAAGACACGTGTCGTGTATAAAATAAAAAGTTCGTGTCTTTACCCATCACCAGTGGTGGGTCAGTATTTTACACCGCGTCGCAAATGCATTTACGACATGTCGCAAATGTACGTATGTTCAGAACACGAAACGCCGAAGCTTCGAGCGTTCGCGGATTTAGTTTTAAGCTAGCTTTAAAATAGTCAATAATTCTAGTTAATGAGGATAGCGGTTAAGAATGAACGTTAAGTTTAAAACTAAGGTCACGGGCACTTTGTATTTACACGACGAGTTCACAATAAATTATAAGATGACTTATTATCTAACGGAAACTTAATTTAAGTAGTTGGTACGCGCGAGGATGGATACGAACCAAGTAGCTCGTAAGAAAGTCCTGGAACGTCCAGCTAAACGCAAGTGCGCGAGAATGTAGGATACCTGTTGTCTAGGCGACGGTTCGAACAGAAGAAGAGCGATCGCGGTGATGGATCGGGCCGTTTCGCCGAATTCTGTGACGTCAGCACCCCACCTAACAGCTGAGCGTCCTGCCAGGACGAGGACCGCAGCGGTAGAGCAAAGCTGCCCACGCGCTGAAGCGAGAGAGCTGCCTAATCAGCTGAGGTGCGCGCCAACACATGGCCCGACCGATCTCATCACCGCGATCGTGCATACCGCGATCTAGTCGCGTTAGCTAGTTTTAAGTCGCGCGCGACATCGGCAGCGAATCAGCGCCGGCTTGGCCTGTGACCGTTTGGGCCAATCCCAAACATCGTATAATATGTCGTTTATAAGCCCATTTCATACGTGTCATTTGTCGCAAATGTAGTAAATATAAATATTCATTATTTTAAGGTTTCAACAATTAAAGTGTTGAAAAAATACAGTTCTTTCTGACTCGCTTGTTGGTTGCATGCGAATACTATAGAATACTGTAGAATACGTAGAAAACTACATATAATCGCCACTTTCCTAACCCCCAAAAAAGTATTCAAAAGCGTGGTTTTAATCATTGTTTTGTAATTGTTTAGATAATAACTAATAAAAAATGAATCGTGAAGGGTAAAGTAATTAGAAATAAATGTACGATAATAAATCAAATTTATTTGAATTGAAAATTATGTAAATAAAAATATCTGTTTCAGAAAATAGGAAATTGATAAATTATTATCAAATTTCTTTTTTCGGTGCAATATCCCTTTCAGTATGGTGGAATCAAGCCATTTTAAAACTTTTGTGCATGCACTAAATAAGTACTATGTAGTTCCACCGAGAAAAACATTAAGAACTACACTTTCAAATGTACAATATGAACAATTATACTGTATACAATTCCATTGGACAAAATGAGCAGCAAGGTGCAGTACTTTTAATTGATGGCTTCTTTTCCTAAAATAAAAATAGTCTTTTTATTAACATAATTTTTAATTTAAACAAATTATATTTATTATTCTATATTCGAAAACTTAGTGGAGACGTGGCCTAGATTTCAGCCCTCTGGTGGTAAGTTGGTAAACTATTGAAAGTAGGTCCGGATCTCAACAAACATTCCGAATAAGTATTTATTAATCGAAGAAGTAAATTTTAGTGTTCAAACAAATTTAAAAACACTCAGTTTTCACAACTGATAATCATATGGACTTCGACGGATTTCGACCTACTCGCAGTAGTTCAATTTTCTGTCACTAGTTAGCGTATCGAAATTCTTGGTTTCCCAATGCATTTCTTTTACTAACCTTTCAATATCCATTTTTCGTCAGTGTAAATTAATTTAATTTAATTTTTTAATCAGAATTATAATTATTAATAAATTGGCACTTTTTCATAACTGTTAAGACAATTAGATATGTCGCGCCATCTCCCGTCCCTGAGCGGACCCAGGTGTGACGATTCTTGGTCTGCCCCACCTCGCTCACGCGGAGCATCGATCATGTGCTCCCTTCCATCGATCGGCGATCGATGGAAGGGGGAAATTCGCGGATTCGAGGAAGTCAAAGCAGATTTCCTCGAACTATTGTAGACGAGCCGTCTTTAAGGTAACACCTTCCAATCGCTTTGCTAAACCACTTATTAAATCGCCTTGCTTAATCGCCTGCTTACGGCTTTACTTGCTTTGCTTGATACTGGATTCGAGCCGAATCCACGCTATAATCATATAGATTAATCCTACCGCGTAGGACCAAGAGCTGTAGTGCTAAAAGCTTAAACCATTGTAAAGAATTGTGGTTTCAAAACGCTTTATTGTAGATATCTGTAAATAGTATATTTAAGGTTTTAAAACTAGTGCTTAAGACTAAAGACATTAAATTAAACGAAACCTCCTCGTGAATATCCAGCTACTGTGACGTGCGCTCTCCGTTAAATTATCTAAACAATAACCCATACGAAATATGTTTTATAGGTTAGTTATTTTCATTCCAGATATACGACATTTGTGGTACATTTACGACATTTACGACATTTAAGACACGTGTCGTGTATAAAATAGAAAATTACCCTGTGGGCGTTGTACTTGTTCCCCCGATCATGGCCACGTGTCGTGCTTGCGTGTTCCGTTCTCTCAAGTATTATCTTAGGGTCACCAATTATGTGGGGTACTTTCCTACTGGGCACTGGTGCCGGTGCAGGTCCACAACGAAATAAAATACTCGAGGATATAACAGGAAATAAAAGTCTTATTACTTTTAAATAAATCAGGTACAAAAGACCTCGTGGTAAGCTTGTACGTTACTCAAGACTCTCTCCACGAGACGGCAGCAAGGAACGCTTCCTCTCTCACGGACAGCCAACGCTTAAGGGGATAGACACGTCACGTGGTCTGGCCGATTCGGCAGGTCGGTATTAGCAGGTTTTTTTCTTCACAGAAATGGTAATACCGATAGATCGATGATTGCCCGGTAAACGCGAGAGGGAGCTGTTTGCTATTTCCATATTTTATTTTGAATGTGGAAAGAAATTCTCAGCTGTTGCGTTGTACTTGTAAAAATTTAAACAGAAAGTCTGCTGGTACTGCAAACGTAGAATTTCATTGTACTTGAAATGTGCTTATGCTACAATATTCTACGTTGGCAGTAAGGAATTATAAGTGAAAAGGAAAAATAGATGAGGGCATGTCCCTCGAAAATGAAGTTTGTTAGGATAGACATTTTTTAATTAGCAAAACACTGAAACAGAACATGAAATACACATCCTATGCAGAAAGCAGTTATGAACAAACATATATAAAATTGTGTTTGATGTTGAATCCAACGCGTGATTATTATGTGGTCCCCTCCTCGAAGTGACAGAAAATATAACCTATGTATATGCCATATGACAATAAATGTTTAGCGGCTATTGCGTTCTATTACGCTACATTTGTGAACTTTTATCATCTTTCCGAAACATTATTATTACGCCGCAACAGTATGTTTAGGAAATCGGGTATAGCATATAGGTTATATTTTCTGTCACTTCGAGGACAGAAAATCTGCTCCTCCAGCTGACAGAAAATCCGCTCCTGCACATTTTCACGAGGCCGTTCGGCGTCATGGAAGGGGTACCTCTTCCACCCTGCATTTGTGGTAGTTGCAACGATATTCCTCAGTCCAGTGTTCATATGTACACTCTGGTTTGATCTGCAAAAATAAATAAATTTAATAAAAATTATTTTTTGTGTTTATACCACTTGAATGTAAAAACTGATACTTACACTTACTGAAGAAACCATTATTATTGTGTCCCATTTCTCATAAATATTTTCTTGGAATGGCACTGACCCCTTTTGATTCCAGTTAGTTGTCATAGAACCTGTGATAAAAAGTTAGAACGAGTTGTAATCTGAATGCAATAAAAATGTAAATGTATGTATGTTATTTACTTATCTTTATGTTTGCGGAGAAGACTGCCTTCCTTTCCTCGCTTCATAGAGCATGATTTTCAACGTTGATACTGGTTGGTGGAAATATCTAAAGCAAATTCATATATGAGAGAAACATTCATGATGATTTCCAATTAATCCAATTATTTGAATAACAAACGTATGTGTCATACTTACGCTTTTATACATGTCATTTCCACTTGATATGAAAGAATAGCTATAGGTATATATTATTAGGAGAGTGTGAAAAGGCCCACCACCACCCCCGTCATAGACGGTCCTATTCACTCTCCGTATGTATCTTCTACATACTTTCTTACTCACATTTGGGAACATTACTTATTCGACAGCTCTTCATATGCGCTGGATGCACTCGTCGGTGCATTAGTGACTTTGGATTGCAATTGCTTATTCGACAGCTCTTCATATGCGCTGGATGCACTTGCCGGTGCATTAGTGACTTTGGATTGCAATTGCTTATTGGACAGCTCTTCATATGCGCTGGATGCACTCGCCGGTGCATTGGTCACTTTGTATTGCAATTGCTTATTAGACAGCTCTTCATATCCGCTGGATGCACTCGCCGGTGCTATTGCGATGTTGTCATCCATCGTTTTATGTACTTTATTTTCTACTCGTACATGTTCCTCCTGTTTTTATGTACGGAGGTTCTCTAATCGGCTGTTGTCGATTGTATCTGCTATCTATTATTTCTGGCAAAATGCAGTCCTCATAGAACTTCCTCAGTTTTTCCTCCATCTGTGTTGCCCAGAAACTAGCATCTCTTGGTACTTGTTTGGGAATGCATTAGTTCCCCTCATCGCCACACTCACTCTCGAAGCAGCACCTCCCGAGCAGCGTAACGGAGATGCAAATCGAGAATCGATTCACCACTCAGATCACCGGTCGATCTACGAATCAGTGACGCGGAGCGACAAGCGATCCGCCAATCAGCTGCGATCAATCCGCCAATCAGCACGCCGCATCGATCTCCAGCGGAATCGATGCGACGCGCAGCAGGAACTTCGGCCATTTTATTACTTCTCTTGCCTTTGTTACGGTGACTCGTACACTCAGCAAAAGTTCAAGTGTATTTTCACAACAAGTGTTAGCACTCACCACTCATACACCTACTCATTCACACTCATCCAGCATTTTTAATAAAGTGACATTAACCACTCAATTACGCGTTCTCGCTTAAGCCTGCACCTATTCACCGTCGACTCATAACCCTACTTTCAACAACGTGGTCAAACTCAAACATTTTTTGGTCCTTCGAGCCGGATCGACGGTATAGGTGCAGTGAAGTGAAGGACAACTCACTCAAACTCACACTCATCGTGCGAAAAGAGCAGCACCGGCGCATCGTCGCACGACGCCTCCACGAGGTCGGCGACTCCTCCGCCGGAACTCACCACACTGGAAACTCATGAACTCTTGCCCTCTGATCTCACGATCAAATATCACACTCAGGTGAGTCGCTTCGACGTCTTGAAGAGACTGGAGAAAGAGCTCCCGAGATGTGCGCCCAACATCACAATCGAGGAGGTGAAAGTATACTCGGCTCAGTTGGACGAGCTCCACCAAGCCTTCCTCAA
This sequence comes from Andrena camellia, assembly GCA_029448645.1. Lineage (NCBI taxonomy): Eukaryota > Metazoa > Arthropoda > Insecta > Hymenoptera > Andrenidae > Andrena > Andrena camellia. The sequence continues at coordinate 41,481,743 of CM055678.1, read as the reverse complement.
TGAACACTCATACCTCGAGTCGAAGTGGCCTGCGTCACTCATCCAACACGACTACTTCGCATCAAACCTGTTTGTGAAGGAAGCGCAGTGCATCACCAAACTCAAGCTCAAGCTCAGCCGAATCAAGGACGAGTTGGAAAATTACAGCAGCGTTCAGGCGCCCAAGGAGCAACCACTCTCACCAAGTCTCCCTACACTCACTGTGCCAACGTTCAACGGAGACTTCACTCAATGGGCAGCATTCAGCGAGCGGTTCGCTGAACTAATCATCAAGGACAGCCAACTCTCCGACCAGAAGAGGCTGCAGTACCTGCGCTCCAGCATGAAGGTCGATCCAATCCAAATGGCTGTGGATTTGACGGCCGAAAATCTCACCTTTACATCTGCGTGGGATTCACTCACTAAACGTTTCCAAAACAGGAGGACACTCATCAAGGCACAGCTTGACAAACTCCAAGATCACTCACCTCTCACCTCCTCGAGCGCCAAGTCCCTTCGCGAGTTGCTCGCAACAGCGAAGGAGACGAAACTCACACTCACCTCCTTGTGCAAAACAGCGACTCCAGACGATTGTCAACTGGTGCACCAAGTCTGGCGCAAGCTCGACAAGGAAACTTGCAAGGCGTGGGAAGCAATGCTGGAACACTCTCCTGATTACCCGCCGTGGGACAGCCTGGAAGCATTTGTGACAGGAAAGGCGCGTGCCGTGGAAAAAGACAAGCCAGTGCAATCTCATCCCACACCATCCACCTCCAGGGGTTACAAGGCGGAACCCACTCAACCTCATCTCGCGGCAACAAAATCATTTCAGTGCGACTGCTGCGAGGCATCCCACTTCGTGGTGATGTGTCCGAAGTTCCGCCAATTGTCGATCCCCGACAGACGGGCACTCATCACAGCAAAAACGCTGTGCCGCAACTGCTGTGGGCGGCACACAACCGCCAACTGCAAATCCTCACTCAGGTGCAAACACTGCAAGACCGCACATCACACCATGCTGCATCTAGCGGCACAGCAGTCTCCGTCTCATGGAAAGGCCTCAACTCAACGGAAGCAGTAAACGTCAACTCAGGCACCAGGACAATCACACTCAACTGCAGCAGTTGCAGAGCCTCCTCACACTCTAACTCAAGGATGACATCTCACCCACCAGTCCCAGTGAAGGGACCTCACAAACTCAAGGAGCCATGCTCGACTTCATCTCAACGAACTCAGGTGGGTCGTTTCAATACTTTACAAGCCAGTGAAGGCATCACTTACGTACACTCACAGTTCGTTCCTCGACGAGGTACGCCCGTTCACAGTCAGTACAAACTCGATAACTCCAAGGGGCAGTTATCAATTCAACGGAACACTCATCTCAGCCTCACTCACTTTGAAGCCAACTCACGCTCCTCGCAACTGCGCAAGCGGACCTCATCTCACCCACGTCAACTCATCAGGCATTGGAGGAAAGAAATCGACGCAGGCTCGAGGTGTCATCTCATTAACTCTGCGTTCCAATTATCGACCGTTGACAATATCTCTACGAGCCCAGGTTCTCAAATCCGGATTTCCTCAAACCACAATCTGTTGACGTCATCATTGGAGCGGATACATACGGACAAATCACAAAGCCCAACATAATCAGGGGCTCTCCATCCATGCCAATTGCACAACTCTCAATTTGTGGATGGCTCGTACTTGGACCAATCAACTCCTCCATTTCACTCATTCAGTCATCTTATCACACATCACTTGTACAAGAAGAAGAATCGCCGGTACGTGATCTATTGGAGAAGTTTTGGATTCAAGAGGAGCTTCCTAGAGACACTCCATCGAAACTCACCTCTGAAGAGCAAGAGTGCGAAGACCATTTCAAAACAACACACTCAAGGGATGCTACAGGACGATACATCGTACACATCCCTCTCAAATCACCATACAGCTTGTTGGGCAACTCGTATCACTCAGCGCGTGCATGTTTAAGACGCACATTCACCAAGTTCAACAAGAACGATGAGTATCGTGAACTCCATCAAGCATTCATGTCCGAATATGACAACTTACAGATGGCAGCTGTGGACTTTCTGAAGTTCAGACACATTGATTTCATCAGTGGCGCAGTAACTCATAGAAAATTATCAAGCCCAGATCATCTTGGACGCACCATCAGTGCCAATCATTCAACCCTCAAGCTTCAGGAAAAGAAGGCGAGGATTATGGCAGATAACACACTCATGAATCAACATGGAGATTCATTGCGCACAACTTACCCAATCAGCTTCAGACGTAATGTACAGATTACACTTCCGCCCGTGTTTCACACAAGCATACTCATTGCCTTTAACAAGACCGATGGACTCAGACAGGAGTCCGGAGATATCATCAACATGGTAAGAGCACCATCAATTTCATCTGATAACATTAGTTGCTCATTTTTGCCATCAGTCATGCATGCTGGACGCATCTACGAAGTGTCTGGCAATGCGAAGAAAATGACGAACGCATTGAAACAACTCAACCAATAGAAAGGGCTATGCGACGCGGGCAGCGTATTGTTTCGTATTTCTTAAATGAAACAACCTGTACAACACCAGCGGTGTATCACCTCTCAAGGGGAATCCAACATCTCGTCCGAATTTTGGAGCTATCAATTCACCAAGGAGTGACCTCAATCAACCCAAATCAAGGTCGTATTCTCACAAATCAGTTCACATCAGTCAATCAACTTTGAACCCTCAAGCTCCCCCTATTAGTAGAATTGAAGGGACGACACGTGTTATTGATTGAAGAGGAATCAACCATTGCTAACTCGCTCCCAGCAGGCAACCTTTTTATAAATACTATACTTGCACGCCTGCTGAAGAGTGCTACGTGAGTACCAGGGAGAGGCAGAATTTACAACTCTGCCTCTGTGTTGCATCTCGATCATCAGATTCAACTAGACAAACGATTGTTATCACAGCAATCACAGACTCAGGCAGCAGCCCGAAGCTTTCTTCAAGGGCTGACAGGTCAACTGGGATAACACATCAATCAAAGGTCAATCGTACAGGAACATCTACTGCTGCCAATTCAACAATCACTTTGGTTTCTCAGAATCAGCAAATCAGTGATCCATTCAATTCTTATCATTTATTACAATTCAACCAACTCAGCATCAGAGAAGACATCACAAGCTTGCAAGCACTCATGCTCTAGGTGGCTCAACGCCTACAGCGACTCACCATTGGAATTACTCCACTTCTCTGAGGCTTGGTAAATCGCCATGGCAACGCTAATTGCATTACCGTATTACAACCGTCCACATCTCAAGGTGACGGTTGTCTCAACACGTCTCTACAAATTCACAATTCCGAGGCTCGCACGTGGGTGCGAGTCATGTTCAAGCGACACTCGTATCATTGCTACCACTCATGGGTGGACGGATTATCACGCTACAAGATGGATCACCTCTCTAAGATCACTCAAAGAGGTTTCACAAATCAAGAACACTCTTAACACATGCAACGGAAACTTCCAAGGACATCACTCCAGTTGATTGCATATTACGATGCTCAACCACTTCATAGCTTGAACATCATACGCCATGGTGCACGGAACATCATGGCTGTCTCAACCTAGGAAAATCTCAATCCACTCAACATGACTCAGTCTGGACGTCTGGAATCTTGCACTCAAAACAAGTTTACTTCACAACGAGGGACTCACGAGCAGACCAAGCAGCGCTGGCTGCTCTCGAACCTCGAAGTCACTTTCTTTACACCAACCATTCAATTTGTTTCAGAATCTTTTCCAGGCTGAGAAGTTGCATCTCAACAGCATTCAGGCCAACTCCATAATGTCAACGACTAAGGACAAATCAACACAGGAGGCAAAGTCAACTCTATCTTGGCGACGCCAAGTATATTCCCGTGGAGCCGTGTCTCACTTGCAGTGACCGACAGCTATTAGCCACGCCTCCATCAACATGAAAGAAACACTAATCATTGGTACCTCACCTTCACGTCTGTCTGTTCAAATTCAGGACCATCTCCTCAAGCGATCATCATGGTAGAACTCAGCCGTGTCTCATTTCCATCGGACTGACAAACTGAATCAACGGATGACGAGCTCCAGTGAGAAGTCAACGTCATCGTTGTGTGGTGTGTGTTCGACAAAGGGGGATTCGCGTCCATCATATGATGGACCAACTACCTCTTTCGAGAGCCTCACCCTCACAACTGTCATCATCACTCACATCATCGGTTAAGAACTGACCAGCTGGTTGTTCGCACAAGGTCCACCACTCTCAGTCCCAGTCATTCGACTGTTTCGTACACAGGATGTAATGGAAATTCGTCCGATGGTGACCCAAACGTGCCCGCATGAATCAATAAAATTCTGCGAACGCCCGAATTGTAGAGCTATTCATCTCAGCGACGCCTCGTGCATTAATACAATCTCGACACGGCCTCACATGCAGTGCATTTGTTTACACAATTCACACTCCATTGTACTTCTAAACAATACATCAGACGTGGAAGGGAAGAGGTTCATCATCAACACCAAAATCAGCTGTGGAACTCACTCCATGTGCACTCTGAGCCAGGGTATATTCAATCAGCAAGGACGTACAACGACTTGCTGGCCTCAACACTCAACACCAATCATACGACAACTCAGCAGCTTTGCTCAAGTGGCACTATCCCTCCAGTGACTTCAAGATCAACTCACTAATGTTCGCAACCTACATCTGGATGAGAGGGATGGATTCGCTTATCCACCATCAGCTGCAACAACATTAATCATGCCAATTAGACGTTGGCAGCTTGTTTGTTTCAGATTTTCATCATCATCTTTAGTACAACTGATGATGGCGGGCAGAATGTTTGGGAATGCATTAGTTCCCCTCATCGCCACACTCACTCTCGAAGCAGCACCTCCCGAGCAGCGTAACGGAGATGCAAATCGAGAATCGATTCACCACTCAGATCACCGGTCGATCTACGAATCAGTGACGCGGAGCGACAAGCGATCCGCCAATCAGCTGCGATCAATCCGCCAATCAGCACGCCGCATCGATCTCCAGCGGAATCGATGCGACGCGCAGCAGGAACTTCGGCCATTTTATTACTTCTCTTGCCTTTGTTACGGTGACTCGTACACTCAGCAAAAGTTCAAGTGTATTTTCGCAACAAGTGTTAGCACTCACCACTCATACACCTACTCATTCACACTCATCCAGCATTTTTAATAAAGTGACATTAACCACTCAATTACGCGTTCTCGCTTAAGCCTGCACCTATTCACCGTCGACTCATAACCCTACTTTCAACAACGTGGTCAAACTCAAACAGTACTATTATAACTTTCATTCCTTTCGGCGTCCATAAACAGAATAAAGCCCGTTGCCTATTCGTTATGTGCAATTGTCCTTGCACTTGATAATAGTAATGATGATTTTTATTCATTTCATCACCCCGGAAAATACGCCGTATTGCAGGAAGATGCTCTATTGCTTCAGCAGGCGACAAATCCTTCGCCGATTCGGGACATTTTACTTCGATGATGGTATCATTGTCCACGAGGCCGTCAGGAGTTGCACCTAAGTGAGGCACAGTGGCATCGATGAAGAGGCCACACGTTAGAATATTGATTCCTAATTCTTCTTCCATTTGTCGCAAGGCGTTTGCCTCATTTTCTCTTCCGTATTGGAGAGAACGTAAATTTTCGAGTTGCGGGTACATTATACTCTTCAAAGTATTTGCCCGTGGTGTTTTCTTTTGTAATCGGCATACCTTGCCGAAATTGGATGCAGTTAATAATTTCTTCCTATAACCGATCCACTTTTCGCTATTCGCCTGATCGCGAGTTTCCATTTCGATCTTGTATCGCGTCGTTTGCCACTCGTGAAGTATAGCCGCGTGCCTTTTACACTCGGAAGAGTATACTGTCTCTTCCATATCTGGCTTTTCTGCACTGGGGCCGTAATCCTGGTCGCACGATTGTTTTTTATTTCGGAAGGAGGATGCTTTCGCTTCTTTTTTATATTCCATTGCCTTTTCTGCTGCACGCTTCCGCCGTTTTTCCAGCTTTCTTACTATGGTTGTCGGCTCTTTATTCATTGCCATACTCAATCTGCTAAACGCCTCTTTCGTGTTATATTGGACGACTGCAGCGGAGACTCTACCCTGATACGAGCCCCCTCGTCCAAAGTTTATCCTTTTGCCTCCGATGAATTTAGCAATGATATTATTAAAACTTTCAACGGCATTGTTATTTAGACCGTGCAGCAAACTGTCAGCTTTAGTGAAAAGTGGCTGCATCGCTTCTTCGATACTTTAATAAATTCCAGCTTCTCTCAGTTGTGGAACGTAGTCTACTCTGTTGGGATCAGTGTATTTATTACAGAAGTATGCTAACCTCTGACACTCTTTGTGTTCACCGAAAACGTGACTCGATACATTCATCAAGTCTTCCTTCAAATTTTGTATTCGTTGATCGAGTGTTATTTTTTCTTGGAACCGGTATTCCGTAGCTTTCCTTACACCAGTACGCAGGCATTATTATGTACGACAGCTCTTAGTTCTTTATTGCGGCCTTTTGCTACGATTTCGGTTATTTTTCTACTGAAATTGCGTAACAGGTGATTGGTGCATTCTATTTTTCGTACCCGCACCATGTACATTTCTTATGAATCATTGTCCGATATCTTCTTGTACACACTGCTATCGCCATCGGCAACTAGTGTAGAATATATTAGTCCGTGCATATCTATGCTGCATTTGAAGCCTTCGACAATAGCGACATTTTCCATGCCAGTTGAACTCTGATTACGACCCCAGTTCTTGAAGCAACGATGCTCGCGCGGTTCTACCTTCTTCGTAGATGCTATTTGGCAAGTCATGCAGAATTTATTCTTCACGCTGATGTACAGCACTTTCTTCGTGTGGTATCCCACGCGAAGGTTTCTGGCTCCTACGCCAGAAAGAGAATTGTAATCTCCTCCGCGGTATGACCTTTTCATCCAGCTACCATCTGCGACAACTGGGATAAAGGGTACACCGGATACTGGATGTACGTCGCCTCTTGCTATAGCTAATGCTTTTTCCTCTTTTCCAGCATCTTCCATTTCGCGTTGTGCGGCCTCTTCGAGGGCATCGATTAGGTCATTCTGACAGTTTTCGTAGATCCTTTTCGTCATACAGGACACGTTCACGGCAGTCAGTATATCCTCCAGTTGATTATATCCGCCGCCCGTCATCATTGTTGCGGCAACAGCGGCGCGGTTGATATCCATAGTGGCATCACTCTTCCGAAGACAGGATATGCGCTCTGTGCGTTCGCACATTTTGCATTCTACATAATACACATTTTCTAGTCCATTCCGTTGACATCTAATTATTTCAAAATGTTCGATGCCACAGCCAATAGTCGAATGTTTTCGAAGATTTTTTATTTGTTCGAAAACATACGGAAAATCAACGAAATCTATTCCTTCTGAAATTGAATTTTCCGGCTGTTCTGGTTCTGCATTTTCTACCAGCCAGTAATCGGCATCACTTCCAACATCTTGATTCGTTTCTTCGTTGATGTCTCTTACGGAATGTATCTCATCCCTGTCTGTGTCCAAATCTATTTCTTGTACAATTTCTTCTTCGTTCGACTCGAAATGCACTTGTTTTACAATTTTCTCTTCGTCCGCGTTGAAATCTATTTCTTCTAAAATATCTTCCGTGTCCGTATCGAAATGTACTTGCTCTACAATTCCTTCGATAATTGGGAAGTCTTGAAAATTTCCTACGTCTGCTTCGTGTGTTTTGTCCGTAGGAAACTCATACGCAGCAGATGTGTTTGGAAGTGTTTCGTCGTACGAGGTACCTGCACACGTACCTGCTTCCGCCACGGTGCCCTGACCTAGCGTGAGGCACGCTGCTGTTTTCAATCGTTGCCTGCACGTAAAGAGTCAATAATCAGTAACACGTGGTACATACATAGAAATAAGATAAACATACTTTAGAAAAGAAAAGCAGGCATAGTAAAAGAAGATATACAGTAAAGTCTCGATGTAGGCGAAAGCCTCGGAACGAAGCAAGTTTAAATGCCCGCTTTTCGCGGAGTACGTGTGAGACAATACTATCGCAATCAAAATTTAAAATTAAAACTTTTGTATTTTTGGTTCCATTTTCATGAAACTTTTACCAACATGTTTGTTAGAATCTCCTGATTAAAATGATACCAAATACGACATAAATCGGACAACTTTTACTTATCGTGGATACGAATCATTTATATTTATATAATTGTCCAAACCATATCGTGTTTGGTGACTTTTTAATCAGAAAATCCTCACAAATATGTTGGTAAAAAAATTATAAAAATGAACCAAAAATAAAATACTTTTAATTGTAAACCTCGTTTACATCGGTGTTGACTCTCACCGATTTTCCATTTCGGATCGGGTTACACGATCGGCGCACGAGCCATATTACACGCTTCACTGGTTCCAGGGGCTACCACCCCAACTAGGGGTGATAGAAATTAACACTAATGTTATATAGTCACAATTTTGAACTCTAATCGAGATTTTACTGTAGATCCTACATTTGTAGAAGTTTGTCGACAGTCTCGAACGTAGGAGAAGAGAGCGAGTGGAAAAAAGGACTGCCGATTGTGTCCATCTTTTTCATTCGCTATCCTTCTCTGCGGCCGAAACTTATTACCAGTAAATATGTATTATCCAAATTATACCGTGTTTGGTGTAATTAATCATTAGAGAAACATCAGAAATGTTACGATACTTTGTTTATGAAAATATTGTTATTATTATTGCATTACTGTGAACATCATTCTAAAATATCTTGATGATACGAAGAGGGACGTCTTAGACAACGTGATTCCCTCGCTATGCAAACCGAAGAAAATGCACATTTAGCCTGTTTCTTTTCACACGCACACATCTGCACAACCGTCTCCGCTACTCGCAAGCGAAGGCAGCCACAAGCAAACATGTCTGAGTTGCGATACGCGGCTGTGCGAGTATACAGGCACGTGTGCACTTGACCGCGTATGAAAAGAATACTCTTCGCATTTCAATCCTGGGTCATTCCACGCGAATTCGGACACTTTTCGGAGTAACATTTGGGATTTTTGTGAAACTTGAATAAGTCTCTAGTGATATATATATATATATATATATATATATATATATATATACACGTATTTCAAAGAATTTTTAAAAATTTTCAAAATTGTGGAAATTGACTTTCTTTCATTAAATTATAACTGTTGGACTAAGAGACAGATAAGAATGAGCTTTTGGGTGCTTACACTGGGGAAGTAAGAGTACCTAATAAAAATTATTTCACTGAAAGGAAATAAATTTTTGACCATTTATTTTGCAATTGTTTTAAACAAATGCCATGTTTTAATAGCGGGGCACTATTTAAAAATTTGAAAGAAATGAGGGTATAGTCCTATATGTCCTCTTTACGGGCCCGTTTTCAGAAATACGGACACTTTAAAATTTGCCCCAATGAAAATTAATTGAATGTGACGCTGCGTCGCCCAATACCGACTGGACTGGCTAATTGTAAGCCGTGCGGTACTAGCAGCGGCCAAGCGGCTATACCTGATATTGTTATATAGGGTTCTCGCAAACGGTAAGTATTTGAAAAAAACTGAAACAGGAAAACTTTTACTATTTTTTATACCCAACATAATACGGTATGTCAATTTTTCGTGTTCGCGATATTTTCCGTGAACCGAAGGTGAGCATCAGTTTTGGAATGCTACATATTTGATTACCCGATATGAATGTGACTGGCAAGACAAATTGAGAGCTCGGATGCAATAAAGGGACTAGCTCTCGAAAATGAGAAAAACATTTGTCCAAACGCTAAGAAAAATTGGAAAATTAAATTTAGTTAAACTGGATTTTAAAAAATATAATGTTGTAAAGCTCATCACGGCACACATTTTTTCTCTTTGCAGTTTTTCTATCGAATCATTAGTATTCGAAATAAAAATTATAAACAAAAAATTTCTTCGACCAAAGTCAATATCTTTTTAAACATAAATTGCGATAAGTTGAGTAAATATTAACGAATCGTTATGAGACTTGAAACATAAAACTCAGAAAACTCTAGCGAAGCCGCTAACTCTATGCACAAAACCCTTATGTTTAAAAATTTAATAATGTTTAATTAAAAAGAAATACTGGACATAACCCAAGTTTTTCAACGTTCGCCGTCAAAAAGTATCGAGGCAATTTTGAGGTACATATAACTTGCAGCGACAAAGTTTTTCCTTAATATACAAGGAAGATTTTCACAAATTTTCACACTGATTAATAAATAATTGTAGAAGATATGACGATATATATAATTCTCGCACGGCGCCAACTGTCAACGCGAGTGCTAAAACTGCTAAATAGCGCATTATACGCGGCTGTTGACTGTTGGTGGCACGCGACATTTATATATATCGTCGTATCTTCTACAATTATTTATTAATCAGTGTGAAAATTTGTGAAAATCTTCCTTGTATATTAAGGAAAAACTTTGTCGCTGAAAGTTATATGTACCTCAAAATTGCCTCGATACTTTTTAACGGCGAACATTGAAAAACATGGGTTATGTCCAGTATTACTTTTTAATTAAATATTATTATATTTTTTACCATAAGGGTTTTGTGCATACAGTTTACGGCTTCGCTAGAGTTTTCTGAGTTTTATGTTTCAAGTCTCATAACGATCCGTTAATATTTACTCAAGTTATCGCAATTTATGTTAAAAAAGATATTGACAATGGTCAAAGAAATTTTTTTTGTTTATAATTTTATCTCGAATCCTAATGATTCGATAAAAAAAACTGTAAATAGAAAAAATGAGTGCCGTGATGATCTCTAAACACTATTCTTTTTAAAATACAGTTTAACAAAATTTAATTTTCCAATTTTTCTTAGTGTTTGGACAATAATTTTTCGTATTTTCGAGCACTAGTCTTCTTATTGCATCCGGGCCCTCATTATTCAACCATATGGTATACTATAACTTTCAAGGCCACGCAAGATTAGGAATGAAAGACATATATAGTTTCATATTGTAGCACGCACGGCTCAGCCAGTCGAGCCGGTGCTGGGCGACGCTGCGTCACATTCAATTCATTTTCATGCGACCAATTTTAAAGTGTCCTTATTTTTTTTCAAATGTGTAAATAGTGCCTTGCTAGTATAAAATTGCATTTGTTTAAAACAATTACAGCATAAATGGTCTAAAACTTTGTTTTTTTTTAAGTGATGTAGGATTTCTCCTGTTGTTGTTCCAATTCTTGGACGAATGGGACGCGGAGCTAGAGGTCTTATAAATAATTGAGGACCCGTTGATATTAAAATAAATCCGATTTAATATAAGTAGATCAAAATGGTTGAAACAGTTGTAATATACAGGGTGTTTCTCTACCTGTGGTCAATACTCTAAGGGGTGATTATACCGGCAAAAATAAGATGAAAATCAAAAGTGACGAAATTGCGGTAAATGCTTCGTTTTCGAGAAAATTAGCTTTGAATTTCAGCTAAATACGTGAACCATTTAGCCACCTGAGGGGCACGCGGAGGTAAGGCGGGCAGGATAGATCCCCGTTCAGCGGTCTGTAGACGGTCGATATTATTGTGCAATATTGCAATGTTGCACAATAATATTGACCGTCTACCGGCTGTTTTAGGACTACGTGTATGCAGTTCAAAAAAATAATTTGTAAAAAAGTTAATAATGGGGCCATTCGGAATTATATCCCAAATCATTATGACATTGTGTCTCTTAAAATTCAACGAGGGACTGCAGGGTGGTACTTCGCTTTATGGAACGTTGTAAAATAACGAAGAAACGAAGCGTCCGATAAACACGTGTCGTGTGCCTTTCGTGAAGTAAACCCTACTTGACCGTGCCGGTAACAGAAATTAGACCCACTCCATTGTTTGAAACATTTTCTGCAAACAGTTTTTCGAACTGTTCACAATTGTGTAAGGAAGTCATAACGCCCAATGCGGGAATATTGAAAACAGCACTGGGTATCGCTCGCTGTCTTGGAAGACGAGGCCCAGGAGGATGCATAACGCTATACAATGTCGTTTCAACGCACAAGCAAGGCCGATGACGTCAGGGTTATCGACGAGCGTTTGAGAGCGTAGCACGCATCGGAAGTCAGAGCCATTGCTTACAAATCAGAGTTGGATTTTATTCAAATAAAATACCGAATAAATTTTTTCAAATAATAAGTTATTCGAGAATAACAAATAAAAGTTTATTCGAATAAGAATTTATTGGAATAAATCGTCGAATAAAAGATAGCCGCTAAACAGGCAAAAAAACTAGAGGTTTCATAGAATGCAGAAAGCGAATATGAACTCTGTTTTGTAGAGAAAAATTATTTACGACCACGTTATTTAGAATGAGTTATACAGTTTAGCTCCTAACATCATCATTTTTGGAGGTAGAATTATTTTAATTATGTATAAAAATTATGTAGAGTTGCAAAAAATTGCCACTATAACTTTTAAATATGTACTCTATAAAGCAAACAGAACAAATAGCACAAAAATTTTCAGGTTCCACGAGGTTCCTGGATATCTAGAGGCTTTCGAACGAAAGTTATTGAAAAATTCCGTCATTTTTATGATTCTGTTCGTTGGTAATTAAAATACTCATGGCTGATTTACTACTTATTTGTACCTCTGCAATTCATTATTCAAAATACTAACAATTATCGCGATACAATTGAGAACTTTTGATACAGGGTGTCCCAAAAATGCTGCGGGTCCTTAAAGGGTGTGATTCGGGGGGTAATTACAAACAACTTTTTCCTTTGCGAAAATGCTCTCCGAGGTTTCGTTAACGAGATATTAATAAAAAGCACCGACCAATCAGAGCGCGAGTCTGACGGCCGAGTTCCCGCGCCAGCGTGGCTACGAGCCGCGCTACGACTGCGAACGAACAACTCGGCATGCATCGAAGAAAATTGCATAGAATGGCAAATGAAAAAGACGGAACAAATAAAATCGAACATGTTGTCATGGTTTGTTCGTCATTTAAAGTGAATAATGAATAAAGGATAAATGGATGAAAATCACGTGTAACGTAAAAAGAGAAATACGCAGTTTTTTTTTAGAAGATTCGAAAATAATAATTATTTGAAGTGGGAGGATAAGGAATACGTAAATTTCCTTGTGTTAATAACGTAGCCACGAAAAGGTAATGTAACAGGAAATTAACGAAAAGTGATAGTAGTTCGTTATTGTGATAAAAATCTGTAATTCAATAACGGCCAGCACTGTTGGTGATAACGAATAAGTCTGTTTAAAAAGCCCGATTAAATATTTTGGTACGGGAATTTTGAGAATTATCGCCGGAAATAAGCCATCGCTTGCGTTAAATTTAAAAATGAATGATCACCAATAAAGTAACTAAAACTCACCCTTGTTGGAAATTCACCAGCAGCTTGAAAATCTGTGTTATAGGGTCACTGAACCGATCCTGGTCATCGATGGACGAACTCAGTGCACAGCTGGTCCCAGGTATACGACACTACCCAAAGTTAAGCGTCACAATGTCAGGTGCGTCCACGTCAACGTACCGAATATTCACTTCACTGCACTGCTACTAACACTGATCACGTAATTTATTTTTCATTGAACGTGTTGTTCCTACGTTATAAAAATTGGTGGAAATGAATTTTTACTTGGCGTTCGGAGCCGTGGGTATTCTCGCGTAAATTCTCACACTGCAGCACTTGCGCCCCCCTTGTTCGTGGGGTACACCCAGAACATCGCGTAATACTCTTGAGCAGAGAACATTTCTGCGACGTGATTACTAGCTGACTGACAGGATTTTTCCCAAGCAACTTCCTCTACCCCCAAGTAGTTTCTCTCGTTCCATTATGAGTTAACTCTCACCAGGACAAGAGGCTTTAGGTAAAAAGAAGCCAGCACATTTTCGGAACACACGTGTTTTGCAGAAGTGCAACGAACACTTTCACAAAAGCCCGCGCTCCGTCCTTCTACTGCCAATGTACCCATTGCTTCGAGATAGAAAACAGACACCACGTGTATCGGTTCGAAAGGGTCCGAAGGGAAGGGAAGCAGAATGTCTTCGAGTTGCTATAAAAAAGCAAATGCATACCATTCCTGTTTACCCTATCCGATACCCTGAGTTCACGTCTGCTACGAGGCGGAACCAATTAAGTCATAAATTATCCGAAACTGTAGGAAACCGTTCTCTACCGCCGACTGGCGGGACAATACGGTCATAAACCGCGACCCTGGTGAAATGCTCTGGCTGATCAGCCTGATTAATTTTGGAGAACTAGAAATTACAGAGTATTATCCAACATCAATACGCCTCGCGGAAAGACACAGGAACAGAAGGGGTAGTCCCGCCTGCTTCGTCCTACCTTCAAATTAAAGACGGACCCCTTATCTCTCGAGTATAAACACGTGCTCGAATTTCAAAACAAAAGCACGCGTCGACGAATTCCGTGCGAGAGAAGGTGAGCTTGAAGTTCAATTGGTTCTAAACTAACCAATCGGGCCTGCTGATCTCTCGTGTCTAAACACGCGCTCGAATTTCAAAACAAAAGCATGCGTCGACGTATTCCGTGCGAGAGAAGGTGGACCTTGGGGAGGAGATATTGCTGTGAAGAGGGCCTCTTCAGGACAGCGGCCGTTCGGGAGGGCTGCAGGACAGATTGGATAGATTAGGGCCAATGGGACTTCAAGCCCACCATCTCTCACACGGAATACGTCGACGCGTGCTTTTGTTTTGAAATTCGAGCACGTGTTTATACTCGAGAGATAAGGGGTCCGTCTTTAATTTGAAGGTAGGACGAAGCAGGCGGGACTACGCGAAGTCAGCGGACTACCCCTTCTGTTCCTGTGTCTTTCCGCGAGGCGTATTGATGTTGGATAATACTCTGTAATTTCTAGTTCTCCAAAATTAATCAGGCTGATCAGCCAGAGCATTTCACCAGGGTCGCGGTTTATGACCGTATTGTCCCGCCAGTCGGCGGTAGAGAACGGTTTCCTACAGTTTCGGATAATTTATGACTTAATTGGTTCCGCCTCGTAGCAGACGTGAACTCAGGGTATCGGATAGGGGAAACAGGAATGGTATGCATTTTCTTTTTTATAGCAACTCGAAGACTTTCTGCTTCTCTTCCCTTCGGACCCTTTCGAACCGATACACGTGGTATCTGTTTTCTATCTCGAAGCAATGGGTACATTGGCAGTAGAAGGACGGAGCGCGGGCTTTTGTGAAAGTGTTCGTTGCACTTCTGCAAAACACGTGTGTTCCGAAAATGTGCTGGCTTCTTTTTACCTAAAGCCTCTTGTCCTGGTGAGAGTTAACTCATAATGGAACGAGAGAAACTACTTGGGGGTAGAGGAAGTTGCTTGGGAAAAATCCTGTCAGTCAGCTAGTAATCACGTCGCAGAAATGTTCTCTGCTCAAGAGTATTACGCGATGTTCTGGGTGTACCCCACGAACAAGGGGGACGCAAGTGCTGCAGTGTGAGAATTTACGCGAGAATACTCACGGCTCCGAACGCCAAGTAAAAATTCATTTCCACCA
Source organism: Andrena camellia (assembly GCA_029448645.1). Taxonomy (NCBI): domain Eukaryota; kingdom Metazoa; phylum Arthropoda; class Insecta; order Hymenoptera; family Andrenidae; genus Andrena; species Andrena camellia. The sequence goes on along the minus strand of CM055678.1, from coordinate 41,466,157 downwards.
ATTTTTATAACGTAGGAACAACACGTTCAATGAAAAATAAATTAAGTGATCAGTGTTAGTAGCAGTGCAGTGAAGTGAATATTCGGTACGTTGACCTGGACGCACCTGACATTGTGACCCTTAACTTTGGGTAGTGTCGTATACCTGGGACCAGCTGTGCACTGAGTTCGTCCATCGATGACCAGGATCGGTTCAGTGACCCTATGACACAGATTTTCAAGCTGCTGGTGAATTTCCAACAAGGGTGAGTTTTAGTTACTTTATTGGTGATCATTCATTTTTAAATTTAACGCAAGCGATGGCTTATTTCCGGCGATAATTCTCAAAATTCCCGTACTAAAATATTTAATCAGGCTTTTTAAACAGACTTATTCGTTATCACCAACAGTGCTGGCCATTATTGAATTACGGATTTTTATCACAATAACGAACTACTATCACTTTTCGTTAATTTCTTGTTACATTACCTTTTCGTGGCTACGTTATTAACACAAGGAAATTTACGTATTCCTTATCCTCCCACTTCAAATAATTATTATTTTCGAATCTTCTAAAAAAAAACTGCGTATTTGTCTTTTTACGTTACACGTGATTTTCATCCATTTATCCTTTATTCATTATTCACTTTAAATGACGAACAAACCACGACAACATGTTCGATTTTATTTGTTCCGTCTTTTTCATTTGCCATTCTATGCAATTTTCTTCGATGCATGCCGAGTTGTTCGTTCGCAGTCGTAGCGCGGCTCGTAGCCACGCTGGCGCGGGAACTCGGCCGTCAGACTCGCGCTCTGATTGGTCGGTGCTTTTTATTAATATCTCGTTAACGAAACCTCGGAGAGCATTTTCGCAAAGGAAAAAGTTGTTTGTAATCACCCCCCGAATCACACCCTTTAAGGACCCGCAGCATTTTTGGGACACCCTGTATAGTGTTGCGTGCGGTGGATTATGTATATTAATAAAATGTGAAACGTGACGTTTTTACCCGACTGTGACAAGTAAAGGAGAGTATTGTGTTTATCAGATACATAATTTTCAAAATTGTGAGATAGAAATAAAAAAATTGGAAGGACTCGCAAGTAGTAATTTGGATCCGAGAAGAGTTTTTTATAGAAAAGATAATTTGATGTATAGCTTGATAAAAAAGAAAGCGTCATATATTTTTAGGAGCATTATAGCATTCGTAAATTTCATTACGATTGGCCTGTTACACTTCGGTGATGTACCTTATTCAAATTGTATGCTTCGAAATTGAAGGGTCGGATGCAATAAGGGGACTAGCGCTCAAAAATGGAAAAAATTATTGTCCAAACGCTAAGACAGATTGGAAAATTAAATGTTGTTAAACTGTATTTTAAAAAATATAGTGTTGTAAAGCTCGTCAGGACACATATTTTTTCTATTTGCAATTTGTTTATTCAATCATTACTATTCGAGCTAAAACTTATAAACAAAAAATTTTTCATCGTCCAAAATGATTATAAACATAAAATGCGATAACTTGAGTAAATATTAAGGGATCGTTATGAGACTTAAAAAATAACTTCAGAAAACTCTAGCGAAGCCGTAAAATGTATGCATAAAACCCTTATGATGCAAAATGTAATAATATTTCATTAAAAAGTAATACTGGACATAACCCATGTTTTTCAACGTTCGCCGTTAAAAAGTATCGAGGCAATTTTGAGGTACGTATTACTTGCAGCGACGAAGTTTTTCCTTAATATACAAGGAAGATTTTCACTAATTTCCACACTGATTAATAAATAATTATAGATTATTTATATATATTGCCGTATCTTCTATAATTATTTATTAATCAGTGTGAGAATTGTTGAAAATCTTGCTTGTAGATTAAGGAAAAACTTCGTCGCTGCAAATGATATGTACCTCAAAATTGCCTCGATACTTTTTAACGGCGAACGTTGAAAAACATGGGTTATGTCCAGTATTTCTTTTCAATTAAATATTATTACATTTTTTAACATAAGGGTTTTGTGCATACATTCTACGGCTTCGCTAGAGTTTTCTCAAGTTATGATTTAAGTCTCATAACGATCCCTTAATATTTAGTCAAGTTATCGCAATTTATGTTTATAATGATTTTAGACGATGAAAACTTTTTTGTTTATAATTTTTAGTTCGAATACTAATAATTGGATAAACAAACTGTAAATAGAAAAAATGTGTTCTGACGAACTTTACAACAGTATATTTTTTAAAATTCAGTTTAATAACATTTAATTTTCCAATCTTTCTTAACGTTTGGACAATAATTTCTTATTTTCGAGCGCAAATTCCCTTATTGCATTCGACCCTTCAATTGCACATTGATTATACATAATATTACAGCCTTCTACGTATAAATAACAAATATTGATACGCAAATTAGTATTGTTTCATTGACATGTTTCCTAACTTCACTACTCAACCTCTCTATCTTTCATTATTGCTATCCTCCTTTACGTTCAGCGAGGCTCTGACGCTAGACGCAGCTCTCGTGCCGTATTCTTTCAAGACTTCTCGATAAGAAAGAGCTGTGGCAACAGCGCGGCAGAGACAGAGAGAACAGAAAATGTGGCAACTATGCGTGAAAAATTCGTCTACATAGAGTACCTGGAGATGTCACCTCTGTACAACTTCTTTTTATCGACCGCAGTAGTTTCATTAGGGTCCGTCTGTTTACAAGGGACGTTTCGATCGATTCGGACCATAACAAAAATGAGACGGCAGCCTTAAGAACCAGTAGAAATAAAGTGTATATATTATAGCTTATTGAATTTGTCTTGGAACGTACTATCAAGTGACCTCTTCAAAAAAAATAGTTCCATTTAAAAAACCGAATTTGACCATCGTATCTTTTAAAATAGTAATCGAAGAAAAAATTCGTCTGCGCTAATAAATTGGCCCCCTCGAACCATGCGATTCCATATTTTTTTTATTTTTTTATCTCCAATACTTTAGGAGATATCCAGCTGTTCAGTCGTCCCGCGGACACCCTGATACTGAAGCATTCTATCACTCGGAGTTACTATGTATAAGCGGCCGCCAACTCGCGCTTACCAAGCCGACTCGCCGAGCCACGCGCCGTCTGACTTCACCTGAATAATGGGCTTTTCAATGAGACAATTTCGCTAAAGGTACACATATGGACGTACATATTGCGGTCAAAATCCACAAAAGAAGAAGCAATGTGTACATATTTCGTATTCAACAAGTAACTACACATGCTCAACATCGAATCGCAAAGCATTGATGACTGTTGCTAATTTTAAACATTATCTTCTACATCACAGAAATAAAATCTGAATTACATTTTTTATCCATTGAAAACGTACAACGATTGAAATAATCACAACTGCATTATAAAGGAAGCATATCTAACGAAACGCGTATACATATGTAGTTTGAACGTTTTATACTAACAAAACGCATATAGTTTGTATAATATATATAACGAAATTTCTACATTTCGGGTCCCATCGGCACGGAAGTTGCAGGAACGAGCTGCTGACATTTTTCACATGAAAATGAGGCCAAACACGATATAAATCGGATTATTAATTAATTAAATAATGATGAACATACGAATTGAAAAAGAATGTGTGGGGCAAGAGAGGTAAAGTATTGACATGCGTTGCGGTGCGTATAGCATAGAATATGTGTACGTAAAGCGTCAAAGATACCTATTGATATACATATTTATTACATACGTATTATATACAACAAAATACCGTGCTGCTACTACTACATCACAAACTGTAACTTCATACAAATCTGTACCATAAAACGTAACTTACCTTTCTCGACGATTTTTATATTTTCTGGACAAACGCCTTACAGATAACATAGGACGCTTGGCTTTTGTACCACCCTTCGAATAGCGCTGTTTTCTTGCATCTACGACTTCCTTTTTTGATTCCATGACAATGATGAATGCGAATGATCACAAACACTTATCAACACTACAGTAATGAACCACGCAGGAATGGAACAATTCACAAATTATGAATATTCCATATGTATCAATATCTGCGCAGTAAATAAAAGCCCGATTGCTTTCTGCGTCTTCACCGTAGTGTAAACGGCAGAAAACTGATCAGCTAGCGTTGTCGCAGCATTAGTTACAGATGCTGAGATGCAGAACAAAAGATAATGGGAAAAGGACGGATATATGCGTTCTGTCCCTCTCTTTCTCATTAGAATTGGTGTATGCTGATCTGTGGTGGGTTTACTACGTGACACGCGTAAACAATGTAAATAATTGTATAAAATGTAGAAAATGTAGAAAATGTCACAAATTTAAATACGAACTATAAACCTCTACCTATTGCATTGAATTTTACTGCACAATATTTTAAATTACTTTAAAAAGAAAGATTGGAATATAATTATAACAAAATTATAAATAATATGAAATTGTTTTGTCATATCTTTGATGTGCAAAAGATACTCGAATTTTTACGTATATCAACATGGATTCTGAAGAAATTCATAAAGCTTTAGCAGTTTATTTCTTTGGATGAACCATTCGGTTTAGTATTATTGAATCTGACCACTATAGGAACTTTATTCATAAATTGAATCCAGCTTATAAAATTTCAACTCGAACAACATTGTCGAATAATTTACATAGCGCAAAATTTCAAGATTGCAACCAATTTGGATTAAATCCAAAAATGCAGTTCTACTTTTAGATGGTTGGAAAAATTCATCATCCAACAATAAGTATGTTGTTGCAATTCTGAATTTAATGAATACGATATGTCCATGCAGGTTATGGCATTCCACAGTCTGCAATGTTTTTTCAAACAATATGATTTTATACAGTGAATATTTTATACATATGACTTTATAGAACGTAATAAAGTTGAGCTATTTACTACGTCTTATTCTACACGTAGAGAATTCACTTTTCTACGTTAGGTAAAATACGGGCCCACCACTGATGCTGCTACATTTACATAGAGTATGTACTTCCGGGAATACTTTTTGGTGCAGAAAAGTGCACAGGAAAGGATTTTTGATTAACCTGTGCATATACTTTTGACGTATCATCTTTTGATGACGGACGTCAATTTTGAGGACGTGCGTATACACCGCACACTAGCGTAAGTCTAATATACTTCAATGTATTGTCGTAACGTCCGTCAAAAAAACGCTCGTGTGACCGGCTTTACGCGGGCCGAAACGTGTCGCTCGGTCCTTGATGCAAGTGAAATACAAAATATTGAGTGAGTGAGAAAGACAGATTGGGCTCTGCCCAACGGTTTCAGGAAAGAATCGCAAGTTGTGTAGTAGGATCGCCTACATTAGTGGTGGTAATGGGTGCGTGAACCGACGCCGGCGATTGTTTTTTGGCAACGCTGGCCCTTGAGGCTAGCAAAGGCTCGATTGTCAGAATAACAAGCGACTGCCGAACAGTAAAGATCGTAAGTACCTTCACGTTTACTACTCCTGTCTTTTTCACAATATGTGCCGGTTATTATGAAAATGGTCTAAGTCCAAATTTTTCGTTTATTACATTTCACTTATTTGTTATGTAATATATCAACATGATACATAATAAACGTGAAGTTCAATTTCTTTTTTTAAAATTTCGATTGACGCCACTTTCAAACTAACTGACACACTTCTACATTTTACTTCCAACCTAAGACTGTATTTAGACATATTTCGGGTGAAGTTTCATTAGTATTGTTGTAATTTTTTGTGCAAAATCTATCGTGTGAGTTGTGATTGTTTGAGTGTCCGCGTGTTTCTCAAGCTGCGTATCGCCATTGCGAGGTTGCCTCGCGTGGCACACCTCGCGAAGTGGAGAGTCTGGAGACTGCCACGACCATTATTACTTTACGAGGCATCAGCCGTCGATTCTTTGACCTGCTCAAAGGTGCCTCGCGGCCCCAAAATCAAAAATCGCATGGCTCGGGCCACGCAAATATCATGCTGGAGGTAGCGCGAGACCGCCACACGAGTCTGGTTCCAGACTCTCCACTTCGCGAAGCGTGCCTCGCGCGGCATCCTCGCAATGTCGAGACGCAGTTTCACGCTAAGAGATTCGTGTATTCATTCTGACGTAAAATAAAAAAGTTATGTTATAATTTACCCGCGAAATGTCTAGAAAAGGTATATACATTCGGGTGCAACATAGGCTTCATTTAGTTGAAACTGAAGACAAGTGATGAAAATTAAACAGTTTCTAAACATCAGAAGTGGAAAAATCGGAAATTTTAAAATCACAAATGTTGGACATTTAAAAATACGAATATTTTGAAACTTGATAACCTCACAATTACAAATTTTGGAAATCTTTGAATTTCAATGCTTTCCAACTTGGAAATTCCAGCATTTAGAAATCTGAAGATTCTTCTGCTGCGTTAAATCTTGGTTAAAGAAGCCTATATTGTACCCAAATGTACCAACTTGATAAACGTGTACTCCTCTCTGAGTTGCGCAAAATGTAATCTAATTATAAATTATAAATTACGATGAAAATGTAATTGTGTAATTGATTACACATTATTTTCTGCAATCGTTAATTTAGATAGTTGACAAAATTGTGGTCAACTACCTAAATTAACAATTACAGAAAATAAAGTGTAATCAATTACACAATTACATTTTCATCGTAATTTGTAATTTGTAATTAGATTACATTTTGGCCAACTCTAGCTCTTCTACTGCACTTTCAAATTCATTTACGTTCAATAATTTGACTGTTTCTTCGACTCTTTTTTAGATGTCTGGAAAGCAGAGGGGAAGAACTGAAGTGACTCCGTCTCGGGGACGGAGTCCAAACAGACAGCCTCCGTCCCCAAGACGGAGTCCAACACGTAGCTGGACTCCGTCCTCGCGACGGAGTCGAAGGAGTAGCCGGACTTCGTCGCGAAGACGGCATCGAACGAAGAGCCGGACTCCGTCCTCGCGACGGAGTCAAAGCTATACGGAAGCTTATATGGATGCGGATGACGCTGCAGTATAAGAAGGAGGTATGTAGAAACGTAGGCGATGTCACGCAAACATTTCTTACATTCTCACGAAAGTGTGAAAACATTATTGCAGTAATCATAAGATTTATATTTATTTTTTATATTACAGTGCAGCGATCTTAGAAAACGGATGCGGCGAATCAAATACGGAGGAGGAAGAGCAGGAAGAGGAGTAAGAGGGGGAAGAGGGGGAAGAGGGGAAGAGGAGGAAGAGGGGGAAGAGGAGACAGTGGAGTTAGAGAGACGAAAAATTATTATTTTTATTAAATAAATAAAACTAAAATATACTTATTCAAACATTTTTTTATTCGAAGGCCTTTCATCCGTCGGCCATGAATAATTTTCTCATATTTATTCGTACTTTAGTCGAGAATCATATATTTAGTCGAGAATGTACGAATACATACGAGAAAATTATTCATGGCCGACAATTGAATTCCCCACGTTTCAAATAAAAATTGGCTCGGGTTATAATGCTCATCTCTGGTATTTTGCCATATCATTGAGGCAGTGAGTTCAACCACGGACTAACCCACATTTTTTTCGAAATTGATTTAGTAGCAATAACGTATCCCAATAGGCTCTACTAATCATATAAAATAGGAAATTTTTTTAATATGTGTTAGTCCGTGGTTGCTCTCACTGCCTCAATTATAACATAAATTCAACAGCGATTTCAAGTGATGTATGTACATATGTGTCACGGTAAAAGCGTTAATTTAGTAAATGTATACAGTTCCTAGCAGTTCCTAGTCAATGTGTGCCTAAACTGTATACAAAGTTGGGCAAAATGTAATCTAATTACAAATTACAAATTACAATTAAAATGTAATTGTGTAATTGATGAGGTACATTATTTCCTGTAATCGTTAATTTAGGTAGATGACCACAATTTTCTCAACTACCCAAATATTAACGATTACAGAAAATAATGTAATCAATTACCCAATTACAGTTTAATTGTAATTTGTAATTAGATTACATTTTCCCCAATTCTGACTGCATATAAGCTAACCTACAATCGTATGCCAATGCATATATTGACTGCATCACGCTTTTACTGTGAGCGACATGCATCCAGCTACGTGCTAACGCTTCAGTTTTGCTATGATTCCACGTCGGCAGTACTCCCGAGTAGGCACCATCTCGTGTCCACTAGCTGAACTAAATTTATCACGTGACTTGCTCTGTATTATCGCCAATATGGCGGAACTCGTATTTGGGAATGCAATCACGATTTTTCATTATTCGTTCTTATATGAGCAAATTTGGGGCTGGGTTAGGACTCATTCGAAACAGGAAGGTTCAATGCAGAGCGCTCTTCTCACCGTTTCAGTCACAAAGCTCTTTTAGTGACCTAAAAATACTTGGATTCTGCGGGTGTATTTTGTCGACTTTTGCTCTACTTTGGACAGTCATATTATTAAATATCAACACAATCTCGTTGAACCATGAGAAGAGCGCTCTGCATTGAACCTTCCTCTTTCGAATGAGTCCTAACCCAGCCCAAAATCTGCTCATATAAGGACGAATGATGAAAAATCCCAACCCCCTGTTTCGGGCCAGATTGTGTTGGTATACAGAGCGCTGCATTACCCGTGTCTACCCCCTTAAGGCTCAAATCTCACGCGACACCGGCGTGGTGTCGCCGTTCTCGTCGCTGGTTGACTTGGCAGCCAACAATTCTCCAGCCTGGCGAAACCGCGTTCCTTGAACGCGTCTGCAGGTTTACGGCGCGCTTGCGGCGCCACACTGTTGGCAAAATCAGTACCCTCTGGCGAAATGTGCCCCTAACTAAATCATGAAAAGCGGCAAAATTGAATCCTGGAATTATGGTATTGGTTACAAGAGAACATATTGAACCCGCACACGCCGATTTTAATGGAGCTTTTGTAAGATGTTGTTCTCAAATTATTTTTCTGAGAACTACTTCATACAAAAGATTCCATATGTTCCCTTGTTAGGCAATTTTATTACAAATAGGAAATAAATTACTGAAATATAATTTTCATTTTTATTTTTATTCTATTAAAAAATGATTGTTATTATTGGTGTTACACGAATTTACTGCTTTACAATACTTTCGCACATACATTGTTACTATTATTTTAATTATATGTAGCATAATTAATTCTTTGTGGCACTTAAAATCAAAGCGAATATGGTTTGTTACTGCTGTTCGTACCAAGTACACGTTCGAGGAATTATCATGTACACTAAAGTCTTGATGACACACATGATAATTTGCATATACCCGTTCGGGATCCAGAATAGTTAAAGTCGGATTCTGGATAATTTCAACCCATATGTCATAACGTTTTCTGTCTTTCTGTGAGTTCGAAAAGCGATGTCGCGTAGAGTGCGTATCCAAACATCCAGGCACAACACATGACCGATATTTTCGTCCCATCTTGTATCTTTAACTAATAATGTAAGGCGTCCTCAATAACTATACGATTCAATTACTTTCTTTCTTAATCGTTTATTTCTTACCTTTCAATGCGACGCTTTCCTGTACTTTCCTAACCTTTCCTACGCTTTCCTATGCACGGTTATGTACTGACAGCTATAGTGACGCTGCCACTGGGTGGAGCTAATTATGTTCTATTCCAGCCACAAAATAATCTGATCAGCGCCCTATGTTACAAATTCTTTCAACTTTATTGATCCTAGCGCTTCTGGCGAAAAGTGGCCCTAACTAAATTTTGCCAACAGAAATATATGGGAAGTGCCCACCCCTGCTGTCCACTGTTGCGTGGTCCTGCAGCCGGGCGATGGTCCTAGGGGCCAGAAATGGGCAAAAAAATATTTGAAATAAAAAAATGAAATCGTCTAAAAGACGAAAATTTTATTCGAGACTCATGAATAAGACTAACTCGAGTCAATATGTAATCGTAACGTTCATGATTGAAATCATGGGTATTCAATCGTCGGCCATGATTGAACTCTTTCAGGCAGCGTATTCAATCGTCGGCCATGATTGAACTACTACAGTCAGGGTATTCAATCGTCGGCCATGATTGAATTACCTTCAATCGTGGGGATTCAATCATGAATGAATGAACAGTGTTCTCGTATTCAATCGTAATTTAGTCGACTAACGTTGGCGAGCCTCGAGACTCGCGAGAGCCTTTGATCGATGCCGCGCGCGGCCCGAGCCGAGCGACATTGTATCATTCACCCGTCTAAACTGGCGCCTGGAGTTGTTCGGCGATGTGTCATCGATTATACGAAAAGTGAATTTCTTTATTTTTGCTCGTATCAATATGAAAGTGACACCAATGGATTCCTTGCATTACCCCGATTAAACGGATAGAAAATAATTTAAATCGGACTACTTTTAATGAAGTTAGCTGTAAATTCTGCGAATTAATTTTATATGTAATTTCGTTAATTATAGCCCAAATTATGTCAAGTTTGGTATCATTTTTGTCGGCAAAACAGAAGGAGACAATTAATGTCACTTTCGTGCAGATTCGATAAAGAATTTCACATTTTTCCGTTCTTAACGGCTAGTGCATCCTTGTCTTTTATGACCCCATGGTTCTCGGCGATCCATGTCGATTGTCAAGCGTTCGCTACTGAAGGGTCTTAGATAATATGTCTTCGACTCCTCGATAAAGAAAGAATGATAGTGAGCATGAGTTTGGAATTTGGATCAGCTTAACGAGCACTACTTACAAATACATACAAATGTTAAGGCAGGGTCCCACTAGTGCAACCGCGCGCCGCGCACGTTTTTTTCGACGCGCAAGGCCGATTTGTTGCAGAAAGACGTTCCCACTGGTGCAACTGCGCGCCGCGCTCGGGTCAGATTTACGAATTTCTCAGATTTTCGAGGAGGTTGGAGCACTTGAAAGGGTCGACTTTTACGGCGATCCGCGTGTCGAAAGCGTTCGTGTGCGTGCTATGCCGGGATTTCTCTGCCACGCGCGCACGCGAATGCACGCCGCGCATTGTCGAAAAGACTGAAAAAATGTGTGTTTTTCAACGCGAATGTACTCTTTACTCCTACATATCACTTGCATACGTGCGTTTATGGTCTACTATTTAGTTTATATATTAAAGCAAGCATGTATATTATACATGAAAATTATTACTGTAAATAGCAACAATTATACTGCTGCGATAGGTATACTTGTTTCTAGATACATCATAATTGTAATACACTATATATGCAGATATGTGACACTGAATTATAGTTGTCCATCTTTATCACTTTCAAATTATTCTATTTCTCAAAAACAATTAAGTTATTGCTTTGATTCATCCTGCAAGAAAATGCTACTTAGGTGTAAAAATATCATTTTACCGTGACTTCTATGTTCATTCGTTCACGTCAGAGGCTATTCATATGCCTAAAAAAGTAAACTATTTAATAGTACAATGGTGCATTTACTATTTCAGATTACTCGTAATGACATTATGTATCTACTTACTGTCAAAGCGTTCACCGCCGGTGACCGCCTCAGCAGTAAATGTGTTAACTGTAATTCCGTTTCTTATCGCATTGCATCTCGACATTTGTACGGAAGTCAAATTTTAATCATTTTCTAAGTCATAAACCATTGTTAGTACCTTCAGGTAAACTAAATGTAGGTACCTAATTACTTAAAAACAAATGTTTCAGTATGCAATAAAGTAACAGCATTTATGACATCCTCTATAAGCCAGATATTTCGGGAATTTAAGTACACACACCAGGATATACTTGCCTACCCATTTCAGAAATGCGAATTAATCAGAGGAAATGATACACGTGTATTTCCTGTGCAGGGCTAGAAAGTTCGCGTCTGGGAGGAATGCTGATCCAATTGGTTATGATATAATCTCCCCTCTACCCTCAATCTCATATCGTGTGGGAATAAAAACAAACAGGACGCCGGGAATACAGAATACCATAATTTTATTTGAAACACACTTTCCAGCAATCTGTGACCGAGACGTAGTAAACCCCTTCAAACATTTCAAGTAGTATGAAGTGTGAAGGCGTTGTTTCGGCTACTGGCATAACCGCCGTCGTTAGCTTTATTTAGATAAAGAAACCAAGATGTAGAAAAGGAGGCTAGTATTTCCACTGTTTTCAACGTGCGCGCCAAGTATTCACGTGCGCGCCTGGCAGAGCGTCGGCTCATTTCGTGCGCGCGGTCTTATAAATTAGACCCTTTTAAGTGGACGAAAACGTCGTGCGCGGCGCGCAGTTGCACTAGTGGGACCTTGCCTTTAGGAAATAATCGCGCACAGTGCTTTAAAATACGATTCTAGCTGCGCAAAATTATTTTTGTTGTTAGTTTGTCCTGTACATATGTATACTTTAATAGTATTTACTCATTTCTTATTTTTAGTGTTATTTTTTTTACATATTTATGATTACTTTTTGCATCTTTTTTTGTTTGAGTAAACATACAGGTTGTTCTCGATAAAAGCTAATATTTCCAAATTATAATCAATTAGTTTCATGGAGAATTTACAAATAAACATATAAGTATTTTAGCAAAAATCAAAAAGTGCATGTAATATGTATGGAATACACAGAGTGCGAAACACTAGGAAGTACTGCAATATATAGTTTTTCTGGCACTTTAATAAATACATTAATAATTTTTGCAGTTTGTAGTACAACAAATTTTGACTTTTTTTCGGACTTGTAACATTCAATAGCCGTTTCTTATCGGTTTTCGTGCCCTGAAAACGAATCCGCAAACCGTTTGTCGCCATCACCCTCAGTTCTTGAGAAAATCGATTTTGAAAAAACTGCAAATTTTCAACTTTGAACATCTTTTGTGCCGAAACGGTAATAGTTGTTCGATTAGTGTACGGTAATAGTTGCGTCAAATTATTCTATGAACCCTCCCGAATACAAAGATGTAAGTTATTATTGCATTATGAACATTTAAATACGTTTAAACAACGATCAAATGGAAAAGGACACCCGAAATTCACCAATTTTTGCAGATATCTTTCAATTTATTTCCAAAACTAAGAGTCTGGGATAAAATCTGACCATCCCACGCGCTGCAGCAGACAGTTTTCCTTCGGAAAGCGTCAACAGAAGTGGTATGTCCTGTTTTGTTTTCAATACAGAAGCGAAATAGTTTGGCAAAACGCGCGGTGCCGACAGTGGTAGTCACGCGCGTTAAGCGATTGTGTTAAGGTGGCCGTTCCAATGGGCGGCTACAGCCGCCAGCGACCGCGGCTGGTGGCTACAGCCGCAAGCGACTGCGACTGGCGTCGTCGGAAATGGTATTTCCTATACCTAAGCGTCAACGCCATGGCCCCACCAGGGCAACGACGCGCCGCACAGGACCTTTCGAGCACTTGAAAAAAGGGTCTATTGTCGTATGAGGTCTCGAGGACCGTCGAAGACAGTGAGAGACTAGCCTTTTTTTTTATATGTACATCGTGCTCTGTTTATCCGCCGGATTGAAGAAGTCAATGACATTTGGGTGTTTCTTTTAAGATATCGGAATGAAATTTGTGGCAAAAAATAGGATAAACCTATTTCTTTCTAGTGATGTATAATTTAATACTTTTTACATCTATTAATTTGTTTTTTCTATTTTTTAACTCAATCGTGATAAAAAATTGTAAACTGTTTTTTGGTACTTTATTAGTGTTTTAAGTCGCACGTTGGGGAAACATTCGGTTTTCAAGTTATAAGGAATAGTCGAATAGTAAGGGAAGTAGTATATCGTTTTGTTTAAATTAATAATCAGTCATTTGTGATAAAAATCATCTTTTATTAGTAATTCATTAACCCTTGAAGACCACAGTGGGTTACGCTAATCCAGTTCGCCCGGAAAACACCTGACATTTCTGGACGGTAAAGTATGAGGAGTTAGGGCTTTCGGGGAAAAAAGTCTGATACCTTTGCTACAAATCCCCCCCGAAAATCACTAGTATTTCAAAAGCAGGAGAGTAAACTTATTGGAAAGGTAGTCTGTGGGTTACATTTACTCAGTGTGACTGTAACGTTAGAAATATATTTTTTTCTGTGTCAATTTATTATATGTACAGTATTTGTGAGTTACCAAAAGTGAAATACATTCTTTTTTAAAGATAGAAACGTAGATATAAATAAATAACTGCATACATTTTGTCAACTTTACTACATTTATGGAATAAATTATTGTTTCCACCATGTCATCGTATTATTTTGGATTTTTATACAAAATTTTCATTAGATACATGGAATTTTTCGGAGATTTTTCATTTCAGTTGTTTGGGACCGCCATTTTTTATCGTTTTCGTACGCCATATAATTCCATATATAAGATGGATTTACAAGAACAATTGATTTGTGACCCTTCTGGTGCGTTGAAGTATTGTCGAAATTTGGTCCGTACGTCGAAGCCTTCTATATTTCCAAAGCCTCCTGGTCTACCCAACGGCATCATATTGCCCGTTGGCAATTCTGCTTCTGAATTTCGGTGATTTGCACTATTATTTTGGATATATTCGTCACGCAACAAATTGTGCAGGCAGCACGTTACTGTGACGATGGAATCCGTCGTGTCCGGCAATACCGCGATGGGGGAATAGAATATCCGGAAACACTGCGATAACAGTCCGAACGCATTCTCCGAGACCCTTCGTGCTCTGCACAAACGATAATTAAAAATTTTTTTGGTCTCATCTTCCGCAGCTTGATTCTTGGGATACGGCTTCATCATGTGCTTCGTGAGTCTGAAGGCTTCGTCACCCACGATGACGTGCGGCAAAACTATACCAGATCCTGGCAGTGCCTTCTCCGTGGGAAAATTGAATGTTCCCGTCCGAATCTGTCGACCCATCACCGATTTTTCGAATATCCCACTGTCCCCTTCTTTTCCATAGGAGCCGACGTCAATTGCAATAAATTTATAGTCGGCATCGACTAATGCTAATAGCACGATCGAGAAATAATTCTTGTAATTGAAAAACAGCGATCCGCTATTTTTGGGACACACTACCCTAATGTGCTTCCCATCGATTGCTCCGATGCAATTTGGAAAATTCCATTTGGCACAGAATTGCTGAGCAATTTTTCTGAAATTTGAACCACTGGGCTGCGGCAGAAATGTTGGTACTAATCTGTGGCATAGATGTTTAAGAGCATCTTTTACAATTCTGCCGATATACCCTGGCGAAATTCGGAATGCAAATGACAGGGATTGGAATGTTTCCCCAGTAGCAAGGAACCTGCAAAAAATATATGAAAATGAAGTGGATTAACAAATACGAGGCAGGATCAGCACTAATAACAGAAACATGATGCCCGTTGTTGGAGCAACTAATTTTTTGGAAAATGCCTCTCGTTTGGGGGGGGGGGGGTAGTTTGTTTTGAACACACTATGAGTTATAAAGTATAATAAATTTAAAAAATTTAATTTATATATTTTATCATAGTACCCGCCGTAATATAGAAGGAAGCGAAAAGGTTCAACAGATTAGAAGCAGTACGGATACCGACATTCCGCAAACATTGAAGGATATTCTAAAAACTCCCGCAAGGTATGAAAGTGTTATAAAAACACAGTCAGAGATGAATATTCCTCTTTCAAGGGGAAGATGATCAAGAAATACCTCCAGTTCAGTGTCAAAAACGCACAGAAATGATTCCAGCATTGGACTGGATGTTTTGGAAACAAGAGCTATCGAAAGAAAAAAAATAATAGGCAGTATCAATCAGCAAATCATTGGATTGCGACTCTTCGATCTTTTTTAAAAGTATGGCGATGACGGTTAAAAAATTTCCGCCGTAATTCATTTTGAAAGCAAACGCTTTTTTGCTTCAATTGATTAATGATATATGACTGTGATGTCCCCGGGAACCCACCAAATGTGAAGTATGTAGATAGCGAAGCGAGTGCGTACAACACATGGATGTGAAAATCACTCTACGGAACGTGATTATTATGAGACCTTAGCTAGTACCCTAACCCAGACCTTAGATACTTTGTATTAACTACAGTCAAAATATAAAACAGGTACTATAATAAAATTACGTTACGAAAAAATAAAATACGTCTTGGAACAATTAACTTACCTTAATGTGAGGAGCAACTTTTCCTGGGGGGAAATTGGAGATTTCACTCTCCTACACGGTTGTTTCGTTAAATCCTTTCCAACCATATTTAAAACAAAATCCACCTGCTCCTTGCTTAGCCTAAAAAATTGTCTGAAGGCTTGGTCATCTTCCAATAGATGATTGGCTATAAGGATGCTTGAATAGCCCTCGGTATGGCGAGTCTTGTACATGGCCTTCACTTCCTTCCTTTTCCTCTTCCTTGTCCTTCCTTCAAAATGATCCACCAGAAGTGCGTCATCGTCTTCTTCTTCTTGCAGCACAAGGGCAAGCAACAATTTCCAACTCATTCCACGGCACAATGAAATTATCACCACACTACGAATTTGTTCTCTCGCGATGTTTTCACCTCGAAGTCGCAGTAACGAGTGTCGTTTTAGCAAAGGTTGGGAGAGGTAAAGTCAATAAAGTCACAAACCATCGACGCCAATGTAGATGTTCCCCCTCCACTACGATGGGGATTTCCCTGACAGTCCTGCGCTGCACCCACTCCTTGAATTCGTGAGTGAATTCGCTGCGTTCCTCATTTATTCGGTATAACATAATAACGTACTCACATTTGTGTTTAAATAATACTTCGTGCATGTTATTATGTTTGTGTATTATTTTTAATACAATTAGTGTTTATCATGCCGAAAACATCAACTGAGAGAGCTTGGCATGAGCGAAAACGTGCACAACCTCCAGATGGTTTAGCCCCCTGAGAAACAAATGACGATAACTGATAACAAACGAAAAAAATATTGTTTGAATTTTATTAATTTTTGCATGAAACACACAGCATTCATTGTACCACTGTAGAAATTAGAGCTCTTGATGGGAGCCATCAACTCGTGACAGGATCGTCTGAAATAAAAAAACTAAACATATTCTTAAAATATTTGTGAAAAGTTATCGCCTTACCCGACTTCATTGCAAACAAACAATCCGACGATTTTTAGCACATGTTTAAACACAATGCTGCAAAGAAGCATGTTGTTCCACGCATACATCTGTCCATAAAAGAAGAATAGGTGAAACAAAATTACTCCTTGTGCGTACGGCAATAACCATTCACAAATATTTTAAGAATATTTTTAGTTTTTTATTTCAGATGATCCTGTCGCGAGTTCTGATAGCGCCCATCCGGAGCTCTAATTTCTACAGTGGTATAATGACATGCTGCATATCTAATGCAAAAATTCGTAAAATACAAACAATCATTTCTTTGTTTGCGCTCCGAATATGTAGTAATGAAGTCCAAGAAAATCGAAATTTGATCTCGCTTTATATACGACTATTATTCGCTCAAAGAAAGAAAAACATATATAGGTCTTGTTATTTTTATCTACCATAGTTGTACAAATATTTCAAAAGTAATGCAATTAATATAAATATGAATTTCGAGCATATTAAATAATACTAACATTGTCAGATTATCTTGTTACATCGACAATAAATCGTAAAATAATTTTCAGTTTTTTAAAAAATCAATTTTCTAATGCTATTGAGTTTAAAGTTGCATATCTCGTAGAAAATTGCAGGTTAAAAATTGATTTTAACGGAAAAACATGCTCTGACATTTCATAAATGAAGAACACTACATAGATTCTTAAAATAAAATAAAAATTACGTTTGGTCATGATTTCGAACAAACTCTCTACTGTGTGACGCTGTAATTGTTAGATATTTAGATAAATTACAATCAAATATATTCATTTCATACTTTAGTTATCATAGGCCAATTGTCTCTTTTCTGGAATATAAATCTATGGAAGCTTCCCAATAATAAAGCAAAATATTCAATAAATTATTTACACTGATTGAGAATTATCTCACAAACCTAACATATTTCTTACTCGGTGTATATGTAGATTTTGCATAAGTAAGTTTCACTTCTGTAGTGTATAGTGTAAAATACACGGTCTTTTTTATATTGTAAAGGAGTTTAATTACGACCCGACTACCAGTTTTCACAGGCACGCTATTTTTTTTTTTTTTTTTTTTTTTTTTTTAGCGTGGGGAAATCTTCATAGACACCTCGGTCTCCTGGGGTGGGAGATCGAGGTAGTGTCGGATTTTTACCGACTAAAACCCCACGGTGAATACTCGCAGTGGAGTAGGATTCACTTTAGGAATTCCATACCAGACGGTGATCACTCCTTAGCGAGGACGTTGGCATTCTTTCCCACTGCTAGAAGCAGAGGTGTCGTGGGCCAGTATGGCTTCCCAGTCATTCATTATTTTAAAAATGGACGCCTTGGCACTGGAAAGTATATTCGGCGGGAAGGTTTTCGCCAAAGCCCCCATACTCTTAAAAAATAGCATGGTGGGATCACCATCCTCATCCCTGGACTCATTAATATGAGCTAATAGTGTTTCGCGCTCCAGAGCCCTTTGTTTCCAGGCACTAATAACGGGAGTGGAATCTGTTTTGAGCCGTTTTTTTACCCCACTTGTATACCCCCCACTTGGCCGTTTCTTTGAGTTGTTGTCGTTGTTCCCCTCCTCTGGCAGTATTTCCGATTCTTCTATTCCTGCCCGGCTCGTGGAAGGAGAAATACTCCCTATGTTCACTGGGATATGCACTGGCGGAGTTTGTAAATCCTCCGGAACAGCTTCCCAGCAGGTTGCGGTCTCATTGACCTCGTATTCTCGAGGGTTTTCTGGGATGTCTTCCACATTACTGTGGGTACTACAATAAAATAAATAAAATAATTTTTTAAAATTTTGAAATTGATCGTATTTCAAAATTCATAGTGTGTGTAAAAAATACTTGCCTTCTCTCAAACGGGACCTTGTCCATAAATAACAATAGGTTCTTCAGCGACCATTCCTTTTTGGTCTTGGCTGCCGACCCTGTGCTGCATTTCCCTTCCCTCTTCTTTCTCATATAGGTGTCCCTAATATTTTTCCACCTTTTCTTACAATCATTAACTGAAATAAATGGATAATATATTTTTGTAGGTTCCTTGGTACTAGAGAAACATTCAGATCGTTGTCATGCATCGTTAACACACATTTTTGGACAATCGTCATATGTTCTACAATTATTTATTAATCAGTATGAAAATTGGTAAAAAACTTCCTTGTATATTAAGGAAAAACTTTGTCACTGTAAGTTATATGTACCTCAAAATTGCCTCGATACTTTTTAACGGCGAACGTTGAAAAACATTGGTTATGTCCAGTGTCACTTTTTTATTACGAGAATCCCCCCCGAATATTTCCGACTCGTTCCAAAGCTCGGGTTCCCGAACCTCGAACTGTCACGACTTTCAAGACCTATCAAGACTTTCAAGATATATTTGTTTCGAATAACAGTCGAAGCGATTCGAAACTTCTGTCCAGATTCGAAGCGATTCGATTTGCTTGGCGACCATGACTAATGAGATTCGAAACGATTCACAACATTGTGTCATAGATTCGATTCGGTCGATTTTGAGCCCATCACTACGTGTATCGCCATGTGAATGAAATCGTAGGCAGCTCACGATACAAGTACCGCATACATGTATCCCCGTGTGAAAGAGCTCTTATAATTTATCTGTTATTAGAAATAAATTTCAGGTAGACATATGGAAATTTTGCGGACTGTAGGTACTTTAATTGTAAAAAAATTACTCTTCGATTGCATTATTAGCCCTAGTTGATGATTAATGCAAATGAATATAATTTAAGGATATATTACCTGTTCTCTCCACTTTGGCGGATATTTCTTTCCATAGGTTGTCCTTCCCTTCGCAGGTTTTGTGATCATTCCTATTGGCATTGTAAATCACAGGATAAGTTGATTCCGCGTGTATCAATCTTTCATCCTCCGCATGCGAAAACAGTACTGGTGGTAACTTGGGGGTCATTTCAGACACACTGACACACACTAATACACGGGATAAACTCTGGAGCACTTTTCACTGATGTGAAACGCACAAATATGTTTTCCGTACTGACGAACTGTCGCTGCAAGTCGCAGTTTAAATATTATTCCCTTCAGGGTGTATACCCTCTTGAAGGGGAGGTTTTGTGTGACACTCAAAATATTATTGGTCGGGAGAAATCTCACCTCCGCAAATCGTAGGCATAGAGGTGGAAAAATACAGTAATAAAATAAGAACACGATTTTCTTGGTTTTCCCCGGGCCGAGTTTTAGCGGGCCACGGTTTACTACCGGTTTACAACACTAGACATTTGGTCCCCAACACGATATAAAGTAATTAGAAAACATTTGCCAAATAACCTGTAGAACTGCAGAACAGTTTTTAGGTTTAATCCTCAATTGCTACAAGCTACACCCTCTGCTGCAGTATAAATAAATTATAACTATATTCCGAACGCTGACCGGGGCGAAAATTAATCTTGTGGCCCGCACGATGAGCAAAACAAGATGTTCTTATGTGAGATCGAAGAATGTTTCTCTGGCAAGGAGGTAGGAAACGAAATTACTCTGAAGAAGTACCAGTACAACTTGTGTTCAGGCACAGGAAGAAAAGTTCGCTGACTGCGGTTGGTTCCGCCTGAGTCATCGTCCATACAAATTCGAGATAGATCACTTATCTCTCGAGTATATGCACGCGCTCGAATATCCCAAGAAAAGTACGCGCGACGTATTGGATGCAAGAAATGGTTGGCCATAGGGGGATATGTCACTATGAAGAGGTGAAAACTTTGCGTCTGCAAGGAATGCAGATCCAATTGGTGCAAATATAATGACATTCCTGTGGCCCATCTTTTCTTGCACCCGATACGTCACGCGTGTTTTTGTTTTACTATTCGAGCGCGTGTATATAATCAAGCGATAAGGTATCCTTCTTCAATTCGAAGGGAAGCCGACGCAGGCTAGGTCACGCGTAGCCAGAGGATTACCCCGTTTGGTCCTGTGTTCCTCTGCAAGACATGTTGCCACCTTCGCGCAGCAGCATAGTTGTAAAATTGATATCAACAGAAATGTGTAGAGATAAGGACTTCGGCCTCTTTTCGGATGATACGGTCGTCATCGGTTTACACGAATTGGTACCGCTGCTCGGCATTTCACTGTACAGTGAAATCTAGTATACATTATCGTAAAGGATGTAAAATTTTATTATATTTCCGACCGAATGTAAACAGTTGTTTGCGAAAAAACAGCCAAATTGATCGGCCAGAGTATCTCATCAGATTCACGGTGTATGATCTGATTGCCCCGCACTTGGACAGTCGACAACGGTGCGTACGGTTGCGAAGTCGTCATGTGTACCTACCACCCGCTGACATACGGATTAATGAAAAGGCTGCTTTTCATTGTATTTTCAAATTTTATTATATTTTGGACCTTTATGTTGTGTCCTTAATTATCCCAAACGAAGCAGCCTCTGGGAGGTAACAGTTGTAAGCGAAGAGAAAATTCATTTATCGTTTATGGCCGGCAATTTGGTATTTTCGAAGACGGCTTCGACAACATCTAGCTGCCAGCATTCTAAAGGGCAATCAAGAACATGGTGCCGTCTTTAAGACTTTTAGGGATTCTTCAGTCTGAGTTAATCCGTATATTGCTCTATCGGTGGGTAGCAGGTATCTACCGTTGTCAACCACCGACTCGCGGGATGGTACGGCTATTAACCGCGACTCAGGCAAGACACTCTGGCTGATCAGCTTGGTTAATTTCTGGCAACCAGATGTGGGAATTTCCCCCTCGATTTTGTCAAGAGGGAGAAGGTTCCTCCTGTTCGCTCGAATATTAAAACAAAGCACGCGTTGACGTATTCCGGGCGTGAGAAGGTATACCATAGGGAGTAAATTATATTATGACCTAATCAGACCGCATACCTCGCGGGCGCCAACTTTCGATCTCTCCATAGTAATACAGGGTGATTCTGGAGCTACGCCCGACAATGGATGCGGCCTGGTATCCCGTAGCGAGGACAAGCCTCCGCAGTTCCTCACCAAATTTTAAGGATTTCGACCCTCGAAAGGGTTGAATACCATCAAAAAGTTAGAAATGTCCAAGATTTCCGAATTTCTCATGAGATCTTTGCGAAAACGACGCCAATCGATTCCTTATGTTTCGCCGATGAAACTAACACCAAGAACGACGTAATTCAAACCATAATGAAAGACATTCCATGAGAAATCGAATTATATCATTTGAAGCTGTCTTGGTTAAAAGTAGTTAGATTTACATGAAATTTGGTATGATTCTCTTCGGAAAAACATAAGGAATCTATTGGCGTCATTTCTCTCTCGATACGATGACGAAAATCATTTCTTAATACGTTGTAATGGATATTTCACCCCCGACTGCGGGGGGTCGACCCCGATTTTCCGAGGTCGGCCGAGGATTCATACCTGTTTCAGAAATAAAATAATTCTTTATTCTTTATCGTATCGATATGGAAGTGACACCGATGGATTCCTTATGTTTTTCCGAAGAGAATCATACCAAATTTCATGTAAATCTAACAATTTTTAACCAAGTCAGCTTCAAATGGTATAATTCGATTTGTCATGGAATCTCCTTCATTATAGTCTGAATTATGTCGTTCTTGGTGTTAGTTTCATCGGCGAAACATAAGGAATCGATTGGCGTCGTTTTCGCAAAGATCTCATGAGAAATTCGGAAATCCTGGACATTTCTGACTTTTTAATGGTATTCCAACCCTTTCGAAGGTCGAGAGCCATCAAATTCGGTGAGGCACTGGAGGGTCCAGTCCTCACGTGCCTTGCGTGCGAGGCGACTGTCGGTTTTTTAACATAATCAAAGGTGCCTCGCGGCCGCAAGAGCAAAAATCGCGTGTTCGGGAAATATATCTTAAAATAATAATCGAAAAAAAATTCATCTGCGCTAGTAAATTTGCCCCCACGAACTATGCAATTGCATATAAATAATTTTTTTTATCTCCAATACGTTAGGAAATATCCAGCTGTTTATTGTTTCCGCGGACACCCGCGGATTAATAAAAAGTCACGGTTTTGTTCACAGCGAATAATATGTGAATTCTTAAAGACTGCAAAGTTACGTTTTTGATTATCCTTTGAATATCTGGCAACCAGATGTTGTCGAAGCCGTCTTTGAAAATACCAAATTGCCAACCATAAACGATAAATGAATTTTCGCTCACAACTCTTACCACCCAGAGGCTGCTTCGTTTGGGATAATTAAGGACACAACATAAAGGCAAAATACAGAACACAATATAAAGGTCCAAAATATAATAAAATTTGAAAATATAATAAAAAGCGGCCTTTTCGTTAATCCGTATATTGCTCTGTCAGCGGATGGCAGGTACAGGTAAATGGTGACTTCCCACCCGTAAGCACTGTTGTCCGTCGTCGAAGTGCGGAACAATACGATCATAAACCGCGACTCTAATGAGACGCTCTGGCCGATTAACCTGGCTAGTTCTTTGGAAACATCTGGTTCCATTAAACCCGAAATATACTCAAATTATACACCTGAGGTTCCCTACGCATAGCGAGTACAATATAGTGTATTTAGTTTTTACTAAACAGTCGAAATTGAAGAATTCTACGTATCCGTATTTCACAGTTTGGTCTTTAGTTTATGTTGACAAAACGCCAAAATGAACCAACAATTTATAAGAAGAAGGAGTAAAAAATGAGTAATTTTTAATATATAACATTTTATATATTACGAATCTGATTGCGTGACTGGATTCGTTATAAAAAAAGTACATCAGTTCCGCCTAACAGATTATTCTATATGGTACATATTTTCCGAGATATTGGGGCAAACGTGTTTTTCACCTCCAGATATGGACGATTGCCGATAAAAGAAAATACGTGTCAAATATTTAATGTTTCAATAATTTGTGGGATTGCATTTTGATTTGATAATAGTTAGACCCTTCTTGGTATGAAATTTACTTAGTTGTATATTATAGCAGGTTGTATTTTGCTCTACTACTACACACATAGACCATTTCAAGTGCTCGAAACCAAGTGGGATCCCGAACGCTGCGCGGCTGGTGTCTGGTCTCCGCCGATCGCGACTAGGAAATTCGGCCTAGACGCTTCCGCGCGAGGCTGTTTCGCAAAGTGATCATGATCGCGGTATGCAATTTCCAGATATCCAACTCCGCGAGGCGTGCCTCGCGAGGAATCCTCGCAAAGTCGATACGCACCTTATGGCCCACCTTTTCTAGTACCCAATACGTCAGCGGGTGCTTCTATTTTGATATTGCAACGCGTGTTTATACTCGAGAGATAAGTGATCATCAGGTCGGCGCATACGTTCGTTCGCTTTATTGATACAAAGTGCTTATTACAGATATAAGAGAGTTCCTATTCTTTATCAATACGGCGTCAGGGAGCTTGCTGTATCTAAACTCTCTCTTCATTTAAACAAGCAATCCTTTGAAGAATTTCCATATATTTTTATACTACATAAAAGGGCGAATTGAATAACAATAACAGAATTTATCATTTAAAGTATCTGATGTTAAAATAATTTTAAATGTATTCATTGACGTACCGCATTAAAACACAAAGCAAAAGAAATGAATGTGTTTCCAAAACATGGTTTGTTATAATTGGAAATATATTTATATATTTTTAAAAAACACTTTGTATCAATATATTGATACACACTTTGTTATAATTGGCAAATTTACCAGTTCATCTAGGTGCCAGGAAAGTGACAAAAAATATAAATATTGAAGAAAAATGTTTTCCTTTCAAGGCTGGCGTTCCAATGTGCGGCCGGCGACTACGGCCGGCGACGGTCCCACTTGTGCAAGGGAAAAGTATGCATCTATTTCTCCCTTGCACTAGTGGGACCGTCGCCGGTCGCAGTCGCCGGCCGCACATTGGAACGCCAGCCTTGATGATGAAAAGTATGAAATATATTTATATTTGTAATAAACACTTTCTATCAATAAAGCGAACGAACGTTTGCACTAATGCCTATTTGCAATAATGCCTATTTTATATTATTAGTATAGCCTATTGGAATACGCTATTGGTACCAGTTCAATTTCGAAAAGAATGTGGTCTAGTCCGTTGTTTGCTCTCTGCCTCAATTAATTAATTTGCATGGACTGAAAGCTCGTTTCGTTAAAAGTAGTGGGATTTAAATATTTTTTTGTCAATTTAATCGGGAGAATGCAAGGAATCCATTGGTATCATTTTCATATTGATACGATGAAAAATAAAGAAACTCCGTTTCTGTATACATAAAATGAGATTATATTGCAATGAGAATATTTTGAGCTTACAATCTTTTCTATATTTATTAAAATCTTTATTTCTGTCTTCTTGGGTCGCTTCACCCAATTAGCCGATTGGAAGGTTGCCCAAATATTGTATAATTTCGTAAGAATGTATTAACACTTTGTGAACAGTACCTATCTATTACATTGGTACCAGAATAACATGGATACAGGTTTGCAGATATTTCTGCACTTTACATAATATGTATATCCCTTATGTCAATACCCAGAATGTACGACGTTGTTCAATACCCAGGGTACCCGGGTGCCCACCTACTGAATTCCTTGATTAAATTCTTTGTACCGTAGGGAAATCGTTTCTTTGACATTATATTCGACAAATGCGAGTTAGAAGTACAAACAGGAGACCTATACGTGCTATGTAGCCTATTCTAACTTACACAAAATGAGCCTGGAAACGGATTTACCATATCGCCGCACGGTCGATTTCGGGCCCCAACGAACTGCGGCTGCTTGAAATTTGGAATTCGATAATAATTAGTGGCCATAACGCAACTGTTTCGCTTTCGGTGGGTTTATGGCTGGATCAGGGCCGGAAAAGGGTCCTGACATAAGCCATGCACCGTCGTGGGTGGGCGTCATACGATGGTTGGCGTCCTCAAGAGGTCGCGTAGCTATCGGGTGTGACTTGACGGTGTTTAGAGAGAGAGAGTTTGGGAATGACAAGCGGCCCGTCGCCGTATTGCTAATGAATAAGGACTTTGTTTCTAAAGGATCTGGTCTTTCTGATAAGAGGACTGCGATGAACCTCACGGCACTTACTCTAGAATCGTTGATCTGGAACGTTCGGTTTCCTAAATTTCAAACAAGCGAATTAGCGACGCAGTATTCAAATCACGCGAGGAACGGAGATAATAGTGTGTTTTATACAATAACTGTGAAAATTAAGTGTGTGAGAGTAATGGAAGAATTATCACGAGCTGAGTTTGCTAAGTAAGATAAAGAAAACATTTTTATACGTAATTTTGTCAGTATAATTGCTTTCGACAGTGTATAATTTGCAATGTTTGTACTTTGCATTTGTTTCATAGATTGAGTGCGGAGGAAAAAGATCTGTATTTGAAAAATTTATTAGATGAGTCAGATGTAGAGAGTTACCAGCCGTCAGAAAGCGACGATCAGGATTGGGTTCCTGTTCAAAATCGATCCCAAACCGTAGACGATTCTGACAGCGATGAATACGGATACGATGAAACTAGAAGTCAATCTAAAGAAGGAGAGGCAGGCGATAGCGAGATTGTTCAAGAACAATATGAAGGTGGAGAAGCAGAGGAGGACGTACAGACCCAAACCGAGAGCGAAGAGAGCGATGAGAGTGGAAGCGAGGCCCAAGAACAGGACGAAGAAGTACGCGTGGCTGCTGGAGAGGAAACCGAAAGCATTTTTGTAGCAAAAGACAAAACGGTGTGGAGAAGAACACCGTTACCTCAACACCAAGCTGCAGCACACAATATTGTACATCAAAGAAGTGGCCCACATAGAAGCACGGAAACTCTATCCATCTACAATACCTTCAAGACAATTTTGTCAAATGAAATAATAGACATCATAGTTCGTTGTACCAATAAAATGGCAGCAAAAGTGTACCAAGAGTACAATAACAAAAACCCGGAACGATCGCCGCTCGTATGGAAAGATTTAACACCCCAGGAAATGTATGCGTTTTTAGGAATTTTACTTTGTGCGGGGGCAAATAATTCTAATATAGATCACACCACTGAAATGTGGAAACCGTCTTCGTTTCCCCTGTATCGAGCAACGATGGGTTTGAATCGTTTCTGGAACATTCTGCGTTTCATCCGATTTGATGATTGGAATACCCGTCGTGAACGTGCGCGTGAAGATAAAGCTGCTCCAATACGTGACATCTGGAACATGCTCAATGCAAATTTATCAAAAATGTACCGGCCAACGGAAAATTTAACCATCGATGAACAACTATATCCTTTCCGAGGACGCACCAAGTTCACTCAGTACATTCCATCCAAGCCAGCAAAGTATGGCATAAAAATATGGTGGATTTGTGATGCTGAAAACGCTTATCCGCTAAACGGAATAATTTACACCGGGAAGACTGGAAATGTTCGAGAGACGAACCAAGGAGAAAGAGTTGTGAAGGAGCTTGCGGCGCAGTATAAAGGAAGCGGAAGAAATATATCTATGGACAATTTCTTCACAACGTTACCCCTTGCCAAACATTTATTGTCATGGAGATTAACCATCGTTGGCACTTTGAGGAAAAATAAACCCTATATTCCCAACGCAATGGCTGCAGCAAAAACAAGGGAAGTATGTTCGACGCTATTTGGTTTTCACGAGAAAGCCACTCTATGCTCGTATGTACCCAAGAAAAATAAAGCGGTAATTGTCTTGTCAACAATGCACTCGGATATGGCAGTGGCGAATGATGCAAAGAGAAAGCTAGAGATTATATTATTCTATAATAAGTACAAGACTGGCGTCGATACAATGGACCAAATGGTAGGGAGATATACAACGCACCGCCGTACAAGCAGGTGGCCACTCGCCTTATTTTTCAATATTTTGGACGTTGCCGCCCTTGCTTCGTATATTATCTATTATGAAAATAATAAAATGTTAAAAAAGAAGACGAATCAGCGTCGCTTATTTTTGCGTCAACTGAGCGAAGAGCTCGCCACACCCATTGTTGAAGATCGCTTTGAAAATTCGCAGATCATAAGAAACTATTCAACGAAGTTAGCGATTGAGAGCGTCCTCGGAAAACAGGTGAATCCTCCTGTGATTCCGTCTAGCTCCACACCTGCTACAGACAAGACAGGCAGAAAAGTCATCACAGGTTCGTGTCATTTGTGCTACAGAGATGTCACAAAAAAACGTAGGAAGACAAGGAAATCCTGTGTGCAATGTAAAAAACCTGTTTGCGATGAACACGCAGTCACGATTACAAAATGTAATGAATGCCATAAATAAATATTTTTCATATTTTTAATTATATAAACAATCGTTTTTATGTATTACACCGTCCCTGTACTCATATTAATTATTTATCAATTAATTTATTCAAAAACTGCAGGTAAAACTCATATTTGTATAGGTGGGTACCCGGGTACCCTGGGTATTGAAATCATGTAGGTGAACTTAAAGATGATAATTTTTTTACTTTCGGGTCTTGAAAAGGAAAGGTCAATGCATATTCTGATACTAAAAGGGTCAAATCGCGACGATCCGGGCGGGTTTAAAGAAATTTTCATGGCAACATATAAAATTTTCACAATACATGCCCAGGTGGGCACCCGGGTACCCGGGTATTGACATAAGGGATATTTATCAAATTTTTTTAGTTTTATTGAAATTGTTGATGTTATTTTTTTAAATAACGGCAAACTTTGTTATGAGTTGTATATTAACACTTTTTTTATGAACTTGCTCAATAATATTCAGCATTTTCAACGCGAAAAATGGAATGTTGCATTTTTCCCCTATTTCTTGGGATTCAGGCCCACTGTACGATATAGAATACAGGTGATTATTCCATTATTGGAAAATATTGTCAAATCTTGTTTTCGCAGTTGCAAGGACAAATATATGTTGATTACATAAGTTCGCGGAAGGTAACTGAAAAGCCAACAATTACTGATATTTTTTCAATGGGTTTCTTATGGAAAAATAACTGTATATAAAATTCTGCACGAAATCAAAAATTTGAGATGTGTTTACACGCAGATCAGATGTAGCTGTCATGATATTTTTACCTTTTTTTTATAAGAGCTCATATTATTAGTTTACAAGAAATATGTATATAAAAAAAACATAATTCCATAAGTTATGAATTCTGACTTCTTTCCTTATTTCTGGATAATCTGTCCGAATGTGACGATGAATCGCAGCAGAGCGGCTAGAGTCGCAGAGCGGCTAGAGTCGCTAGACTGCTTCTAGAGGAGTAGAGCGGCAGCCGCAGTGCGACTAGGAGATTCTGCCGTTATGGCGGAAAACAGACATTCATAGCATTGTGTTGTGTCTCGAGTAGCCTAGGCTGCTCATGAACCAGACGCGCATAGACTATAGCAATCCTGGCGCGGCCACAGCAGTCGCAGCCGCCCATAGGAGTTGAGATGAATGCTTTCCATTGTACCAGTGTACTGCGGCTACAGCCGCAGTTGCCAACCGCGGTCGCCGGCGGCTGTAGCCGCCCATTGGAACGGCCACCTTTACGCTGAGCGGCAGTGGATCGCCGCCGTTGACTACCACTGTCGACTCCGCGCGCGTTTTGCCAAATGTGGATGATATTAGAAGGTTGCATAATAATATTGAAAGGCTGTACAATATATTGTGTGAATGAAGAAGAAAACTTGCCCCTAGACGCTCAATATATTGTGCAATATTCATATTGCACAATAATATTGCGCGTCTACAGGCCGCTTAAGTTAGGCGTTAATAAAATCATGCACTTTTCTGTACTGAGTATTTTATCTAGCCTGTCGGTTTTATTGCTCTCGGCTGTCAACGGCTATTAGGGCTCGCAGCAAGAAAGCAAAACAGTGGGGTGGGTAGGTATTTCCTGATAATCCGAGCCTAAAAGCTTTTCAACAATCGGAAGACTGTATTCTTTCCGCTGATTTCGACGATGCGCGCAACCATTCGCGTACGCGGCTTCATGTTGCACGAGGTCCATTGTTGCGCGTCCACAGTCTACACATTAAAATCGACCCTTTCAAGGGTGTTGTGTAGCGCACATTACACATGTTTATAACCGTGCCTTAAGAGTGGAGCGCGCGGCTCGCTTACCTGCAACGGGCCGCTATTTTTAACGTTGAATATATCGTTAGATACCTACTTCGCGACTTTCCCTTTTTCTTACACATCTGGTCATCGTCACCCTCTAAGACCCTTAGCCCTTTCCGAACGAACGTGACTTGTCTGTAAACAAGCGGATTAGGCCATGGGTCCTAAGGCCCCCTTCCAAAGTGAAAGCTAACGTTCTGTCACCACTGAACTTTCTTCAAACCACCTCTTCCTCCCTTATTCAATGATCAATCCCAGCTCCATATTCCACACCCTCGCAATAGAAACTACTAATAGGACTCTCCGTTGTGTCCACGTTCTTTTCCTCCGTACGTCTTTAGTTTTAGATCTCGCTTGTACTTCGAACCAGCAACTTGCTTATAATAAAGGACAATTTTATACAAGTTTTGTATTTGCATTCTCCCCGGTACACGACAATATGTACAAATTACCAGCAACAGATAGACTTATTTTATAGAAAACACTTCAGCGAATATGATAGTATTTTTTTTTTATGTTTAAAGTCGGGACCTTGAATCGGATTGAAAGTCCGTTTCGTTAAAAATAGTCCGATTTAAATTATTTTCTGACTAATTAATCGGGAGAACACCATGAATCCATTGGTGTCACTTTCATGTTGATACGATGAAAAATAAACAAATTCACTTTCTGTATAATCGATGACACATCGCCGAACAACTCCAGGCGCCAGTTTAGATGAGTGAACGATACAATGTCGCTCGGCTCGGGCCCCGCGCGGCATCGATCAAAGGCTCTCGCGAGTCTCGAGGCTCGCCAACGTTAGTCGACTAAATTACGACTGAATACGAGAACACTGTTCATTCATTCATGATTGAATCCCCATGATTGAACGTAGTTCAATCATGGCCGACGATTGAATCCTCATGATTGAAGTAGTTCAAACATGACCAACGATTGAATCCCCCATGATTAAAGTAGTTCAATCATGGACGATGATTGAATACCCATGATCGAACTACTTCAATCATGGGCGCTTCGATTAAATATGGACTCAGGTTAGTCTTATTCATGACGAATAAGACTAAAGTATCTTTTATTTGATACGTCATTTAAATAATTTTTTATTTAAATAATGCCCATCTCTGCTAGGGGCTGCGTCGATGCCCGTAGAGCGCAGAATCGCTCTGCTCGGAGTTGCGCGTTCGTGTTTAAATAAATTGAACTTCAATTGTACAAATAATCAGTATTTTTGTAATTTTAACTGCTTTATTCTAGCTCTCAACAACTTAAAGATGGAAATATGAATTGTAACTGAGCTCAGAAATAAACGTGCTATTGCTAGTACAGACAGGATTGGAATGAAGATTTTTAAGAGTCGTTATTTCACTGACCAGCTTCCTACAGTTATCAAATATACTTTGAAGTTTTAACTTGAAATAGTTCCGTGTACTTTGTTTTATTTGAAACACCCGCATTCCAACGAACAGAGCGGTTCAGCGCTCCGCGGGCACCAACCCGCGTTCGCATCTCAATTTCCCCGCTAAAATACGTAACAGGGTATTGTTGCAACTCCCGTCTAGCGGCGTGTATAAACTTTAGAACCGCGAAGTTCGAAACGGATCACACGAATGTAATAGGAAAGGGAAACAAAGCTAAGTTCGCACAAGCCCGAGGGGTTTGAAAATAGTTAGAGACTCTTTCAATAAGTAAACATCAAGATTATAAATTAATCAATACTCACTTGGAAACGGATGTTTGAATAAATGAACTCCACTTTGATCCCTTCTCCTAAGTGTGTAAAATCAGCGCAATGTTGTTAAACGCTTGTTTCTAAAAATCGATAACCGAAAGGAAATAGATTGACCAATAAGAATTAGCTAATAAATATTTCATTGACTTTTAGATTTTAAGGACATATTTTGTAAAGAACAAAAGATGTAAAAGCGTTTGTCTTGTAAGACACACTCAAGCCCTGAGAGCAGAAGTGAATGGACGTGTGATAAAAAGTCTTGACAAATACTTATTTGTATCGTTTCAAATAGTTTATTGAGTTCATTACAGTTATCAGTTATTTGTGTTCAAACGGTTTTATTACATTATTATTATCTTTATTAATATATTTATCACAAAAAATCCGCGTCCAGTGAGCAGAACGCCTTAGCGTTCCACGGGAATTGTCCCGCCAAAGAAGAGATATAATAAGAGGCGTCACTCGACAAGGACAGAAATAACTAGGGAAATCAGTAGACAACCAATTTAAATGCCCATTCGGCAAAGATCGGTAAACTTCGGCAATAATCAGCATACTGCAGTAAGGTACATTTAGTCGATTTGAATATCCCGCTCGAATAAACAACCAATTTAAATGCCAAGGTCAAGTAAGGACTTCAAAGGTTCTGCCCGGAGTGATGCCTCTTATTATATTGCCTCTTTGGTCTCGCGCCGGATTTCCCTAAAGGAGGACAACATTTCCCAGACGGCCACGCAACAGTGGCTGTGTTTCAATTCACGCATTATGCGCATAGCCCGCATTTTCAAGACAACGTTTTCGACGTCTTAAGACCGTCTTAAGACCATCGTATTGCATCCTATTGGCCATTACCCGTCATTACTTATGTAAAGGAAGCGAGTAGTGAGCGAAATCGAAGTGAAAAAATGGATTTATTGGACATGGACGTTAACATCAACATTGACATTGAAAATGTCGATATTAACCATATTGACGATGGCAATGCTGATACGATAGCGGCCAATAGGATAAAAAAAGATATATTCGTGACAGGCAAAATCCTTATGAATTGAACGACGCAGAGAAATTCAAAAGGCGATTTCGTTTTTGCAAAGACTCTGCAATTTTTGGTATTCTACCAAAAATCTATGAAGGACTTGCAAGATATGACAACCGTACAATTATGTACAAAATAAATTATATGGAGTCTCTACTATCTGAGGTGTTTTTATTTTTACATTACATCAGTTTAGTGTTTGGGTTTATATATTAGTTTATTATATAAATCAATTTAACATCTAATTTCCTTCATTATGCTCCGAATTACGTTGTTCTTGAAGTCATTGTAAGGCACCGCGGAAGGTTATCCTCGCCATTCCGGAGACTCTCCAATAAACTGTTCCCCCGTCATCGCTGAATAATATAACATATGAGGCAGTGACAGCGACAACGGACCAACCCACATTACAAAATTTATTTTCCTATTTTATGTGATTAGTAGAGCCTATTGTAATACGTCATATTGCTACTAACTCAGTTTCGGAAAAAATGTGGGTTAGTCCGCTGTTGCTCTCACTGCCTCATATAACCTCGAGTCCTCGACGCTCACAAACGTGTTCGAGCCCCTACTCCGTCGCCTATCAAGGAACGAACGGAATATCCTCCTATCATTGGTTCTGCTAACAAAATTATTCCGAAAGTTTCCGAACGTGAATAAGCATTGTCTTAAGCAAATTCTTTATAAAGGCAGTGCTTATAAGATATAAGCAATTGCTTATTCTAAGCTAATGCTTAAGATCATCTTAAGCAACGTCTATGAATACCTGATGTCTTAAGTGAAATAAGATCGTCCTCCAGAAGATGATCTTAAGGGGGTAGACACGGGTAATGCAGCGCTCTGTATACCGACACAATCTGGCTCGAAACATGGGTTTTGTAGAATACAGCGTTCGTCCTTATATGAGCGAATTTTGGGCTGGGCGAGGTCTCATTCGAAAGAGGAAGGTTCAGTGCAGCGCGCTCTGCTCATGGTTCGACGAGATTGTGTTGATATCTAATAATATGAGTGTTGAAAGTAGAGCAAAAGTCGACAAAATACACCCACAAGAATCAAAGTATTTTTAGGTCACTAAAAGAATTTCGTAACTCAAACGATGAGCAGGGCACGCTGCAGTGAACCTTCCTCTTTCGAACGAGACCTCACCCAGCTCAAAATCTGCTCATATAAGGACGAACAATGTATTCTCGTGACTGCATTCCCAAATACGAGTTCCGCCATATTGACGATAATATAGAGCAAGTCATGTGACAAATTTAGTTTAGCTAGTGGATACGAGATGGCGCCTACTCGGGAGGACAGCCAACGTAGAATCATAGCGAAACTGAAGCGTTAGCTGGATACATGTGCCAAAGTAAAAGCGTGATGTAATTAGTCAGTATATGCATTTTCGTACGATTGTAAGTTAGGTTATATGCATTTTAGGCATACATTGATTAGGAACCGCTGGGAACTGTGTACATTTACTAAATTAACGCTTTTACTGTAACACATACATCACTTGAAATCGCTGTCAAATTTATGTTATAATTATATGGCCACATTATTTAAAATAAAAAAAAGAGTTTAGAATTTTTTTACAAATACTGGAAATATTGATTTACTAATATCATATTTTCAGAATGTGGAAGTTATACCAATTATTTGCAATTATTGGTCTTATTATTATTATTCCGACTATTGTATACAGGGTGTTCCAAAAATGCTGCGGTTCCTTGAAGGGGGTGACTCAGGGGGTAATTGCAAACAACTTTTTCCTTTGCGAAAATGTTCTCCGAGGTTTCGTTAACGAGATATTAACAAAAAGCAGCGACCAATTAGAGCCGAGTCTGGCGGCCGAGTTCCCGCGCTAACGTGGTCGCGCGCCGCGCTGCGACTACGAACAAGCAACTCGACATGCCTCGAAGGAAATTGCGTAGAATGGCAAATGAAAAAGACGTAACAAATAAAATCGAACATTTTGCTATGGTTTGTTTGTCATTTAAAGTGAATAATGAATAAAGGATAAATGGATGAAAATCATGTGTAACGTAAAAAGACGAATACAAAGGTTTTTTTTATAAGAATCGAAAATAATAATTATTTGAAGTAGTAGGATAAGGAATACGTAAATTTCCTTGTGTTAATAACGTAGCCACGAAAAGGTAATGTAACAGGAAATGAACGAAAAGTGATCGTAGTTCGTTATTGTGATAAAAATCCATAATTCAATAACGGCCAACACTGTTGCTGATAACGAATAAGTCTGTTTAAAAACCCCTAAGAAATATTTAGGTACGGAAATTTGGAGAATTATCGCCGGAAATAAGCCATAGCCTGCGTTAAATTTAAAAATTAATGATCACCAATAAAGTAACTAAAACTCACCCTTGTCGGAAATTCGCCTGCAGCTTAAAAACCTGTGTCACTGGGTCACAGAACCGATCCTGGTCTTCGATGGACGAGCCCAGTGCACAGCTAATCCCAGGTATACGACACTACCCAATGTTAAGGGTCGCAATGTCAGGTGCGTCCAGGTTAATGTACCGAATATTCACTTCACTGCACGGCTACTAACACTTAATTCATTTTTCATGGAACGTGTTGTTCCTACGTTTTAAAAATTGGTGGCCCCGAAAGGGGCCGATTGTTATCAATTGAGGAACTGCTTCACGTGGCCACCGCCATTGTTGATGCATGCTTCAGCTCGGAGAATAATTTGCCTTTGGACGCTCT
Source organism: Andrena camellia (assembly GCA_029448645.1). Lineage (NCBI taxonomy): Eukaryota > Metazoa > Arthropoda > Insecta > Hymenoptera > Andrenidae > Andrena > Andrena camellia. Next base: position 41,430,651 of record CM055678.1, on the reverse strand, counting down.
GTAAAGTTTGCGGTGTTATATTCGCCACCGCTGCGTGAATCAGCGCAACTGCTTGTGCAAGGGTATCTACCGGCTGACGATACACCTCATTCTGAAATGATTGTTGTACAAAAAATACAAAACGTAAGTAAAAAAAGAATAGCTACAACAAGAATAAGTAAAGAGTAACAGCAATAATCAAATTACCTTCAGGTAGCCCCAGGAGAAAAAATCCAGCGGATTCATATCCGGTCACCGTGAGGGCCACGCAATGTGGGCCTCTTCACCGCCGCGCCGATCCACCTGTCCTGAAACGTTTCACCTAAATAAGCGCGGACATTCAAGGCGTAATGTGGCCCCGCTCCGTCCTGCTGGTAGTACATGTTCTGTCGTATCTCATATGGAATATCGTCCATAAGACCCAACAGAACATGTTCTAAAAAATATTTATACGCTGAGCCGTCCAGCCTGTCTGGCAAAATGTGCGGCCCAACGATAAAGTCGCCACAAATGCCGGCCCATAGGTTGATCGACCAACGAACTTGTGCTGCACGTGGACGAAGCGCTAAGGGATTTTCGTCGCTCCACACATGCATATTGTGGGAATTGAAACATCCTTCCCTGTTGAAAAGTGCTTCATCCATCCACAATATGTATTTGGTGAACGACGGATTCCTTAGCACTTCTCCCAACAGCCACCTGGAGTATTGAACCCGCTGGATGTAATCCCCGGCGTGCAAATGTTGTACGGATGCAACATGCGATCCCTGAGGTTTCGGTGTACCGTCGTGCTGCTGACACTAGAATAAAATGCAAAAAGATCCACTATTAGATAACATTTTTTTTCTTAATTAATAATTGATTCAGTTATCTTGAACTGTGACTTACTTTAGGCGGCGGCTCAAGACGCACGCACTGATCGTTGGGTTGGTTTCGACGGCGTTGATGATTCTCTCGATGGTACCCAGATTTCGCGCTGCTGCGGGTCTGCCCACCTCGTTGCCTCGCGGCATCATGGACCCCGTCGAGAATAACCTCGACGCTAAACGGCGAAATGTATCCTGGCTTGTTGTTCGAATCTGTGGATATTCCAGCGCAAATTCTCGCGCAGCAGCACTTGCGTCCCCGTTGTTCCGAGCGTACACCCAGAACATCCTGTAATATTCTTGGGCCGTGAACATTTCTGCGACGTGATTGCTAGCTAACTCATAGAATTTTTCCCAAGCAACTTCCTCTACCCCTAAGTAGCTTCTCTCGTTCCATTATGAGTTAACCCCCACCAGGACAAGAGACTTTAGGTAAAAAGAAGCCATCATATTTTTGAAACACACGTGCTTTGCAGAATTGCAACGAACGAACAATCGTCCACTTTCACAAAAGCCCGCGCTCCGTCCTTTTACTACCAATGTACCCATTGCTTCAAGGTAGGCAGCAGACACCTCGTGTTTCGGTTCGAAAGGGTCCGAAGAGAAGAGAAACAGAAGGTTTTCGAGTTGCTATAAAGAAGAAAATGCATACCATTTCTGTTTCCCCTTTCCGATATCCTGAGTTCACGTCTGCTACGAGGCGGAACCAATTAAGTCATAAATTATCCAAAACTGTAGGAAACCGTTCTCTACTGCCGACCCTGGCGAAATGCTCTGGCCGATCAGCCTGATTAATTTTGGGGAACTAGAATTTAAAAAGTATTATCCAACATCAATACGCCTCGCGGAGAGACACAGGAAGGAAATGGGTGGTCCGCTGACTGCGCGTGGTCCCGCCTGCGTCGTCCTCCCTACAAATTCGAAACTGACCCCTTATCTCTCGAGTATAAACACGCGCTCGAATTTCAAAACAAAAGCACGCGTTGACGTATTCCGTGGGAGAGAAGGTGGGCCTTGGGGAAGAGATATTGCTGTGAAGAGGGCCACTAGAAGCTAGTGTGTTTTTGTTTTGAAATTCGAGCGCGTGTTTAGAACGATTACAGCGCGAGAGAAGTACGATTGGTCCTAACCTAATCAATCGGACCTGCATCCCTCCCAAATGACCACTGTCTTCAAGTGGCCCTCTAGACAGCAATATCTCCTCCCCAAGGCCCACCTTCGGGGCCACCAATTTTTAAAACGTAGGAACAACACGTTCCATGAAAAATGAATTAAGTGATCAGTGTTAATAGCCGTGCAGTGAAGTGAATATTCGGTACATTAACCTGGACGCACCTGACATTGCGACCCATAACTTTGGGTAGTGTCATATACCTGGGATCAGTTGTACACTGAGCTCGTCCATCGAAGACCAGGATCGGTTCTGTGACCCAGTGACACAGGTATTCAAGAATTATTATTTTCGATTCTTACAAAAAAAACCTTTGTATTCGTCTTTTTACGTTACACATGATTTTCATCCATTTATCCTTTAGTCATTGTTCACTTTAAATGACAAACGAACCATGACAAAATGTTCGATTTTATTTGTTACGTCTTTTTCATTTACCATTCTACGCAATTTCCTTCGATGCATGTCGAGTTACTTGTTCGTAGTCACAGCGCGGCGCGCGACCACGCTAGCGCGGGAACTCGGCCGCCAGACTCGGGCTCTGATTGGTCGGTGCTTTTTGTTAATATCTCGTTAACGAAACCTCGGAGAACATTTTCGCACAGGAAAAAGTTGTTTGCAATTACCCCCTGAGTCACCCCCTTCAAGGAACCGCAGCATTTTTGGAACACCCTGTATAACATATAACAAGGAAGAGTCTCCAAATCGGTCAACATTAGACTCCTTGATTTTTTTTTAAATTCCTTACGTTCCTATGCAGAGATGGACATTATTTAAATGAAATAATATACTTCCGAATGGCCCGAGTGGCCGATAACGAATATTCTAATCGATTCCTTATCTTTTCTCGATCAAATTGGCCCCTAGAATGATATTATTCGGACCATAATCAAGGAAATTGCGTGAAAATTTGTTTGTAGAATTGCAAGCCCGTTTCGTTAAAAATAGTCCGATTTAAATTATTTTCTGTCAATTTGATCGGGAGAATGCCAGGAATCCATTTATGTCACTTTCATATTGATACGATGAAAAATAAACAAATTCTGTTTCTACATAATCGATGACACATCGCCGAGCAACGGCGATCTCGCGCGGCTCTGTCCATAAAGGTTCTCGTCGGTTATTTGAGCTCCTAAGATCGTATTCAGATATGTTGGTCGGTGAGTTTCGTAAAGCGTATTCTCCCACCATGGGTAGCGCTTGCCTGCCTCGGTGCTCCTTTTCTGAACGTTTTGACTCACTCTCGTTCCATCTCGCTTTCGCCTTCACAGAACAAGAGTGAGCCAGAAGTGGTGGGGATAGCGCCAAGCTTCTGGCGTGTATAGGCCAAACCGAGCTGTCAGCGTAGAAATACTAACACCAGAATAGGTGTGTCTTAGCTCCGAAAAAATTGAGGAGCTTTATTGGTCAGAACATTGATTCTTTCTCGATAGCTTCATCTCGTATTGTTCTACGCATAGCTTCGTAACGCACACAACTACTACGCTAACAATAAGAATAAATAACAGTCTCACGGCTACGTTCAGACGGAGCCGAGCAGCATTCCCGTTACCCCACCATACCCTTCGGTAGCCGAGGAACTCCAACTGACAAATCCACGATCGTCAGATGGTGGTGGCTGATTTCTCCTCGATCACTGTTCGTGAAAACGAATCGACCGGCCAATATATCTGAATACGTCCTTAGGATAAAGAAACAATGAAAGATGAACAATTATGCGAAGCCCAAGATGAAAGGCCTTCGAATAAATAAAGGAAACTAATAAATACCCAAAGCTAAATAGAATTTTAGATTTAGGGTACACACACACTCCCCCAAACCCCGTGTCGATCGGCCACTGGGGCCATTTGGAAGTATATTATTTCATTTAAATAATGTCCATCTCTGCATACAACCGTAAAGAATTATAAAAAAAATCAAGGAGTCAACTGTTGACCGATTTGGAGAATATACAATAGTCGTAAGAATAATAATAAAAGCAATAATTGCAAATAATTGGTGTAAGTTTCACATTCTGAAAATATGATATCAGTAAATCAATATTTCCAGTATTAGTAAAAAAGTTCCAATCTCTTTTTTTATTTTAAATAATGTAGCCATATAATTATAACATAAATTTGACAGCGATTTCAAGCGATGTATGTGTTACAGTAAAAGTGTTAATTTAGTAAATGTATACAGTTCCCAGCAGTTCCTAGTCAATGTATGCCTTAAATGCATATAACCTAACCTACAATCGTCCAAAAATACATACATTGACTGTATCACGCTTTCACTGTGGCACATGTATCCAGCTAACGCTTCAGTTTTGCTATGATTCCACGTTGGCAGTCCTGTTGGCTTAGGCCATCTCTCCATGGCTAACTATGCAGCCACTTATCAAAACGGAGAGTAGGACATGTTCAGGGTTGAATAACTAATAGTCAACTAATTAAACTTAATATGTGATATATTTGTACTCCTGCGAGAACTAGAACTTGAAACCCTCTCTGGTGGATTCTTACAATCCAATGCCCCATGACGCCGATGCAACCGTTCTCTTCTCCCTCCCCACTCTCTCTACCGAGGTGGGGGAACCGAGTAGAGGGAGCCGTACGACGCGTTGCCTACAGCACTCCCCCCCCCCCCAAGAATATGAGGTAGAAAATATATAAAAGAAAACTTCGCGCAATAAAGATATTGTCTAACATGAAAAGAAACAAAGAAATGCAGTAAAGCTAATGGTGCGACAACACATTATCACTTTACGCACGCATCCATTGCGAACGCAGGTTACAAAATAATTCGCGCGCTAACATTAATCAGTCTTAACATTGCTCTCAGAACGGTAGGGGCACGTGAGGCAACAGACGTGCCATCGTCATTCCCGCCGTCGGGTAACCCGGAATCGACAAGGTCGTCGGCTATTAGATGTGCTGGTTTCAGTAACTCGACCGATACACACTTCGCCTCACCCTTCACCTCGATTTTGAAAACCCGCTCGGAAACGCGCTGGAGGTCTTTAGGTCGTTCGAGGGACCTTTTCGCCATGTTCCGCAAAAATACGTGGGAACATGAGTGCAACTCCTTAAATACGAAGGCACGCTTTTTGTACTTGTGCGCGATTGGTACTGGTCGTACCAGACGCATATACTCCCGAAACTCGTTAATAAATATATTAGGATCCGGAACGAAATCATCTGGAAGGAAAAATTCCTCAGGCAGTCGCAAAGTCGTCCCACACAGGAATTTGGCAGGGGACGCACCAACGTCGGAACGCACGTGAGATCGCAATCCCAACAGGACAATTGGCAGCGAGCGAGGCCAGTTTGTGTCCGAATGGCACATGATCGCGGCCTTGAACACGCGATGCCAGCGTTCGATCATCCCGTTAGACGCGGGATGATACGCTGTGGTGCGAATACGCTCGCAACCAATCAACGACAGCAGAGCAGTGAACAGTCTCGACTCGAATTAAGCACCCTGATCCGTCGTCAGTATCTTTGGACCACCGTATCGCGAGACCCACGAGTAGAAAAATGCTTCGGCAACGACCTGAGCAGAAATCTCTCGTAGGGGTACCGCTTCAACCCATCGCGAGAATCTGTCTATCATCGTAAGACAGTGGCTAAACCCGTTCTGCGCCGGCAGCGGACCGACAATGTCAATGTGAACATGGTCAAACCTACCGTCGGGTGCTACAAATCGCCCCGGGGCCTGGCTAACGTGACGCGATACTTTGGACTGCTGACAGTCCGTGCAAGTCCTGCACCATTGCGCGATATCGCGATGCATCTCCGGCCAGACATAGCGCTGACGGATCAAACGGTCGGTAATCCTCGCGCTCGGATGCGCCGGACGGTGAAACAACCCGAAAACTAACTCCCGTAAGCTCGACGGAATGTAAGGACGGATTGCTTCGCCCGTGATTTCACAAAAAACTGTTGTATGGGGAGGACCCCATTGAATCGCTTTCATTTTCAGCGGATAATCCTTCGTTTTACGAATCAGCTTTAGCTGCTCATCGCATTCTTGCTGCTCTGCAAGCTGAACCAGCTCGACCTCGACCGGTAAACGCAATGAATTGACGCGTGAAAGCGCGTCCGCCACTAAATTGTCGGTTCCGGCAATGTGCTCAATCCGAGTGGAGAACTGGGCGATGAAAAACAACTGATGCACCTGCCTCGAAGACGCCTTATCGGACTTCTGAAGAAACGCATAAATGAGGGGCTTGTGATCCGATACGATACCGAAATCCCGACCCTCCACGAGTGAGCGAAAATACTTCACGGCCTCGTAAATTGCCGTAAGCTCCCTGTCGTAGGTGCTATAATTCACCTGCGCGGACGAAAACTTCCTCGAAAAGAACGCCAACGGCTCCCACGCCGACGAAGGGGACCGCTGCTCAAGAAGCGCGCCGATAGCCGAATCCGACGCGTCAGTTACCAAACGAATGTCTGCGCCGTAACGCGGATGAACAAGGAGAGCGGCGTTGGCGAGGTCAGCCTTGACCTGGTCAAACACTTTCTCCGCCTCGACGGTCCAAACGATCTCCCGCTTGTCATTCTTGCGCGAATCGCGAAGGTACGCGTTTAAAGGCGCCTGAGTGGTCGCGCAGTGGGACAAATTCCTACGATAAAAATTCGCCATACCAAGAAATCGGCGAAGTTGCACGATATTAATGAGCCGAGGAAACTGCACAATCGCGGCAACCTTATCAGCAGTGGGTCGAATTCCCCTGCCATCAACCGTGTGGCCCAGAAATTCTAATTCAGGGACACCGAACACACATTTGTCCACATTAAGACGAAGGTGGAACTTCTTCAGTCTAGAGAATACCTCCCGCAGGTGGGCAGCATGCTCCTCGGGAGAGGATGACGCTATTAAAATATCGTCGATATATACAAACGCGAAGTCCAGATCGCCCAGCGCGCGGTCGATGTAGCGCTGGAATGCTGGCCAGCGTTACGGAGACCGTACGTCATGACGCAAAATTCAAACAACCCGAAGGGTGTGCAGAACGCGGTCTTCTGTATGTCCTTGGGCGCCATCGGTATTTGATTGTACGCCCGATGGAGGTCGAGAGAAGTGAAAATACTTTTGCCCTGCAAATTGACGGTGCAGTCATAGAGGTGCGGAGTTGGATAACGGGCGTGGTGACCGCGGTCAATTGCCGGTAATCGCCACAGACCCTCCACGTCCCGTCTTTCTTTAAGACCAAATGAATGGACTGGCCCATGGACTGCTGGAGGGACGGCAAACACCAGCCGTTACCAAGGCTCTGAACTCGGCCTTCGCCGCTTTGAGTTTCTCGAGCGACAAGCGCCGCGGACGCTGCGCGACCGGCGGTCCCGTCGTCATGATATAGTGCAAGACGTCTTGATCCCCCGGGGGAGCGACCCGAGAAGATCCCGTGATCTCCGGAAATTCCGCGAGCAACCCGGCAAAATCCGAGCCAGGAACGACCGAACTGACCGCCTGGAAGGGAACGACCCTGGCGACTGCCAGAGTATATAACTTTGTCTCGGAGTCGATGAGCCTACGTCTCCCAAAATCAACGAGCAGACCGAAATGCTTTAATAAATCGGCCCCGATTATCGCGTGCGGCACTGCCGCGATACAAAAATTCCATCGGAACGGACGTATCAGACCCAAATTCAACTCGCGGAGGGACTCGCCGAACGTATCTATTCGCGTCTCGTTCGCAGCAAAGAGCTTGCGACCCGACGGCTTAACGTCGATCTTCGGGTTCGCCGGAAGCAAGGAGATGTCCGCGCCAGTGTCGATTAGAAAGGACTGACCCGTTACACGGTCGCGCACATGGAGACGATTCTGTAAATCAATTCCTTCACTGGACGCCTCCGAGCAGGAAGGAGCGTCCAGTTTTTTTCTTTCGAACTCGCGAAATGCGTGCACCATTCGCGACATGATGTCGGGTTGTTCGGAAACTTCCGATGCGCGTAGCAAAGCCCGGACTTATGCCGGGACTGGGAGCGCTTTCGACCTGCGCCGCCTGCACGCGACTTGGAACGAGACTGTTGACGCGACCTATTCGAGTTCGACGACTTCGACAACTGTTCCACTTTTTTTGATAATTCTGCTATGCAAGATGCAGTAGTATGTCTAGGAGAGTTCTAACTCAAGTCCTCTGAGGGGAGCGCGGGGGCGGGTGGAAGTGAGGGCGCGCGGGGGAGCGCGGTGGGGGGATCTTTAGGCGCGGGGACAGCGGGGAGTGGAAGACTGGCTGCGCGCGCACGAGCCGCGGAGTGGGGGAAGCCATAATCGTGGAGGGGATCAGTCCAGGCCGAGCGGCCGCGGAGACCTCTCCAGATCTGGCCCACCATCAGAAATTTTTTCAGAGGGAGGGAATGACCCCCGAAAATTTTTTCATACCTAACCGAGGGAAGGAACGACCTTGGCCCACCCCCGAAAAATTTTTCACCCCTGACACACACCGATTTAGCGAACCAATATGCAGCAGAGAAATAATAATTTTTATCAGAAATTGTTTCGGGCGATGTCGGGAAAGATCGACATTTTACAAACCACATATTCGGGGAAAGAGAGAGAGAGAGACGGCACTACATAGTTGCAAAGCTAAATTCTGAGAAAGGGAAAGAGACAGTGGTACAATCGCATGCATTCTGAAGCTAAAATTTTTCAAAATGTTTTCAATCTTAGCGTCGCAGCGTATCGCGCGATCGTGTGTAATTTAAGTCCCCTGGAGCAGCCGTGAGGGATGACGTCATTTTCGCAGCGCGAAGAAGGCGCGAGTCATAGAATTATGTGGCGTCGGCAGAAATTTTATTTCAAACCAACAGACACTTTTTTCCCCAACGCAGAGAAATAATAATATTTTTAAAACGTCAAATCTTAAAAGTATACGGAGAGGAGGAGAGAAGGAGGCTAAATAAAATTGTGACATAATTTAAGTTTAAGAAATTTATTTAAAATTAAAAGCATATATATAATAATATATATATAATAATAATAATAATTTAACATATATATATATATATAACATATATAAAAAATATATATAATAATAATAATAATTTAACATTTTTTCTTCCTACGAGCATCAGCCAGAATATCACTGATAGCACATGCCACCAGTTCGCAATCTACGAGATACTCCTCGTCGTAATATTCGCTATCGCGTATGATTTTAGCAGCACTGCGCGTATCTAATGTTTCGCAGGCAACACCGCTCTGTTGCAACACGTTAACAAAACATTCAAATTTTACTCTCACATCTTCCGCAGTTTGATGCAACTGCGGATACACATAGCTTACACATGGTTCAAGATTACATAAAAATGATACTGTATTCGGTTTGAAATACAGTGTATTATCACCTCGTGTCATCTTTACAATCGTAGAATCATAGATCCGAACAAATTCTAATACTAACTCATCAATCCGCATCGAGTCTGATTCAGATAATTGTGCACGTTCTTCGATGGTTGTACGGCTACCGACTAGTGCACCCCATGTATACCACGGTAATATAAGATGATTCCCGCGATTGTCACCGATAAGAACTTCTACATCGGCCATAGGTCCTACGTTGATTGCAATTTCTTAATACTTGCTACACACGGATGTTAATGCGTATCTTCTGACCATGATACGCGATGCTCGAAAAGATATCGAAAAGAAGTTTAAACAAAAGTTACATCCTTCTCTTATATCTACAAAATCGTGGAAAAATAATTTTCGAAAAATCCATATTTTTCAAGTTACCCCCACCACCAACCCTTAAAATTATGTTTTTGTATTTTTTAAATATAAGCTGAAATACCTCTGGATAATCTCTTTTCATGCATATAACTGATTTATGTGTTATATTTTTTTTGCAAACGAATAAAGCCTCTATTACCGAATTTGAAGTCCATTTTGGTAGTTTCCATTAAAAACATGGTTTCTTAAAGCCATATTTAGATTATTATTTATGTAAGGTTCAGACAGCCTTCAATTATTTAAGCAAGGCAGTACGCACCTAAAATTGCATCAAAGGTAAAACTCATTAAAACTAATCAGTGACGTGCATGAATCAGTATGATAACAGCACATTCGTACATGCATTACTTGAAGTGTAATTAAGCTATTTTGGAAACCACACGAACAATAAATAATGCGTGAAGATGTACAATGACTTTGCAAAATACATATGTTATTGAAATGACGCAGAATCGCATTGATGCCGATAACCTTGTCGAACCTTCCGATTTGCATAATGCGTATGTATATGAATTTTAAATGATTGTAAATCAATTTTACTTTTACATCACACTTATAACATATATATAATATTACAGTTAATATTAAATTTAATTATAACATTATAGCAGATTTCATTAATGAAGTGGCCTCATAAAGTAATATTTAAACATTCGCAGTCCCTTTTTGTACATGTTGTATTGTTTGATTATACATTGAAAGAATTATACTAATAGAAGACGATAGATACATTGAAAATTACGCTTTGTGATTGGTACAATAATCATATTCTTCGTAGAAATGATTGAAACAAAAATACTTGCCACACCATGCACATCGCATAAAAGCCGGCTCCCCACAAATACTACATTTGGGTATAATCTTTTCATTCCTGAAGCAACAGAAATCTACAGGATTTTGAAATTCGCTGGGATGCGTTTCTAGATATCCGCTTTTAGGGGTGCCTAAAATTGCATTCAAGGTAAAACTCATTACAGCTAAACCACACGATAAATAAATAATGCGTAAAAATGTACAGTGACTTTGCATCATTTTAATTGTAACTGATTCTTGTGCCTCATTCACTTTTCGGTAAACATGTTTACGTACTCGCGTCTTTTGATTGATATAAATATTCCCGAGGATGCAGCGAATGGCAGTTGCATTTTTGAAAGCAGTCAGTTACCATGCAATTGGAAAAAGTGAGTGATCATTGTGTAAAAGGCTTTTCTTTAAAATGCAGTCGATTAATGTTGCTAACGTAATAAACATGTTAGCCACTACATTTCAAATTGCAAGTATAATACAGACACCTGTTACGAGCCGGGGCTGCGGCAACGCTAGAGGCCGGCGAGAAGGGTATTTCCCAAGGAATACGGTTTATGAGTTTGTTAGTTAGAGTGCGGACGAACCTGATGCGAAATCAGGGAGCCGCTAGGATTATCGGAAGCGAGGACGAACCTGATGCGAAATCAGGGAGCTTCCAGGATGGAGTCACACGCGGACGAACCTGATGCGAAATCAGGGAGCCGCAGGAGGGTGAAACGTCGTGAACGAACCCGATGTGAAATCGGGGAGTCACTAGGATGAAGTTCATAGATGAACCTGGTGCGAAACCAGGGAGCTGTTAGGAGGTTGGATTATTCACAGACGAACCTGGTGCGAAATCAGGGAGCTGTTCGGAGGTTGGTAGACTTACAGACGAACCTGATGCGAAATCAGGGAGCTGTAGGATACGGACGAACTTGATGCAAAATCAGGGAGCCGTAGGAGGGGTGAGGTTTCGTGGACGAACCCGATGCGAAATCGGGGAGCCACTGGGTTGGAGAAGATTCCTTGTCTTGGTGAAAGGTTTGCGAACGAACCTGATGTGAAATCAGGGAGTCGCGGGAAATGTTAGTGATGCCTCGTAACTCTTAATTAAGGTTGATACAACTCGAGCAGTAAAGTTGTACCAGTGGGTGAGTGCTACCAATATTATAAGGATCGCTGGGTAAGAGATGGGTTTAACGAATCTACTCGATTTACAACGTGAACACCATTCGTATATTCAATAACTAATTATTATACAAATGTAAGTGTCGTGATTAAATAATTAAATAGTGTGTAATTACCAATAGTTGCACGGTGTTAACGCACTGGCGATGCGGAGCGTAAGAGTGGCTATTTCAAAGTGCCAAATAGAATATAAACCGGACTCGCGGATTCTATGAAGTTAACTTTTGATTCGGAAGGGGACACGAGCCCGATCTTACTGGATTTTAACCAACTCTGTGCGAGCGTGACACGACGTTACTCTACGCGTGACTGTACTGCTTTGAACCGACGAGGGTTGAAACCAAAGGGTTTATATAGTCCCAAAAATGAGTGGGGATTCGTTAGGAATCTCCATATAAGGAAATCCTTCGGGGTCGTCGTCGTGTCACTCCCGTTCTCACGATAGTGGTCCAGCTGGTCGGGATCTTGACTTCCATTAGTGGTGTGTGATAAGCGAAAGGATTTTAGGGCGGAAAATTCCACATACGTAACACACCTATAAACTCGGTAGAAACGGAACTGCACAATGAAATTCGGGACATTATAAAAGAGTTTCAAAACATACATACCCTACCATTAATTGATCATGATTATGTGCTCGATTTTTCCGATCCATCCAAACCACATGGTGCACAAGTTGTAGAGTACATTATGCTTGCAGAAGAAGAAGAAGACAGTTTTGACCCTGCCAAATGTACTGTTGATGATGAAGGTGGAAAAGTTGACTTAAGTTATAAGAGAAAAATAGTGACATTTTGGAAAAGTGGAAAAAAGGCACGTCGATCGCTTACCAGTGTACAGAAAAATTATCGCATGTGTTACGTGCCGGTTACTTTTTCAAATTCATTTCATATCAGTGAAAGTCCTTAATAGCTATAATTTAATTCACATGAAGCCTGTCACGCCACGGCATATTCTCATGGAAGATTATTGTCAGCACCGTCGACGTTCTTGGAATGCGCGTTGTGATAAGCATTACAAACCCCGTGCATTGTAGTAGACCACATTATATTTTTCTTCCTTGCTAAATTTCTGTTACACTACCATTGACATCTGATCCAACCATTGCGTGTTGTGGGATTTTCCCTCAATCAATTGTCAATGGTCTACAGACCGAATTGTAATAGTAACTTTACATGAACCGTTACGCCACTGCGTTCTTCCATGCGAATATCTTTCAACGCCGTCGACGTTCTCAGAACGCCGGACGCGATAACAACCTGGGCACTGAGATGCTGGGAACGTCCCAAGCGACGACGGTTGGGCCCGTGTGCATGAGGTGCGGAGTCAGCAATTTTGGCGCTCCTTGTTCAAAGTCCCGAGTGCTCGGGCCTACCCCGCGTTCGTTCGTTGCAGTCAGCTAGCAAGTCGCGTAGTGCGCTGTTGTTCTGTCCGAGGACATATTGCCGTACTGTACAGGAGGCATTTTGAGCTAGAGTTCCATCGTGAATAGTTAATACTTAACGTGGAAAGACTCAGTCCTCGTAGAGACTTGCATATTTTCGCGTTTTCATCGTTTTAAATCTTTATTCATTTTAACTACTTCTAATTAAATCATTTATATTCTTGCGCTTAATATTTTAAATTCAATATACTGTGAATCAACATCGACATTGGTGTATTGCGCGCGTGTGTGTGACCCACGTGAACGTCGCTCAGGCGTAGGACAGCTCTAGGTCATCAGAGAGACAGAGAGACAGACCGAGAGAGAGACAAAGAGAGAGAGAGAGAGTAAGCCAACAAAAATTGTAACCGTTCTTGTACCAATTCGGTGAGTGAATCAAAGATATCTTATTGTACGGAAACGACGATTAATCCAACCACTTAGTGTGTTACGGGAATTATCCCTCGATGATCTGTCGTATTCCCTCGAGCGTGTGCCGCGTTTTATAAATTCCCCGTTTATACCGTTTGAGATAACTCTCGCGCATAGATTGATCCCACCACCTAATGGTGAGTTGTGGGTTTTCCCTCGATCAATCGTCGTCTACAAATAGTCGTCCGGCATGCGTTAGCTTCGCTGCATTTAATCATAACCCTCGAAACCTACAGAACGAGTTCCTGTACTCGATTGCAATTTCTTTATGCAACTCTCGCGCATCGATTGATCCAACCACCTAATGGTGAGTTGTGGGTTACCCTCGATCACTCGACTGAAATTTCTTTATGTATATCTATATCGCTTGACGCATACCATGTAAATTCCCCATCTGTATCACCCTTTGTTTTCCTTTGCTGATTTTGTAATACATGGTAATATCTAATTTAAATCTCGTCACATTTTGTTCGAACCAGTCTCACCAAAGTACCACATCCCGATTGGACAACCTGTATAGGTTGTAGACGAAAGCCGTACCCAAAATAATCCTGATTTTTGCATAATAATCTGATTATGTCAAAATTATAAAAGTCGTTAAAATTCGTTAAGCTTTGCGTGAGGAATTAGACTCAACCGCTCGGTCGCTTAAAAATTAACGTCCTCACGTAACACGCGACAAATGCTTTTGAAAAGAATTTATACAAATTGATGAACAACGCGGTATTCGGTAAAACTATGGAAAATGTGCGAAATCATGTGGATGTAAAACTTTTAACACATTGGGAAGGGCGATATGGCGCGGAGGCAATGATCGCGAAACCGAATTTCCACAGCAGAAGTGTTTTTTCGGAAAATTTAATAGCCGTTGAATTGCGAAAACTCGAGGTGAAATTTAACAAACCGATATACGTGGGTATGTGCATTCTGGACATATCAAAAATTTGTTTGTATGAATTTCACCACGAGCACATGTCTCCCCTGCACGCTCAAAATTGTAAAATTCTATACACCGACACAGACAGTCTCATTTATCATATTCAGTGCGATGATATCTACGAGACCATGAAACACAATATCGATAGATTTGACACATCCGATTATCCCATCGACAATCCATATAATATGCCGCGCTTAAATAAGAAGGTTCCGGGGCTGATGAAGGACGAAAATAACGGCGCGATAATGACCGAATTCGTAGGTCTTAGAGCGAAAATGTATGCACTCCGCGTAGACGGTAAAAAAGATACGAAAAAGGCGTCAAGACCAACGTCATAGCCAGGACGATAACTTTCGACGATTACACGCAGTGTTTGCACAGGGAGATCGAAATGGTTCGCAGGCAATCATGCATACGGTCGAAATTGCACAAAGTGTACACCATTTCGGAATCGAAAATCGCTCTAAGCCCGCACGACGACAAGCGGTATATCGTACCCGATTCGACCGACACTCTGCCCTGGAGACATTATAATGTGCCATTGTAAATTAGAAACGATTGTAAAATAGAAATTATTGTAAAATATAAAATTTTTCACACATGTATAGAAATTATTATATTTTTTAAAGCATTATGAATGGTGGAATTATGCATAAAAATAAAATTGTTCACATGTACATGTATCATTGTATTTATCGAACCATGTATTATTATGTCACAATACATTATTTTTATTTATCCAAGAATTGTGCGATTTATCAAACCCTAGCCACTTGACGTATACCTTATCCCCCTTCTTACGCAATACTTTTTCCACTAGACACACATCAGGATCGGTGACGCGTTGCAGCTCGTGTTCATAGAATCCTCCGGCAACAGGTTTTCCACAGGAATCGAGGAGCAGATACGTTGCGGGATTAGTTGCCTGTACTTTGGCTATCTCGAACACCTCCGTTGTCCAATTCGGCGTGTAGCCTTTATCGATGATGGTTTTAAATTTGCTCACGCGCACAAACTCGCCCAACGTGAATCTCGCCGGAGCAGCGATCTTTATGTTGCTGTATACGGTGGTCAGCAGCTTATCGGCGATCGCTGGGGTAACATCGCAAGGACACGTTCTGATGGTTCTACGTTTTCGCGCGTTATACTCTGCAAGTAGACGCGATAGCGCATCGGTCCATCTGTAGGTTCCATTGAGCGTAAACAGTTTCCACATATTGTTCTTCAAAGTTCGATTGAAACGTTCTACGACGGAGGCCTTCATCACCGAATACGTCGAATAATGATTAATGTCATGCTTTGTCAAGAGTTTCTGCACATCGGCGTTGTAAAATTCTTTTCCTTGATCGGTTTGCAAATTTTTCGGATATCGATCTCTAAATATCTTTGCAAACGCTTTAGCCACCTCAACGCCACTTTTAGTCTTGAGCGGTACCGCCCATGCATACTTGCTCAGCACATCGATGACGGTGAGTATGTAGTGATGATCTTGGTTGAACCGCGAGTATGGACGCATTTCTACAACGTCAGCTTGCCACAGACCATCGTATCCGCACACTATGACTCGCCTCCGCGGGAAATGTCTTCGAGCTGGAGCATGCAATTTCTCGACGAGTTGCCGCTTCTTGTGGCCATGGTTTTCTTTACTCTTGGATTTCGATGATGGCTGCATGTTTGATCGCAGAGGTGTCTTTGACACGAATGATGCGATAATTATCGTGTACGTGCATTATGTGCGCCCCATCGGTCCGGTGACAAGTTCAACCGTCTCGCATGATTCTCCTTCGCAGCGCTGCTGCGGGATAGAATTCGACGCCTGCGTTATCTTTTAACGCTGTTTTGCAGCGCCATCATCTCTCTCTGAAACACGATCAGCTTCCTCTCTAATTCTTCCTGCTACTCTCTCAAAAGTTTAATGCTCTTTTCCACGTATAGTTTATTGACGGCATCGCTATCGACCACCGGTTGAGCTACGCGTCGTATCATGCGTGATTTTGCATCAAAGTCGGCACCGGTCACGCAAAGAGCGTTGTCTTGCATATAATTTCGAAGCAAACCGTTCCATTTGTAATAATCCATTCTAGCTGCGCCACTCTTCTCGAGCGATACTCCAAATTTGTTGATCGGCATCTCAATGCATACAGTGCGCATCATCGGTGCGCGGTTTTATTTATAATGGTGCCTCCCTCGTGGAGTTCCTCCACAATCGACAGAATTTCATTGTCATGCGAGTTGTTGCCCGCCTGACGTGACGCTTCCAGCAAACGGTATCGATCCACAAGCTCGTTGGGATCGTCCCAGCGCACGTAATCGATCTTGTTATCATTTACCACCATGACTCGCGGCGCCGTTAGACCTTTCACTGCTTTATTGGTTGATACGCGAGGGAGTAGCGGTGCAATTACATGTTTGTACTAGTATCCCTTGTTGCCGAATATGGGATTTTGAGCAGAATGACCGCGTCTTTAGGCATTCGTCGCCAGCAGTATACTCTTGTATTTTTGTTTATTGGCACCGGTGTATACAGCATCGTCGGGAATTCTCTTGAAAATCAGTTCGTAAAGGCCGGGCGTTCCTCTGTATTTTACACCATCGATGATTACATTATCAGCCTTGTCCATATCGAATGCCTTATCCCCAAGCATCATTCTACTATCGCCAAAGTATACGCCATACACAGTGTCTGTGACAGTTTCCTTATCCCTACTTATGATTGAATCCATATATTTTTGTACCAGGGGACCCAAATGGCTGCGAAACGTTTCTGTCCCGCGGGTGTTTGAAGTTGCTGTCTAATAGATGTTGCAAACGACTCATCGGGAGTAGTTTGAAAAACATCATCATCGCCATCATCATCATCATCATCATTGGTTGTGAGCAATTATACACTGAAAAATGTATTTTTTGGTGGGGGAGGAACCGGGGACGCGTTTGATGCAACATTCTGCCGTTTTCGCTTCGATTGAACTGGTGTAGAGGTTACGAGTGAATAATCCTATGACGTGCGTGGTTTTCTCTTTCTCTTACACGATGTGTTCCATTTCGGCCGGATTTTTCTTTCAGGCGTTAATGTTTCATTCCCTTCAACGCTTGTGCTCATCAGCAGCTATATTTCAGCTTCTGCCGCTGCGGCATTTTCCACAATATGTTTTAAGTGTTCGACAACAGGTTTAAAGTATCTCTCCAACGCGATATCTTCCTCCATCTTGCCGGTCTTCAAAGTCTGATGTTTCTTGCGAAAGGCTTCGCTGGTTCTTGCAATTTCCTTCGCTATTCTCTCGCGATCCTTAATCTCCAGACTATCGATATCGATCATTGTTGCACCGCAGACGTTGCTTTCCCACCGACGTGTTGACAATGATTGACCATCTCACGGTACGGCAAACTCGTTAAATCCCTTTCTGTAACGTCCATTGGACATTGCGCTATCCATGTCTATCACTGCGAAACCATACTCCAGCTGCCAACAATTACGACACAAAGCGCAGAAATCCTCGTAAGACATGTCAGTGTTTACATGATCCTTGTACACGTGTTTCAAGTTGGTGCCATCCTGCTTAAACAGAATCAGCAAATTCGCATTGTCGCGTATAAGATGTTTGGGAATCTTTGCATATGTCTGACAGAGATAGAAGCAGTCAACGTTCGAGTGGCACCCCATTGCAAAGTATTCCCTTATTGTATCTTGCTTGTCACATGCCACGTCATCAAAGATAAAAATGGAATTCAGAAGCGCTTCGCTCGGTGGGATGACGTCACCGTTTTTCGAAAATGTGAAGTAGCCAATTTCATCTATCGGAGTCAAAAAATTCTTCAAATACTGATATTTTGGCTGTTGCAACGATTTGGAATACACGTACACGTTCTCGAAGCGGACGCCGTGAGGACTTTCCAACAAGCTCACCAACACGTTGGTCTTTCCACAATTTGATGGGCCGCAAATGAGGCAGCGTATGGTGTTTGGCAGCATGCTACCATGTCTGCGTCTTGTTTTCGAGGACATCATTTACGATTTATCGTCAAAATTTGTCACGCGTATCGTCGCAGGTTACCGCACGAATCGCATCCTCGCTGCGAACCGTCAAAAAGATTTTTAATACATCGAAGCGGCGACGCGCCCTATTTATAGGCCCGCGCCGAAGCAAAACAGCTCAGTATTCGAAATTCTTTTCGTTCTGTCGGATAATTGCGATATTCGAGACATAACCTCTGAGCAGTTGAAATATATACCAAAGATTATTCTACTGCGCCAGTTTGGCAAGCACATTGATCAGTTGTGGGACAGACTCCCCGAGCATATAAAAGCCGATTCCGAGGTTCGGCAGTACCGTCGGTGTCTGGAACATTATAATCGCCCTTGGCAGCGAACGCATATCGACGGTCCAGCACCACTGATTAAAAACTGTGGCGAATGTCGCCGACGAGAGTAAAGAAAGTTTGTGGTTTGTTAAATCGGGCGATAAACGCGCTACCTGTCGAATTACATATCCCGGGATATCAGTTTTGCGGTCCAGGAACTCGTCTGGCAAAACCATTGGCTAGAGGCGATCAAGGTATCAATCCGTTGGACGCAGCGTGTCGCGAACACGATATAGCGTATTCGCGTAGCAACGACCTCAGCGAAAGGCACGCGGCAGATAACGTACTCGCTAACAAAGTGCGAAAACGCATCGTTGCGCGAGACTCGACTCTGGGCGAAAGAGGCGCTGCTACAGCTGTTTGGGCAGCTGTGAAGGCCAAGACGAAAATCGGAATGGGGATGAAAACAAAAACTCGCAAAAGGACTGCAAAGAGAGCACCGCAAAGGCGGATTCTTCCGGTGGCAAAACGGGGTGGCATATTACCACTTCTTCCGCTGCTAGGTGTTCTCGGATCACTAGCCGGTGGAGCGGCGGGGATCGCCAAGTCCGTAAACGATAATAAGGCGGCGCAACATCAGCTGCAGGAAATGAAACGTCATAATCGCTCCATGGAAGGTCGCGGACTTTATCTCGCGCCATACAAGCGCGGACAGGGAATATCGAAACGAAAAAAAAACGCCGAAAAGAAAATAAAAATGCCTGTGGGCGTAACTACCGATGTGCAATTGGTGGAGTTGGCAAAACGTATGCGTATTCCATTTTTTAGGGGTGTTTTTATGCGCAATGCGCTACCTGCTGGAGGAGTACGTCGCAATGAGAGCGGCATCGTATATTTTGACAACGTCGAGGGGTCGGGGACTCATTGGGTGGCGTATGCGAAGAGAGGGTGTCGAGCTGTATATTTTGACAGCTTTGGATATCTTCGACCGCCCAAGGAATTGGTGCAATATCTGGATAAAGATGCTGTGAAGATTGAATACAAGAGAACGTCTTATCAGCAGTACAATCAGAGCAACTGTGGACAACTGTGTCTACGCTTTCTACAGACGATCGGCATCAAATTTAAGGATTGAGTTCCCGCCGCTCTGATTCAGTACTAGTCGAGCAGTACAGCTCGGAATATGTCGTTAACATTCACTCTAACCGGTAAGAGTAGCACCCTCGCGGTAAGCTACTTTCCACCCATAGATTTGAGCAACGATGATTACGAACTTGGTCTAACAACCTTTGAAACTTATCATACAATACCGAACATTGACTCGAGTAACGATAAATTCTACTTCGTCGTAAACTATGACACCAACAACACAGTCGACATCACTCGCGAATACATTGCGATTCCCCACGGGTCCTACGAACTAGATGCTATTGCCAAGTATTTGAAGCAGCGATTACTCGAGCGGTATCCTCAAAATCTCGGTGGCAATGATGACGACAATGGTGGTGGTGGTGGTGACAACGATGCGTATCCAATAGTGTTGCGTCCCAACAACAACACCATGAAAAGCGTGCTTTACTGCTCGTTCGCCGTAGACTTTACAATGTCCAATAACATTGGATCGCTACTGGGATTCTCGACGAATCGAATATTAGAACCTGGACGGTGGCACAAATCGGACGATCCAATTAATATCATGAACGTAAACATTATTCGCGTAGAATGTAGCGTGACCGCTGGTGCGTACAACAATGGGAAGCACGTACATACGATACATGAATTTTCTCCGAGGGTCCCACCATGATATAAGATATCGGAAACGCCCGCACAGATCATTTACCTTCCGATCACCGCACAGGTCATTACGGATCTAACGATACGCGTTGTGAATCAAGACAGACGGTTGCTCGATTTTCGAGGTGAATAGATTACCATCAGACTACACGTACGACGACGACGACGATAGTACACGTGGTGCGAACGAAAGAGATGCTTGTGTTGAACGACACCAGAAACCCGTTTCATCCAAACGAAATTGTTTGCAACAACAACAACAGCAACAACAACAACAACTGTAACTGCAACAGCTCTGATCACGCTAAAACGAATAGGATCAGTGCTGCGAACATTGCATTTTTGAAATCACTGGGATTCATTGTGCGCATTTAAGTTGAAAAAGGTTGACATTCTAAGCATTGGAGGGAAGCCGACATTTTCAAGCTCCAGACTCACACATACAACCCGTACGTCAACACGACGTTTGGATACAACGATGAGATAAGAATACATATACAGCATCAGGATTTATACACATTGCCGTGTGAAAGTTTTCTCTACGTGGAGGGGAAATTGACGATAAATAAGCCAAATGATGCATTAACGGTGACGTTGGGAAATAATTGTGTGGCGTTCTTATTTGACGAGATTCGATACGAGCTGAATGGCGTGGAGATTGACCGCAACAGAAACGTTGCAATAACTAGCACGCTTAAAAACTATGTATCGCTGACATCTGACGAAGACAAAAATTTGGAGAATGCAGGATGGGGCTTGAGACGACGTAATGGGCTAATATTGAAAAATCATTTCAATTTTTACATCCCGCTCAAATATTGGTTGGGATTTTGCAAGGGCTACAAACGCGTGATTGTTAATGCGCGTCACGAATTGATTTTAATACGATCGCGCAATGACAACAATTCTCTAATAGGATCGCCGGTGTTGGAACCAGAAATTGAATTACATAAAGTGCAATGGCGGATGCCTCATGTGACACTGAACGACGTTAATAAGCTATCGTTGCTACATACTTTGGAAAGTGGGCAAAACCTAAGCATTTGTTTTCAATCGTGGGATCTGTACGAGTATCCTCTCTTGCAGAGCACAACCAAGCATTCGTGGGCCGTGAAGGCATCTGCGTAGCTGGAGAAGCCGCGATGCATTATCTTTGGCCTACAGACTAATCGAAAGAATGCGATGAGCGAAGAAGTTACCGAGCTCGACAACTGCAACCTGATCAATCTAAAACTTTTTCTCAACTCGGAATTTTACCCGTACGATGACTTGAACTTGGACTTTGACAAGAATAGGCACGCTATCTTGTTTCATATGTAAACGCAATTCCGTAAATCGTATTATGGATATAGTTGCAACGAGGCATTATTCACCGTGGCCGAATTTTTACAATTTGGCCCCCTCGTCGTGATTGATTGCTCGCGACAAAATGAGTCGATCAAGAATGGTTCCGTGGACGTGCGCATAGAATTCGAATGTAGAGAGAATGTGCCTGCAAATACTACAGCCTACTGTCTGCTTCTGTACGATCGGTCGGTTGAATAAAATCCACTGACAAACATGGTGCGAAAAATCATTTAAATTGCCGCGCTACTTGCTTGCCCTCTCCTGTGTTAAAATTTCATCGTGAAAATCGACATGCTTTACGAGAAAGATCGCGTTCTCCCGTCTGTCTTGGAAGCGAGCGGACCTCTAAATTGTACCGATAATGGTCATACCGACATTTGTTGACCTGCAAGGTTTCATCGTTGATGGAAGATTTGTCGTCAAGGAAGTGGCTGTCCTACGAAACGGAACAATTCTCTCGCACTATATTTTTGGGAGTTCGATGCCCCAATATCTTCTTACGAAATCTGACAAATCAAGCATCCGGTGGCTGGCGGCAAAACATCATTGACTACGGTGGGAAGATGGAGACGTTCCATACAGTATGGCTAAACAGCTAATTACGAAAGCTGTTGCTGATGCGATCAATGAAGAAGATGACACATCCCATATCGTATACGTTAAAGGGCTGCAGAAGCGCGACTGGCTTGCGGATTTCCTCGATGAAAATACGAGAGCGGACGCGATCATCGAGACACTGGACATTGACTACGAGGATATCATATCTCTAAATAAGCTAAATGTAGTTAATACTCTGCGATGTGGCAGACACGCAAAGCACTGTGCCTTGCAAAATGTATTTATAATATTCAACTGGTGGTCTAAACACCAGAGAGAAATGCATAAATAAATATAATCAATTTTTAATGTATATGAAAATGTTTTTTTTCTCCACCCATCCCCAACCTCCTGCATGTGATGTACGCTAGATTAAGATGATGATGATGGTTGTAATTATTATGTAGAAGTAGTACCATTCGCGTTCAGAGTGGTACCCTACACGATGAAAGTGGTACCATACACGTTCGATTGACGTTGAAAGTGGTACGACACACGTTCGATACATGACCAAAGTGGTTCAATACACGTTCGATACATGATCAAAGTGGTACGTTAGACGTTGAAAGTGGTTCGAATGATGTGTCCAAAGAAGAAGGGGAAGCGGTTCAGCCAAATGACGAGTGCGAAGAAGAAGAAAATGAGTGGTCGGCGAAAATGAAGGTGGAGAACAACAGCATCTTACTTGTGCACAGCTACGCGCTTCTCGATTTCAAGATATGAGTTTACGTGCGAGCGCTTGGAGATGCAGCGAGACCCGTTGTTTTCAAATCTTGGCAGTGAACACATAGAAAACAATTTGTCCAACAATTTTTCATTTTTGTGTCATTTGTGCGAAAAAAAATGGGATTGGAGCGGATAGCGCCAGAGTGGGACCCTGAGCCGTGCGGGGACAACCCAGAGGTATGTACTTTACAATATTTTGACATTTATGTTTATTCCAATTTTGTTGTGATTATTAAATCGCGGGTTTCTATTTTATAGAAGTCGCCACCACCGTCGCCCCCCTCGCCACCCCATTGGCCGTCGCCGCCGCCTTCGCCGCCACCGCAGCTGTCGCCGCCGCCGCAGCCATCGCCGCCGCCGCCTCCAGTGATATGTAATACTTTGTATTGCTTTTGTACATTTGATGTTTATTATGTTTATTCACGTGTTAGTGTTATATTGACGTTTGTGTTCTAGAATTATGAACAATTAGCTGAACAATTGGCGGTATTAACGCGGCTCCTGGTGGGGACCGCACCGCAGTACGTGCCCCCCCAGGATGCACCGCTAGATTTGCGGATGCGGCGGCGGTCGGAGCTTGTGCCCGGTTTCGCGATGGCGGCGCGGCTATGGTGCCCATGGGTGCCATATCGACAGATGGGGCCCCTGCGGCGACCGCTTGTACCGTCGCCACTGCCATCCCCACCCTGGATAGACTGTAGTACGTTGCAGTCACCATCGCATCCAGGGTGGGTGATGACACCCCCGGGGCCCCCATCGATGCAATCGTCATCATCATCTCACGATATGGCACCCTGGTGGCCGCCGTCGACGCCGACGCCACCATCGCCATCGCCGTCGTCGGAGTCATCACAGCCGCCGTTACCCCTCGAGTGGTTCGGTGGGTTGTTGACGCCGCCGCCATCGCCACCCCTCGATCCCCGCAGGGGGCTGTTGATGCCGCCACCGCTGCAGCCTCTTGCATGGATCAAGGGGTTGCAGACGCCGCCACCGTCGCCGCCCCCCGGGTCCCTCGGGAGACTCTTAACACCACCACCGTTGCCGCCCCCCGAGCCACTCGAGGGACTCCTGACACCGCCACTGTCGCCTCCCCACTAGTTTTAAGTTTTTTATTTTTTTTATTTTATATTTTTTATTATTTTTTCTTTTTATTATATATTAATTATTATTATT
Source organism: Andrena camellia (assembly GCA_029448645.1). Classification (NCBI taxonomy): domain Eukaryota; kingdom Metazoa; phylum Arthropoda; class Insecta; order Hymenoptera; family Andrenidae; genus Andrena; species Andrena camellia. The sequence continues at coordinate 41,406,205 of CM055678.1, read as the reverse complement.
CCTCATATTTTTATTTTCTTTTCTTTTATTTTCTTTTCTTTTTCTTTTTCTTTTTATTTTTTCTTTTATATATATTCTTTATTGTTATTCTTCATTTTATATATATTCTTTATTGTATTATATATTCGTTATTAATATTCTTTATTTTATTATTATTATTATCTTTCTTATTTTATGTAACAATATATTTCATAAACTTAAATTATGTCTCGATTTTATTTACCCTCCTTCTCTCCTCCTCTCCGCATACTTTTAAGATTCAACGTTTTAAAAATATTATTATTTCTCTGCGTTGGGGAAAAAAGTGTCTGTTGGTTTGGAATAAAATTTCTGCCGACGCCACATAATTCTATGCCTCGCGCCTTCTTCGCGCCGCGAAAATGACGTCATCCCTCACGGCTGCTCCAGGGGACTTAAATTACACACGATCGCGCGATACGCTGCGACGCTAAGATTGAAAACATTTTGAAAAATTTTAGCTTCAAATTGCATGCGATTGTACCACTGTCTCTTTCTCTCTCAGAATTTAGCTTTGCAACTATGTAGTTCTGTCTCTCTCTCTCTCTCTTTCCCCGAATATATGGTTTGTAAAATGTCGATCTTTCCCGACATCGCCCGAAACAATTTCTGATAAAAATTATTATTTCTCTGCTGCATATTGGTTCGCTAAATCGGTGTGTGTCAGGGGTGAAAAATTTTTCGGGGGTGGGCCAAGGTCGTTCCTTCCCTCGGTTAGGTATGAAAAAATTTTCGGGGTTCATTCCCTCCCTCTGAATAAATTTCTGACGGTGGGCCAGGTCTGGAGAGGTCTCCGCGGCCGCTCGGCCTGGACTGATCCCCTCCACGATTATGGCTTCCCCCACTCCGCGGCTCGTGCGCGCGCAGCCAGTCTTCCACTCCCCGCTGTCCCCGCGCCTAAAGTTCCCCCCACCGCGCTCCCCCGCGCGCCCTCACTTCCACCCGCCCCCGCGCTCCCCTCAGAGGACCTGAGTTAGAACTCTCCTAGACATACTACTAGATGCCAATCGCACGACCTCGTCCTCCAATGATGGGAGTGACGAAGCTTTATGGCAGACGCAATCTGCACATCACCGGTGCCCGTATTATCGGCGATTTTATCTGCTATTGCAGCTAATCGGTCCAAATCTTTCGTGCCTGTTGCAGCGAGTATTGCACGGTGGTTCGCAGGTAATTGTTCTAAAAATACTGATTTAATCACCGCGTCGTCACACTGACCATCGTTAAGGTTCCGGAGGCGACTCAGTATCAGCGACGGCTTGCCGTCCGTAAGTACTTGTCCTTTGAGCAACTTGCGCAGATTGCTCTCCGCGGACGCCGCGAACGTCCCAATAATGCGAGCCTTAACCCGATGATAAATGTCCGTCGACGGTGGAGAAATTAAAATGATATCTCTGACACAAGCAACATCCTCAGCATCCAACGCGGCAAGCACCACGTCCGCCATGGTGCTTTCTACGGTAATCCGCGAATTACGCAATGATGCTTCGACCTGAACGAACCACAATGCGGGATCGGATCGGAAAAAGTTCGGGATTTTCGGCACCCGGTACGCGTCGATACGGGGCACCCCGAGCGATAAGCGCTCGGCGGCGCGTTCAGCCTCCATCACGGCCAAACGTTGTTGCGCATCCCGTAGTTGGGCTTCGACACCGGTTATCGAATTCGTGGTATCCAGATCAGTCATAATGGCGGTGATGCTCGCGAAACCGCGACAAAATCCCCAACGCGAGAGGAGGAAAACGCGAGTCCTCTCGAAAATCCCGTTGAACCAGGGGCGCCACACGTTCACAATGGCGGCCTAAACGACCCGAGCCGTTCGAAAAACCAGAGACACGCGCTGAATACAAAATGGCGGCGCTTCCGATGAAACGCAATTTGGGACCATGCCACTACGCAAATACCTCACGGGAACGCTACCGGGTGAGCACCCAGTGGAAACGGCCGCACACCACGGCGTCGGAAAGAGATAATACTGCGTCGTAGAACGGCGACAATGTCGATGTCCTCGGCGACCGAGTTTCCAACAGGAAATAGAAAGGCGCCGGTGTCGATGGCTTCACGCTATTCGGCTATCGAAGACCAACCTGCTGATGCGGGAAAGCCCCGATGTCGGTGATTGGCTCGGTGCGCTGTATACCACACAGCGAAAACACGTATTTTCTTGCCGGCAACGAACTTCGTGAATTGAAGCTCTGCCCAGGCGCCAGAAAGTCGAGCAGTATATCCAGCAGATGTCGCAGAAAGAAATCTTGCCACAGATCGGCACGATGTCCGCACAACTCGTGGATGTCGATGGCGAGATGCTCTCCAGAGATGATGCAATTATCACAAAAGTACGTGATCACGTCGGGGTCACCACTGTTGGCTTAGGCCATCTCTCCATGGCTAACTATGCAGCCACTTATCAAAACGGAGAGTAGGACGTGTTCAGGGTTGAATAACTAATAGCCAACTAATTAAACTTAATATGTGATATATTTGTACTCCTGCGAGAACTAGAACTTGAAACCCTCTCTGGTGGATTTTTACAATCCAATGCCCCATGACGCCGAAGCAACCGTTCTCTTCTCCCTCCCCACTCTCCCTACCGAGGTGGGGGAACCGAGTAGAGGGAGCCGCACGACGCGTTCCCTACAGTCCTCCCGAGTAGGCGCCATCTCGTATCCACTAGCTGAACTAAATTTGTCACGTGACTTGCTCTGTATTATCGTCAATATGGCGGAATTCGTATTTGAGAATGCAGTTACGGGAATAAACTTTTCGTCCTTATATGAGCAGATTTTGAGCTGGGTGTGGTCTCCTTCGAAAGAGGAAGTGTCAGTGCAGCGCGCTCTGGTCATCGTTTGAGTCACAAAACTCTTTTAGTAACCTAAAAATACTTGGATTGTTGCGGGTGTATTTTGTCGGCTTTTGCTCTACTTTGAACACTCATATTATTAGATATCAACACAATCTTGTCGAACCATGACCAGAGCGCGCTGCACTGAACCATCCTTTTTCGAATGAGACCTCGCCTAGCCCAAAATTCGCTCATATAAGGATGAAAAGTTCATTCTACCACAGACGAGGTATAGGATAGACCTATCACCTTATGGATGATCGTGTCGCCACCCAAACTGTGTTACCGACCCATAATTTGAGGACTGAATGTAGTGGCATCTGCTCATGAACAGCGTCCAACTCAGCAACTACTTTGAAATGTGTTGAAATGCTGAAAGGTGTTTGTGTGCTTGTATACGTGTGACTTGTTTAGAGTGAGAGAGTTTGACATAGAAGGCAGGCTTTTGTTACGCTATACTTTATCTCGGTTTGTCAACGACTCACGCGGATGTCTCTCCGAAAATCCATTTCGGGGATCAAGACACTATGGCGCTCAAAAATGATATTTCTTCAAAGCTCGTGCGAGCTATAAATTGCAAGATGACATTGTTTATTAGCACTTTGCGTGTAGTAGAACCCTTTCACGTATCGTACCCCGCAAAGTATTAAAAATTGAAGCTGTTACTCACATTCTCGAAAATTTCTAATGCACTGTTTAATCAGTCTAGTGAAGTAATGATAATTGGATTCGATTTGTAATTCTTAAAAGCCTCGCAGAAAGTTGCATAATGCACGAGTGTCGTGGGGTGCTTAGATGCAACTGCAAATCGAGTTACTTTTCAAACACGCATTGTGAAATAAAATTTTGTCTAGCAATGGACATTGCTATATAATATTATTTCTGGCCTTGACGAATTTCAAGTTAGCTGGGAGTCGGCCGAGCGCGACAAAAACATCAACAACCTCTACCAAAGTCACTACATCGCCGAACGGTGTGCCCTAACAGTTCGACGTTGTCCGCGACGGTGATCGGATCACTAAATATCTGTGCAGTCACAGTGGATATTATTTCGTGATTTCACAATAGCTGCATCAATTCCATCGATTACTGGACTATGTGGAAGGCCCAATAACATAATTCTACTACATTACACTCAGTGTCTAGAGGACTATTTTGGAAACACTTTACTCGAGTCCAAACACATTTTTCCACTGTTGAGAGATGTTTAAAAGCGTGAAGTGCTTTTGTAATCGTGTGCAATGTGATTGTAGAGTCAGTGCTTATTTCGCGATAAAGTATTTCGTAGTGCACAGTGGCCCTGCGTGTTAGTAACGTGAACGCGACCGTAGAATCAGTGTTTTAACGCATTTGGAACTCATTCAGAGCACCGGTGCTCTTATTGCTTCTTCATCGCGAAATTAATGCGACATATTTGTGAGTGTGACACGTTCTATTCGGTACTGACCCTGCAGCTGCGGGACATTGGCCTGCAGATCGAATAGCTACTGCTGAAGGGGGATGCTTGTCTGCATGGATAGCAGTGAGACTGTTGCAACGAACGGTGAGTGATACCTACTTTTTCATTCTTTCAATCTTTCTGCATGCCATCGAACAAAATTATTGCTGTAGCGAGCGTAGTGACCACGAATACATACTTAACCCTTATGTACGCAACCGGATACCCGGGTACTCATTTCTATTTTTCCTTTAACAATTTTTAATGTTCTTGTAAAAATATCGACAAACCGCTTCGGCTCCCCATTCTGTAGACATTTTTACGTCGATTTACGTTTTAAAAATAAAAATGTATTCATAAAATTTTAAATAGTAAAACTTCAAACTTATATACACGCTTGTTGGATAACCGGGGTATCCGGGTACCCATATAAGACAAGCTTGGAGTTAGCTAAATTGAGGGCTCGGATGCAATAAGGGGACTAGCGCTCGAAAATGCGAAAAAGAATTGTCCAAACGCGCAGAAATATTGGAAAATTAAATGTTGTTAAACTGTATTTTAAAAAATATAGTGTTGTAAAGCACGTCACGACACACATTTTTTCTACAAGTTACACTTCTCAAGTTTAATTACATTCGAGTCATTAGATTCTCTTAATAAAGCGTGAATAGAAAGCATTAATTTATTACGGATTTTCAATTATATAAGTTAAAGTTCTTTCTCATACAAATAATAATAACTAAGATTGACAGTTGATATTTGTACTACTTGGTCACTATGCTCGCTATTTCTACTTTTCTCTCTCCGTACAATATTAAAATCATAATGCACCGACATTAAAAACACTAGTAGCAATGTTGCGAGAAATAAAAAATGACACTATTACCTCCTCGTATCTGGACCTCACATGGTGCCTTTATAAAATAATAGTATAATAATAAATGACAGCTGCCAAAGTGGCTGGTGTTTAAACTTAACTTTCTTTCTCCCAAGCATTAAAATGACTTTATGCTACTAAATCTAAAGTTTTATACATCGCGGAAGAACATGTCCGCGTGCTTAGGTTCAACTAGCCATAGTTCTAGCAATAAGTCTTAGCTTAAGAACTTTAATCGTAAGACTTTTTCCAAATTTTCAAAAATGCGCAAATCAGTGGTCGAACATGGACCAGAAATATATTTCGTAGAAATGGGTCACTTTCGTAGGTACCTCCATGTTGGTGTGCTCGGACAATTGGTAACGTTTCCCAAGCATTGCGACTTGCGAAACGGAATCAAAGACTGAAGCCTACGATCTAGGTTAAGGGCCCAGATCGAGCTAAACTTACGTTCAGTGACTTTGGTTCAGTCTCGGTAGCTAATCAGAATTTTATTCTGTTTCGGGTAGGTATTTCTTCGATGGTTTTGTATGACTCGGTGCCCTTGCCATGCATCTCATCGATCTGTTTCCATTCCCTGCTCTTATTTATGTATCTCGACGATGGTTTTGCATGCTCGTGCGTGCTCATCTATAGGTCGAAATTATCTCGATTGGCACCAACTCGCTAAGTGTTTTCTTAATTTTCTTCCAGGCCGACCACATCATTACAAACATAACGTAGTTGATTGTTTGAGCTTTTCTGGTTCAGCCCTTCGCTGGGAAGAGACTTAATAAAATAACACATTTAAAAAAAAACTAGTGAAAAGTAATATTAATAGTGAAAAATGATAGTGATAGACCCTCAAAGGGGCCACTCCTTTCTTCTATCAATCTTGAGAATTATTAAGCGCCCAATGTGGTTGCTCGAAATTTTTCTTAATGTCTGAATTGCGTGGCGCTCCATACGGCTGCCTGGAATTTAGAGGAAATTTTTTGGAACTTGTTTAAATACAAATTGTTTGTTTCAGTAATAGTGTTTGTGATCGCCCGTAATGCGATCGTAGAGTCAGTGCTTTTGCGCAAGTAAAACTAGTCGAGAGCTTCGGTGCTCTAATAGCCTTTTCACCGGGAAAGTAGAGTCATGCACGAGTCCAACTAGAGCTGCTGGGCTGAGGGCTAAAGGGGTGCTGGTCAGAAGGGTGCTGGTCTCGGTGTTGCAAGTCAGGGCTTATGAGTTTGCAGAGATGCAGTAGTCTTGATGACAGCGAACGGTTCGTTACTTTATAATTCTTTGAATGTGGGTGCACGCAATAGAACAAAATGGTTTCTGTAGAAAATGTAGCGTAGCCAGCTCTTTCAATTCTGGCCGTTCCAACACAACTACGCGACAAACAGGAGCCCATTTCACATGGTCGGTATTCGTTTCGGGAGCTCTTATGCAATATTTCGCGAATATGGTCTAGGGCGTCTAAGCAGTAGCCTCATGACGTGGCTTTTTTCTAAACCACATTCACGAAATATTGCAGAAATGTTCCTAAAACGAATGCCAATTATATGAAATGAGCCATTAACCGCTGCACATACGTGTTGGAAAGAGCAGTATCCAATGAGTCGACCATACAAGGTACTCGTAGATAGTGACATGCATGTGTCTGTCTTAAAATCAAAAAATTAAATCAATACAACAGTTGCTCGCGATTTTTACAATTCCGATTAATAATTCGCAAAATAATCGAATCGATCGAGTCGAGTAGAGTCACGTTGAAAAATTTGAAAAGGTTCCAAGTGGAACCAATCTTCCTAGCAATCTTGCAGTCTAGCAAGATCCTTTGTGATCGCGCGTAATGCGATCGTAGAGTCCCCGCTTTTTTCGCGTCCATCTACGTATTTTGCAGAGCATCGCGGCTCTTAATTAGAGTAGTACTACCGTGAATTTGGAGTCAAATTTTTGCGTATCTGTGACTTGTCCAGAGCACCGAAGCTCCAGTTGACATTTCTTCGCGGAAGTAGAGCCACTTTTTTGCGCGTGTAAAGTTCGTCCAGAGCACCGGCGCTCTAATTGTTTTTTTATCGCGGAAGTAGAGTCAAATTTTCGCTTAGCTTCAATTTTCAGCGTAGACTTACCAATGAGATTCTAGGCCATAGAGAGAGCCTGTCGTGGGCCCTGAAGAAGACCTAAGACATGGGCCCTAGAGAGAGCCTAGCGCGTGGGCTCTAGAGAGGGTCCAAACGGGGGGCCCTAGAGAGAGCCTAGCGCGAGGGCTCTAGAGAGGGTCCAAACGGGGGGCCCTAGGGATTGGGCCCAAAGCATGGGCCTTAGAGAAGACCTGCAGCATAGGCCCTAGAGAGGGTCTAGGGTCACCATGCTAGCTTGGAAGATAGCGATGAGGACTGGGTGGATCGTATTCGCTGACCGGTGAGTCATATTTTGTACTTGCATGCGATAGTAGACACGAGTACCTTGTATTCCTGCATAGCAATCTTTGTGCGTGCAATTTTGGAAGGATAAGCATCCTACCTAATTGCACGCAAAAAGACTTTGCCCAACGAGTCCATTCCGAGAGCAAGGAATGTAAAATAATTGAAATGGCGCGTTTAAAATACAAGAGGACCAAATGTTGCTGCGCCTTTTAATAAAATAACACATTTAAAAAAACTAGTGAAAAGTAATAGTGACCCCATAAAAAAACTTCAAAACAGTAAAAAAATTACGCCAAGTACATGAAATCAAATAAATCACAAAAAATAGAAGATAATAATAAATCACAAAAAATAGAAGATAATAACAATTACAAAATAAAAAAAAGATGTGAAATCAAAATTAGCTGCAAGTACATAAAGGTGCTTTCCAACTGTGCTTAAGATGACACAACTACATATACACAGCTAAAATGCTGTGTTCATACATTCCATTACTCATATCGCGGACATTTTAATTAACCCATCAAAGAGAAAAATGTATTAAATAATATTAAGCAGATATATCTTTATACAAATAAATATTTTAATACGAATAAATATTTTATTCAAAATACTCGCGCCAGAAGCGTGTCGAAACATATCATTTCTTATCGTGTAATCCGAGAATAACGCGCGGTAGCTACCGAGATAATACGGTGAGTAAAAGATCGATAGGACTTAAGGTGGAAATCTACGCGTCCAATTAGGGTGCAATGGAGTAGGGAGAGTTTAGGTAGGGATGATCGTATATTTAAAGCAGGTCGCGTCTTCGACAGGGTAAAATCGTGAATGGTAACGCGTCGGAAGATTTGTGTGATACAATCGTTGCGCATCTCGCGTTTTTCTCGAAAAAGTATCTAGTTAAGTGTTACATACGTTGACAATAATAATAATAATAATAATAAATGTGTCCGATATCCTGACGCGAGTTTGACTACGTGGCGGAAACGTGTCGCGGAACGGTATACAGTCTGTTATATCAAGTGACAACATGGATACGTTCAAGAACGCGTTTGTGCTTTTCGCTCGAATGTCCGAACTTTTGAGGACCACCGCGGAATTTCGCGAGTGGATGGACAGGTGCGACGAGACCGTACGGCACATGGTCGCGTATCAACGAGGCGAACGCGTGCCGGTGTGGGAGAAGCAACGGATGGTGTCGCTGCTCGCGCGAACGCAAACATTGCGCGCGATAGTGCGAGGACGATTATTGCGAGTAGGGTGCGGGGTCGCCGCTCGAGCGACGGCACACAAGGTCGTGTGGGAGGAAGTCGAAACAGCGTTCGAGAAACGTTTGTTGACCGGCGCTGTGATCAACGTCGGGATCGTCGATCCACGCCGATTCTTCGAGAATGCCCGTCGACTGGTGATTTCTCGCGTTACGAACCCCATTACGGAGCACCGCAGCGTATCCATGAACACCGTGCTAAACGCGGAATTCATGTTGCGGGACGAGAAGGACGTAAAGAGTTTCGCGACACGCAATCACGTACTTTTTATGACATCGAACGTTCGCGAGTGGTACGCGACTCAAGTGATAGCTCCGACGTTGGTCGCGATAGAGGAGTTTCAGGAGCGCGAGAGTGGCTGGACCTTACGGGCGGTACAGAATCTCCTGATTAACATCAATAAGCATAATCCGTTGCGCGCCGGTTGCGACGTACCGTTTCCGCGAGCGATTATGTTGAAAAGAGCGGTAGTGAACGTGCAGTGTAAAGAGAACGCGTGTTTTTTGTTGTCGGTCGTCGCTAGTCTGTTCCCGGCTGATACGAACGGCGACAGGATGACATCGTATCCGCATTATTCGTCGGTGCTCCGTACGGATAGCGTGCAACTTCCCATGACGATGGACCAGGTACGGAAATTCGAGGTGGCCAACGAAGTGTCCGTGAACGTATATCTGTGTGATAACGAGGATGGATGCGTGCCTCTACGCGTGTCCGGCAACAAACGGGAAGGGAGGCACGCGAACGTGCTGCTGGTACAGGACGGCAAGGATTCGCAGCGATACCATTTCGCCTGCATTCGCAATCTCTCCCGCTTGATATCCAGTCAACTCAGTAAACACGGGCATCAAATGTTCGTGTGCGATAGGTATGCAAATAAGAATAATAAATAAAAAATTCGAGCGATACGTAACGAGCGAAGCGTTTACAGTGTTTTTTTTGTTTCCGTACATGTTTCAGGTGCCTCAACTTTTTCTCCTCGGTGGATCGATTGCAGCGGCACACCGCAGATTGCACGCGCTTGAACGAGTGCGCGGTTCAATTGCCGTCCGAAGAGGAGAAAATTTGGAGGTTCCAGCATCACGAACGCAAGGAACGCGTGCCATTCGTGATTTACGCTGACTTCGAGTGTTCGCTGCAGGCGATTGATCAACCGGCGATGGATCGTCGTCGCACGTAAGAGTATCAACGTCACAGAGCGCACAGCGTGGGACACTACGTGCATTGCTCCGACGATCAGGCTCTGTGCGGGTACCGAGCGCGTCGCAGTGACACCGACTGTGTGCAATGGTTTGTGCGCGAACTGCGGGAATTCGCGAACGTTGCGTACTCGTGGTTGTGCGTGAAGAAACAGATGACGCCCTTAACGCGACAACAGTGGAAGAGTTTTCACGAGGCGACCGCGTGCCACGTGTGCGGGGGACCCTTCGACCGAGGCGAGGACGATGCGAAAGTGCGCGATCATTGCCACTCGACGGGTGAGTACAGGGGTGCGGCGCACAGATCGTGCAACTTACGGTATCAACGTTCATGCACGATACCTGTGGTGTTCCACAACCTGTCCGGCTACGACGCGCACTTCGTCATCAAGGAGTTGGCAGACGCGTTCGAGGGAAAGATCAACCTCCTATCGATAACGATGGAACGATACATATCCTTTACGAAGAACGTCGAGGACCTCAGGGGCGAACGCAAGAACTGGAGAAAAATGTTGAAGTTTCGCTTCGTCGACTCGTTCAAGTTCATGGCCACGAGTCTGCAGAAACTCGCGTCGGATCTCGGGAAGGACAGACTTACGATCCTAAGACGCGAGTTCGAACATCTCCCTGACGAACAATTCGATCTCCTCACCAGAAAGGGGGTTTTCCCGTACGCTTACGTGGCGTCGTACGACAAACTGAACGATACGCGACTGCCGCCTCGTGACGCGTTCTACAATCGTCTGAACGATAGCGATGTGTCGGAGGCTGATTACGCGCACGCAACCAACGTGTGGAACACTTTTCATATACGGACATTAGGCGAGTACAGTGATTTGTATTTGAAGACGGACGTGTTGTTGCTCGCCGACGTGTTCGAAAACTTTTGTATAGACTCTATCGCGAGCTACGAACTGGACACGGCGCATTACTGTATGTTACCGGCGTTCACGTGGGACGCGATGTTGAAATACACGCGCGTCGAATTGGAACGGCTCACCGACGTGGACATCCTGTTGTTCGTGGAGCGAGGTATACGCGGCGGCCTGAGCCAGTGCTCGCACAGGTACGCGCGCGCCAACAACAAGTACCTGCCGACATCGATGTACGACGCGTCGCAACCATCCACGTACTTGATGTACTTCGACGTGAACAACCTGTACGGATGGGCGATGTCGCAGGCAATGCCGCGCGGTGGATTCCGATGGCTGGAGGACGACGCGGTTGCCGCTTTGGACGCGAACTCCTTGCCGGAGGACGACGGACCGGAGGGCTACCTGCTGGAAGTGGACCTGGAGTATCCGCGGGACATTCACGACGAGCACGCGGACCTTCCGTTCTGTCCTGTTCGCGAGCACGCGCCCATCGGTAAGCAGACGAAGCTGATCGCCACGCTCCGCGACAAAGAACGATACGTGGTCCACTATCGGTACTTGAAGCAGTGCATTCGACACGGGCTTCGCGTATCGAGAATTCATCGCGTTGTGCGGTTCGATCAATCGCGTTGGTTGCGCGACTACAGCATGCTGAACACGGAGTTGAGAACGCGAGCGACCAGCGATTTCCAGAAAACACTGTACAAGCTAATGAACAATGCCGTGTACGGGAACACGATGGAGAACGTTCGAAATCGAGTGGACGTGCGACTGGTGACGCGGTGGGACGGACGTTACGGCGCCGAATCGTTGATCGCGAAACCAAATTTCCATAGTCGCGCGATATTTTCCGAACACTTGGTCGCTATCGAGATGCGAAAATTAAAAGTGAAGTTCGACAAGCCCATATACGTGGGCATGAGCGTGTTGGACGTGTCCAAGGTGTGCTTGTATGAATTTCACTACGACTACATGCGCGCCAAGTTCGGTGATGGGTGCAAAGTGTTGTACACGGACACCGACAGTCTCATGTATCTGCTGCGGTGCGAGGACGCTTACGAGCAGCTGAAAAGTGACGTCAGTGCGCGATTCGACACGAGCGATTACGCGGTGGACAACCCGTACGGTATGCCGCGCGTAAACAAGAAGGTGCCGGGACACATGAAGGACGAGAACAACGGTGCCTTGATGACGGAGTTCGTGGGACTTCGATCGAGGATGTACGCGACTCGAGTGCGTGACGCGTCGTCGTCGTCGGGAACGTCCGAGACGAAAAAAGTGAAGGGGGTGAAGAGAAGTGTCGTAACGAACGAAATACGTTTCGAGGACTACGTGCGGTGTCTTCTCGAGCACGCGGAAACTACGGTACGACAGAACCATATTCGCGCGCGATTACACGACGTGTATTCCGTGAACGAACTGAAGACCGCGCTCAGTCCGTACGACGATAAGCGTTACGTTCTAGCCGATCGGATCGAAACCCTTCCGTGGGGACACTATCGGATTCCCGAGTGCGACGACAGTGATAGTGACAGTGGTACGGTTAAGTAGATACAATAGTTATGTGTAAAGTTATATGTATATGTAGATTCGTAGTAATGTCGCGTACAATATATATATATATATATATATATATATATATATACATATATATATATTGATATGTATACAAGTATGATACACTGTATGAACATAGAGGGGGTTTTTAGTGGGTATGCCAGAAATGGAGAGTCCCACATAACCCCGACATAACTGTTGTCGGGGTATGCGTAATGCATTTTCCCCCTCTTTTAAAAAAAAAAAAAAAAAATGTATGCAATGGATGGACATAAAATGTTTTTCTTAATATACCCATGTATAATATTACACATTCATGTAAATAATGTACAAAGATCGTGATATATATTGTGCTTTATTTTTTGTTAAATACGAAGAACGAAATAAATGTATATGTATATGTATATGTAATAGTAATAGTAATACTAATAAAGAGTTGCTATTGAATCAGAGAACATCCTTTTCCCGTATCCACGAGTTCTTGGACGAGTCGAATCCTAACCATTTCACGTACACCTGGTTACCCTTGCAACGAATAATCTTCTCGATCAGATATACGTCCGGATTCGCGACCGAATGCAGTTCGTGCTCGTAGAATCCGCCCGAGATCGGCTTGCCCGCGGAATCGCGTAGAATGTACGTGACAGGACGCGTTCGTTGTACAGCGGTGATTTCGAACACCTCGGTCGACCAGTTCGGCGTGTATCCTTTCTCGAAGATCGTCTTGAATTTGCTGACGCGTACTTTGTCGCCGACGCTGAATTTGGCGCGTTGTCGTCGTAGTCGTTGCTCGACACCCGACGAAACGATGAACGGTAAACGAGTGGCGGAGGTCACGTCGACGGGTCGCGCGTTGATCGTGCGATGTTTACGATGATTGTAGGTGTGCACGAGCGTCGGCAGCAGATCCAACCAGCGATAAGAGGCTTTCAAGGAGAATTGTTCCCACATCAGATTCTTCAGCGTGCGATTGAAACGCTCGACGATCGACGCTTTCATCACGCTGTACGTCGAGTAGTGGTTGATTCCGCGAATCTTCGCGCATCGTTGAAACTCCGCGTTGTAGAACTCCTTTCCCATGTCGGTTTGTAGGTTTCGCGGACATCTGCCGCTTCGTCGCAACATGGTCGCGAACGCCTCGGTAACGTCGCGGCCGCTTTTCGTTTTCACGGTAACGGCCCACGCGTACTTGCTGAACGTATCGATGATCGTGAGTATGTAGTTGTAGCCGCGATTGTGGGTTGCGTACGCGCGCATTTCCACCAAATCTGCCTGCCACAGATCGTCGTAGCCTCGAGTGACTACGCGTCTCCGTGGGAAATTTCGTCTCGCGGGAGCGTGCAGTTCGTCGACCAGTTGTATTCGCTCCTTACTCGCGCCCATAGCGACGATAACGTTCCACGACAAGCAACAGATACTGCACCAGTCACTCGAAGCACGTACGGTGTCGACGGGGTTTGTCGTCGTCGTCGTCGCTCATCGCGACGCTTCCTTGCGTTTCTGTACTTCCGCGATCAATGTCGCAAGCACGTCGAGTCTATCCTGCAAGTGATCGAATTGTTGTTGCAGCGTGGTATTTATCGAATTCTCCGAATCACGGATGCGTCCTTCCACGGCGGTATTTATCGCGGTCGTCAAAGCGTTCAGTCGCGTCGTCGTCGATTCGTTCACGTCGTACACGTATCGTTTCGTCGCAGCGTCGGTATCCTCCTCCGGATGCGCCACGCGACGTATCTTGCGTTCCATAGCGTCGAACGTTGACCGATCGGTGCCCAGACACAGCGCGTTCTCTCGCACGTGATTCGCGACGTACAGATTCCGCGAGCGAATCGTCTCCGTGCGTCGATCGTTGTCGTCGTCGTCGTCGTCGTTGTCGGTACTACCGTGCAAAGGTGCTCCAAACTTGTTTACCGACATGTTGGGTGGGCGGTGATCGCGAACGAGACTGACTCGTAATCGAACCGACCGATCAATTTATGATGAGAGCGGCTTCGCGAAGTTCCTCCAAGATGGACGCGATTTCGTTGTCGTGTCCGGTGTGTCCGGCCTCGCGCGACGCCAAGAGCAATCGCAGTCTATCGACCAATTCGTTCGGATCGTCCCAGTACACGTAATCGATCGGGTTATCGGTAACCGTCATCGCGTCATCGGTGGGCAATCCTCGACCTTCGTGCGTAACGCTGTCGCCAGAAACGCGGTCTCCACTACGCAACAACACCGACACGATCTTCCTGTACTTGTAACCCTTGTTGCCTAGCGTAGGTTTGCTAGCCGAATGGTCCCGTCGATGCGCGTTCGTCGCCAACAAGATGTCGCGGTACGCCTCGAGATCGGCGTTCGTGTACGCTTGCTCGTTGGGCACTCGCATGAACAGCATTTCGTACAAGCCTCGCGTGCCAGCGAATGGCTTGCCTTTCACGTCAACGTCGTCGTTCTCGCCGATAGCGAGCACGGAATCGCCGATCATCAGCTGTTCGTCGTCGTCTAGGTACACGCCGTACACGTTGTCGATGAGTTTCTTAGTGTCGGTGAAGAATAAGCGCAGATATTCGCGCGATAGCGGCCCGCTGACGTTTCGAGTGTACGCGTCGAGGTTTTCGACGGTGGTGGTTGTGGTTTTTGGATCGAGAACTTCTCGAATCGTTTCGTCGGCCATGGTCCGGCTCATGTTCCTCGGTTGTTTCGTAGACGGTGCTGTCGTCGTCGTCGTTCGAATCCGGAAGTGGAGTCGTTTCGGTCAGTATCGCCGCTTCGGTCGTGGACGGAGTAAAGGATAATCGTTTCTTCGAACGTTGCTGCTTCCGCTTGACGAGCGATGACGTCGCTGGACTCGTTTTCCACGTCGCGGTGTTCTCGACCAAATGTTTCAGCGGTTCGACGATCGGACGCGCGCTCTTCTCCGCAGCAGCTTTCGTCGCCATTTTACCGAGTTTCAGGTTCGTGTATTTCCGTCGAATAGCGGCACTGATTTTAACAATTTTCTTCTTCGTCTCGACATCTCGCGGCTGTTGTTTTTGTTGCTGTTGTTGTCTACGACGCCGTTTCTGTTGTATGTCTCGTTGTTGCGCGATCTCAATGTTTACATCGCTGGTAGCTGTTTCGTTAGACATCCTGGTGTGTGTGTGTGTGTGTGTGTGTGTGTGTTGCTCGACGAAGGACACGCGATCTACTGAGGTTCGCGAGCTATCGCGAACTCGTTAAATCCTCGTCGATATCGACCATCGTACCGGGCACGGTCCTTGTCGATGACAACGAAGTTGTAGCGTCGTTTCCAGCATTTGGCGCACAGGTCCGTGAACGCCTCGAACGTCATGTCCGTGTTCACGTGATCGTTGTACACGCGACGCAAGTTCGTCCCGTCCTGTTTGAACAGCACGAGAAAATTCGCGTTGTCTCTGATCAAGTGTTTCGGTATTCTCGCGTACGATTGGCACAGGTAGAAGCAGTCCACGTTCGCGTGCCTGCCCATGGAGAAGTATTCGCGGATCGCCGTCTGTTCGTCGCACGCCAAGTCGTCGAACACGAAGATCGAATCGGGCAGAGCGTCCCTCGGCGGGATGATCTCAGCGGTGTTCGAGTAGGGAAAGTATCCGAGTCCAGCGACGCGCGACAACACTCGCTCCAGATACTGATACTTTGGCTGGCGCAACGATTTCGAGTACACGTACACGTTCTCGAAACGCAAACCGTTCGGACTCTCCAGCAGGCTGAGAAGCACGTTCGCTTTCCCGCACCCGGACGGACCGCAGATCACGGCTCGCACGCTGTTCGGCAACAACGAACCGTGCCTGCGCGAAAGACTCTCGTCGTCCCACGTCGAATCCTCCAACGTCCTGTTCGTGGTCACGCGAATAGCGTTCGGTTGTTTTGCGAATCGCATGCTCTCTCTCTGTCTGTCTCTCAAGCACGCAACGTCACTGCTATTTATACCTGCGAAACCTGTCGAGCGAATCAGAATCGTCGCGCTCCTCGAATCGATCGCTATCGAAGAACCGTCGACTTACGACTGGCCTCGCGTCTCCGTGCATCTGCATTTTCACGCGTATGGTTGCGGTAACGCGTAGACCAACGAAGAATAAGAAGACGACAGGATCGGGACTCGTGAACGCGATCATAAATCGTTTACCGTTCGAACTACACATTCCAGGATATCAGTTTTGCGGTCCGGGGACGCGTTTGTCGAAGCGATTGGCTCGCGGCGACGAAGGCGCCAATCCACTGGACGCGGCTTGTCGAGAGCACGATATCGCGTACTCTCGTCGAAAGGATTTGGAGGGACGACACGAGGCGGATCGAGCGCTAGCCGAACGAGCCCGAGAACGCGTGTTCGCGAACGACGCGACTTTCGGTGAAAAAGCCGCTGCGACCGGAGTGTGGGCTGCGATGAAAGCAAAGACTAAACTCGGTATGGGTATGAGACGAGGAGTAGGAAGAAGAAGAGGAAGGACTACGGGACGGAAACGCAAATCCAGAGGACAACGCCGTATCCTACCGGTAGCGAAACGCGGAGGCTTTCTTCCGCTTCTACCGCTCGTGCTGCCCGCTTTGTCGGCTATCGGAGCATTGACCGGCGGAGCTGCCGGTATCGCCAAAGCGGCCAACGACGCGAAGGCCTCGCGCAAACAGCTGGAAGAAACGATGCGTCATAATCGCGAGATGGAAGGGCGAGGACTGTATCTGTCACCGTACAAGCGCGGCGCCGGCGTGAACCTGCGACGACGACCGAGGAAAAAAAAAACTCCGCTCGATCGGGCTTGCGGCGGCGGCGATAACGCGACAGCAGCTACAACTACTACCTATGACTAACCTGCAATTAGAGCGCGAGTGCGTCGACGTACCGTTCTTTCGGGGGGTATTTATGCGCGACACGCTCCCCGCGCGCGTACGATCGAACGAATGCGGCATCGCGAATCTTGACGAGAATCGCGGCGAAGGTACACACTGGGTAGCGTACACGACACGCGGACCGCGCGTACAGTATTTCGACAGTTTTGGGAATTTGCGACCACCCGCGGAACTGATCGACTATTTCGGACGGGGAACGACACCTACAATCAAGTACAATCACGATCGCTTTCAACGTTTCGACCAGATGAATTGCGGTCACTTGTGCGTACAATTTTTGCGACAAAAATCTCTGGAATTTTGGCCTCGGCGCTTCCCGAGATAAATTGACGCCATACCTTACGTCCGCGTCACTTTCGCTCTCTCGGTCTCACTAGCGTAACCTACAGCGGTACGATGTCGCTCACGCTCACGTTAACGGGTCGGAGCAGCGTGCTCACGGTCAATTACTTTCCGCCGATCGATTTAAGCGACGGACAGTACGAATTAGGTACGCATCGTCGATCAATACGATCGCCCTATAGATTTTCGCGGAGAGGAAATAACGATTCGCCTGCACGTGCAGCGACGTTCGCGCGATAAGATAACGTGAGCGCGCGAGTGTTTAGCATGTTGGTATTCGATCACACGTACGACTCATCATCATCATCGTTCACCGCTTCTACTCCGGTCTCTGCCGCGCATTATCGTCGAAACGCAACACCTTCACCGCCACCGACAACGCTGATAAAGACAGGGAGCGGAAGAAAAAGAAGAAGAAGCTTCAAATCGTTGACGCATCGAAACGCGCGTTTCCTACGATCCCTGGGATTCGTCGTAACGTACTAACGTTTCACTTATACGTACATACACACGTCTAACAGGATGTATACCATACTGAACGTTACGAGTACACCGACGTTCGACGATCGTATCACGAAGATCGAGGTGCACGGCTACAATCCGTACGCCAACACGACGTACGACAATAACGACGAGATACGAATGCCTATTCAGCAACAAGATCTGTACACGCTCCCGTGCGAAAGTTATCTCTACGTGGAAGGACGTCTCTCTTTGATGACAGCCCCGACGACTACCGAGGAAGTGAAAGCTGTCGCGATAGTTTTTCTGGACAACAATTGCGTCGCGTTCATGTTCGACGAGATTCGATACGAATCTCGTTGTAGAAATCCGGAAATCACGACCTCACTGAAACATTACGCGTCATTGTCCGTCGAGAGGAGCAGAGCGTTGATGAACGCCGGTTGGGACCACACCATCGCACACGACCGCGACATTTTTAATAGCCCGGCGTTCAATTTCTGCGTGCCCATGAACGCGCTACTAGGATTCTGCGAAGATTACAAGCGTATCGTGATGAACGCGCGACACGAGTTGATCCTGATTCGCGCGCGAGTCGATACGAACGCGATGTACGCACCCTCTCTATCCTCCGCGATAATACCGAAACTGGAGATACGCAAAATACAATGGCGTATGACGCACGTCGTGCTAGAAGACACTCAAAAACTGGCGATGCTACGTCTCCTGCAAAGCGATCGACCTATCGCTATGAGTTTTCGATCGTGGAAACTGCAACAGTATACGTTGCTGCAAACGACATCCAAACACACGTGGACCGTGAAAGTCGCGTCGCAGCTCGAAATACCGCGACACGTGATGTTCGCTACGCAAATCGAGCGAAGTTATAATCTCAAGAAAAGCGCGAGCAGATTCGACGCGTGCAAACTCACGAACGTACGATTGTTTCTGAATTCCGAGACGTATCCGTACGACGACCTGAACCTGGATTTCGATAAATCTAAATACGCGCTCCTGTACGATATGTACGCGAAATTTACCCGTTCGTACTACGGTCACGGCGAACCTTTGCTGAACACGACCGAATTTTTCCGATACGCCCCTATCGCGATCATAGATTGCTCTCGACAGAACGAGTCGGTGAAGAGCGCCACGGTGGACGTGCGAATCGACTTCGAGTTCAAAGAGAACGTACCCGCTAATACAACCGCCTACTGTCTCATTATATACGAGTGCATGGTCCAATACAATCCTTTGACGGACGTAGTGCGAAAAATCACGTGATTCCAACGACTACGACTACGACTACTATACCGATGAGGATAATCGCGAAATAGTCAGTAGCTCGTCTGCAGCCGTCGGTGACACTTGTTTTACTACATACTGCTACATATTACTACCTAACAATGTTATCCGTCGTGGTCGACCTGCAAGGCTTCAAGACCGAATGTAACACGTTCGTCGCTAAGGAAATTGCGATTCTCGCGAACAATCGCGACACGGAAACGACCATTTGTCATTGGATTTTCGAACCACCGTACTCCTACGCTCGCCTGTCATCGTTCGAGAAGCGTCAAGCGACCTGGCTCACGAAGAATCATCACGGACTTCGCTGGTCCGACGGCTGGGTGCCGTACCACAGGCTATCAGAAATGCTCGCTCGCGAGCTCGCAACCGTCGACGTGGTGTTCGTGAAGGGAGCGGAGAAGAAGACCTGGTTATCGCAACTGCTCCTACGAACAGATCCAAGCATCGTAGACATCGTTGACGTGTACGAGAAGAAGAAGAACAACAACAACGACGATGACACCTGCGACTCCGACTCCGACTCCGACGACTACGAGGATACCGACGAGGACAACAACGGCTCCGACGTTGACGACGATTATCGTGGAATCGTACCTCCTGCCATGGTCGTTCCTAACCTGAAAGCAATGCCAGCAAAGGACACTGTCCGATGCGCTTTCCACAACGGCGGTGGTTGTATGTGCGCGCTGGGAAACGTTCAAAAAATTTGGACGTACATGCGATCTGAAATTTAAGGTGAGTGGTGTCTTCCTAGATCTCATGTGAAAACAATCCTACAATCTGCCTAACCGTTTCTTTCTTTTGCTGTTTCCAGATTTTACGGTCCACCTGCTGTATGGTTTTGTCCTCTTCGTACATCATAGACGTTGCGATATTATTCTTCTACGACGCGTATACAGTCTTTATTCTTCTAATCGTATCTCATACTATTCTTTATAAACGTATAACAAAAACTGCTTTATATGAATAAAACAATTACTATTCATAGAAGAAGTGTACACCTTTCTTACCCTCTATTCTCGTCCTCCTCCACAGCATACATCGTCGATGATACGTATTTTTTCCTGGAATATAAACTGTTAAGGTAGATGTAAAAAAGATTTCAGACACACTTTATATACGTATAAAAAACAGAAATTTTTATTTTCTTCTTTCTCCTCCTCCTCTTACAACGATGCGTCACATAAGTATTCTTATACTCTATGTTTAAAGCTTAATTGAGGATCGTCTCAAGGAAGTTAAAGGCGATTGTTAGATAACTAACGGAGAGCGCACGTCGCAGTAAATGGATATTTGCGAGGAGGTTGCGATTACTTTAATGTCTTTAGTCTTAAGCACTAGTTTTAAAACTTAAATATACTATTTACAGATATCTACAATAAAGCGTTTTGGAATCACAATTCTTTACAATGGTTTTCAGCTTTTAGCACTACAGCCCTTGTTCCTAAGCGGTAGGATTAAGCTATATGATTATAGCGTGGATTCGGCTCGAATCCAGCAGCAAGCCAAGCAAGTAAATCAGTAAGCAGGCGATTAAAGCGTTTTAACAGGAGTTAATAAGCGGTTTAGCAACGCGAAGTGCGAACACCAATACAAGCTTATCGTATTTTTAGTAGCGTGTTAAACGTAGCAAAGTAACGACTGACTCAGATCCAGGAAACCGCGGTCGATTTCCTGGTAGGAAGAGCCCCCCCCCCCCTTCCATCGATCGCGCGTCGAGGGAAGGGGTCACGAGCGTCGCCTCACGGGAGCAAGCAGGCCTTTGCCAAAGTCTAATTAATGCCGGGTCGGGAAGAGGGCGCCGAGATGCCGCTTTCCTGAACATTTCCCGCCCGGCATTCATCACCCGATGAATAGTAGCGCCGCTATCTCGAGATCGATTGGCAGGTCGATGTTAAGTGGGGTAATGCCGTGGCGGTGGCGCTGCTTGGCTCGTGTGGATGCGTGAAGCAACTCAGGTGATGGTGTAGCCCAGCGATCTAGTGCGCAGTGAGATTAGTGGGGTTGGTGTCTAAGCCTAGCCCTGTGTACAAGGTAAGAAAACAAGTTTAGCTATTGGTCGTACAAATTCAGAAAGGGCAGTTTTAACAGTTACAACACGATTTAACCCATCGTGCCCGGCATGCAACCGGATAACCATAGCAAGTGGCCACTGTCCAGGAGACGTCACTTCGGACTTAATCAGGCACAGATCGCCGATCTGGGGCTGCGGGTGCCGCTGTGCCCACTTGTTGCGGGCCTGCAGTGACTGAAGGTATTCTGCCGCCCATCGCTTCCAAAACTGAACCCGCATTTGTTGTAGAAGCTGCCGGCGAGACAGGCGAGACTGTGGAACACCATCCGTTTGTGGGTCAGGCAGACTAAGGAGTGGTGCGCCGATGAGAAAATGCCCTGGAGTCAAGGCGTTCAGATCCCCAGGATCGTCGCTGATAGCCTGCAGGGGTCGTGAATTCAGAACGGCCTCTATTTGGGAGAGCAGCGTCGTCATCTCCTCGAAGGTAAGATGCTGGTCGCCCAGTACTCGACGTAGGTGATATTTAGTGGACTTCACTGCAACCTCCCAGAGTCCACCGAAGTGTGGAGCAGCAGGAGGGTTGAAGCGCCACTCGATGCCGTCCTGCAGCAGCGCAGATCGGATGACCTCGTGACCGTCATCGAGGTGAGTCAGCATTTCCCGCAGCTCACGGGCAGCTCCCATGAAGTTGGTTCCCCTGTCGCTTTGGATGACAGCGCAGAGTCCTCGTCGGGATGTGAAGCGCCGTAGCGCCGCAAGAAAGGCGTCAGTGCTGCAATCCGACACCAGCTCCAAGTGGACAGCCCGAGTACACAGGCAAACAAAGAGAGCCACGTAGCCTTTGTGTGTGCGGTGTCCTCTTCCCCGTATGGCCAGGAGCGTGAGAGGTCCAGCATAGTCGACCCCCACGTGTAAGAAGGGGCGGGCTGGAGTCACCCTGGAACTTGGGAGGTCTCCCATCAGTTGTCGCCCTGGTGTAGCACGCCATCGTGTGCAGGTGACGCAACGATGAATCAAGGCCTTGACTCGCTGTCTGCCCTGCAGGATCCAATATCTTTGACGGAGCGTGGCCAGGGTAAGCTGGGTCCCTCCATGCAATGTTCGACGATGGGCCTCGTCAACCAGTAGCTCCGTCAACCGATGGCTTCGAGGCAACAGGATCTGGTGTTGGGCGTCCAGGGTTAGAGTGGAGTGGCGCAGGCGACAGCCCACCCGCAGGAATCCTTGCTCGTTCACGTAGGGATTGAGTCGCAGCAATCCGCTGCGGCTCGGTAGCGGGAGTCCCTGTGTCAACTGCTGGATTTCCAGGGCGAACTCTTGAAGTTGGACGAGGTGAATCCAGCGCAGCCGTGCTGCTTCTATCTCTGCGAGCGTCAGGTAACTTCCTAACGTAGTGGTTGGGTTCTTTTGCAGCCATCTTAGGCACCAGGCGGTGATTCTGAGAAGCAAGTGCAATGATGAGTATTGGGTCAGCAAGTTGTCGTCGATTGCAGGTTCAGCCGAAGTCACAGTAGCAGTAGTTCGGGCTTCCAGGTCCGTGGCGGGTAACGGAGGCTGCCTCCCGTGGCTCCATCCTGAAGGGTCGGTCAGCCAGGCAGGTCCCTGCCACCAGAGAGTGAAGTCGGGCAACTGGCTGGGCGGCAAACCTCTGGAGGCACAGTCGCCCGGATTGTCCTGACTGGAGACATGGTGCCATTGGGCATCGGGCACCGTACGCTGAATTTCAGACACCCGGTTAGCGACGTAGGTCTTCCAGCGAGAGGGATGTCCTTGTATCCACGCGAGGGTGATGGTAGAGTCACTCCATAGATGGACCGCGGCTTCGCTCAAGTTTAAACTCTCGCAGGTGAGAGCCATGAGTTTGGTCAACAGGGCTGCGGCACACAGTTCCAGCCTTGGCAATGAGATCGTCTTCAAGGGTGCCACCTTGGTTTTAGACGTGATCATCTGTGTTCTCACGAGGCCATCACTGTCAATAACGCGGAGATAAATTAGAGCAGCATAGGCCCGTTCCGACGCGTCAGCAAATGGGAGCTCTCGAGATTGCGGTGCTTGTTGGACGCCCAACCAGCGAGGAACAGCGATCCGGTTCAAGTGAGGCAGCTCGCCCAGGAACTGCATCCAGTATTCGGCTTCCGCTGGCGGCAACGGTACGTCCCAATCTAAGTTCAATACCCAGAGAGACTGCATGAATATTTTTGCATTGACCGTAACAGGGGACACCAAACCTAATGGGTCAAAAATTCTAGCGATGGTGGATAGAACCCGGCGGCGTGTTATTCCGTGGTCCATAGCGATGGGTTGCACTTCCACTCGGAAGCAGTCGTCGGCGAGGCTCCAGTGGACCCCCAGTGCTGTATGTGTTTCCCCGGCCTGCCACTTGCATTCAGGTAGCGCGTCCCCGGTTGGTACATGCTCCATCAGAGCGGGCTGGTTGGATGCCCATTTTCTCAAATTAAAACCACCCCTTTTGCAAAGTTGTCGTAGCTCGGTTTGCAGTTCGGTGGCTTCACTAACAGAGTCCGCGCCGGTGAGGACGTCGTCCATGTAAACATCGCGCTGCAAGATGGCCGCCGCTCGTGGAAAGCGGTGCTGCTCATCCAGCGCAAGTTGGCGTAAGGTGCGAATGGCGAGGTAAGGAGCGCATGCCAGTCCATAGGTGACAGTATTCAGTTCGTAGTCACTCATTTCGCTGTCTTCATCTTCTCGCGATAGGATCCTTTGATAGCAGCGATCGTCAGGGTGGAGAAGAATCTGCCGATACATTTTCTCTATGTCTGCCGTGAGGCAGATCCGGTGGACACGCCAGCGGAGCAGGAACTGCGGTAAACTAGGAAGCAGATTCGGGCCCACCATCAGAGTGTCATTCAGAGATTGTCCCGTAGTGGTGGCGTAGGATCCATTAAAAACCACCCGTAGTTGGGTGGTCGTGCTGCTCTCCTTCAGGACTCCATGGTGAGGCAGGTAATAGGACGGTCCTAGCGGGTTAACCAGCGTTTTAGTCATATGGTTGAGTTGCAGGTACAAACTCATGAACGTCTGGTAGGCCTGAGCGAAGACAGGTTCCCTGACGAATTTCGTCTCCATCCGCAGCAGCATGCGTCGGGCACCGTGACGCGACTCGCCGAGCGTCAACGTGTCACGGAATGGCAGACGAACCATATAGCGTCCGGAGGGCAATCGCAGGTGAGTCGTCCGGTAGTGCTCTTCACAGTTTTGCTCTTCGGTGGTATAAGCACCCGAGGCCGTAATTTCCTCCTGTTCCCAGAAGCGTCTAACCAATGGCAAAAGCTCCCCGTCGGTGGAGCATTGGAGTGACGCGAGCCTGCGTTCGCCAGTCGACTCGCTGCCCGTGTCCGAGGCGGCCGGTCCGGACACAATCCAACCTAGCGTTGTCTTCTGCGCCAATGGCTCCCCGGTGCGACCCCTGGCAACGCCGTCGAGCAGGATGAGGGCAAAGGCGTCGGCTCCCAGCAGCAATTCGATTGGCCCGTCGGAGTCGAATCTAGGATCTGCTAAGGTAAGGTTATTCAAGTGAGACCACATTTTGACCCGGTTGTCGATGCGTGGCTGATAAGACGTAATCCGGGGCAGAACCAGAGCGGTTATCCTATGTCGGGTGGTAGAAGGGAAGTGCGCTGCGATCTCCACTTGCACCTTGCCGCGGATCCGTCCCGGAATCTGGTTTCCAACGCCGACGAGCCGAATATTGGCAGGTCTCCTAGATAGGCAAAGTTGCTGCGCCAGTGCCTCGGTGAGAAGCGACACTTCGCTGCCTTGATCAATGAGCGCACGCACTATTCTAGAGTCTCCGCCGGGTTGGGACACTCTCACACGCGCGGTGGCTAGAAGCACTGCAGGTAAGGAGCTCGAAGTACAGCTGGAAGTATTGGCCGTGACCTCTTCGCGGGTGTTGGTGATCGCGCTGTCTTCATGGATGGTGGTGTGATGTTTACCGCTGCACAGCTGGCACCGTTTCTCCGAGCCGCAGTCCTTCACGTGATGGCGCCCGAGGCAATTATAGCACAGATTAGCTGTTAGTAATGCTTCACGACGTTCGAGCACACTCTTCGACTTATAGATGCCGCAGAAGAGCACAAAGTGATTAGATCCACACAGTCCACACGGTTCTTGAGAGCGGTTGGTCTTGGTGACCTGCAACACCTTGGCTGACTTCTGGCTCCCGCCCGCTTTAGTCGTGCGTCCGTCAGCTTGACATTTGGCTTTGCCCCTTTCCAACGCTCCGATGGTGATGATGCGGTTCTTTACAAATGCCCTGAGTTCAGCAAAAGTTGGGGGGTTAGTCTGGGCGCCGAGCTGAGTCTCCCACTCTCTTCGAGACTGCTGATCCAGCTTCTCTACCAGCCAGTAGACCAACCAATCTCCTGAGGCATCAAATGGGCGATCCATGGCAGCCAAGGCTTCGACACAGTCGCAAAAGGTGAAGTAGAAAGTTTTGAGCTCCGTGGCCGACTCCCGAGTGAGCGTCGGTAAACCAAATATAGTTGCCATTTGAGCTTGTACCAGCAGTCTCTCATTTTCGTAATGATCCTGCAGCAGATCCCAAGCGCGGGGAAAAGTAGCAGCTCACAGGGAGATTCCTGAGGGCAAGGAGAGCGTCGCCCTTTAAACAGCCCCGAAGATAATGAAGGCGTTCGGCGTCCGTAAGACTCCCGTCACGGATGACGAGGGATCGAAAGAGATCTCGAAATTCTGGCCAGGAGTCGTAGTTCCCGTCAAACTCGGGCAATGGTAGTCGAGGTAACGAGGCCTTAGAATGGCCGACGGCTGCCAGGGAGTGTTAGCTGTTCCAGACTCGCGGCGATCGGGGCTCAGCGACTGTAGCTTGTCGACGAACATCGCTTCTTGGACAAGGAACAGCTCTTCCGTCACCTCGTAGAGTACATCTTGAAAATAGGGTATATCTCGTTTCCCTGGAGCGACCAGCGCAAGCAGCTGATCATGCTGCTGGTCGAACTTAGTCCAATTTTTTCGTAACAGGTCCAACCGCGTCTCGACGGCTCCCGTAGTAATGCTCGCAGCACCTAGCTTTTTTAAATTTTCGAAGGTACGAGAGATTCGGCGCACCAGCTCGTTTTGACTGTCGATTAACGTATCCATTATTTTCAGATATTCAAAACGCGCACACGATTCGGCCGTTAAGGTCACGCTGACCCGTTTGATATGGCTCACTGTTTGCAGATAGAGGTCACGCGCGACGGTTACCCGGCACTGATCAACGGTCGCGAACTGTTTTCACCAGCGCTAATCCGGCTCGAAAGACCAAAATGTTTAAAGCTTAATTGAGGATCGTCTCAAGGAAGTTAAAGGCGATTGTTAGATAACTAACGGAGAGCGCACGTCGCAGTAAATGGATATTCGCGAGGAGGTTGCGATTACTTTAATGTCTTTAGTCTTAAGCACTCGTTATAAAACTTAAATATACTATTTACAGATATCTACAATAAAGCGTTTTGGAATCACAATTCTTTACAATGGTTTTAAGCTTTTAGCACTACAGCCCTTGTTCCTAAGCGGTAGGATTAAACTATATGATTATAGCGTGGATTCGGCTCAAATCCAGCAGCAAGCCAAGCAAGTAAATCAGTAAGCAGGCGATTAAAGCGTTTTAACAGGAGTTAATAAGCGGTTTAGCAACGCGAAGTGCGAACACCAATACAAGCTTATCGTATTTTTAGTAGCGTGTTAAACGTAGCAAAGTAACGACTGACTCAGATCCAGGAAACCGCGGTCGATTTCCTGGTAGGAAGAGCCCCCCCCCCCCCCTTCCATCGATCGCGCGTCGAGGGAAGGGGTCACGAGCGTCGCCTCACGGGAGCAAGCAGGCCTTTGCCAAAGTCTAATTAATGCCGGGTCGGGAAGAGGGCGCCAAGATGCCGCTTTCCTGAACACTCTAACTTTAAATACTAATTGTGATACAATCACACACGAAATTATTTTCTATCTACACTTCTTACTGTCTCTATATTCTCTCTCGTTCTGTCCGTCGATGTTTTCGCAGAATACTAATAGTAACGAAGTAAAACACTATGTGCACTCAGAGTATGTGATTCTATACACTCGGAGTGTACACATAGTGTTTCACCCGATTGCTATTAATGCATACTTCGCATAGTCCAAATGTGTTATGGTGTTGTTGTGAAGTATCATACACACACACATACATAGACCGCGAGCCAAGGACAATTCAATATATGTCGTTGAATCACGCTCCATATATGTATGCGTGGATCGTTGGTACACATACATGATTCTTGTAATCCTCGATCACGAAAACTATTGTCTCTACTGCTTGTTACGACACTGTTCTGAGCGTGCGTGAAGTATCATACCCACACACACATCCATCCAGTGCGATCCAAACACAATTCAATATCTGTCGTTGAATTGCACTCGAAATATGTATGCGTGGGTCGTTGGTTCACGTACATGATTCTTGTAATCCTCGATCACGAAAACTATTGTCTCTACTGCTTGTTACGACACTGTTCTGTGTTGGGTGTGCGTGCGTGCGTGATAGTAACAGGGTTGGTTTATCCGCACGCGTTATGATTATAGCTACATCTCGCTTGCGATAAAACAATCCACGTCACTATCGATGTAAAGTTCTCACACCATAGCATTGTATCCGTATGCTTGTCGAGTATTACACACATACATTCAACCATTTTGATCCAGAGACACTTTAATATATATGTTACTGTGCCAAAATGGATATATGTATGCGTGGGTCGTTGGTTCACGTACATGATTCT
Source organism: Andrena camellia (assembly GCA_029448645.1). Taxonomy (NCBI): domain Eukaryota; kingdom Metazoa; phylum Arthropoda; class Insecta; order Hymenoptera; family Andrenidae; genus Andrena; species Andrena camellia. Next base: position 41,377,985 of record CM055678.1, on the reverse strand, counting down.
TGTAATCCTCGATCACAAAAACTATAGTCTCTACTGTTTGTTACGACACTGTTCTGTGTTGGGTGTGCGTGCGTGTGTGATAGTAGCAGGGTTGGTTTAAACGCACACGTTATGATTATAGCTACATCTCGCTTGCGATAAACCAATCCACGTCACTATCGATGTAAAGTTCTCACACCATAGCCTTGCATCCGTGTGCTTGTCGAGTATTACACACATACATTCATCCATTTTGAGCCAGAAACACTTTAATATATGTTGCTGACGCAATACGGATATATGTATGTATGGATGGATAGTACTTACACGGAAAACGATTGTCACTACTGTCATGTGTGTTGTTGGACATATACCCCCAATACGTACTTCACTCATGGTGCAAAGACATGTACATATATGTGTTTGACGCCAGGAGTGTGATACATACGGGTGTTCGTAGCACTACTCGCATCGACGTAAACATATCCACAAACACACACACACTTTGGGGGAATGGCATCTTCCGCGATGAGGGACGGCAGCTTCCTCGGAACGTCAGCTTCCGCGATGAGGGACGACAGCTTCAGCGATGAGGGACGTCAGCTTCGGCGATGAGGGACGCCAGCTTCCTCTGAAGGGACACCAGCTTTTTCGGCGATGAGGGACACCAGCTTCCTCGGGAAGGACGTCAGCTTCGGCGATGAGCGACGCCAGCTTCCTCTGGAGGGACGCCAACTTTTTCGGCGAGGGATACCAGCTTCCTCGGGAGGGATACCAGTTTCGGCGATGAGGGACACCAGCTTCTTCGGCGAGGGACGTCAGCTTCAGCGATGAGAGACGTCAGCTTCCTCGGGAGGGATGATCTCCATCGACGATGTTCAAACAGCATATGCAATGGAAAAAACCAGAATGACAACACCGTACATCATACTTATTTCTACTATTCTCTCTTTCTCACTATATATCTTACGTTACACTTTGTACGAGATAGGAAAAAAACTAATACTTGCCGTATATATCTTTCTTCAACTCGTTCCTGTCGGCAAACAGCTTCCTGATTAACACTTTTAATGAGTCGTCGCGGTGACCCGCTCACGTTTTTAAAGACTTTGATAAGCAGCGCGCATAGTAGGGGTGATTCGCGAGTAGGGGTATACTTGCGTCCCAGTCGTCAGTGGTCATTTCGATATCTCGATCCTTGTTCACTCTACAGGCATTGTTCTTCTCTTTCTTCTTCTCGCTATCCTTCTTCTTCTTCGTTGTTTCAGAACTGTGATCACGTATGCTTCCACACCCTCGAGCCAACATATATACATACCTACCATGTTACTATCGATAGGTTCCCACGATGTATATTTTTTCTTTTTACGCGAATACTTCATACATCGATACTTGCTTCTTCCATTTATATTCTTCTCATTATATACTTCTCACTGTACACTTCTTCCTACACTGTTTTTCCCCTATCATCACGTTTTTTTTCACCTTTGCCTTTTTCCTCTTCCATACTGTGTACAACTACACTATTCCCCACCACCAACAACCTATACTTTGCATATGTGTGAGTGCAAACCACTATAAAAGAGGTACCGATCGGTCTTGCGGACCACATCACATCGCGTACGTTCGTAGTAACCGTTCAGTGCAGTTAGCTGTAGTGCATATACAAAATGTTTAACCAACATTTCAACAACGCTTCCTACATGGGCGAAAACCACCTTAACCGTTGCAACGCTACGGATTTTCCTGCTAAACAGCGTCGTCCGAATCTAAGGTATATTATATACGTCCGTATACTTTTCGATTTTACACGAAAACGTTCGATGCGTTAACTCTGCGTGTGTTTCTTACAGCGATACATCTGCCCCATCGCCCAAGAAGACCGTCATACGAATCATGGGACGCGATTACCCATTAACATTGACCACGTACAAACGCATCGCAATTGGAGTCCGTATCGACCAGGATTCGTGTCGCGTTGAAATCGCGATAGCCGACAACAAATCCAACGAACTGTGTTTCCCCATGTCTACGTGGAAACTTCTGCTGCAGCAAGAACCGGAGATACTTCAACGTCTCCGTAACGATGCAACTCCATCGCATCAAGACTCTATAGTCGTCGAGCATTTACGCATCAACTTTACGCGAATCATCAGTCAACGAATTGTCAAAATATCGAATGATAGTTCGTCCATATACATGACCGAAGCTACGATACGGCAAATGTTCAAATACGATCGCTGCATCGATCACACGTTCTCGTGGTTGTCGGAAATTCTAGACTCCGTAAGTCTCAAATACGCTTCCTTCGTAGCCATTATACGCGCCGCTACGACACCGATCGCGGACTATGAAAAACTCATTTCGGAAAGGACGGTTGACCCATATCGGGGCGCCATCTGGTCTTGGGGAGATAAGAGGGTTGCGAATCGCTTTGAAGTATTCTCGGAAGTTGACCTTCGCCTATTATATGTTTTTTGGCTCTGCTATTACGCAACAGCCGTGCAGATTTCGACTCGCATCAGCTCCTACGCGACGCACCTCATTAATCTCGGAAATTGACCTTCGAACATTATATGTTTTTGGCGCGGCTATTACGCAACAGCCGTGCAGGTGTCGACTCGCATCTTGTACGCGACGTACCACGGTATGTTTCCGACCCCCTGCAACGAGGGAGAGGAGGATAGATTAATATCGTACCTCTCTCTTACACTCGATTCCAAAGTAGCGAATATCGGGGCGCGATCTGGCCTCGGGGAGATAAGAGGGTTGCGGATCGCTTCCTCCTGCAACGCGTGACGTGTCATCGCCGAGGAACGCGTTACGTGACCTCGAGGTACCCCCCCTCTACCACCAGTGATCCTGGGTCCCGGCCCCCACCTCCACGAGTCGCGGTCCCCCCACCCGCCTGCCCCCTCGCAGCCGCTGCGGTACCCCTCGCCCCGCTTCACCCTCGCCCTGCGTTGGATTAGAATCGGCCTATTATACCTACTCGAGAACAACCCCCCAGCAGTGCCCCACCGAATTTTATGGCTTTTTCCGGAAGAAGGTATGAATCCTGGGCCGAACGTAGCGAATTGAGGTCGAGCCCCCGCAGTCGAGGATGAAATATCCATTACAGCGTATTAAGAAATTCTTTTCTTCATCGCATTGAAAGGGACGTGACGCCAATGGATTCCTTACATTTTTCTGATGAAAATCATACCAAATGTCATGCAAATCGGACTACTTTGACACAAGCTATCTGTACTCCTTATGTAAAAGTTGTCCTATTTACACGATATTTGGCATGATTTTCATCGGAAAAATTTGAGGCATCCTTCGGTGTCACTTCCATATCGATACGATAAGAAATAAAGAATTATTTTATTTCTGGAACAGGTATGAATCGTCGGCCGACCCCGGATAATTGTGGTCGACCCCCCCCCCCCCCCCCGCAGTCGAGGGTGAAAATGTGAAATATTCCTTTCAGCGTAGTAAGAAATTCTTCATTCTTTATCGCATCGAAAAGGCTGTGACGCCAAAGGATTCGTTATGTTTTTCCGATGACGATCATACCAAATTTCGTGCAAATCGGACTATTTTTAACCAAGTCAAATCAGCTTGAAATGATATAAATCGATTTTTCCATGGAATTTCCTTTATCAAGGTCCGAATCATGTCGTTCTTGGTGTTAGTTTCATCGGCGAAACGTGAGGAATCGATGGGTGTCGTTTTCGCAAAGTTCTGATAAGATATGCGCTAGTCGAAGATTGCTCACTTCTTAATAAGCACTCGAACCCCTTTGAGGGTCGAAAGCCATAAAATCGGGTGAGGCACTGCGAAGGGCTGTTCTAGCCACGGGGTACCAGGCCGCATCTCCTTGACGGGCGTTGCTCCAGATTTACCCTGTGTCTGTTCCAGAAATAAAATAATTCTTTATTTCTTATCGTATCGATATGGAAGTGACACCGAAGGATGCCTCAAATTTTTCCGATGAAAATCATGCCAAATATCGTGTAAATAGGACAACTTTTACATAAGGAGTACAGATAGCTTGTGTCAAAGTAGTCCGATTTGCATGACATTTGGTATGATTTTCATCAGAAAAATGTAAGGAATCCATTGGCGTCACGTCCCTTTCAATGCGATGAAGAAAAGAATTTCTTAATACGCTGTAATGGATATTTCACCCTCGACTGCGGGGGCTCGACCTCAATTCGCTACGTTCGGCCCAGGATTCATACCTTCTTCCGGAAAAAGCCATAAAATTCGGTGGGGCACTGCTGGGGGGTTGTTCTCGAGTAGGTATAATAGGCCGATTCTAATCCAACGCAGGGCGAGGGGTGAAGCGGGGCGAGGGGTACCGCAGCGGCTGCGAGGGGGCAGGCGGGTGGGGGGACCGCGACTCGTGGAGGTGGGGGCCGGGACCCAGGATCACTGGTGGTAGAGGGGGGGTACCTCGAGGTCACGTAACGCGTTCCTCGGCGATGACACGTCACGCGTTGCAGGAGGAAGCGATCCGCAACCCTCTTATCTCCCCGAGGCCAGATCGCGCCCCGATATTCGCTACTTTGGAATCGAGTGTAAGAGAGAGGTACGATATTAATCTATCCTCCTCTCCCTCGTTGCAGGGGGTCGGAAACATACCGTGGTACGTCGCGTACAAGATGCGAGTCGACACCTGCACGGCTGTTGCGTAATAGCCGCGCCAAAAACATATAATGTTCGAAGGTCAATTTCCGAGATTAATGAGGTGCGTCGCGTAGGAGCTGATGCGAGTCGAAATCTGCACGGCTGTTGCGTAATAGCAGAGCCAAAAAACATATAATAGGCGAAGGTCAACTTCCGAGAATACTTCAAAGCGATTCGCAACCCTCTTATCTCCCCAAGACCAGATGGCGCCCCGATATGGGTCAACCGTCCTTTCGGAAATGAGTTTTTCATAGTCCGCGATCGGTGTCGTAGCGGCGCGTATAATGGCTTCGAAGGAAGCGTATTTGAGACTTACGGAGTCTAGAATTTCCGACAACCACGAGAACGTGTGATCGATGCAGCGATCGTATTTGAACATTTGCCGTATCGTAGCTTCGGTCATGTATATGGACGAACTATCATTCGATATTTTGACAATTCGTTGACTGATGATTCGCGTAAAGTTGATGCGTAAATGCTCGACGACTATAGAGTCTTGATGCGATGGAGTTGCATCGTTACGGAGACGTTGAAGTATCTCCGGTTCTTGCTGCAGCAGAAGTTTCCACGTAGACATGGGGAAACACAGTTCGTTGGATTTGTTGTCGGCTATCGCGATTTCAACGCGACACGAATCCTGGTCGATACGGACTCCAATTGCGATGCGTTTGTACGTGGTCAATGTTAATGGGTAATCGCGTCCCATGATTCGTATGACGGTCTTCTTGGGCGATGGGGCAGATGTATCGCTGTAAGAAACACACGCAGAGTTAACGCATCGAACGTTTTCGTGTAAAATCGAAAAGTATACGGACGTATATAATATACCTTAGATTCGGACGACGCTGTTTAGCAGGAAAATCCGTAGCGTTGCAACGGTTAAGGTGGTTTTCGCCCATGTAGGAAGCGTTGTTGAAATGTTGGTTAAACATTTTGTATATGCACTACAGCTAACTGCACTGAACGGTTACTACGAACGTACGCGATGTGATGTGGTCCGCAAGACCGATCGGTACCTCTTTTATAGTGGTTTGCACTCACACATATGCAAAGTATAGGTTGTTGGTGGTGGGGAATAGTGTAGTTGTACACAGTATGGAAGAGGAAAAAGGCAAAGGTGAAAAAAAACGTGATGATAGGGGAAAAACAGTGTAGGAAGAAGTGTACAGTGAGAAGTATATAATGAGAAGAATATAAATGGAAGAAGCAAGTATCGATGTATGAAGTATTCGCGTAAAAAGAAAAAATATACATCGTGGGAACCTATCGATAGTAACATGGTAGGTATGTATATATGTTGGCTCGAGGGTGTGGAAGCATACGTGATCACAGTTCTGAAACAACGAAGAAGAAGAAGGATAGCGAGAAGAAGAAAGAGAAGAACAATGCCTGTAGAGTGAACAAGGATCGAGATATCGAAATGACCACTGACGACTGGGACGCAAGTATACCCCTACTCGCGAATCACCCCTACTATGCGCGCTGCTTATCAAAGTCTTTAAAAACGTGAGCGGGTCACCGCGACGACTCATTAAAAGTGTTAATCAGGAAGCTGTTTGCCGACAGGAACGAGTTGAAGAAAGATATATACGGCAAGTATTAGTTTTTTTCCTATCTCGTACAAAGTGTAACGTAAGATATATAGTGAGAAAGAGAGAATAGTAGAAATAAGTATGATGTACGGTGTTGTCATTCTGGTTTTTCCATTGCATATGCTGTTTGAACATCGTCGATGGAGATCATCCCTCCCGAGGAAGCTGACGTCTCTCATCGCTGAAGCTGACGTCCCTCGCCGAAGAAGCTGGTGTCCCTCATCGCCGAAACTGGTATCCCTCCCGAGGAAGCTGGTATCCCTCGCCGAAAAAGTTGGCGTCCCTCCAGAGGAAGCTGGCGTCGCTCATCGCCGAAGCTGACGTCCTTCCCGAGGAAGCTGGTGTCCCTCATCGCCGAAAAAGCTGGTGTCCCTTCAGAGGAAGCTGGCGTCCCTCATCGCCGAAGCTGACGTCCCTCATCGCTGAAGCTGTCGTCCCTCATCGCGGAAGCTGACGTTCCGAGGAAGCTGCCGTCCCTCATCGCGGAAGATGCCATTCCCCCAAAGTGTGTGTGTGTTTGTGGATATGTTTACGTCGATGCGAGTAGTGCTACGAACACCCGTATGTATCACACTCCTGGCGTCAAACACATATATGTACATGTCTTTGCACCATGAGTGAAGTACGTATTGGGGGTATATGTCCAACAACACACATGACAGTAGTGACAATCGTTTTCCGTGTAAGTACTATCCATCCATACATACATATATCCGTATTGCGTCAGCAACATATATTAAAGTGTTTCTGGCTCAAAATGGATGAATGTATGTGTGTAATACTCGACAAGCACACGGATGCAAGGCTATGGTGTGAGAACTTTACATCGATAGTGACGTGGATTGGTTTATCGCAAGCGAGATGTAGCTATAATCATAACGTGTGCGTTTAAACCAACCCTGCTACTATCAAACACGCACGCACACCCAACACAGAACAGTGTCGTAACAAACAGTAGAGACTATAGTTTTTGTGATCGAGGATTACAAGAATCATGTACGTGAACCAACGACCCACGCATACATATATCCATTTTGGCACAGTAACATATATATTAAAGTGTCTCTGGATCAAAATGGTTGAATGTATGTGTGTAATACTCGACAAGCATACGGATACAATGCTATGGTGTGAGAACTTTACATCGATAGTGACGTGGATTGTTTTATCGCAAGCGAGATGTAGCTATAATCATAACGCGTGCGGATAAACCAACCCTGTTACTATCACGCACGCACGCACACCCAACACAGAACAGTGTCGTAACAAGCAGTAGAGACAATAGTTTTCGTGATCGAGGATTACAAGAATCATGTACGTGAACCAACGACCCACGCATACATATTTCGAGTGCAATTCAACGACAGATATTGAATTGTGTTTGGATCGCACTGGATGGATGTGTGTGTGGGTATGATACTTCACGCACGCTCAGAACAGTGTCGTAACAAGCAGTAGAGACAATAGTTTTCGTGATCGAGGATTACAAGAATCATGTATGTGTACCAACGATCCACGCATACATATATGGAGCGTGATTCAACGACATATATTGAATTGTCCTTGGCTCGCGGTCTATGTATGTGTGTGTGTATGATACTTCACAACAACACCATAACACATTTGGACTATGCGAAGTATGCATTAATAGCAATCGGGTGAAACACTATGTGTACACTCCGAGTGTATAGAATCACATACTCTGAGTGCACATAGTGTTTTACTTCGTTACTATTAGTATTCTGCGAAAACATCGACGGACAGAACGAGAGAGAATATAGAGACAGTAAGAAGTGTAGATAGAAAATAATTTCGTGTGTGATTGTATCACAATTAGTATTTAAAGTTAGAGTGTTCAGGAAAGCGGCATCTTGGCGCCCTCTTCCCGACCCGGCATTAATTAGACTTTGGCAAAGGCCTGCTTGCTCCCGTGAGGCGACGCTCGTGACCCCTTCCCTCGACGCGCGATCGATGGAAGGGGGGCTCTTCCTACCAGGAAATCGACCGCGGTTTCCTGGATCTGAGTCAGTCGTTACTTTGCTACGTTTAACACGCTACTAAAAATACGATAAGCTTGTATTGGTGTTCGCACTTCGCGTTGCTAAACCGCTTATTAACTCCTGTTAAAACGCTTTAATCGCCTGCTTACTGATTTACTTGCTTGGCTTGCTGCTGGATTTGAGCCGAATCCACGCTATAATCATATAGTTTAATCCTACCGCTTAGGAACAAGGGCTGTAGTGCTAAAAGCTTAAAACCATTGTAAAGAATTGTGATTCCAAAACGCTTTATTGTAGATATCTGTAAATAGTATATTTAAGTTTTATAACGAGTGCTTAAGACTAAAGACATTAAAGTAATCGCAACCTCCTCGCGAATATCCATTTACTGCGACGTGCGCTCTCCGTTAGTTATCTAACAATCGCCTTTAACTTCCTTGAGACGATCCTCAATTAAGCTTTAAACATTTTGGTCTTTCGAGCCGGATTAGCGCTGGTGAAAACAGTTCGCGACCGTTGATCAGTGCCGGGTAACCGTCGCGCGTGACCTCTATCTGCAAACAGTGAGCCATATCAAACGGGTCAGCGTGACCTTAACGGCCGAATCGTGTGCGCGTTTTGAATATCTGAAAATAATGGATACGTTAATCGACAGTCAAAACGAGCTGGTGCGCCGAATCTCTCGTACCTTCGAAAATTTAAAAAAGCTAGGTGCTGCGAGCATTACTACGGGAGCCGTCGAGACGCGGTTGGACCTGTTACGAAAAAATTGGACTAAGTTCGACCAGCAGCATGATCAGCTGCTTGCGCTGGTCGCTCCAGGGAAACGAGATATACCCTATTTTCAAGATGTACTCTACGAGGTGACGGAAGAGCTGTTCCTTGTCCAAGAAGCGATGTTCGTCGACAAGCTACAGTCGCTGAGCCCCGATCGCCGCGAGTCTGGAACAGCTAACACTCCCCTGGCAGCCGTCGGCCATTCTAAGGCCTCGTTACCTCGACTACCATTGCCCGAGTTTGACGGGAACTACGACTCCTGGCCAGAATTTCGAGATCTCTTTCGATCCCTCGTCATCCGTGACGGGAGTCTTACGGACGCCGAACGCCTTCATTATCTTCGGGGCTGTTTAAAGGGCGACGCTCTCCTTGCCCTCAGGAATCTCCCTGTGAGCTGCTACTTTTCCCCGCGCTTGGGATCTGCTGCAGGATCATTACGAAAATGAGAGACTGCTGGTACAAGCTCAAATGGCAACTATATTTGGTTTACCGACGCTCACTCGGGAGTCGGCCACGGAGCTCAAAACTTTCTACTTCACCTTTTGCGACTGTGTCGAAGCCTTGGCTGCCATGGATCGCCCATTTGATGCCTCAGGAGATTGGTTGGTCTACTGGCTGGTAGAGAAGCTGGATCAGCAGTCTCGAAGAGAGTGGGAGACTCAGCTCGGCGCCCAGACTAACCCCCCAACTTTTGCTGAACTCAGGGCATTTGTAAAGAACCGCATCATCACCATCGGAGCGTTGGAAAGGGGCAAAGCCAAATGTCAAGCTGACGGACGCACGACTAAAGCGGGCGGGAGCCAGAAGTCAGCCAAGGTGTTGCAGGTCACCAAGACCAACCGCTCTCAAGAACCGTGTGGACTGTGTGGATCTAATCACTTTGTGCTCTTCTGCGGCATCTATAAGTCGAAGAGTGTGCTCGAACGTCGTGAAGCATTACTAACAGCTAATCTGTGCTATAATTGCCTCGGGCGCCATCACGTGAAGGACTGCGGCTCGGAGAAACGGTGCCAGCTGTGCAGCGGTAAACATCACACCACCATCCATGAAGACAGCGCGATCACCAACACCCGCGAAGAGGTCACGGCCAATACTTCCAGCTGTACTTCGAGCTCCTTACCTGCAGTGCTTCTAGCCACCGCGCGTGTGAGAGTGTCCCAACCCGGCGGAGACTCTAGAATAGTGCGTGCGCTCATTGATCAAGGCAGCGAAGTGTCGCTTCTCACCGAGGCACTGGCGCAGCAACTTTGCCTATCTAGGAGACCTGCCAATATTCGGCTCGTCGGCGTTGGAAACCAGATTCCGGGACGGATCCGCGGCAAGGTGCAAGTGGAGATCGCAGCGCACTTCCCTTCTACCACCCGACATAGGATAACCGCTCTGGTTCTGCCCCGGATTACGTCTTATCAGCCACGCATCGACAACCGGGTCAAAATGTGGTCTCACTTGAATAACCTTACCTTAGCAGATCCTAGATTCGACTCCGACGGGCCAATCGAATTGCTGCTGGGAGCCGACGCCTTTGCCCTCATCCTGCTCGACGGCGTTGCCAGGGGTCGCACCGGGGAGCCATTGGCGCAGAAGACAACGCTAGGTTGGATTGTGTCCGGACCGGCCGCCTCGGACACGGGCAGCGAGTCGACTGGCGAACGCAGGCTCGCGTCACTCCAATGCTCCACCGACGGGGAGCTTTTGCCATTGGTTAGACGCTTCTGGGAACAGGAGGAAATTACGGCCTCGGGTGCTTATACCACCGAAGAGCAAAACTGTGAAGAGCACTACCGGACGACTCACCTGCGATTGCCCTCCGGACGCTATATGGTTCGTCTGCCATTCCGTGACACGTTGACGCTCGGCGAGTCGCGTCACGGTGCCCGACGCATGCTGCTGCGGATGGAGACGAAATTCGTCAGGGAACCTGTCTTCGCTCAGGCCTACCAGACGTTCATGAGTTTGTACCTGCAACTCAACCATATGACTAAAACGCTGGTTAACCCGCTAGGACCGTCCTATTACCTGCCTCACCATGGAGTCCTGAAGGAGAGCAGCACGACCACCCAACTACGGGTGGTTTTTAATGGATCCTACGCCACCACTACGGGACAATCTCTGAATGACACTCTGATGGTGGGCCCGAATCTGCTTCCTAGTTTACCGCAGTTCCTGCTCCGCTGGCGTGTCCACCGGATCTGCCTCACGGCAGACATAGAGAAAATGTATCGGCAGATTCTTCTCCACCCTGACGATCGCTGCTATCAAAGGATCCTATCGCGAGAAGATGAAGACAGCGAAATGAGTGACTACGAACTGAATACTGTCACCTATGGACTGGCATGCGCTCCTTACCTCGCCATTCGCACCTTACGCCAACTTGCGCTGGATGAGCAGCACCGCTTTCCACGAGCGGCGGCCATCTTGCAGCGCGATGTTTACATGGACGACGTCCTCACCGGCGCGGACTCTGTTAGTGAAGCCACCGAACTGCAAACCGAGCTACGACAACTTTGCAAAAGGGGTGGTTTTAATTTGAGAAAATGGGCATCCAACCAGCCCGCTCTGATGGAGCATGTACCAACCGGGGACGCGCTACCTGAATGCAAGTGGCAGGCCGGGGAAACACATACAGCACTGGGGGTCCACTGGAGCCTCGCCGACGACTGCTTCCGAGTGGAAGTGCAACCCATCGCTATGGACCACGGAATAACACGCCGCCGGGTTCTATCCACCATCGCTAGAATTTTTGACCCATTAGGTTTGGTGTCCCCTGTTACGGTCAATGCAAAAATATTCATGCAGTCTCTCTGGGTATTGAACTTAGATTGGGACGTACCGTTGCCGCCAGCGGAAGCCGAATACTGGATGCAGTTCCTGGGCGAGCTGCCTCACTTGAACCGGATCGCTGTTCCTCGCTGGTTGGGCGTCCAACAAGCACCGCAATCTCGAGAGCTCCCATTTGCTGACGCGTCGGAACGGGCCTATGCTGCTCTAATTTATCTCCGCGTTATTGACAGTGATGGCCTCGTGAGAACACAGATGATCACGTCTAAAACCAAGGTGGCACCCTTGAAGACGATCTCATTGCCAAGGCTGGAACTGTGTGCCGCAGCCCTGTTGACCAAACTCATGGCTCTCACCTGCGAGAGTTTAAACTTGAGCGAAGCCGCGGTCCATCTATGGAGTGACTCTACCATCACCCTCGCGTGGATACAAGGACATCCCTCTCGCTGGAAGACCTACGTCGCTAACCGGGTGTCTGAAATTCAGCGTACGGTGCCCGATGCCCAATGGCACCATGTCTCCAGTCAGGACAATCCGGGCGACTGTGCCTCCAGAGGTTTGCCGCCCAGCCAGTTGCCCGACTTCACTCTCTGGTGGCAGGGACCTGCCTGGCTGACCGACCCTTCAGGATGGAGCCACGGGAGGCAGCCTCCGTTACCCGCCACGGACCTGGAAGCCCGAACTACTGCTACTGTGACTTCGGCTGAACCTGCAATCGACGACAACTTGCTGACCCAATACTCATCATTGCACTTGCTTCTCAGAATCACCGCCTGGTGCCTAAGATGGCTGCAAAAGAACCCAACCACTACGTTAGGAAGTTACCTGACGCTCGCAGAGATAGAAGCAGCACGGCTGCGCTGGATTCACCTCGTCCAACTTCAAGAGTTCGCCCTGGAAATCCAGCAGTTGACACAGGGACTCCCGCTACCGAGCCGCAGCGGATTGCTGCGACTCAATCCCTACGTGAACGAGCAAGGATTCCTGCGGGTGGGCTGTCGCCTGCGCCACTCCACTCTAACCCTGGACGCCCAACACCAGATCCTGTTGCCTCGAAGCCATCGGTTGACGGAGCTACTGGTTGACGAGGCCCATCGTCGAACATTGCATGGAGGGACCCAGCTTACCCTGGCCACGCTCCGTCAAAGATATTGGATCCTGCAGGGCAGACAGCGAGTCAAGGCCTTGATTCATCGTTGCGTCACCTGCACACGATGGCGTGCTACACCAGGGCGACAACTGATGGGAGACCTCCCAAGTTCCAGGGTGACTCCAGCCCGCCCCTTCTTACACGTGGGGGTCGACTATGCTGGACCTCTCACGCTCCTGGCCATACGGGGAAGAGGACACCGCACACACAAAGGCTACGTGGCTCTCTTTGTTTGCCTGTGTACTCGGGCTGTCCACTTGGAGCTGGTGTCGGATTGCAGCACTGACGCCTTTCTTGCGGCGCTACGGCGCTTCACATCCCGACGAGGACTCTGCGCTGTCATCCAAAGCGACAGGGGAACCAACTTCATGGGAGCTGCCCGTGAGCTGCGGGAAATGCTGACTCACCTCGATGACGGTCACGAGGTCATCCGATCTGCGCTGCTGCAGGACGGCATCGAGTGGCGCTTCAACCCTCCTGCTGCTCCACACTTCGGTGGACTCTGGGAGGTTGCAGTGAAGTCCACTAAATATCACCTACGTCGAGTACTGGGCGACCAGCATCTTACCTTCGAGGAGATGACGACGCTGCTCTCCCAAATAGAGGCCGTTCTGAATTCACGACCCCTGCAGGCTATCAGCGACGATCCTGGGGATCTGAACGCCTTGACTCCAGGGCATTTTCTCATCGGCGCACCACTCCTTAGTCTGCCTGACCCACAAACGGATGGTGTTCCACAGTCTCGCCTGTCTCGCCGGCAGCTTCTACAACAAATGCGGGTTCAGTTTTGGAAGCGATGGGCGGCAGAATACCTTCAGTCACTGCAGGCCCGCAACAAGTGGGCACAGCGGCACCCGCAGCCCCAGATCGGCGATCTGTGCCTGATTAAGTCCGAAGTGACGTCTCCTGGACAGTGGCCACTTGCTATGGTTATCCGGTTGCATGCCGGGCACGATGGGTTAAATCGTGTTGTAACTGTTAAAACTGCCCTTTCTGAATTTGTACGACCAATAGCTAAACTTGTTTTCTTACCTTGTACACAGGGCTAGGCTTAGACACCAACCCCACTAATCTCACTGCGCACTAGATCGCTGGGCTACACCATCACCTGAGTTGCTTCACGCATCCACACGAGCCAAGCAGCGCCACCGCCACGGCATTACCCCACTTAACATCGACCTGCCAATCGATCTCGAGATAGCGGCGCTACTATTCATCGGGTGATGAATGCCGGGCGGGAAATGTTCAGGAAAGCGGCATCTCGGCGCCCTCTTCCCGACCCGGCATTAATTAGACTTTGGCAAAGGCCTGCTTGCTCCCGTGAGGCGACGCTCGTGACCCCTTCCCTCGACGCGCGATCGATGGAAGGGGGGCTCTTCCTACCAGGAAATCGACCGCGGTTTCCTGGATCTGAGTCAGTCGTTACTTTGCTACGTTTAACACGCTACTAAAAATACGATAAGCTTGTATTGGTGTTCGCACTTCGCGTTGCTAAACCGCTTATTAACTCCTGTTAAAACGCTTTAATCGCCTGCTTACTGATTTACTTGCTTGGCTTGCTGCTGGATTCGAGCCGAATCCACGCTATAATCATATAGCTTAATCCTACCGCTTAGGAACAAGGGCTGTAGTGCTAAAAGCTGAAAACCATTGTAAAGAATTGTGATTCCAAAACGCTTTATTGTAGATATCTGTAAATAGTATATTTAAGTTTTAAAACTAGTGCTTAAGACTAAAGACATTAAAGTAATCGCAACCTCCTCGCAAATATCCATTTACTGCGACGTGCGCTCTCCGTTAGTTATCTAACAATCGCCTTTAACTTCCTTGAGACGATCCTCAATTAAGCTTTAAACATAGAGTATAAGAATACTTATGTGACGCATCGTTGTAAGAGGAGGAGGAGAAAGAAGAAAATAAAAATTTCTGTTTTTTATACGTATATAAAGTGTGTCTGAAATCTTTTTTACATCTACCTTAACAGTTTATATTCCAGGAAAAAAATACGTATCATCGACGATGTATGCTGTGGAGGAGGACGAGAATAGAGGGTAAGAAAGGTGTACACTTCTTCTATGAATAGTAATTGTTTTATTCATATAAAGCAGTTTTTGTTATACGTTTATAAAGAATAGTATGAGATACGATTAGAAGAATAAAGACTGTATACGCGTCGTAGAAGAATAATATCGCAACGTCTATGATGTACGAAGAGGACAAAACCATACAGCAGGTGGACCGTAAAATCTGGAAACAGCAAAAGAAAGAAACGGTTAGGCAGATTGTAGGATTGTTTTCACATGAGATCTAGGAAGACACCACTCACCTTAAATTTCAGATCGCATGTACGTCCAAATTTTTTGAACGTTTCCCAGCGCGCACATACAACCACCGCCGTTGTGGAAAGCGCATCGGACAGTGTCCTTTGCTGGCATTGCTTTCAGGTTAGGAACGACCATGGCAGGAGGTACGATTCCACGATAATCGTCGTCAACGTCGGAGCCGTTGTTGTCCTCGTCGGTATCCTCGTAGTCGTCGGAGTCGGAGTCGGAGTCGCAGGTGTCATCGTCGTTGTTGTTGTTCTTCTTCTTCTCGTACACGTCAACGATGTCTACGATGCTTGGATCTGTTCGTAGGAGCAGTTGCGATAACCAGGTCTTCTTCTCCGCTCCCTTCACGAACACCACGTCGACGGTTGCGAGCTCGCGAGCGAGCATTTCTGATAGCCTGTGGTACGGCACCCAGCCGTCGGACCAGCGAAGTCCGTGATGATTCTTCGTGAGCCAGGTCGCTTGACGCTTCTCGAACGATGACAGGCGAGCGTAGGAGTACGGTGGTTCGAAAATCCAATGACAAATGGTCGTTTCCGTGTCGCGATTGTTCGCGAGAATCGCAATTTCCTTAGCGACGAACGTGTTACATTCGGTCTTGAAGCCTTGCAGGTCGACCACGACGGATAACATTGTTAGGTAGTAATATGTAGCAGTATGTAGTAAAACAAGTGTCACCGACGGCTGCAGACGAGCTACTGACTATTTCGCGATTATCCTCATCGGTATAGTAGTCGTAGTCGTAGTCGTTGGAATCACGTGATTTTTCGCACTACGTCCGTCTAAGGATTGTATTGGACCATGCACTCGTATATAATGAGACAGTAGGCGGTTGTATTAGCGGGTACGTTCTCTTTGAACTCGAAGTCGATTCGCACGTCCACCGTGGCGCTCTTCACCGACTCGTTCTGTCGAGAGCAATCTATGATCGCGATAGGGGCGTATCGGAAAAATTCGGTCGTGTTCAGCAAAGGTTCGCCGTGACCGTAGTACGAACGGGTAAATTTCGCGTACATATCGTACAGGAGCGCGTATTTAGATTTATCGAAATCCAGGTTCAGGTCGTCGTACGGATACGTCTCGGAATTCAGAAACAATCGTACGTTCGTGAGTTTGCACGCGTCGAATCTGCTCGCGCTTTTCTTGAGATTATTACTTCGCTCGATTTGCGTAGCGAACATCACGTGTCGCGGTATTTCGAGCTGCGACGCGACTTTCACGGTCCACGTGTGTTTGGATGTCGTTTGCAGCAACGGATACTGTTGCAGTTTCCGCGATCGAAAACTCATAGCGATAGGTCGATCGGTTTGCAGGAGACGTAGCATCGCCAGTTTTTGAGTGTCTTCTAGCACGACGTGCGTCATACGCCATTGTATTTTGCGTATCTCCAGTTTCGGTATTATCGCGGAGGATAGAGAGGGTGCGTACATCGCGTTCGTATCGACTCGCGCGCGAATCAGGATCAACTCGTGTCGCGCGTTCATCACGATACGCTTGTAATCTTCGCAGAATCCTAGTAGCGCGTTCATGGGCACGCAGAAATTGAACGCCGGGCTATTAAAAATGTCGCGGTCGTGTGCGATGGTGTGGTCCCAACCGGCGTTCATCAACGCTCTGCTCCTCTCGACGGACAATGACGCGTAATGTTTCAGTGAGGTCGTGATTTCCGGATTTCTACAACGAGATTCGTATCGAATCTCGTCGAACATGAACGCGACGCAATTGTTGTCCAGAAAAACTATCGCGACAGCTTTCACTTCCTCGGTAGTCGTCGGGGCTGTCATCAAAGAGAGACGTCCTTCCACGTAGAGATAACTTTCGCACGGGAGCGTGTACAGATCTTGTTGCTGAATAGGCATTCGTATCTCGTCGTTATTGTCGTACGTCGTGTTGGCGTACGGATTGTAGCCGTGCACCTCGATCTTCGTGATACGATCGTCGAACGTCGGTGTACTCGTAACGTTCAGTATGGTATACATCCTGTTAGACGTGTGTATGTACGTATAAGTGAAACGTTAGTACGTTACGACGAATCCCAGGGATCGTAGGAAACGCGCGTTTCGATGCGTCAACGATTTGAAGCTTCTTCTTCTTTTTCTTCCGCTCCCTGTCTTTATCAGCGTTGTCGGTGGCGGTGAAGGTGTTGCGTTTCGACGATAATGCGCGGCAGAGACCGGAGTAGAAGCGGTGAACGATGATGATGATGAGTCGTACGTGTGATCGAATACCAACATGCTAAACACTCGCGCGCTCACGTTATCTTATCGCGCGAACGTCGTTGCACGTGCAGGCGAATCGTTATTTCCTCTCCGCGAAAATATATAGGGCGATCGTATTGATCGACGATGCGTACCTAATTCGTACTGTCCGTCGCTTAAATCGATCGGCGGAAAGTAATTGACCGTGAGCACGCTGCTCCGACCCGTTAACGTGAGCGTGAGCGACATCGTACCGCTGTAGGTTACGCTAGTGAGACCGAGAGAGCGAAAGTGACGCGGACGTAAGGTATGGCGTCAATTTATCTCGGGAAGCGCCGAGGCCAAATTTCCAGAGATTTTTGTCGCAAAAATTGTACGCACAAGTGACCGCAATTCATCTGGTCGAAACGTTGAAAGCGATCGTGATTGTACTTGATTGTAGGTGTCGTTCCCCGTCCGAAATAGTCGATCAGTTCCGCGGGTGGTCGCAAATTCCCAAAACTGTCGAAATACTGTACGCGCGGTCCGCGTTTCGTGTACGCTACCCAGTGTGTACCTTCGCCGCGATTCTCGTCAAGATTCGCGATGCCGCATTCGTTCGATCGTACGCGCGCGGGGAGCGTGTCGCGCATAAATACCCCCCGAAAGAACGGTACGTCGACGCACTCGCGCTCTAATTGCAGGTTAGTCATAGGTAGTAGTTGTAGCTGCTGTCGCGTTATCGCCGCCGCCGCAAGCCCGATCGAGCGGAGTTTTTTTTTTCCTCGGTCGTCGTCGCAGGTTCACGCCGGCGCCGCGCTTGTACGGTGACAGATACAGTCCTCGCCCTTCCATCTCGCGATTATGACGCATCGTTTCTTCCAGCTGTTTGCGCGAGGCCTTCGCGTCGTTGGCCGCTTTGGCGATACCGGCAGCTCCGCCGGCCAATGCTCCGATAGCCGACAAAGCGGGCAGCACGAGCGGTAGAAGCGGAAGAAAGCCTCCGCGTTTCGCTACCGGTAGGATACGGCGTTGTCCTCTGGATTTGCGTTTCCGTCCCGTAGTCCTTCCTCTTCTTCTTCCTACTCCTCGTCCCATACCCATACCGAGTTTAGACTTTGCTTTCATCGCGGCCCACACTCCGGTCGCAGCGGCTTTTTCACCGAAAGTCGCGTCGTTCGCGAACACGCGTTCTCGGGCTCATTCGGCTAGCGATCGATCCGCCTCGTGTCGTCCCTCCAAATCCTTTCGACGAGAGTACGCGATATCGTGCTCTCGACAAGCCGCGTCCAGCGGATTCGCGCCTTCGTCGCCGCGAGCCAATCGCTTCGACAAACGCGTCCCCGGTCCGCAGAACTGATATCCCGGAATGTGTAGTTCGAACGGTAAACGATTTATGATCGCGTTCACGAGTCCCGATCCTGTCGTCTTCCTCTTCTTCTTCTTATTCTTCGTTGGTCTACGCGTTACCGCAACCATACGCGTGAAAATGCAGATGCACTGAGACGCGAGGCCAGTCGTAAGTCGACGGTTCTTCGATAGCGATCGATTCGTGGAGCGCTACGATTCTGATTCGCTCGACAGGTTTCGCAGGTATAAATAGCAGTGACGTTGCGTGCTTGCGAGACAGACAGAGAGAGAGCATGCGATTCGCAAAACAACCGAACGCTATTCGCGTGACCGCGAACAGGACGTTGGAGGATTCGACGTGGGACGACGAGAGTCGTTCGCGCAGGCACGGTTCTTTGTTGCCGAACAGCGTGCGAGCCGTGATCTGCGGTCCGTCCGGGTGCGGGAAAGCGAACGTGCTTCTCAGCCTGCTGGAGAGTCCGAACGGTTTGCGTTTCGAGAACGTGTACGTGTACTCGAAATCGTTGCGCCAGCCAAAGTATCAGTATCTGGAGCGAGTGTTGTCGCGCGTCGGTGGACTCGGATACTTTCCCTACTCGAACACCGCTGAGATCGTCCCGCCGAGGGACGCTCTGCCCGATTCGATCTTCGTGTTCGACGACGTGGCGTGCGACGAACAGACGGCGATCCGCGAATACTTCTCCATGGGCAGGCACGCGAACGTGGACTGCTTCTACCTGTGCCAATCGTACGCGAGAATACCGAAACACTTGATCAGAGACAACGCGAATTTTCTCGTGCTGTTCAAACAGGACGGGACGAACTTGCGTCGCGTGTACAACGATCACGTGAACACAGACATGACGTTCGAGGCGTTCACAGACCTGTGCGCCAAATGCTGGAAACGACGCTACGACTTCGTTGTCATCGACAAGGACCGTGCCCGGTACGATGGTCGATATCGACGAGGATTTAACGAGTTCGCGATAGCTCGTGAACCTCAGTAGATCGCGAGTCCTTCGTCGAGCAACACACACACACACACACACACACACACACACACACACACACACACACACACACACACACCAGGATGTCTAACGAAACAGGTACCAGTGGTGTAAACATTGAGATCGCGCAACAACGAGACATACAACAGAAACGGCGTCGTAGACAACAACAGCAACAAAAACAACAGCCGCGAGAGGTCGCGACGAAGAAGAAAATTGTTAAAATCAGCGCCGCTATTCGACGGAAATACATGAACCTGAAACTCGGTAAAATGGCTACGAAAGCTGCTGCGGAGGAGAGCGCGCGTCCGATCGTCGAACCGCTGAAACATTTGGTCGAGAACACCGCGATGTGGAAAACGAGTCCAGCGACGTCATCGCTCGTCAAGCGGAAGCAGCAACGTTCGAAGAAACGATTATCCTTTACTCCGTCCACGACCGAAGCTGCGATACTGCCCAAAACGACTCCACTTCCGGATTCGAACGACGACGACGACAGCAACGTCTACGAAACAACCGAGGAACATGAGCCGGACCATGGCGAGACGGACGAAACGATTCGAGAAGTTCTCGATCCAAAAACCACAACCACCACCGTCGAAAACCTCGACGCGTACACTCGCAACGTCAGCGGACCGCTATCGCGCGAATATCTGCGCTTGTTCTTCACCGACACTAAGAAACTCATCGACAACGTGTACGGCGTGTACCTAGACGACGACGAACAGCTGATGATCGGCGATTCCGTGCTCGCTATCGGCGAGAACGACGACGTTGACGTGAAAGGCAAGCGATTCGCTGGTACGCGAGGCTTGTACGAACTGCTGTTCATGCGAGTGCCCAACGAGCAAGCGTACACGAACGCCGATCTCGAGGCGTACCGCGACATCTTGTTGGCGACGAACGCGCATCGACGGGACCATTCGGCTAGCAAACCTACGCTAGGCAACAAGGGTTACAAGTACAGGAAGATCGTGTCGGTGTTGTTGCGTAGTGGAGACCGCGTTTCTGGCGACAGCGTCACGCACGAAGGTCGAGGATTGCCCACCGATGACGCGATGACGGTTACCGATAACGCGATCAATTACGTGTACTGGGACGATCCGAACGAATTGGTCGATAGACTGCGATTGCTCTTGGCGTCGCGCGCGGCCGGACACACCGGACACGACAACGAAATCGCGTCCATCTTGGAGGAACTTCGCGAAGCCGGTCTCAACATAAATTGATCGGTCGGTTCGATTACGCGTCAGTCTCGTTCGCGATCACCGCCCACCCAACATGTCGGTAAACAATTTTGGAGCACCTTTGCACTGTAGTACCGACAACGACGACGACGACGACAACGATCGACGCACGGAGACGATTCGCTCGCGGAATCTGTACGTCGCGAATCACGTGCGAGAGAACGCGCTGTGTCTGGGCACCGATCGGTCAACGATCGACGCTATGGAACGCAAGATACGTCGCGAGGCGCATCCGGAGGAGGATACCGACGCTGCGACAAAACGATACGTGTACGACGTGAACGAATCGACGACGACGCGACATGAACGCTTTGACGGCCGCGATAAATACCGCCGTGGAAGGACGCATCCGTGATTCGGAGAATTCGATAAATACCACGCTGCAACAACAATTCGATCACTTGCAGGATAGACTCGACGTGCTTGCGACATTGATTGCGGAAGTACAGAAACGCAAGAAAGCGTCGCGATGCGCGACGACGACGACGACGACAAACCCCGTCGACACCGTACGTGCTTCGAGTGCCTGTTGCGGTATCTGTTGCTTGTCGTGGAACGTTATCGTCGCTATGGGCGCGAGTAAGGAGCGAATACAACTGGTCGACGAACTGCACGCTCCAGCGAGACGAAATTTCCCACGGAGACGCGTAGTCACTCGAGGCTACGACGATCTGTGGCAGGCAGATTTGGTGGAAATGCGCGCGTACGCAACCCACAATCGCGGCTACAACTACATACTCACGATCATCGATACGTTCAGCAAGTACGCGTGGGCCGTTCCCGTGAAAACGAAAAGCGGCCGCGACGTTACCGAGGCGTTCGCGACCGTGTTGCGACGAAGCGGCAGATGTCCGCGAAACCTACAAACCGACATGGGAAAGGAGTTCTACAACGCGGAGTTTCAACGATGCGCGAAGACTCGCGGAATCAACCACTACTCGACGTACAGCGTGATGAAAGCTTCGATCGTCGAGCGTTTCAATCGCACGCTGAAGAATCTGATGTGGAAACAATTCTCCTTGAAAGCCTCTTATCGCTGGTTGGATCTGCTGCCGACGCTCGTGCACACCTACAATCATCGTAAACATCGCACGATCAACGCGCGACCCTTCGACGTGACCTCCGCCACTCGTTTACCGTTCGTCGTATCGTCGGGTGTCGAGCAACGACTACGACGACAACGCGCCAAATTCCGCGTCGGCGACAAAGTACGCGTCAGCAAATTCAAGACGATCTTCGAGAAAGGATACACGCCGAACTGGTCGACCGAGGTGTTCGAAATCACCGCTGTACAACGAACGCGTCCTGTCACGTACATTCTACGCGATTCCGCGGGCAAGCCGATCTCGGGCGGATTCTGCGAGCACGAACTGCATTCGGTCGCGAATCCGGACGTATATCTGATCGAGAAGATTATTCGTCGCAAGGGTAACCAGGTGTACGTGAAATGGTTAGGATTCGACTCGTCCAAGAACTCGTGGATACGGGAAAAGAATGTTCTCTGATTCAATAGCAACTCTTTATTAGTATTACTATTACTATTACATATACATATACATATACATTTATTTCGTTCTTCGTATTTAACAAAAAATAAAGCACAATATATATCACGATCTTTGTACATTATTTACATGAATGTGTAATATTATACATGGGTATATTAAGAAAAACATTTTATGTCCATCCATTGCATACATTTTTTTTTTTTTTTTTTAAAGAGGGGGAAAATGCATTACGCATACCCCGACAACAGTTATGTCGGGGTTATGTGGGACTCTCCATTTCTGGCATACCCACTAAAAACCCCCTCTACGTTCATACAGTGTATCATACTTGTATACATATCAATATATATATATGTATATATATATATATATATATATATATATATTGTACGCGACATTACTACGAATCTACATATACATATAACTATACACATAACTATTGTATCTACTTAACCGTACCACTGTCACTATCACTGTCGTCGCACTCGGGAATCCGATAGTGTCCCCACGGAAGGGTTTCGATCCGATCGGCTAGAACGTAACGCTTATCGTCGTACGGACTGAGCGCGGTCTTCAGTTCGTTCACGGAATACACGTCGTGTAATCGCGCGCGAATATGGTTCTGTCGTACCGTAGTTTCCGCGTGCTCGAGAAGACACCGCACGTAGTCCTCGAAACGTATTTCGTTCGTTACGACACTTCTCTTCACCCCCTTCACTTTTTTCGTCTCGGACGTTCCCGACGACGACGACGCGTCACGCACTCGAGTCGCGTACATCCTCGATCGAAGTCCCACGAACTCCGTCATCAAGGCACCGTTGTTCTCGTCCTTCATGAGTCCCGGCACCTTCTTGTTTACGCGCGGCATACCGTACGGGTTGTCCACCGCGTAATCGCTCGTGTCGAATCGCGCACTGACGTCACTTTTCAGCTGCTCGTAAGCGTCCTCGCACCGCAGCAGATACATGAGACTGTCGGTGTCCGTGTACAACACTTTGCACCCATCACCGAACTTGGCGCGCATGTAGTCGTAGTGAAATTCATACAAGCACACCTTGGACACGTCCAACACGCTCATGCTCACGTATATGGGCTTGTCGAACTTCACTTTTAATTTTCGCATCTCGATAGCGACCAAGTGTTCGGAAAATATCGCGCGACTATGGAAATTTGGTTTCGCGATCAACGATTCGGCGCCGTAACGTCCGTCCCACCGCGTCACCAGTCGCACGTCCACTCGATTTCGAACGTTCTCCATCGTTTTCCCGTACACGGCATTGTTCATTAGCTTGTACAGTGTTTTCTGGAAATCGCTGGTCGCTCGCGTTCTCAACTCCGTGTTCAGCATGATGTAGTCGCGCAACCAACGCGATTGATCGAACCGCACAACGCGATGAATTCTCGATACGCGAAGTCCGTGTCGAATGCACTGCTTCAAGTACCGATAGTGGATCACGTATCGTTCTTTGTCGCGGAGCGTGGCGATCAGCTTCGTCTGCTTACCGATGGGCGCGTGCTCGGGAACAGGACAGAACGGAAGGTTCGCGTGCTCGTCGTGAATGTCCCGCGGATACTCCAGGTCCACTTCCAGCAGGTATCCCACCGGTCCGTCGTCCTCCGGCAAGGAGTTCGCATCCAAAGCGGCAACCGCGTCGTCGTCCAGCCATCGGAATCCACCGCGCGGCATCGCCTGCGACATAGACCATCCTTACAGGTTGTTCACGACGAAGTACATCAACTACGTGGATGGTTGCGACGCGTCGTACATCGATGACGGCAGGTACTTGTTGTTGGCGCGCGCGTACCTGTGCGAGCACTGGCTCAGGCCGCCGCGTATACCTCGCTCCACGAACAACAGCATGTCCACGTCGGTGAGCAGTTCCAATTCGACGCGCGTGTATTTCAACATCGCGTCCCACGTGAACGCCGGTAACGTACAGTAATGCGCCGGGTCCAGTTCGTAGCTCGCGATAGAGTCCATACGAAAGTTTTCGAACACGTCGGCGAGCAACAACACGTCAATCTTCAAATACAAATCACTGTACTCGCCTAATGTCCGTATACGAAAAGTGTTCCACACGTTGGTTGCGTGCGCGTAATCAGCCTCCGACACATCGCTATCGTTCAGACGATTGTAGAACGCGTCACGAAGCGGCAGTCGCGTATCGTTCAGTTTGTCGTACGACGCCACGTAATCGTACGGGAAGACCCCCTTTCTGGTGAGGAGATCGAATTGTTCGTCAGGGAGATGTTCGAACTCGCGTCTTAGGATCGTAAGTCTGTCCTTCCCGAGATCCGACGCGAGTTTCTGCAGACTCGTGGCCATGAACTTGAACGAGTCGACGAAGCGAAACTTCAACATTTTTCTCCAGTTCTTGCGTTCGCCCCTGAGGTCCTCGACGTTCTT
Organism: Andrena camellia; assembly: GCA_029448645.1. Classification (NCBI taxonomy): domain Eukaryota; kingdom Metazoa; phylum Arthropoda; class Insecta; order Hymenoptera; family Andrenidae; genus Andrena; species Andrena camellia. The sequence goes on along the minus strand of CM055678.1, from coordinate 41,353,006 downwards.
CGTAAAGGATATGTATCGTTCCATCGTTATCGATAGGAGGTTGATCTTTCCCTCGAACGCGTCTGCCAACTCCTTGATGACGAAGTGCGCGTCGTAGCCGGACAGGTTGTGGAACACCACAGGTATCGTGCACGAACGTTGATACCGTAAGTTGCACGATCTGTGCGCAGCACCCCTGTACTCACCCGTCGAGTGGCAATGATCACGCACTTTCGCATCGTCCTCGCCTCGGTCGAAGGGTCCCCCGCACACGTGGCACGCGGTCGCCTCGTGAAAACTCTTCCACTGCTGTCGCGTTAAGGGCGTCATCGGTTTCTTCACGCACAATCACAAGTACGCAACGTTCGCGAATTCCCGCAGTTCGCGCACAAACCACTGCACACAGTCGGTGTCACTGCGACGCGCTCGGTACCCGCACAGAGCCAGGTCGTCGGAACAATGCACGTAGTATCCCACGCTGTGCGCTCTGTGGCGTTGATACTCGTACGTGCGACGACGATCCATCGCCGGTTGATCAATCGCCTCCAGCGAACACTCGAAGTCCGCGTAAATTACGAAGGGCACGCGTTCCTTGCGTTCGTGATGCTGGAACCTCGAAATTTTCTCCTCTTCGGACGGTAATTGAACCGCGCACTCGTTCAAGCGCGTGTAATCTGTGGTGTGCCGCTGCAATCGATCCACCGAGGAGAAAAAGTTGAGGCACCTGAAACATGTACGGAAACAAAAAAAAACACTGTAAACGCTTCGCTCGTTACGTATCGCTCGAATTTTTGATTTATTATTCTTATTTGCATACCTATCGCACACGAACATTTGATGCCCGTGTTTACTGAGTTGACTGGATATTAAGCGGGAGAGATTGCGAATGCAGGCGAAATGGTACCGCTGCGAATCCTTGCCGTCCTGTACCAGCAGCACGTTCGCGTGCCTCCCTTCCCGTTTGTTGCCGGACACGCGTAGAGGCACGCATCCGTCCTCGTTGTCCCACAGATATACGTTCACGGACACTTCGTTGGCCACCTCGAATTTCCGTACCTGGTCCATCGTCATCGGCAGTTGCACGCTATCCGTACGGAGCACCGACGAATAATGCGGATACGATGTCATCCTGTCGCCGTGTGTATCCGCCGGGAACAGACTAGCGACGACCGACCACAAAAAACACGCGTTCTCTTTACACTGCACGTTCACTACCGCTCTTTTCAACATAACCGCTCGCGGAAGCGGTACGTCGCAACCGGCGCGCAACGGATTATGCTTATTAATGTTAATCAGGAGATTCTGTACCGCCCGTAAGGTCCAGCCACTCTCGCGCTCCTGAAACTCCTCTATCGCGATCAACGTCGGAGCTATCACTTGAGTCGCGTACCACTCGCGAACGTTCGACGACATGAACAGTACGTGATTGCGTGTCGCGAAACTCTTTACGTCCGGCTCGTCCCGCAACATGAATTCCGCGTTTAGCACGGTGTTCACGGATACGCTGCGGTGCTCCGTAATGGCGTTCGTAACGCGAGAAATCACCAGTCGACGGGCATTCTCGAAGAATCGGCGTGGATCGGCGATCCCGACGTTGATCACAGCGCCGGTCAACAAGCGTTTCTCGAACGCTGTTTCGACTTCCTCCCACACGACCTTGGGTGCCGTCGCTCGAGCGGCGACCCCGCACCCTACTCGCTATAATCGTCCTCGCAATATTGCGCGCAATGTTTGCGTTCGCGCGAGCAGCGACACCATCCGTTGCTTCTCCCACACCGGCACGCGTTCGCCTCGTTGATACGCGACTATATGCCGTACGGTCTCGTCGCACCTGTCCATCCACTCGCGAAATTCCGCGGTGGTCCTCAAAAGTTCGGACATTCGAGCCAAAAGCACGAACGCGTTCTTGAACGTATCCATGTTGTCACTTGATATAACAGACTGTATACCGTTCCGCGACACGTTTCCGCCACGTAGTCAAACTCGCGTCAGGATCGTACTCGTACAGGACAGGACTCGTACCGCTAACATTAACGGTTGGAAGGACCATATATATCGACCCTTATCAACATAACGTACTATTCGGTTAAAGGCCCATTCCACTCGTCTCGGACACTCGCGAATATAACGTCGTAATTCGTCGCCTAGAAACGTACCTACGGGCATTACCGTTGTAGGATATAATCCCTCGTGTACTTTCGTCGAGTTGTTCTCGATATCGCGTAACAGCATCAATGGCGTACATGCGATCGCTGTAGTATACATATCTTTACGTATCAAAATATCCTTATCCTCCACAATGCATGACACCGTACACTCGCGAGCACTACCGTATCGTGCGATATGTTTCATCACATCGCGCTGCTCGCGTGTAAAAAATTAAATTCCATAGTCAAAAATACTGGTCCATGCGGCCTCGCACAATGATTGAACACCCACGGTATCGCGAATCTTAAGCGTTTCTAGCACCACTGTTTCCGCGTTCAGTTCACAGACCCTAGATGGTGCCGGAGTATCATCGCTTCCAAAGTTCTCCTCGTCCGACGATGAAAACAATAACTCTTGTAACGCCCGTCTCTCCTTATCAAGCTCTAACGCTTTCTGTTCTACGTCAATCCGTAATAGCTTCAGACGTAGGACGAGCAATAGTAAACGACGACGCTTGCTATTTCCCAGTAGCAGGTTTTTACATCGAAACTCTATGACGGCTCGTATACATTCGTTACACCTATCTGTCCAGTCTCGACATTTCGCGATCGTGTGCAAGAGCGTACTGTCTGTCGATAATGTTTTAAAATTCTCGATATATGCGTTTATTTGTTTAAAACATGTTTTCACTTAATGTACTACTCTCACGGTTCGCGCTCGTCTTTTTCCGCCCGTTCCAACAATTTCGAATACACGGATTCGCGCATTTCCTTCAAACGTAGCATTAATGCTCTAAAACGTTCTTTGCTATTTCCTCGCACTATGTTTTCACATCGACACTCCTCAGCGAGTTGCACAAACACGTCGCACCGCTCAAGCCACTCGTAGCATTGTTCATAGGTTCGTAAAAGCGGTTTCGCCTGGCCCAACACTATAACCGCCTGTTCAAACGTTTCCATTATTATGGGAAACGTACGTAAACACTATTTTACTTATAGAGAATGTATGTAACACTTCAGTAGATACAGTTGTCATAAAACGCGATACGCGCAACAATTGCATCAACAAAAAAAAAACATCTTCCGCCGCGTTACCATTCACGATTTTACCCTGTCGAAGACGGGACCTGCTTTAAATATACGATCATCCCTACCTAAACTCTCCCTACCCCATTGCACCCTAATGGAACGCGTAGATTTCCACCTTAAGTCCTATCGATCTTTTACTCACCGTATTATCTCGGTAGTTACCGCGCGTTATCCTCGGCAGTGTACCTTCTATCGTTACAGTGATACGCTTTTCGACACGCTTCTGGCGCGATAACCACGCCGGTTTCGCGTTACATCTTCCACGTGACATACCGCCGTCTCTTCTTTGATCGCCTACCGACAAAGGACTACAGACGGAGAGATACACGACAATATCTAGCCTCCCTCTCGTACTCCTTGTTCGCTCGTCGCAGCAATCGCGGGCGCGATCGCGCCTTCGAACGATAGATAGAAGCGTGTCGGCTCGCTTTGAATTTTCGAGGTCTCGCGATTGCTCGCGCAAAGATGCTGCGTATTATTATTATTATCGGACTACTCGATACGAAACGGTACGTTTCGACTCGCATCATCTCCTACGCGTCGTACCGCCGTATGTTTCCGACCCCCTGCAACGAGAGAGAGGAGGATAGATTCATATCGTACCTCTCTCTCTCTCTCTCGTACACTCGATTCCAAAGTATCGAATATCGGGGCGCGATCTGGTCTTGGGGAGATAAGAGGGTTGCGAATCGCTTTGAAGTATTCTCGGAAGTTGACCTTCGCCTATTATATGTTTTTTGGCTCTGCTATTACGCAACAGCCGTGCAGATTTCGACTCGCATCAGCTCCTACGCGAGGCACCTCATTAATCTCGGAAATTGACCTTCGAACATTATATGTTTTTGGCGCGGCTATTACGCAACAGCCGTGCAGGTGTCGACTCGCATCTTGTACGCGACGTACCACGGTATGTTTCCGACCCCCTGCAACGAGGGAGAGGAGGATAGATTAATATCGTACCTCTCTCTTACACTCGATTCCAAAGTAGCGAATATCGAGGCGCGATCTGGCCTCGGGGAGATAAGAGGGTTGCGGATCGCTTCCTCCTGCAACGCGTGACGTGTCATCGCCGAGGAACGCGTTACGTGACCTCGAGGTACCCCCCCTCTACCACCAGTGATCCTGGGTCCCGGCCCCCACCTCCACGAGTCGCGGTCCCCCCACCCGCCTGCCCCCTCGCCCAGCGTTGGATTAGAATCGGCCTATTATACCTACTTTCTCGTCACGGGGTATCAGGCCGCATCCTTCGACGGGCGTAGCTCCAGATTCACCCTGTATCATATGTGCAGTGTGTGACTCGAGTACCCTCCGTGTAATCGGTCTGCGCGAAGTAGGGCGCAAGTTCGATCATTATCAGTACTCCTGCCCGAGAGGAATACGATTTACTTTAATATTATAGTGTATGTGTGTTTTGTAATAAAGTGTTTCTATCGTCTCCTGAATTCAATAACTGGCATTCAGACATCTACGCTCCTAAAATTGACCGTCAATACGCCCCGTGGAGAGACACAAGAAGAAAACGGGTAGCCCGCTGTCGACGCGAGGTCCTCCCTAAAAATTCACACAGATCCTTTATCTCTCGAGTATAAACACCAGCTCCAATATCAAAACAGAAGCATGCGTTGACGTATTCCATGCGAGAGCAGGTGGGCATTGGGGGAGGGGAGGTTTTGCTGTGAAGAGGCTCTCCTCGCCGTTTGCGAAGGATGCAAATCCGATTGGTCCTAATACAATCTGCCCCCTATGGCTGAAATTTGGTCTAGCAACTTTCACACCTCCTAACTCTAACCAATCGAACGTGCATCCCTCCCAAAAGAACCGGCCATCCGAGCGTAGGAGCAAGTGCAAAATAAAAGTAAAGGTGCGCTTCTCTATTAGGGCTGTAACGAATATTCGAATAATCTAAGTATTCGAATATTCGAATATTCGAATACCACAGAATTCGAATAATTTCTTCGAACCTTCGAATATTCGAACTTCGAACCTTCGAATATTCGAACTTCGAACTTCGAACTTCGAACCTTCGAATATTTGAACTTCGAACTTCGAACCTTCGAATATTCGAACTTCGAACCTTCGAATATTCGAACTTCGAACCTTCGAATATTCGAACTTCGAACCTTCGAATATTCGAACGTTCGAACATTCGGATCTATTGAATTTCTGATTGTACCGAATAAGAATCTGAACGAGAAATATTTGTTCACAGTTTATCGTGAAATTCTTTTCATATTGGCCTTTACAATTATTTGTTTTTCAAACTATAAATTTGCAATTTTATTAATCTTTGGTTCTATGAATTTTGCAACGAAAAGTATAAATTCTATTTAAATTTAGGGACCTAGTATATTTAAAATATATAATATTGAATCATAATGCTCATTAATAGCAATAGTAGTAATTTTATTCTTTGCTTCCCTTTACGGGATAACATTTTATCATTCACACATTTTATCCTTATTCGCTAATGTGTCTTATCTATCTTACTTCCCCCCCCCCCCCTTCCAGTCTTATATACACATTCGTCCATACACATACCTATATCCATTTACACATCCACATTCACCTCACTTACAATTAGCTTAGTTGTTAACTATCCTATTTACAATTATTTACAATGTTTACATATTTTATCGTTTTTTGGACTTGTAACATCCAATACGTGTTTCTTGTACATTTTTATGCGTTGTTTACGAATCTGCAAATCGTTTTTCGTGTACACTCAGTTTTTCAGAAAATTGACAATTTTTAGAATTCATAGAGTAATTTTGCGTAAAACGCATCCGAATATCTGTTAAGTTTAAGCGGGTATTCTAGTGTAAACCTTTGAAAAAATTGATTTGTTTTGTATTTCCTTAAAAAACGTAGTTTCAAAGATATACTTGCGAAAGCCTATGGCTGAACTCCTAAAATGAACGAAGTTATGAGTGTTTGAATGCAACTGGTACACCGCTAAACTGAATACAAGCTTTGCGTGCACATCAACTGAAAAAATGCGGAAACTTAATGAGGAATTTAATGTTGTAATCTCAAGTAAATTAGGCTATTATATTTTGAATTTTGCTGCTGTTTTGTCAGCAGTAACGTCTTATGTTATTTGTAAGATCTGCGAAAGTGAAATTCAGTTTTCTCGAACCACTAACCGTCATTTACGATTCAAAATTAAAGTACAAGTGCGGAATGAAATTTGTCAACTCGTGTCTCAGTGATCAAGTTTTAAAAGTCATCTTGCCAATTTATGAGGACATGTCATCAACGAAATATACTGAAATGCTCGAGACGCACATCGAATCGATCGCCCAGATCGACGGACGAATTCATAATAGAGCAGATAAATCAACAAACAGGACTTTTTTAAGCAAGAAGATGTTCTTTATGGTCCTGGGCTGACAAATTAGTCGTAAGTAAGATTTTTATCGATATACAAATCTTTGAACGCATTTTTTCAAATTTATGTTTTTTTAAATGGTGTCTATGATATTTTAAAATGTACTTGACCAATTGACAAAATTTTATGTTCACTTCAAAAAGTGTTATAGGGTCTTTGTAAAAAACCTCACAAAAACCAAAAAAATACGCGTTTTACACTAAAATACACCATTAAACACAAAATATTTTGCGACTTTGAAATTTGCATTGTTTTTTCAAGATCAATCTCCTCATAAAATGAACATGCTGACAAAAAACGATTTACAGATTCGTATTCAGCGCACAAAAGTGTATAAGAAATACGTATTCGATGTTACAAGTCCAGGTAGGTATTGAACAGCTTCATTTGCTTGATTCATTTGGTTTGGGGTCATACCAAGATTTATTTTGGTGGAAAAATACGAAAACATTTACATTTTCTGATGCAAGGCAGCTTCTCTTTGCGGTAACAATATTTCCTGCAGTAGAAAACGTACGTTCTGATGCAGCTGAGGTGGCTGGAATATATAAGTAGTGCCGCGCAAGTTTGGCGATTAGTGGATATACAAGCTCGTGATTTTTCCACCAATCGTATGGGTCCAGATTTCGGTCAATTTGCGGTTCAGACATGTATTTCTGAAATTGTGCCGTAACATCATTTGTTTTATTGCTATCTCCGAATATAAAGTCCATAGCGGTTGTTCTAGTGTTCGTTGAAGTTTCAGGAGACTCGTCCGCAGGCGTTGGCTCCATTAACTGGAGCTGACAGTTCACCTTTGACTTAGTAGCAAGCCTTGCCTCAATATTTGATTCATGCAATAAGTCTTTATACCGCGGATCGAGGAAGGATGCAATTCTTCATGCGGAAACGAAAGTTTCGGCGAGGTTGAAGCGAGTAATACATTCATTTAATACAGTGTCTTTAAATTCTAGTATCGCAACCGCATCATCAGTGCCAGGTAATAAGTGATGCGTAAATAGCATGTTTAAAATTGGATGCACCATTGACACAAATGAGGTGTCTACACACAAAAGTTCACATGCAATCTGCACTGGGCGAAGCGCTGTGACTAGTGCACTCAATATGCCCCACTCGGTTGCTCTCATTTCCAGTTTTATAGCTATGGCTTCGTTAGTTACAGTTTTGTCGGCCAAAACGCTGACGACCGGAATTTTATTCTCCACAAGGCGCTCAGCCATGAAAAAGTGGAATTCCATCGTGTTTTGACGCTTTGAATTAATTTAAGAGTTTTTAATTTACGTTGTATTTGTGCTTTCTCAAGTGCTATAGTAGCAACATTTGAGTGGCGGAAGTGCGTAACAATTGCACTGGCTTTGGAGCATACCCGTTTTATTTCCCCCCGGCTCAGCCCTACATTGATGCATAGTTGTAGAGTGTGCACGCTACACGTTAAGTCTTGCTTTTCAGCTACATTTGGTAGCTGTAGCACTGCACCAACGGTATTCGATGCATTATCTGTAACGATGCCGCTAATAATGTTTTCGATCCCCCACTCTAAAAATATATGGGTAAATCTTGCTGCAAGGTTTTCTATCGTGTGGCGTTCGCTCATTTCTTCTGTTGTTAGGGTCACATTTACAATTTTCCAGCCCTTGTCAAAGAATCTGACCTGTACTGTTAGATATCCATCTTGCGCTCGTGAGGTCCAGTTGTCCGCTGAAATGGCAACAGCTGATAATGAAGCCAGTGCCTCTTTGATTTTCAAGGCAATGTCATCATGCAGTGCTTGCAGCCTCCTGGTTATGGTTTGGGCGCAAGGAGGTTTATACGCGGGGTCAACAACGCGCATAAACCTCGCGAAACCAAGACTGGCAGCAAACGATGCGGGCAACATATTGATAGCAATCATTTTTGCGAGCGCTTGATTGATTATTTCAATGCGGTCCCTGTTACATGGATGTGATAATGCGGTGGCATCTTCCGAAGGTACTCCAAGTCTCCGCGATCGTGGTTGTGGTCGGGGAGTTGCTAGGGGTGTTTGTGCCGTTTCATTACCCAAAACCGATGGCATTGAAACAAACTCATCTGCAGTCATATCACTGCTACCAGCATGGGAGTTCGATTCTGAGTCTTCATTTCTCCTACAATAAAATATAATGATATTTTATTCGTCGATTATTTATTTTGATTGGAGATGTTACATTAGAGTCATTCCACGCCAAATCGATCACTTTTCTCCTTGATGTCTGGGATATTGTTAAAACTAAAATATATAGTATATTAGTATACTACTGGACAAAATTAAAGGATCACTATAATTTCCCGAAAATTTTGGTCATTTTCACATGGCTATATCATGGCTGTTTCACATAGCAGTATGAAGAATAAATCTCATTAAATTGGCAACTAGAGGCTCTGAATTGAAAATTTGAAACGCGTCGCGCCGCTGTCTTTAAGGGGAGGGGGGGCCTATTTAGGACGCTAGGAATAAGGTGATTCTTGGGAATTTTTCCTAAGAAACTGTTAAGCGGATCTTTTCCAAACTTTCAGGGTATTTTAGTTCACATTCAAACAATAAAAATTGATTTTTTCGTTACAAAGTGTTCATTAGCAATGGAGATATATAAACACGTTTTTTCGAATTTATAAAATTGTGACCTTTGGCTAAAATTTCCGAAATTTTTTTATGATACTGAAGTTGAAAATTATTTCTATACTTCTTTTGTTTAGGGCATGTATTAATGAATATATTGTATAAATATTGTACAAAAATATTAAAAAATGCTCAAGTTATGTGTTGCCCCGCGAAGCTACTCCGCGAGAGCGGTGTATCAAATTATGACGCCCAGGTTCGTCTGAAATTAGAAAGACCATGATTTTATTGTTCGTTGATGATATATCTAAAATGTAGCATACGATTTTTTTGATAAAATAACCCATTTGTTTATAATAAGCATGAAAATGAATACTAATTTTCATCTTTCTCTCATTTGTACAATAATTTTTTTTTCTCAAATCGGTATGCTACATCGTAGATATTTTATCAATGAACAATATGATCATGGTGTTTATAATATCAGATGAACGTTGACGTCCTAATTTGATATACCGCTCATGTGCGTAACGGTGGAAGAGCTTCGCGGGACAACATATAACTCGGCCATTTTTTAATATTACTGTACAATATTTATACAATATATACATTAATAGGGGAGAGTTGCCAATATCGTACTGGTCACCTAAATCGTACCTCATCAATTTCTCAGTAATTAATGAATGTAAACGACATCTCATAATAAAAATATCAAGTAAATGCGAAATAAGAAATAGAAACAAAATCTTTTGAGCTTACGCCCTATTTTGTGCGTGCTATAAACATTTAAAAAAAATCAGGTATGATTGATGTAACTTTTTCCCAGTTTATTTTAGCTGATAATAATCAAACAATGCAATTTGGTCGTGTAATTTTGTACTTTTATAAAAGCGGGCTTAATGTAAAATATTTTACATTCATTTTAAGTACATATTACATTCATTATAAAGTTTAAATTGATATTTATAAATAAATTGATCATGTTTCCTAAATTGTACCACTACAATCGTACCAGTAGGATTTCACAGCTCGTATGTTATACAGGTTATGTAGGTACATATATCATATACATAGGTTATTGCGGCTTGTGTGTGATCCATACACATATGTATATATAACTATATAATAATCATTATTTTATGTTGAATATTTTCTTCTCTTTGTTATTGATACTATTTTTATTCGAGGTACGATTTAAGAGACCGGTTGCCTAAATCGTACATTTTACAGTATGTGACAAAAAAATTAATAACCACCCCAACCCCTCCCTCCCAATTTCACGAGAACTACAATATATTCTAGTTTGAACAAAATCCCAGACATCGAGGGAAAAAAATGATCAGATTGGCGTAGAATGATCCATTATTTCAATATTTTGCATGAAAATTTATCGGCAGTTGAACAAAGTACGAACTACAGCGAGAAATTTATAATTCAGTGGACAAATATTCCAAGTATGTCACAAAATTAGTAAAAAATAGACTTAATAAGAAATGAAGATAGCAATTGAAAAAGCATGGCCAGTTGTAAAAGGAGACTGACGAATTATGAAAATCTCTAATCGGGGTCTCGTGAATTATCAATAATAGCAATATAATATCGAACCAAAAGTTAATCGCACTAATATAATAGAAATGATACCAAGAAGACTAAAAGCAGTAGCTACCAAGGGGGAAACGGACAAAATATTACTTTATGTAAAACGTTATCGTAATAAATTATGGTCGAGTGCAAAAATGCAAACATTGCCTTCTCGATATGAAAATGCCATTTAGTAAAATATTAAAATAGAAAAACATAAGATAATGTTAATAGTGGACTGCGTGGTTACAATTTTGTACATACTTCAGTTTATGTTGGTAACTGTAAAATTGCAAATATTGACTTACGTTCTCTTTTCAGGCGGACAATATATCTGATGCTGTGACTGCAAATGGTGTGCAAGTGGTGTCGTTGCACCATGCGTTTTCAGCACGCTATCACAGACTAAACATGTAGCCATCTGTCCATTTGCTAACTTCTTGCAGTAGTCCCAAACCCAACTCGGCATTTTTATGTTATACTGATGTTTTCACTGTTTTGCGCGTAAACTAAGACGGTGTTTCCTGGTTTGACAGACCGTTCACACTGACTTTCGAAAGTCTTGAAGCGTTAATGAAGACTCGAATTTCCTATGATTGGTTGAGTTCATCGTGTGGGCGGTTGCAAATTGTGATTTTCTATTGGTTTTATCCTCAAAGAGAGGGCAGCCCTTAGGTTTTCTTGGGACTTATGGTGGAGGAAAAGTCCCTTGGTAGGGTGATGCTTGCACGTGAAAACAATAAAGGTGCGAGGTCAAAGATTGACTTGACCGCGCCGAATTTGGAACCGTCTACCGGCACTGCGGGTTTATGATCCTGATGATCTGCGCTTCGGTAGTGCCGCGCGGATGGATTGACCATCGACCAGAAGTTGGGACCTTTCTTTATGGTCTAAAGTGTCGAGAATATTTGAATGGTAGAAAACGTTAAAAGGATAAAAGCCATAAAAAATAAACGCGTACATTGCTGTAGGAGATATTGAAGAAAGGACAGAGTTCCGTTATGGTGAATTTGACATCTGCAGTTATGGATGGGCAATATAAAACGAAGAAAACTTATTTCTAAAGATATTTCAATACAATACTAGTAAAAACTACTTAAGATTAAGAGCTTAACTTTAGCTATGTACATTAGCGGGTCGTCCGTATATCAACGGCCATAATGTTTTATTATTGAGTCTATTTTATATGAGCATCGCGGAACAATGTATTTCTATGTAGCTGTCAACGTTGGCCAACAAAAGTCACTAAAGTGACGGAGTTTTTTTTCCGGTTATGGTGCCAGAGTAATAGCCGCAGCAATCGCGCAAACTAAATTCTTAAGCTCAAAAATAGCGAAGAAATCACGCCCGCATCATAAACCCCACCACATTTCGAATTCTTAATATTTCGTTTCTTAAAACAATAATTTCTCGTTTGGAAGTCACGGCTCGACTGGCTATGGTGTGACGCTGTCGCACAATAGACATACTGTCTTTTTTCCTTGTCTGGTTGTCCGTCGGGGCAATGAGTTCTTTTTCATCATGATATTTTTAATCATTTACTTAAAATTAATTTGTCGAGTGACAAAGTCACTTACATCGCGTACCACGAGATATAATCGGGCCTTACAACCCTGAGAGAAGGGAGAGACATTCGCGCGTGTGGGAGTAGGTTACAGAAACAAAGAATAAAATTACTATTAATGAGTAAGATGGTGTCTATAAAGCGAATAATACATACTCTATAAATTTAGAAAAATAACGTTATAGTAACGAGGAAAAAATAAATATATTATAGTTCCTCTACGGGGTTTTAGCTTCCTACAAAAAAATCTGTTTATACTGTTTGTCATCCGCTTATTATGGGACACGGGTGGGCCTAGACGAAGGGGCCGCCCTTGGCCGATTCCGTCGGGATTGTCCACTCATTATTATAAAAATAATAATAATAATAACTGATGGTTGTTTTCCTTTCAAAATGTATAAATTTACCAAAGATTAATAAAGTTAAAAATTTATCGTTTGAAAAACAAATAATTGTAAAGGCCAATATGAAAAGAATTTCACGATAAACTGTGAACAAATATTTCACGTTCAGATTCCTATTCGGTACAATCAGAAATTCAATAGATCCGAATGTTCGAACGTTCGAATATTCGAATATTCGAATATTCGAAGGTTCGAAGTTCGAATATTCGAAGGTTCGAAGTTCGAATATTCGAAGGTTCGAAGTTCGAATATTCGAAGGTTCGAAGTTCGAATATTCGAATATTCGAAGGTTCGAAGTTCGAATATTCGAAGGTTCGAAGAAATTATTCGTATTCGAAATTATTCGAATATTCGAATAATTACAGCTCTATTCTCGATACCGCAGATGTACCTATCTAAGTAGCATTTCTGACGGAAAAGAATTGTCCAGCCTTTGGGCCTGCCATTCCCGGCGTAGACCTTTGGCAGGTAGGTATCTGTTTCAATAGGCAAGGCCACCCGCGGCGCCAGCAAGACCGTCCCCGGTCCTTGCTATTCCAGCGGGTTTTCTTCCAAGGAAAATCAGTAAATTTGCAAGCGCAATATCTTAAAAACCAGTGGAAATAAAGTGTATACATTATAGCTTATTGAATTTGTCTTGGAACGCACTATCAAGTGACCTCTTCAAAAAAAATAGTTCTATTTAAAAAACTGAACTTGACCATCGTATCTTTTAAAATAATAATCGAAGAAAAAAATCGTCTGCGCTAATAAATTGGCCCCCTGGAACCATGCGATTCCATATTTTTTTTATTTTTTTATCTCCAATACTTTAGGAGATATCCAGCTGTTCAGTCTTCCCGCGGACACCCTGTATACAATGTATATATATATATATATATATATATATATATATATATAAAATGATTATATGTTAAAAAATTAATTAAAAAATTCTGTAAAATAGATAAAAAAAATTAAAAAAGATGGGTACCCGCAGCTTTTTTTATTTTTAGCCAGTATTCAAATAAACCTTTCTTTTCCACATCACCAGTCCAAAATTCGCTGGCTTCAGATATTTTAAACTCTTCTAATAAAGTTTTAGATAAATTCATTTCTAAGTTATTTAAGTGTCCTTTTTTCTCTTTAATTGTATCTATATTTGACAGAAACTGTTCATTTTCTATTGAAGATCTGTTCTTCTTTTTTTTCTGTAGAACATTGTAATCTACAACCTGAGGATTAAAAGGCATCAAACCAGAAGCTCTAAATCCATTTTGTATTATTTCACTGTCTTGTGTAAAAGATTCTAATGTCATCTTCAAAACTGTAGCAAAGTGTTCCTTTTTAAATCTCATTTCATCATTTTCAATTTTCCATTTTTTAACTGTTTTTTTTCCATATCTGCTTAAAGGGATGAAATAATGCAATGTCAAGTGGTTGGAGTATGTGGGTGGAATTTGGAAAGAGTGCAATTAATTCTAAATTATGTTTTCTACAGAATGAAACTGATGGCAGTGTAACGTGCGATGAGTGTCCATCCAAGTATAATATAACTGGGAATTCCACACTGTGTTCCAATAGCCATGGGTAAAAGACGTTGAAAATGTATTCATAGAAAGTTTCAGTGGTCATTCAACCATTTTCAGATATCCCTATACCCCAACCACTTGGAACATTCTGAATAATTCTTTTCGGGACTCTGTCTTTGTATGGATATTGGATACATGAGCATAGGAGGTGCTCTAGTTCCATTGGCATTGTACATGAAAAGTACCGTCATGCTTTCTTTTCCATTGGCATCAACCACTTTATATACAGACTTGGCACCTTTTTCTGTTAAAACTTTATCTGGCTTTGGGCACAACTAAATGTTGGTTTTGTCGCAGTTGAATATTCTTGATGCATGAATATTCAACAGGTTTTTACTTTTTAAGTATGTCTCTATTTCATTGAACTATGTAAGTAAATCTTCTCTTGTAATGGAAGCGCGATCAATATTTAAGTACTGGGCCGTTCTTATCGATAGATTATTATACCGCTTAATAAACCCTTCATACCAGTGTCTACCTGGTCGATTTTCTTTAAATGGAGTCTCTCTTTTTAAATCAGTCACATACAGTTGCACACTTTCGAGCAATTGTGACTTAGTTACAGGGTATCCTCTCTCTGCCCGGTATTTTACCCAGTTAACAATTTCTTCTTCTTCATAATTAAATAGAATAGTTGAAGGTCCACTTTTAATATTTATTTTTTCTGGATTTTTATTTATATTGTTGCTGACGGTACTCCGTAAGTGTCTGCAGCTTTTCTAAACGTAGATCCTTTTTTGACGGCTTCCAAAGCTCGCTTAAGTGATTCCAAAGAATAATTCTTCCTTTTAACTTTCTTTTTTTGGTATGTTTTTTTTAACAGTTTTCTTTTTCATTTTTCATTTTTCTACATTTTTCTTTAAATGTTTCTCTTTCTTTTCACTTTCCATTTTAAGTTCTTTACTTGTAAATAAACAGTTCTGCAGTAAATAAGTATTAATTATGAAATTAAATTCATTAAATTTTTACATACTACACATTAGAGGTTAGGTTTTGACTTTTTTTATAAAATAGTAATACTTACTTATTGTGTTTAATTACTTATTTATGTAAGTATAAACAAATTATAAAACGGAATGCACAACGCGCGTGTTTCATGAACATATAAGTAACGTACTCTTACGTTGAACGGAATTCGTGCATGTGTTTTATCTAGAGACGCGGTAGCGTCTCGACGCCAAGTACATGAAAAACACCCTGTATATGTCGACTGTCGCTACCGTGTACCTTTAAGCTAGATTCACACTATCCGTCTAGCCGGCGGCAGGCTGACGGCCGGCAAACGACCGTCAGCTGGTTGGTTCATTCTCACTATCCGTCTAGCCGGTGCGTTGCAGCGCACAGTGGCCTGGCCGGGTTGAACGGCTTGGTGAGATTTGTGTATATCTCTTGAGCTAGAAAAGCTATCGAAATGAATCCCTTTCCAATGATATATAATCTAATGGTTTTTACATTTATTTAAGTTTTCTTCTTTCCATTTCTTTTAACTTAATTATGATCACTGAAATTTGAAAACTGTGTATTTGGTATTTTCTTTAATGCCCTTTCAAGTTGTTTAAACCGCATGTTGTGGAAACTTTTCGTTTCCAAGTTATAATGGAAAGTAAAATAGTAGAGGAAAGTAGCCAAATATCATTATTTTTAAAGAACAGTCTTTTGCGATAAATTATAATCCTTTATTAGTAATTAATCTAAATAATCTATCAAAAAGTAATACTGAATACATTAAAGTTCCACAGAGTTCCATATTCTAACTAAATATGTAATTTGAATATTTACAGTACACCCTCCTCTACATTATATATATATATATACACACACACACACACACACACACACACAATAAAAGTACTATTTTACTTTTCCTTATAAATGGAAATGAAAAGTTCCCCCAACATGCGATTTAAACAACTTGAAAGGGCATTAAATAAAATACCAAATACACAGTTTTCAAATTTCATTGATCATAAGTAAGTTAAAAGAAATGGAAAGAAGAAAACTTAAATAACCGTTAAAAACAGGAATAATTTTATCATATTTTTTGGCACAAAATGTCACCAAATCGTTGAAGCCGGCCCACTGTGGCGGCGGGCGGCAGCCGGCGAGCGGCGGGCGTCGGTCGACGGGCGGCGGTCGACGATCGACGGGCGGCGGGCGACAGGTACCGTCCGTAAAGACTGACCTGGCCCCCTCCACCAGGATCTGATTTTTACTGTGCCCAGAGGTCTGTCGGGCAGAAGTGATTCAGTTTTCGCGCACTAGTGAAGAACCGAAGAACCAGCGTTCAACATGTTTGGAAATTTTTCCTTATTGGACTTAGCAGCCGTTGCCATTTCATTGGAGGAGGAGCAGGAGGGCAATGCTCAACAAATCAATGTGCCAAGAAAATGGGTACATAAAAGTTTATTGAAACGGAAGACTGAAGGAGAATTTTTCACCTTGTACAAGGAATTGATGGATGACGATTCAAAGTTTCACCAATACTTTCGGATGTCGATCTCCCAGTTCAACGAACTATTGACGAAATTAGGACCTTCAATAGCTAAACGAGATACAAGGTTTAGGAAGGCAATACCGCCAATTGAGAAGTTAGCAGTATGTCTAAGGTAAATACATTTACATTATATACTACAATTTTACTGTAGTCCAATTATAAATAGTATTTTACCTATTCGCGTATGCGTTTCACATATATCTCGTTTTCCAAATTAACGAAATTAAAAATGAACCGAAATTAAGCAATTAAATTAACACAGGAGTAGCACTAAATGAAAAGACTCGCGACAGCATGACCGGTGGGTCAGTGCAAGCGGAATTTTTAAAGTCGCAAAACAAACTAACCCAAGTTATAGAAGGAATTTCTTGGTTTTATTATATGAAATGAAAGTACGCTGTATGGTTCCTTAACATTAGGATTAGGATTATTTGAACGGAACTTTTTTTTATCAGTTTTTGGTAAAATACATATAAGCAAAAAGGTATATTTTATATATTTTACAATTTTACAATTTTATATACATATATTTTCGGGGTAAACTTGTCGAATTGCATCTTCCTCAGGGATTTCAATGACTATGAAATATGTTTTCAAGGTCAACATTCTCAACAACTTTTCCCTATTCATGTAACCGTCACTCGGCTTTAGTTTTCGAGATATTCGCGAAAACTACTTAATTGGTCACTGGACCGTTCACAGTTTTTGCCAGCATCTCGGAAACTGAAGCCGAGCGCCGGTTACATGTATGGGGAAAAATTGTTCAGAATGTTGACCTTGAAAAAATATTTCAAAGTCATTGAAATCCCTGAGGAAGATGCAATTCGAAAAGTTTACCCGATTTTTATAATCCTTATTACAAAATATGTACATTAATAATATTAAAAATATATACATTATAAAATAGTTATGAAATAAGACTAAAATAAAACTAAATTAAACTAAACTAAAAATACAAAACTAAATTAAATCCATAAAATTAAATCGATGAATCGCGCGATAGGGGCGACTCCCCATCCGAAATGCGATTTGAACAAGTCGCGTTGGCAATGTGTTCGAACTCCATTTCCGATATAATATTATCAATTTTATCTTTTGACATGTGCTGCTCCATTTTTGTAAAGGTTATTATAGTATCTCCGATACTTTCTAAAAAATTACGGATAGGATGTCTTTTTTCCGGCGGGTTTCTATTTACAATTTCGTTGGAGCGCGATTGATGCTGCTGCTTCTCGTGGGCATCGATGACGAATTTCATCAATTGCGCGGAGGGTGACTGGTAGTCCGTGTTTTTTTTTCTTTTTTTTGTGGGAGGGGGGTTGTGGTGGCTCTCATCTATTTCTTCGACCTCGTTGATAGTGTCCTCGGTAGCCGAGGCTGTTGGGAGTGTGGCGACAGTCGCCGGACTGTAGTCACCTGCGCCGGACGTAGATGGTTCCATGCAAATGACGGGGGTGCTCGAGAGCGTGTCCCGCTCTTGGAAGTACGGCTGAAGAAATGCCATCTGCTGATCGTACTTCCACGATTTTTGCTTTGAGGCCGCTTGGCCCGATTTGGATTTTTTATTCTTCATCGCTCTCCGATATTGGTCGCGTAAAGAAAACCACCGGTCTTTGCATTCAGCGCCTGAAAATAATTATAAATTAGTAATTTATATATTTCTAAAAAATTGTAATTTCTTTTAGATTTTTCGCCACAGGAGACTCGATGTTAACCATAGCTTTTAGCTTCAAGTTGGATCACTCCACGGTCTGGACTATAGTAAGAGACGTGTGCGACGCCATTGTCGAGAAAGGGATAGCGTAACAAATGCCATTTCCAGCAAAAGAAGATTGGGAGAAGATTGCCAATGACTTCTGGGATATTTGGAATTTTCCAAATTGCGTGGGAGCCCTGGACGGCAAACACGTCCAAATTGAGGCGCCGGCAAACAGCGGCTCATTGTATTTTAATTATAAGAAAACATTTTCGATAGTTTTGCTAGCATTAGTAGATGCGAATTACAAATTCATCGCCGTCGACGTCGGGAGTTATGACAAAAATAGTGATGGCGGCATTTTTAGTCATTCGCACCTGGGACAGCGATTCGAGAACGGGACAACCAATCTCCCGGAAGCGAAATGTCTCCCAGGTACGAATGATAAGATGCCATTTGTAATGGTAGGGGATGAGGCTTTCCCGCTTAAAAACTATTTGTTGCGCCCGTATCCTGGGTCATAAGTCGAAAAGGACGAAGCCAAAGCTACTTTTAATTACAGATTGTCGAGAGCGCGAAGGGTTGTGGAGAATGCGTTTGGCATCCTTACCCAAAGGTTTAGAGTATATCGCAGGGTATTGAAATCACAACCGAAATATGCAGAGAAAATTATATTGTCAACATGTATATTGCATAATTTTTTAAGTAAAGAAAACATTTGGTCTATTTCAAATTCAGAGTGTGACAGGCAGCGCAATGGGTTGTTAAACGGTATTCGAAGGCAGGGAGGCTGCGGAGGAGTTGCAGCTCTTGGTACACGGGAAACGTTTAAAAAATTTTTCACGTCCGATGCGGGAGCCCTACCGTGGAATCGATAATTAGTGCTTGCGCGCGCGCGCGCGCGCGCGCGCGCGTGTGTGTGTGTGTGTGTGTGTGTGTGTGTGTGTGTGTGTGTGTGTGTGTGTGTGTGTGTGTGTGTGTAACATTAGGGTGGTCCTTCTTTTTCAACTTTAAAATTTGTATTGTCTTACCCTCTTAAAATCTTCTATTCAAAAAAAAATATCTTCGTGTCTTTTTTTGTATATTTTGATATATATAAAGGTCGCTCAAGGACTTTATATTTCGCATGTACCACAAGTTTGGCAATAATTGTTACTTGTCAATTTTAATGAAACGGGGCCCGTATTTATATATCAGAATCCGAAACCGTGTTTTTATCTATGCGTTGATCTACTTGTTATAAACCCGTTTCTTCTATGCGATGTATGCCCTAATTTTAATGTTATTCTCTCACTTAAAAGTTAATCAAATTATTTTGACCTTATGTCAAAAATTTCTATCAATTTATTATTATTATTACCAAAGTAGTAATATTTCAATGCCACTGAACGACCTTTAATCCTTAATATTGTTTAACAAAATTTTAGACGAAATGCTTTTAAACTATTTGGAAGCTTCTGAGAGGATCAGAAGAAAATTGTAAAAACTTGATTTTTTACCATACATATAAGGACCACCCTAGTGTACATATATGTAAGAAAGCAAGAGCGAATGTGTGTACAAATAAAGTGATGCGGTATGGGCATTCTGCTTTTTTCGTTGTAAATATTATATGCATGTGCACGGCGTATAAAAATTATTCCTATGTTGCGACCACCATAGCGGGATTCTACACTTCCGGATCGGTGCAGGTCGGTTACAGAAATGAACCGCAAAATTATCCTTGACCAAGTTTTGAAAGTGATATTTTTTATTGCAAAGCGTTCTACTCGTCTAGAGGCCAAGAAGTGTCAAAGGGGCCGTAGGCCGCAACCCAAGCGTTCTCTTAGAAAACGATGTTAAACTTTCGATATTTCTTAAACTCGCTTTGTTAATGATGTTCTGTATTTTACAATCGAGTATAGAAGAAATAACGCACTATTGCCAATGTTCCCCCAGTTTACGGTACTGCTATGAAACATGTAATCATTGTTATTTTCCTGCCAATACCCTACATTATTTATATTGTAAATTTTATAATTATATTATAACTGTGTTTATTACTTACCGGAAAATCCCAACTGTTTTCCTATAGTGGACCACAACTCTCTCTTCACCTTGGCATCACTATAGTCTGTATGCGCCAGATTGTACAGGCACTCGTGCTGCTGCACTAGCACAATCAATTGTCCGTCCATCACTGACATATTGACACTAGTCTTGACACAAAGAGGTTGCTGGTGACTGATTTCTGTTTCGTCGGAGAGCGTGCTCGACAGTCTTATGGAAATTTCGGCGGGGGGGGGGGGGGTTACCGATATTTTGCTTCCTGTAATTGGCTCTTTTCCGATAGTTGTTCCTGATTGGGGACAATTATCCAACGCTCTCATGATGAACGGCAATAATAGGTACTACTTTGCCCGCGTGGAATCTCGTCCAGGTCATGTAGTATACGGGTTCAGGTAACAATCGCGGGGTGGGGGGTATTCGGGGATGCTAGATTCTCGGGAACCGTTGCTCGGTTTTAGGCTGGCGCCAAATTTGCGATTTTCCGCGCGAACCGACCGCGAGCGACTTTGCAATAAATTAAAAATATTTGTTTCCATTTTCGAAGAATAACATTGACATTGCAACTGGCCAGTCTCACCCGTATGTCCGGGTTAGAGCGTCTACCCCCATACAGCACACTTTGTTGCTGCACCGTTGCCTTACTGCAGTGGCAACGTTATGTACTGTATTGGCCACTAAGGGTGAGCCCGACCTTGAAACAAAACAAAACGTGTAGCTTACAAAAAGTAGAATGAATAAGGAAATTAAGTGCTATGCTTAATTGCCATATTTAGTTGCATTCGTTTTCGCCTCACTCTTCTAACGACATACCACTATCTTGTAAAATTGGACTTCCTCCCCCTGGATCTGGAGATTGTTTCAACTGGTTTTTGTGTTTCTTCACATTTTTCCTCCTCGGAATTCAAAAGTTCGTTCGTTCTCTGCATTTCCTTTGTCCTTCTATGCCCTAATGTGCTCCGAACTACTGATATTCGTTAATCAATGTGGTCGAACTGTCTCGAATTAAAGTGGTCGAACTATACCAGAATCACGGAAGTGGTCGACCACACTCTCAACATAAAGTAAAAACGAATATATGCGCACCATTGAAATTGTACTGTAGTTGTATGCATATTATATCCCTTAATATCGGAATGGCTTGAATAAACTTACCTGTTTTTCAAATATCACTAACACTGTAACTCAGTCCAAAAACTTTCAGCTTGCATAAAGTCTTAAGTGCAACTTATAATTAGACTGCGGATGTTTATGCATGTAACATATGTAAAAAGCATATGCCACATGCCAAAGCGTAAAATAAGGTAAATGTCCTAGTACCTGGATACGTCCCAGTACTTGGATGCCAGTCCAAAAATACTGATTATTTTGTCCGAGATAACGCGTTCAAAGTTTACATCTATGGTGGCGGAGCCTCTGCGCTCCCTACAAAATGCCCATGTAGAAGCTAAAATAATTGGAATTTTTCAATGAAAATTGAACAGTACATTTTTGAGGATATGTACTTTCGAAAAATGTTTTTAAAAAAATCGATTTTTTTCAGACCGTCTAACCAGAATGACCCCTTAAATAAAATCGTGGAGCAGGATATGTCACAACAAATTCATTTCGACGTTTGATTCTGTATTAAATTGATTCATATTGTGTTATGACATATCCTGCTCCACGATTTTATTTAAAGTAAAGAAATACCATCGAAATTGCATTATAAGAAAATAATTATTTTTTACCCTCTAGTGCATTTTTAATAAAACCGTTTAACATAAAATGTTTTTTTATATATTTCTTATTTAAGGATAGACCGACACATCCAAAACTTATGTCTGTTGGAAAATATTCAGAATAGTTGCAATTGCAACGGCATTATTTCCATTAAAAGTTTAAACTAATTTGCAGAAATAAAATAAAGAGTGAAAATTAATAATTTTACTATTTTCGTGTGTTAAGAAAAAAAAATGATCGAGTCTGTCTAATTTTATCGAGATTGTTTGTGTTGTTACGTATGTGGAATTTTCCCATACGCCGCTCTCAACCATTTTTCGAGCTCGCGTCTGCGAAGGGAAAACGCCCTAAAATCCTTTCGCTTATCACACACCACTAATGGAAGTCAAGATCCCGACCAGCTGGATTTCGACCGTGAGAACGGGAGTGACACGACGACGACCCCGAAGAATTTCCTTATATGGAGATTCATAACGAATCCCCACTCATTTTTGGGACTATATAAACCCTTCGGTTTCAACCCTCGTTGGTTCAAAGCAGTACAGTCACGCGTAGAGTAACGTCGTGTCACGCTCGTACAGAGTTGGTTAAAATCCAGTAAGATCTGGCTCGAGTCTCCTTACGAATCAACAGTTAACCTCATAGAATCCGCGAGTTCGGTTTATATTCTATTTGGCAGTTTGAAATAGCCACTCTTACGCCCCGCATCGCCAGTGCGTTAACACCGTGCAACTATTGGTAATTACACACTATTTAATTATTTAATCGCGACACTTACATTTGTATTATATTGACTATTCAATATACGAATGGTGTTCACGTTGTAAATCGAGTAGATTCGTTAAACCCATCTCTTACCCAGCGATCCTTATAATATTAGTAGCACTCACTCACTGATACAACTTTACCGCTCGAATTGTATCAAACTTTAATTAAGAGTTACGAGGCATCACTAACATTTCCCGCGACTCCCTGATCTCACATCAGGTTCGTTCGCAAACCTTTCACCAAAACAAGGAATCTTCTCCAACCCAGTGGCTCCCCGATTTCGCAACGGGTTCGTCCACGAAACTTCACCCCTCCTACGGCTCCCTGATTTCGCATCAGGTTCGTCCTCGCTTCCGATAATCCTAGCGGCTCCCTGATTTCGCATCAGGTTCGTCCGCACTCTAACTAACAAACTCATAAACCGTATTCCTTGGGAAATACCCTTCTCGCCGGCCTCTCGCGTTGCCGCAGCCCCGGCTCGTAACAGTGTATATCGGACGATTATAATGAACGAATCATTATGAAATGTTGCATATATCGCGATTTATCACTAGTGTCACGTAACGGCTAGTTGACTAATTTTTTACATTTCTAATTTTTATAAATAGACCATTAGTATTTTGTTGACTTACTGCATACCAAAAGTTTCCAAATTTCATTAGGTATACGGGCATAATTTTGAAAATCGTTTTAATTGAGTCTAGGTTGTAGTTTTTATTGTATTTAGAGTAGTGAGACGAAAAAGTCAACAGAACCCGGCTAAAATGCTCGGCTCGTGAGAATGCTCAGCTCGTTGGAAATGGCCAACGAGCCGAGCGGACAGCCCAACTTGCACGGCTGTGTGTGTGTGTGTGTGTATTGTCCGTGAACCCGCCTGAGCCGTCCTCCCTTCAAATTACAGAAGGATCCCTTATCGCTTGAGTATATAAACACGCGATCGAACATCAAAATAGTAGGACACGCGACATATTTGGTGCATGAAAAGGTGGGCCATGAAGAGGAGATATTACTATAAAGAGGTGAAAACTTCGGGTCTGCAAGGAATGCAGGTCCGATTGGTCATAATATAATGTCGTCGCGATGGCCCCTCTTGCATATATGTATTTATTGTCTATCAATATTAGTTATTATATTAAAAAAAGCAATAACATAATAATTATTGTTGCCAGTAGTAATATTTATGATCGTGGCATCAGCGAATCTGTTAACTGTAATTTCATTTGCCATCGCATTGCCAGGAAAACACGTGGATATGTTTGAATGCACGCAAGTAAAATTTTAAACTCGTTTTCTAATGGCTCCCGTCAGCATGTCGACGAGTTTGACGCTCGCCGCCCGCCGCTCGCCGAGCGGCTCGCTCGTGTATGGGGGCCTTTAAAATATCAAGATTGACCGATCTCTTCCGGTGGTCCAACTATCCCGGACTTACCCTACATAGGTACAATTCATAAATGGCCTGCTGGGGACATCTCAAGTATGTAGTATGAATTGTGAAACCCTTGCTCCGGCCACTGAGCGCAATCGTTGCATTGGTCCCAAGTAACACTAGGACAGATGTTCAAAAGTAGTGTAGATCTTTCCACTGTTTCTGATGTGCGCACCCGCATTCGCGTGCATTCTTGGCGGCGCAGATCAGCCACATCAAACAGTAAAAAATGTTGGGATCGACGGTTAGGTTCGGCAGCCAAAGCGAGGGTTTATATTTCGCACTACCTGATGACGTTCCGTTACGGGACAAAAGAGCCTAAATTCGTTCGTCGTTTACAACCGATAATTGCTTGTTTTCGAAGTGTTCGTCGAAAACATCTGCACCCTAGATTCGGAAAAGGCAATAAAGCCTGTGGAGCCTTTAAAGATTTTAACAGTTTTTGCTCGTCGTTAATTCTGTCCTGTGTGTGCCGCCGTTCACCGCCTATTCGCGAGACAATACAATCATAAACCGCGACGGCGCTGAGGCCCTCTGGCCGGTCAACCGGGGCAGTTTTTAGGCGATTATAATAAGGGTATTTACAACACCCTCTAGAAATCAAGTATATACGAACTTGGAATATGCATACCAGTTTATACCTATTCGCGCATGTTAAAAGTACAACTGAACCGTCCATAAATGTCCCGATATTTCCCTGCGAAGGCTTAAGAAAACGGAACTATAATTACAGATAGAATTATATTCTGTGCACGTAGGGTCTTCTCGAGTGGGGATTTCCCACCAGCGGCTGGCCGCGGCGCACAGTGATAGAGGAAATTTTTTTTCAAATCCGTCTACAGGTCGTAATTTTTCAGTGAACTTGACAACTTTTTTTTTAAATTCTTCATAATTAATACACTGCGGATGTTTATGCACGTAAAATATGCAAAAATAATATGCAAATATGCACGTAAAATATGCCAATGTGCATGAAAAATATGCCAATATCGCATACCTGGCGTATGCAACATTATCTGAACTAATACGCGAGATTATTTAATTGTTGCCGTTTGTCAGTTAACTTATGTGCTGAAAACGAACGTTCTACATCACAGGATATAACGGGTGCATTTTTATATCTGCTCCAATAGCGTTGTAGTATATTTGTTGATACATATATGCATATGTCTTTTAGTAAAGCATATATCTTTTAACAAAGCATAAGCAATATGCATAATAATGTTTGCATATCAATATATGCATTCGCATAAACATCCGCACTCTAATAATTAAAATCTCTATCGATCTGTCCAGCCCGAATTTTGAATTTCTTTGTTAATTTTGTTATATTCAGCGAAATATACAGCATTTTAAGAAGAGCAGTAGCTGTCGGCTTCTTTGGTCGCCGTAGCGGCCAATCGCTTGACTTCTCCAGAAGGAGTTTGGCTGCAAACGAGCTGCGATCCTCGCCACAGTGGGACAGAATCCCAAGAAATAGGGGATAAATTCAACAACACATATTATTAAAGAAATTCACACAGAAAGTGTTAGCATACAATTCATACGAAGGTTTGGCATTATTTAAAACAAAGCAAGGTCAATTCGTCAATAATTAATGTCAATTATTCCAACAAAACTCAAAGAATTTAACAAATATACCATGGGAAGTGCAGAAATATTTGTAAACCTGTATCCATGTTATCCTATAATATACCAAATACTGCCCACAAAGTGTTAATACGTTCCTGCGAAATTATAAAGTAGCTTAAGAAGATTCGGCATTTTGATAGGGAAAAGTAACATGTGGAATTTTTATATATTTCTTGGGATGGAGGCCCGCTGTGTGCCGGGACAAAAGCGGGCTCACAGCGAAGCGAAAATTCATTTGGCGTCTCTGGAAAATCACCCTGTGGAAAAAGATCTTCCAATTCTGTCGACGATGCGCGCCGAGCATTCGCTTGCGCCCAATGGCATGCTTTTCGCTTTCGACGAACATTTGCGCGGCTGAGGTGCGCGTCTCGCCGTTAAAAAAAGCGACCTTTTTGGAGGGTCTCAAGTGCAAATTCGAGCGCGCATTGCACGTGTTTGGACGTGGTTTTCGCTGCACACGGTTTTCGGCGCGCAATGCGCCGAATGTTTAATTTAGGAGAGGCACCTCCGATTTGCAAAAACTTTAGCTAAGACTAGAATTACCGGATATATTTATGAATATTGGTGGAAAATTTCTAGTCCGTCTAGTGTTTTCTACTCATAATGTTCATTTACGAAATCTTAAATTTGATAATAAAGTGGCAATAATGAAAAAAGATACAGTTCCATTTAAAAATTGTTTCAATAATTAGAAAATAATAATGCGCATACGAAAAAACTGGACATACTGTAGAATATAAGTACATACATCCAATAAGATAATATTTTGCATAAATACGATGTAATTTACATAATTTGCTACATAATCAGAATATACGTCCTTAAAAACGAGTGATAAATTGTTTTCTCATTTTGTTAGTACAGTTTGGCCATCTAACTTTAGAGTACCTTGTATGTCTTAATTAAATAATTAAAAAATGGTAAACGGAAAATGTTATGTCATGCATATACCTGACCATTCATCGAATAGAAAAAAGATCTGGTATAGAGTTACAAACAGTCAAAAACAGAGTATGACATTTACATACTGTATCAAAAAGTGTAATAAAATTTCGTCGTACTTTATAATTACTTTCGACGATCGACGCGCGATGGTTAGAGCAGGGCGCCTTTCGCCCTGACGGTCGCCTACACCGGCAAAGTATTCTCTCCGAGAATGCTAACCGTCATTTGTCGGTCATCGGAGGGTCGTCAATATGACCCTCAAAACACAATGAAGAATTTTCGACGGACGGAGCCTGCCACCAGCTAGACGGATAGTGAGAATGAATAAGATGGTCACCGTCTGTCGGCAGGCTGGCGGCCGTCTCACTAGCGCGACGGAGACACAGATGCATACATTTCCGTCGCGCTAGTGGGACGGCCGTCAGCCTGCCGCCGGCTAGACGGATAGTGTGAATCTACCATTACTGGTCGCGGAGCCATTCCAACCTAATTCTGACATTTATACATTAATATCTCATCACGCCTGCAATATTTTGTAAATTCAATGACATTTTTCTTATGTAAACCGCATATCGGCTTTCGAATAAGACCAATTTCAATAAAATCGGTCCACACATGACAGAGATATCATAATATCGTCTCATGGATCAGTCGGATTATTAAGATTTTTCTGTCTCCTGATTCTCCTTCTCCAAGAAATTTTTCGTCAACATAATACGTATACGCGTTACACGCACACCTTCAGCCAAAAAGAAACTAACACACGTTTCGTTCGTCGACTCTCGGTACGCGTTACACGCACACCTTCAGCCAAAAAGAAACTAACACATGTTTCGTTCGTCAAACGCTATCTTCACTATGCAATCTACTCAAAATTTTGACAGCTTACAGTCAGGTTATAACCTGGCGAGTGTTAAATAAGGTAAGTTTTCAAAATTTGAGATGACACGTGTTTTTACAAATATGTATCGTTGTACAATTGAATTCCAACCAAAATGCAGTCTCAAACACAAGGTAAGTTGCCGAAATTTGAATTGCGACATGTTTGTATATCATCAAACTGTTTTTTATTTGTAACTAAACTCAGGATTTTATTTATGTATATATATGTAGATAATCGAAGCGTAAAATGATGCTGTGATTGAATTTATCCTTAATTCTGTCCCGTGATAATTTGTAAATATAATATTAAAAATTATCTAATGTCATTCCCTATTCACAAAAGTCAAGGACTAAGCTTGCAGAATGCTGTCATAGAAGCAGGTAATTCAATATTTACTTGCGGTAACTGTCCGAGATGTTAAAAAAAAATCATTTGAATTTCAAGATATAAAATACAATTTCACAGGATGGAAAAATCTGAAAGATCCTTGTAATAATTGTGATAATTCAAATTCAAACACAATGAAGAAAATCGATATAACTGCTTCCAAACAAATTCTTATTGCAAAATTACATTTGTTCGATCACGATAGTAGTGGAATAACGAAAGTGGAAAATTTTTACATCAAAACAATACCTACTACTAAAATACAATTGGTAGATTACTGTTATAAACTTAAGGCAGCGATTTTCCACCACGGTAAAAGTATTGCCGATGGTCATTACACGAGTATGGTAAGGGGGAAGGGCACAACCTGGGTATCCATTGATTATTTACGAGTAGAAAAACAAGCTTGGCCACGAAATGCTAAAAATGCATACATATTTTTCTTCGAAAGATGTTAATTGTGGTTGTTATTACACTTCAATGTTAAATACGTTCAGCGCCATAAGCTGCATCGCACACTATGTACTGTACACAAAGTACTATTCATATAATACATATAGATCGACAATACGGTGCACATGGTTTCTTTTCGTAGTTATTAAACTTACGTAGAATTTATCCTTAATTCTGTACCGTGATAATTTGTAATTTATAATTAAAAATTATCTGAAGTCATTCCCTATACAAATTATCTTTGTAAAAAGAAGTGAGATCCCTATAAAAAACTTCAAAAAAGTAAAAAAGTTACGCCAAGTACATGAAATCAAATAAATCATAAAAAAAAATAGAAGATAATATATAATAATAATTACAATATAAAAAAAAGATGTGAAATAAAAATGAGCTGCAAGTACAAAAAAAGTGTTTTGTAATAATCACGGACATTTTAATAATGTGAAGATAAAATTTAACATCTAGACATTTGCCTAGATGTCCGCGGCTTGGAAGTCAAATACTTGGCGTGGCCAGGCAAGGTATTCTCAAATCATTAATACCCATACCTCCCCCCTCGCAGGCTTTCAGATAATTTGCCAATTTAAAGCTCTGACAATATGAGTACATTTTCATTATATTGCGTTTTAAAATAATTCTAAGATCATTCATCCACACCGATACCTTTCCTCTCACAAGCTTTCAGATAATTTGTCAATTTAAAACTCTGACAAATATGAGTACACTCATCATTTTGCATTTTTAAATAATTCTTATTTATCGACACCTTGACCTTGCCTGGCCACGCCAAGTATTTGACTTCCAGGCCGCGGACATCTAGGCAAATGTCTAGATGTTAAATTTTATCTTCACATTATTAAAATGTCCGTGATTATTACAAAACACTTTTATGTACTTGCAGCTCATTTTGATTTCACATCTTTTTTTTATATTGTAATTATTATTATATATTATCTTCTATTTTTTTTTTATGATTTATTTGATTTCATGTACTTGGCGTAATTTTTTTACTTTTTTTGAAGTTTTTTATGGGGTAAACATGTACCAGCTAGAGTGACAGGGCGACCAATTATGAAACACGCTTTTCTTCTGTTCCATAATACGGCATGCGAACAAATATTATGTACGCAATTTGGAACACCTATTTTATAAATAAAATTCTATTCAAATTCGGAAACTGAGTAGAATTGTTAATTCTACAATCTATAAGCTATCCTATACTCTATTACACATGCTATATAAAGATTTAAATTAAAAAAAACAATTAAAAAATAAATCGTTGAATCCTATCGGTATTAGCTTGGCCGTTAGCCAAATTTCTCAGAGTTGGCGACGTGTTAAATATTACAATTTCTTTCTAATGTTTTACATGAGAGAATGATATTTACTCTTATTTATCTACAAAATTAAATATTCGTATGTATTGAACAAATTTTTGTAATTCCTCATAATCCCTAAAACTATATTAAAATTACAGTTTTGATGAAACTGTTTCATAAAAGGGACAATGTTTCATGATAGGTACTTTTACCTTAGTCGTGATTGAGGGTAAATGCTATATATTGGCTGCGGAGTTGTATACAAGTTCAATGAACACATCAATCAACTTAAATCATCTGAAAAAAATTATAAATAAAGATACAGTATTTTCAATTTTCGAGATATCACAGATAAAGAACAAAATGCTTGTTATAAATTTGGAGCCTGTTGGAGATTATATTTGTTTCCTGCCATGGGAAACACAGTAATAATTTCTGAAAAACGTAAGTTCGACGACTTGGGAGTTTTTTTGTCTGCTTTGCTTTGGGTTAGGTAATAATTGAACATAAATGAATGTTTAACACTCATAACAGGATTCACCAGACTCTGGCAAAAACATTGATTATAGTATATTAACATTCTTGTTGTTAACAATGTTATGCGATTAGAAAAGTCCACAAGGTCTGCTAGCCACCTGGCATTTCTGATCCGGATACCGTTGTGAAAAAATTAATCTTAGAATTTGATTTCATAAATTCATAGATATGTTTAGATATTTTTATAATATTACTGAACTTATCAGAGTTGGTTGTATAAGTTATGAGTACGCTTCCCCATGCATATTTCCCACTTTTTCATGTCCTTTTCATAACTTACGATAAATATAATGTAGTAGTGTGTCACTGGAAAATTTTTCATATTCTCTTTATGTGGTGTGTGGAACGAGTATTGTCAAAAATTATAAGAGTTTGAGATACATGGCATGATTTGGCTAAGGAATATTCTTCAATATTAGCATGGGCTTTCGCAACTTTCATAAATATTAAATAATCTGCGCGCGTCACTTCTGACATCGTCAGATTATGTTTTAGGAAAAATCACATGAGGAAGTTGGGGGATTTTTTAGTTCTGGAAGAAATGCAGAAGCGCGTTCACTAAATGCATCCGATAATGTAAGTGTTTATCATATATATTCATGAATATTACGAAAAATTGTGTATTCAATTTTTTATTGAACAAAATTTTGTGGATTTAGAATAACAAAGGGGATTCAGAAAACATTAAATGTAATGAAAAAAAATTATAAAAAGAAATATACAAACCAAAAATTCAGATTGTACGGAGAATGCAGAAAACCACCAATGATGTCCGAGTACCTCAGTCTGAAGTTACAACTAAAAGAATGGCAAAGTAAATGTATGGAAAAGGAAAAAAGATTACAAGCTAGCTAAGAAAGAACAAAATTCTTGACGAAAAAGGATCAGGAGCTGCAGGAAATGCTGACTGAAATGACTAAGTTAAACATGGATTTACAACGCCATGTAATAAACTTTTTTGAGCAAAGTGAAGGTTTGTATGGTATATGGTTTCTCAACTGATGAGTTAATTAAAAATGTTGTTTCATATTTTATAAAATAACTTTTACACTTTCAATTATTGGTTTATAGATATTGAAGCGGCGAAACGCGAAACCCAGCAAAATTTGTTACAAAACTTTCCCTCCGTGGGATTCCTAAGAAAATCAGACAACATGGTACGCATGATACATATATGTTATTTAGTTATTGAATTCCGCAGCATTGTATTTTCCGATATGCAATTCTGATAATTGTGAATCAATATTTCTAAAACACTTTTAATTTTGTATGTGTTTATAATAAGAAATTTTGTATACGTTTTAGATACACGTCGGACAAGGTCTCTGGTTATCAAAGTGTACCTATGATGCCGTCGTGTTCAACGCGAGAAAATCTAAACGAATTTTTGTGAAAAATATGGCATTGGCTTTGTTTGGCCCAGAAATTTTAAAAAGTAGCAGTGTGGAAGGAAGGATATCGAACAGAAGAAAAAATAATAACCCTAAAACGCCACTCGACCCAATAAAATTAAGAGCAATTACAGGTAATTTTCCATTTTCAAATAAAAAAATCGTTCGGTTTCCTCTTCAACTGCTTTCAATAATAATTGATATCATTATTGATATACTTATTTTATATATATTCCAATATTATCTCGAGATGCTGAAATGCAAAAAATCGAAATAGATGTATGGTTGCGTCGAGTTGGGAGTATTATCAGCTCGAAAATATCGGATTTGAATCGTCCACTACGCTGCAAAAAAGTGGCAATATTTCGGAAGAAATGGACGATGATGAGCAACAGGAGAACTGTGACCAGGAAAACTATCAACAGAAGGACTATCAACAGGACAGCTGTGAACAACAGGAGAACAATCAACAGGACAGCTATGAACAACAGGAGTGTGAACAGGAGAACAATCAACAGGACAGCTATGAACAACAGGAGTGCGAACAGGAGAACAATCAACGGGGCAGCTATAAACAACAGAAGTGTGAACAGGAGAACAATCAACAGGACAGCTATGAACAGGAGTGTGAACAGGAGAACAATCAACGAGAACAAAATGACGAAGAACACGACGACGACGCTTTTTTTTATGAATTTCTGGACTCAAATTCAGGAGATTAACATATTGTATAGATTTTTATATTTTTTAGATAAATGTTTTTCATTTTATATTTTGTGTTTATATTATGTAAATGTAATACCATGTTAAAATTATTAAAATTTTATCAATAGCACTCCAAATTCTATTATTTCATACTGATACCAAAATTGTATCTAATTACTTATAGATTCAATGAAAATTTGTACCTGCATTTCCAAATAAAATTCTGAACAAAATAAATGGTATATTACGTATCGTTACAGCATCGTAAATGTTACGCCAACACAAAGGATTAGGACTTTGAAATTGTTATATGTCGCACTTGTAAGGCCGCAGGTTGAATATGCGTCGGTTGTCTGGAGCCCTAAGCATAAGCTGTATGCCAGTGCTATTGAAAGGGTCCAACACAAGTTCCTTAGGCTAACCATGAGGGCATCAGGTTGCCCAATGCGGTTCAATGACCATGATTATAGTTCAGCCTTGCGAAAGACGAAGCTCAATACTCTTAGTGACCGCCGTGTCTGTTCAGATCTTTTATTCTTATTTAAAGTTTTCCATGGTCAGATAAACTGCCAAGAGCTTGTTTCATTGATTAGTTTTCATGCTCCACAACGGTCACTGCGTCCTAGGCCTCTCTTCGTACCGCGCGTACCGGATTACCACCATTACACCGCCGATCCCATTAACCGAGCTATGGAGGAGTTAAACCAGTGCCCTGCGGACTTAGATTTATTCATAGCCTCCCTCGCGTCGTTCCGGGATCAGCTGTTCAGGCGACTGCCACCTGCCT
Source organism: Andrena camellia (assembly GCA_029448645.1). Lineage (NCBI taxonomy): Eukaryota > Metazoa > Arthropoda > Insecta > Hymenoptera > Andrenidae > Andrena > Andrena camellia. Next base: position 41,319,517 of record CM055678.1, on the reverse strand, counting down.
AACATTGTGTATAGCTGTTTATGATGATGCAGCCTTATGTAGACTGCTATATGTTTGTTTTTGTTTTGTTTGTTTACTTTCTATTTTTCTGTTTACTGTTATATAGTATTTTATTTTTATCATGTTATTTCACTAAATCTTTGTACTTATCTGTGATAATTTGTATTCTAAAGGGTTCTCCCGTTGATTCAATAATAATAATAAAAAAAAAACAAATAAAACCAAGTAGTAAAATAGCTTGGAAAAGTTGATGATTACCATCCGATTTTTGATCTGTACTTCCAGATAGAAACACATACAAATTTGAGTTAATATCATTTGAAAATCCGTGCCTTTCCATACGCATTTATGATGTGCAAAACTGGGTAAAAACAGGTAGAAAAATAATTTGAAAGGACCAATAGATTCCGTAATGGTTTGGATCTGGATTTCCAAATTCAACCAGCTTATAAAATGAACGTGTAGATCCGACTAGAACAGACGACAAATTGTGCTAGGAAATACAGATAGATACCGTCGAGGTTTTACATGCATATCCGGATTGAAACTGATAGAAAATATTTTTCGTCCGGTTCAACCCGTATTTTACGGGAAGAAAACCGACCTAAACCGCATTGAAAAATTTTCAATTGAAATTAAATACAAGTTTAAAAAGTTAAATAACATCATACCACTGGATATAAAATAGACTGAATACTGATTACAAAATATGCAAAGGAATAGATTATTACCTTTGAAATATTTATACTCTTTTCTGTTTCAGCAATTTCAACTTTTTCACTAAGATTGTAATTGGATTCCATATCAGTCTCATCTTTACTTTGGATTCTTTGATTATCTAAAACTGGCATTAAATCAGCTTGTGTAACTTCGTTATTGTTTGAAAAAAGTTCTGTAGTCTGACTATTATCGATGTTTGACATTAAATCCTCTTCCATATCAAACTTACACAAGTTTCTAAAATACAATATGATATAAAATATATAATATAATAAAATTAAATGTATCTGCCCATAATCAAAAAGGAGTTTGTACAAAATAGTACATATGTAAAACCTGTGCATTTTCAAACGGTTGCTGGCAGTATCTGATAAATATTTATCACATTGAAGGCAGTACGCTACAATTTTTCCCTTATTATTTGAATCTTTAATATGTTTTCGTATGAAACCTTTACTCCAATAATTGTGTTTAGGCCTTGGCATTTTTCTTTTTAATAAATAAAGCTTCCAAAGTATGTGGGGTACAATGGGGTACTCCCCTACTATTTGGGCTCTATATTGCCGAAGCAGGTCCACAAAGGAAGCACTTGGGGTAGGTAACAATGATAACAATATAAGTCTCTTTATATAATAAAGGAAAGTTTCGAATCTTAAACTCTACCAATCCCTTAAGCTTAAATCTCGCGCGACGTTAGCTACTGACGCTCGCGTGATGTCGCTGTTCTCCCCGCTGATTGGTTCGTGGGTCTGCTACGAAAATTACAGTAATTTACGTGTATAATACATGGTGTATAATACGTCCGTATTATACGTGTATTATACGTTGCGTATTTTACGTACCCATCACTGATGCCACCAATACGATGCCACCAATTTCATGCGCAGTCTATGCGCTGTTACGATGCTCGCTGGTGTGTTGCTTGATAATGTAAAGATAGTTACGGGAATGTATATAATCGATATGTGAATTACGAGCGAAATTTAAAAGCAGACGTTTGCGTTCGATGAAGGGGAGTATTGTTAAGGATACGCGATGCGGGTAGCATGCGTGGGAAAGACCTTAGGCAGAGTCTCAATTAGTAGACCCCGAAACGAATCGCGAGTTTCTTCTAAAGTCACGTAATCTTTGGAGAAGGCCTTGTCTTTTGTTAGTCTTTAGGAGTGTCGATTGACTCCTGAAGTGTTGGCGACGCTAAGGAAGTCATAAATTTCCTTCAAGCGTTGTTTTCTCGATCCTCGGAGTAGAGCCTACTTTCCCTTCACACGTGGGCACCCCGCTGTGTAACGGAAAAGCGCGCTTCCACCGAGTTTTCCACCACCACCCGAAGACGGAGGAAAAGATGGACGCCGATCCGCGGGGGCGTACGGACATCCGAAGGACGGCCTACCGCTTGGATCTGTTGCATCCTGCATCCTGATTGGACTACGAGGATCTATGGGAGGACTAGGAGGATTTAGCCAACGACTTCGACGAGGACCTCGGAGGAGATTTTGAAACGCTACAGTCAGTCTGTCGATAACCAGCTTGCCGAACAGTTTAATAAATTCCAGTATTTAACTTACAAATAGTTTCCTTGTGTCTAATTTTATTTTGAACTTCCCACACTCCGACGAGAAGAGCGGTTCAGTGCTCCACGGGCGCCAACCCGCGTTCTTATTGTAAAATCACCGCTAAAAGACGCAACAGCGCATAACAGGGTTGTTCGATTCAACTTAAAGAATCGATTCTCGAATCGATTCAGAATCGGATTTCAAGAATCGATCTTGCTAAAAAATCGAAATCAAAGAATCGATTCTGGAAGAATCGATATGAAAAGAGATTTTGGAAGAATCGTCATAAATCAATCGATCCTTCTAAATAATCGATATAAAAAAATCCACACCAAACAGAAATATTTATGCAATAATTAATTATAATTCAATATGTACTAACTTCTGTATTATTTGGTTGTATTCAGTAAAACATTAATGCTTGATCACTTACAACTCGTTCAATGTGCAGTGCACTATGTCACGCCACAAGAAAGAATGGTAAAGTAAGATCCAGGACATAACAATCGTATATAAATTTGACGAGAATCGTATATAAATGGCAGAAAACGTATAAGACCATGAAAACCCACGCATCAAGCAGTTTGATTGGTCTTTTCACTAGTGACAAATAATTCTTCCAGAGGGCAAAAAATCGATTTTCGATTCCTACTGTTGCGTCTTTTAGCGGTGATTTTACAATAAGAACGCGGGTTGGCGCCCGTGGAGCCCTGAACCGCTCTGCTCGTCGGAGTGTGGGAAGTTCAAAATAAAATTAGACACAAGGTAACTATTTGTAAGTTAAATACTGCAATTTATTAAACTGTTCGGCAAGCTGGCTATCGACAGACTGACTGTAGCGTTTCAAAATCTCCTCCGAGGTCCTCGTCGAAGTCGTTGGTTAAATCCTTCTAGTCCTCCCATAGATCCTCGTAGTCCAATCAGGATGCAGGATGCAACAGATCCAAGCGGTAGGTCGTCCTTCGGATGTCCGTACGCCCCCGCGGATCGGCGTCCATCTTTTCCTTCGTCTTCGGGTGGTGGTGGAAAACTCGGTGGAAGCGCGCTTTTCCGTTACACAGCGGGGTGCCCATGTGGGAAGAGAAAGTAGGCTCTACTCCGAGGATCGAGAAAACAACGCTTGAAGGAAATTTATGACTTCCTTTGCGTCGCCAACACTTCAGGAGTCAATCAACACTCCTAAAGACTAAAAAAAGACAAGGCCTTCTCAAAAGATTACGTGACTTTAGAAGAAACTCGCGATTCGTTTCGGGGTCTACTAATTGAGACTCTGCCTAAGATCTTTCCCACGCATGCTACCCGCATCGCGTATCCTTAACAATACTCCCCTTCATCGAACGCAATCGTCAGTAGGTATTATAAGAGAGTTCTGGACCAACGTCGATGACAACGAAGTCGTAGCGTCGTTTCCAGCATTTGGCGCACAGGTCGGTGAACGTCTCGAACGTAATGTCCGTGTTCACGTGATCGTTGTACACGCGACGCAAGTTCGTCCCGTCCTGTTTGAACAGCACGAGAAAATTCGCGTTGTCTCTGATCAAGTGTTTCGGTATTCTCGCGTACGATTGGCACAGGTAGAAGCAGTCCACGTTCGCGTGCCTGCCCATGGAGAAGTATTCGCGGATCGCCGTCTGTTCGTCGCACGCCACGTCGTCGAACACGAAGATCGAATCGGGCAGAGCGTCCCTCGGCGGGACGATCTCAGCGGTGTTCGAGTAGGGAAAGTATCCGAGTCCACCGACGCGCGACAGCACTCGCTCCAGATACCGATACTTTGGCTGGCGCAACGATTTCGAGTACACGTACACGTTCTCGAAACGCAAACCGTTCGGACTCTCCAGCAGGCTGAGAAGCACGTTCGTTTTCCCGCACCCGGACGGACCGCAGATCACGGCTCGCACGCTGTTCGGCAACAACGAACCGTGCCTGCGCGAACGACTCTCGTCGTCCCACGTCGAATCCTCCAACGTCCTGTTCGCGGTCACGCGAATAGCGTTCGGTTGTTTTGCGAATCGCATGCTCTCTCTCTGACTCTCTCCTCGCAAGCACGTAACGCCACTGCTATTTATACCCGCGAAACCTGTCGAGCGAATCAGAATCGTCGCGCTCCTCGAATCGATCGCTATCGAAGAACCGTCGACTTACGACTGGCCTCGCGTCTCCGTGCATCTTCATTTTCACGCGTATGGTTGCGGTAACGCGTAGACCAACGAAGAATAAGAAGACGACGGGATCGGGACTCGTGAACGCGATCATAAATCGTTTACCGTTCGAACTACACATTCCGGGATATCAGTTCTGCGGACCGGGGACGCGTTTGTCGAAGCGATTGGCTCGCGGCGACGAAGGCGCGAATCCGCTGGACGCGGCTTGTCGAGAGCACGATATCGCGTACTCTCGTCGAAAGGATTTGGAGGGACGACACGAGGCGGATCGATCGCTAGCCGAACGAGCCCGAGAACGCGTGTTCGCGAACGACGCGACTTTCGGTGAAAAAGCCGCTGCGACCGGAGTGTGGGCCGCGATGAAAGCAAAGACTAAACTCGGTATGGGTATGGGACGAGGAGTAGGAAGAAGAAGAGGAAGGACTACGGGACGGAAACGCAAATCCAGAGGACAACGCCGTATCCTACCGGTAGCGAAACGCGGAGGCTTTCTTCCGCTTCTACCGCTCGTGCTGCCCGCTTTGTCGGCTATCGGAGCATTGGCCGGCGGAGCTGCCGGTATCGCCAAAGCGGCCAACGACGCGAAGGCCTCGCGCAAACAGCTGGAAGAAACGATGCGTCATAATCGCGAGATGGAAGGGCGAGGACTGTATCTGTCACCGTACAATCGCGGCGCCGGCGTGAACCTGCGACGACGACCGAGGAAAAAAAAAAAACTCCGCTCGATCGGGCTTGCGGCGGCGGCGATAACGCGACAGCAGCTACAACTACTACCTATGACTAACCTGCAATTAGAGCGCGAGTGCGTCGACGTACCGTTCTTTCGGGGGGTAATTATGCGCGACACGCTCCCCGCGCGCGTACGATCGAACGAATGCGGTATCGCGAATCTGGACGAGAATCGCGGCGAAGGTACGCACTGGGTAGAGTACGCGAAACGCGGACCGCGCGTACAGTATTTCGATAGTTTTGGGATTTTGCGACCACCCGCGGAACTGATCGACTATTTCGGACGGGGAACGACACCTACGATCAAGTACAATCACGATCGCTTTCAACGTTTCGACCAGATGAATTGCGGTCACTTGTGCGTACAATTTCTATGACAAAAAGCTCGGGAATTTTGGCCTCGGCTCTTCCCGAGATAAATTGACGCGATACCGTACGTCCTCGTCACTTTCACTCTCTCGGTCTCACTAGCGTAACCTACAGCGGTACGATGTCGCTCAAGCTCACGTTAACGGGTCGGAGCAGCGTGCTCACGGTCAATTACTTTCCGCCGATCGATTTGAGCGACGGACAGTACGAATTAGGACTCGCCGACTTGGAGACGTTTCACACGATACCGAACATCGACTCGAGCAACGACACGTTCTACTTCGTCACGAACAACAACAACAAGAACGCCTCGATCCCCAGCATCGATGCCGCTAGCGACCGCGTTACGATCCCCCATGGCTCCTACGAATTAGACGCTATCGCCAAGCACTTGAGGCGTCAACTGCTCGATCGATATCCTCGAAAACGCGACGACAACGAGACCGACGACGACGACAACAAGTATCCGCTAGTGCTACGAGCTAACAACAACACCATGAAAAGCGAACTGTACTGCTCGTTCTTCGTGGACTTTACGCAACCGAACAACGTGGGATCGTTGCTGGGATTTTCGCCAAATTGTGTCTTATTGCCGAGAATCTGGTACGAGTCCGACGAACCCGAGAACATTATAAACGTTAACGTGATCAGAGTAACGTGTAACGTCACTGCCGGTGCGTACAGCAACGCCAAATCCGTACACACGATTCACGAATTTTCACCTCGCGTACCACCGGGATATAAGATATCGGAAACCCCTCGATACGTCATTTACCTACCGTTCGTTGCGCGAGCGATACACGATCTAACGGTACGCATCGTCGATCAATACGATCGCCCTATAGATTTTCGCGGAGAGGAAATAACGATTCGCCTGCACGTGCAACGACGTTCGCGCGATAAGATAACGTGAGCGCGCGAGTGTTTAATATGTTGGTATTCGATCACACGTACGACTCATCAACATCATCATCATCGCTCACCGCTCCTACTCCGGTCTCTGCCGCGCATTATCGTCGAAACGCAACACCTTCACCGCCACCGACAACGCTGATAAAGACAGGGAGCGGAACAAGAGGTAGAAAAAGAAGAAGAAGCTTCAAATCGTTGACGCATCGAAACGCGCTTTTCCTACGATCCCTGGGATTCGTCGTAACGTACTAACGTATCGCTTATACGTACATACACACGTCTAACAGGATGTATACCATACTGAACGTGACGAGTACACCGACGTTCGACGATCGTATCACGAAGATCGAGGTGCACGGCTACAATCCGTACGCCAACACGACGTACGACAATAACGACGAGATACGAATACCTATTCAGCAACAAGATCTGTACACGCTCCCGTGCGAAAGTTATCTCTACGTGGAAGGACGTCTCTCTTTGATGACCGCCTCGACGACTACCGAGGAAGTGAAAGCTGCCGCGAGAGTTTTTCTGGACAACAATTGCGTCGCGTTCATGTTCGACGAGATTCGATACGAATTGAACGGCGTGGAGATCGATCGTTGTAGAAATCCGGGAATCACGACATCGCTGAAACATTACGCGTCATTGTCCGTCGAGAAGAGCAGAGCGTTGATGAACGCCGGTTGGGACCACACCATCGCACACGACCGCGACATTTTTAATAGCCCGGCGTTCAATTTCTGCGTGCCCATGAACGCGCTACTAGGATTCTGCGAAGATTACAAGCGTATCGTGATGAACGCGCGACACGAGTTGATCCTGATTCGCGCGCGAGTCGATACGAACGCGATGTACGCGACCTCTCTATCCTCCGCGATAATACCGAAACTGGAGATACGCAAGATACAATGGCGTATGCCGCACGTCGTGATAGAAGACACTCAAAAACTGGCGATGCTACGTATCCTGCAAAGCGATCGACCTATCGCTATGAGTTTTCAATCGTGGCAACTGCAACAGTATCCGTTGCTGCAAACGACGACCAAACACACGTGGACCGTGAAAGCCTCGTCGCAGTTCGAGATACCGCGATACGTGATGTTCGCTACGCAAATCGAGCGAAGTTATAATCTCAAGAAAAGCGCGAGCATATTCGACGCGTGCAAACACACGAACGTACGATTGTTTCTGAATTCCGAGACGTATCCGTACGACGACCTGAACCTGGATTTCGATAAATCTAAATACGCGCTCCTGTACGATATGTACGCGAAATTTACCCGTTCGTACTACGGTCACGGCGAACCGTTGCTGAACACGGACGAATTTTTGCGATACGCCCCTATCGCGATCATAGATTGCTCTCGACAGAACGAGTCGGTGAAGAGCGCGACGGTGGACGTGCGAATCGACTTCGAGTGCAAAGAGAACGTACCCGCTAATACAACCGTCTACTGTCTCATCATATACGAGTGCATGGTCCAATACAATCCTTTGACGAACGTAGTGCGAAAAATCACGTGATTCCAACGACTACGACTACGACTACGACTACTATACCTATGAGGATAATCGCGAAATAGTCAGTAGCTCGTCTGCAACCGTCGGTGACACTTGTTTTACTACATACTACTACATATTACTACCTAACAATGTTATCCGTCGTGGCCGACCTGCAAGGCTTCAAGACCGAACGTAACACGTTCGTCGCTAAGGAAATTGCGATTCTCGCGAACAATCGCGACACGGAAACGACCATTTGTCATTGGATTTTCGAACCACCGTACTCCTACGCTCGCCTGTCATCGTTCGAGAAGCGTCAAGCCACCTGGCTCACGACGAATCATCACGGACTTCGCTGGTCCGACGGCTGGGTACCGTACCACAGGCTATCAGAAATGCTCGCTCGCGAGCTCGCAACCGTCGACGTGGTGTTCGTGAAGGGGGCGGAGAAGAAGACCTGGTTATCGCAACTGCTCCTACGAACAGATGCAAGCATCGTAGACATCGTTGACATGTACGAGAAGAAGAAGAACAACAACAACAACGATGACACCTGCGACTCCGACTCCGACTCCGACGACTACGAGGATACCGACGAGGACAACGACGGCTCCGACGTTGATAACGATTATCGTGGAATCGTACCTCCTGCCACGGTCGTTCCTAACCTAAAAGCAATGCCCGCAAAGAACACCATCCGATGCGCTTTCCACAACGGCGGCGGTTGTATGTGCGCGCTGGAAAACGTTCAAAAAATTTGGAATTATATGCACTGTGGACTCTAACGCTACACTTTCTTTTATCGTCTATATTATATAGTATATATTCCTAATATTTTAAATATTTTACGGACATTTATTGCATAAATAAACGCAATATTTATTTATGAAAATATGTTAAGGCTTTTATTTTAACACTCCTCCTCCTCCTCCTCCTTCTCCTCCTCATCCTACTCTTCCTCCTCCTACTCTTCCTCCTCCTTCTCCTCCTCCTCCTACTCTTCCTCCTCCTCTTCCTCTTGTAACGACGATGGCTACCACCCCCATCACCAACAAACTACACTTTGCATATGTGTGAGTGCAAACCTCTATAAAAGAGGTACCGATCGGTCTTGCGGACCACATCACATCGCGTACGTTCGTAGTAACCGTTCAGTGCAGTTAGCTGTAGTGCGTATTCAAAATGTTTAACCAACATTTCAACAACGCTTCCTACATGGGCGAAAACCACCTCAACCGTTGCAACGCTACGTTGTTTCCTGCTAAACAGCGTCGTCTGAATCTAAGGTACATTATATACGTCCGTATACTTTTCGATTTTACACGAAAACGTTCGATGCGTTAACTCTGCGTGTGTGTTTCTTACAGCGATACATCTGCGCCATCGCCCAAGAAGGCCGTCATACGAATCATGGGACGCGATTACCCATTAACATTGACTACGTACAAACGCATCGCAATTGGAATCCGTATCGACCAGGATTCGTGTCGCGTTGAAATTGCGATAGTCGACAACAAATCCAACGAACTGTGTTTCCCCATGTCTACGTGGAAACTTCTGCTGCATCAAGAACCGGAGATACTTCCACGTCTCCGTAACGACGCAACTCCATCGCATCAAGACTCTATCGTCGTCGAGCATTTACGCATCGACTTTACGCGAATCAACAGTCAACGAATTGTCAAAATATCGGATGATAGTTCATCCATATACATGACCGAAGCTACGATACGGCAAATGTTCAAATACGATCGCTGCATCGCTCACACGTTCTCGTGGTTGTCGCAAATTCTAGACTCCGTAAGCCTCAAATACGCTTCCTTCGTAGCCATTATACGCGCCGCTACGACACCGATCGCTGACTATGAAAAACTCATTTCCGAAAGCGAATACTTCGAACCACATTCTTTGTTAGATTGCGAATTATTAGCGTTATGCTTGGACTCCATTATACGTGATGCTCGTAACGTATCCCAATAATGTATACATGTCTATATATGCTTTACCAATAAATACAACACTTTATCGCACAAATATCTGTATTGTTTGATACCTTAAACGATCCTTTCCTATCCTCGCAGGATATCGTTTATCCCCCAAAAAAAACTGGTGTTCTTTCAAACTTCGTTTCTTATGCTACGTATGTTACGAGATCTGGACAACATCTATACCTCTTATTACACATTTCGAATAATATCGCATCTCTCCCACCGAATATGCTCTTGATAATCATCTCTAGCCTAATGGACCCCCGAAAACAGTATTCGATTACATCGCTTTATTCTTGTGCACATCATATTCTGCTGTTACGTGAGATCTTTTAAGTCATATGCTCATTATTCCTTCTCGAAAGTTTACCGTCCAAAATTATCGCGCACCGATGCCGCGCATTATTCTCGGAAGTTAACCTTCGCCTATTATATGTTTTTTGGCGCGGCTATTACGCAACAGCCGTGCAGGTTTCGACTAGCATCATCTCCTACGCGATGTACCGCCGTATGTTTCCGACCCCTTGCAACGAGAGAGAGGAGGATAGATTAATATCGTACCTCTCTCTCTCTCTCGTACACTCGATTCCAAAGTAACGAATATCGGGGCACGATCTGGCCTTGGGGAGATAAAAGGGTTGCGGGTCGGATCGCGCGCAAAGATGCTGCGCATTATTCTCGGAAGTTTGCCTCCATCGTCGTATGTTTTAACGCAGGTTTCGACTCGCATCATCTCCTACGCGACGTACCTCCGTATGTTTCGATTATTCCCCTAGAGAGAGAAAGATAGATTAATATCGTACCTCTTTCTCTCTCTCGTACACTCGATTCCAAAGTAGCGAATATCGGGGCGCGAGCTGGCCTCGGGGAGATAAGAGGGTTGCGGATCGCTTTGAAGTATTCTCGGAAGTTGACCTTCGAGCATTATATGTTTTTGGCGCTGTTATTGCGCAACAGCCGTGCAGATTTCGACTCGCATCATCTCCTACGCGACGTACCGTCGTATGTTTCGATTATGCCCCTAGAGAGAAAAAGATAGATTCATATCGTACCTCTCTCTCACACTCCTTATTCGCGAGCGCGATATGACCTTGGAGCGATACCGAAATGCAGGTTTCGACTTGCATCTTCTACGCGACATACCTCATTATTCTCGGAAGTTGACCTTCGCCTATTATATGTTTTTGACGCTGTTATTGCGCAATAGCCGTGCAGGTGTCGACTCGCATCTTCTACGCGTAATACCTCCGCATGTTTTGACCACGGGCCGAGAGGATGAGTCATCGGCGGTACCTCCCCCTCCCCTCCCCTCCCCCTTGTGTGTGTGTGTGTGTGTGTGTGTGTGTGTGTGTGTGTGTGTGCGTGTGTGTGCGCGCGCGCGTTCCCTCGCCATCGCGGTTCCCCTCGCCCCGCTTCACCCCTCGCCCTGCGTTGGTCCAGAACTCTCTTATAATACCTACTATCGTCTGCTTTTAAATTTCGCTCGTAATTCACATATCGATTATATACATTCCCGTAACTACATTCACGTTATCAAGCAACACACCAGCGAGCATCGCAACACACTACATTAAAGAATCGATGCTGGGAAAAATCGAATACCAAAGAATCGATTCAAAAGATCGATCTTTTAACCAAAAGAATCGATTTTCTAAAGAATCGTATCGGAATCGAACACCCTGTTACGTATTTTAGCGGTGATTTTACAATAAGAACGCGGGTTGGCGCCCGTGGAGCGCTGAACCGCTCTGCTCGTCGGAGTGTGGGAAGTTCAAAATAAATTTAGACACAAAGAAAACTATTTGTAAGTTAAATACTGGCATTTATTGAACTGTTTGGCAAGCTGGTTATCGACAGACTGACTGTAGCGTTTCGAAGTCTCCTCCGAGGTCCTCGTCAAAGTCGTTTGCTAAATCCTCCTAGTCCTCCCATAGATCCTTCTAGTCCAATCAGGATGAAGGATGTAGCAGATCCAAGCGGTAGGCCGTCCTTCGGATGTCCGTACGCCCCCGCGGATCGGCGTCCATCTTTTCCTTCGTCTTCGGGTGGTGGTGGAAAACTCGGTGGAAGCGCGCTTTTCCGTTACACAGCGGGGTGCCCATGTGGGAAGAGAAAGTAGGCTCTACTCCGAGGATCGAGAAAACAACGCTTGAAGGAAATTTATGACTTCCTTAACGACGCCAATACTTCTGGAGTCAATCAACACTCCTAAAGACTAACAAAGGACAAGGCCTTCTCAAAAGATTACGTGACTTAGGAAAAAAAACACAATTCGTTTCGGGGCCTGTTAATTGGTGCCTCTTCCTGTTTTCGAGCTCTGCCCAAGATCTTTCCCACGTATGCCACCCGCATCGCGCATCCCTAACAATATTTCTTCAATCGCACGCAAACATCTGCTTTCAAATTTCGCTCCTGATTTACTTATCGATTACGTACAATTTCCAGCCACGTTCAAGCGATAGCGTAACAACCCCTAGCGCATAATGCGTGTGTTACGTATTTTAGCGGGGAAATTTGGATGAGAACGCCGGTTGGTGCCCGTGGAGCGCTGATCCGCTCTGCTCGTCGGAGTGCGCGGGTGTTATAAAATAAAACAAGTACACAGAACTATTTGCAAGCTAAACCTTGAAATGTATTTCAAGTACTCAGTATACTGGTTAGCGACCGAATGAACAGAAGAAGATAGACAAAGCTCCGAGCTCGTCGACGAAATCAACGACAAGTTCCTCCTGATCCTCCCATAGATCCTTGTCCAATCAGAACGATGACATCCCTCAAGCTTCGACAGGGGGTTGTCCTTTAGCCATCTCTCCGTTCCTGCCCCTACCTTGGCGCTTCCCTCCACTCTCCGCTGGTGATCAAAGCTCGCTTTCCGCGTACATACATTGCATACAGATCTAAGAGGTAGGTAAGCGCAACCCTCAGGGTCAGAAGACCGCGCCCGGTCAAAGTTTATGACTTTACGACTTTTGGTCTTTTCCGACCGGAGTTTTTACCCTTACAGCAAATCGGCAATTATTGAAAGGGAGGACAGAATTTTAAATGGTTTTACAAGCCGAGCCGCTGTCCGCTCAACGAAATTTGGCACGCAAATGTGAAAGGAAAAGTTAAAGTTAATTGCTATTCTCACCTGGCCTAACTGTAATTTTAAAAGCTATTGAATGCCTTCAAAGTTCAGGCATCGGCTACCAGCATTCTAAAAACACGTTCAAAAATAGCAAGGGAAAAACCCTCGAGAAGCACAACGCACTCTACGTGTTTATGAGCCTGGCAATAATTCTTCCTTGTCCCCCGTTTCAAATCTCGCTCCTATATACTCTACATATCGATTGCGTATAGTTTCCCAGCCACGTTCAAGCGATAGCGTAACACGTGATTTGAAACACAGCCATTGTCTATTATAAATTGCAAGCACATAAAACGAATTCGTGTATGATTAAAAGTTGAATAACTTTTTATACACATATACATACATAAAGAATTATAGTATTTCACTTGAAGATTAGCAATTAGGTATTTGCATATAAACCTAAACAACTTAATTGGATTTCCAATACGGAATTCATTATTAACCTATACGACTAAAGTTTTAATACTTTTTTCTAATATAAACATGTCGACTGAAATAAAAGTGGCTTTAAAAGAAGCTCGTAAGTCGTTTAAACAAAATGAATATTCAGACGTGATTAAAAAATGTAAAGAAATATTGAAAAAGGATAAAGATAATTATGGTGCACTTGTTTTATTAGCTGCTTCAATGAAACAAATTGAAGAATATAACTCACAAGTACCTTTAATACTCGAAAAAGCTATAAAAATTCAACCAGATAATCCATTAGCTTGGCAAGGTTTGGCAGCTTATTATGAAAAACATTGTAATAGTAATGATTGTTGCCGCAAATTGATGTCAGCTTATTCCAAACTATTGCAGATGGATAGGTATAAAGATACTGTATGCATTATAAATTACTTTTTTATGTAAATTTAAAGATTAATAATTCAACAACTTACTTTCAGTGATTATTCTGATTTTTCATATATTTTGGATAAAGTATCAGAACTGTCTTTAAAATTTGAAGATAATACATTGTTGGTTACAATTATTGAAAGTCTAAGTGAATTAAGAGAAAAAATATTACACAATGAGAAAGTTAAATTAATCAATAAATTACTTGAGCAGATATTAATAGATAATTTTAATAATTTAACTGAACATCTCAATTTATTAAAAGGTGTTCTTACATCATTGATTAATGATGCTGATATAAGTAGCAGGCAAGAGTACTATAGAAAGTATTTAAAACTATTATATGATGAAAGTGAATTAATGACTTTAATAGAGGAAGCTATAAACATGCACCAGCAGTTTCCACAGGATACTTTACCATTGGGTAAGTATGAAGAATAATATTTTAATAATACTATGTATAATACATGATTTATAGTATGTTTCATAATAGAAGATACAACTAGAAGAGTAATGGTTAAATAAACAATTAAGCTGCAGGGACATGGGTGACATACTCCGTATGTCATTACATCGAAAACGTTTGTTATTTTGCATTTTGATAGACGTTTGTTTACACAGTGGGCATTTATCCTGTGTTTGGATATTTGTCAATATTGTCTACCATTAGAAATAGAAAATTATTCTATGAATAGGTAAACAAAAAGCCTACTGTTGCCTTTTTAAATTATGAAAAGTGGACTGGTGTATTGAGTATGCCACCCATGTCCTAGCGTAACTACTCATGGCCTGTGTGGTTAAGAGATCATTAAACCATTTGTATCAAGAATCGGAATATTTTGCACACAATGACTAATATACATATATCACTGATCACTGATTATAGAATAATCTGTAAAGAATAATCTCTATATTACTATATGTATGTGGAATAATCCTCAAGCATCTAAACTAAGTATGTTAATGTGCAAGCAAATGTGCATTTGTTGGTTGATCAACAGAAGATTAGCATTTCTTTTCCTCATTATTTACTTTATTTTTTGATTTGTTTTCAATGTGTAACTTAATTGTTAAAATAGTATCAAGTAGTGAAAACGTATTTTATTATACAGATGTCCGTTTAGATGTAGTAAGATCTAGAAAACTTATATGAGTTATGATGCTAATAAGTAGTAAAGAAGATAATAGTAATTGTGGCCTCATACAACAAGATTTTGTACAAGAGCAGAAAATTTGTACACTAAAAGGCATTGATGGCATGAGTATAAATATGGACGGTATGTTCAGATGAGGCATTTGTGAATTATTTAATAATGAACTAGTACAAAATATAGTAACGAAAATACAAGAATATAGTACACAAGATGAAATCTTTAAAAAAATTACACCTGATGGTTTAAAAGTATTTATGGCACTCTATATTTTAATGAGTTTGGTATGGAAGCCAATGTTACAAAGTTTTTGGACCGAATATGTAAGTGTTGAAACACCATACTTTAAACACATTATGACCCACTGTAGATTCCTGCGTAGTTTGAAAAATCAGCACTTTGCAGACAGCAACTACAATCATGATATGACTCACTTACAAGATTAGAAAGAGGGGTGAAGTTAGTGACATGATTATCAAAAGTTTTATAGAACTTTATAAACCTCACAGAAATACAACTTCAAAATATAATACATATTGGAATATTGTAATGAAGTGAATGACAAAAAGTAAACGGTTACATCTAGAATATTGTCTTTATGGACAATTGGTACAGTTTACCATGTTTTTAACACGAGTTATATAGTTTGCAAACAAATTCTTGTGGAACTATAAGGATTAATAGTGACAGAGTTTGCCGTGATTATGACCGATAAATAATATATTCTTTGCATTAGATAAAATATACTTTAATCTAAACACGTTAAAGAAACACGTTAGTGCAGTACATCGATTTGAACCGAACAGAATGGAAGCGGAAGTGAAGAACATATAAAAGAAACACACATACATCAATATTCATACCAACCTAATTCTAGTGACAAACAAAAAATAAATGTAGTACAAGATTACAATGGATGAATATAAATGATTAAGATAATGAAATATTAACGTATGGGGTTCAACACTACCCCTTAATTTATGTTACATCTATTTTTCTTACACTTATCCTATCGGTACAATAGATATGCTTATCCTTACTCAAACCTTTGGTAAGCACATCTACAATCATATTAGCAGTATTTTGATAAAGAACTTTGATATCATTTTTCTCTAATATATCCTTAATATAGTTTCCTCTCACATCAATATGTTTTGTGCGCCTATGAAAGACCGGATTATACAATAGCTTTTGCGCACCTTGATTATCATTAAATATATTAACACAACTATTACTATCATATAATTGTTTAAATAGTCTCTTGGCTAAAACAACCTCTTTCAGCACATCTGAAATTGTCAAATATTCAGCTTCAGTGATAGATAGTGCCACAGATTTCTGCTTCCTGCTTTCCCAGCTTATGGCACAGTTTCCTATTTTCACTACATATCCTGTATAGAATTTTCGATCTGGCAAACATCCACCCCAATCTGCATCCACGTAGCATTCCAATTGTTTCCCAGATTTTTCATATACGAGTCCTCGGTCAATCGTTCCTGCTAAATACCTTAGTACCGTTTTTGCGGCCAGCCAGTGGCTATCATCATAGCAGTTATTAAACTGGCTTAATACGCTGGTCGGGTGTGCAATATCCGGACGAGTACTAACTGCAAGATACATTAAGCATCCAACTAATTCCTGATATGGGATACGTTTTTGAACTACATGATTATCCATATTTGGTCTGTCCAATTTTTCACCAGCCACCATAAGAGTCGTTAGAGATTTTGCATTCGTCATCTTGAAACGCTCTAGTAATCGTTTCACATATTGCCTTTGATATATCGTAATTTTACCTTTATCTCTGTCCCGTTGGATTTCCATACCAAGACATTTTTTAATTGGACTGATGTTTAATATTGAAATGCCTCTGTAACTCTATAAATAACTTCTTCTTCTCCACCTTATGATTACTAAATATAAAATAGTCGTCAACATATAAAGCTACATTAACCATTGAACCTCTTGATATTTTCTTTACATATACACATGGTTCGCATGACAATTGCACATAACCAACTTTTGTTAATACCTTGTGTATAGTTTCATTCCAAGCTCTGCTTGCTTGTTTCACACCATAAATACGTTTCTTCAGTAGACAAACTTTATTTTCCGTTTCAAATCCCGTTGGCTGCTCCATATATATTACCTCTTTAAGATCCCCATTCAAAAAAGCAGTGGTTACATCCAAATGGTCCATATCCATATTCGCCTCATTTACCATAGCGAACAATGACCTGATCGTGGAGTGCCTCACAACTGGTGAATAGGTTTCCTGGTAAGCCACTCCATACCTCTGTGTGAATCCTCTAGCAACTAAACGTGCTAGGAACCTTTCCACATTACCCCAGAAGTATCAGTTTTTGTTTTGAATACCCACTTACATTTGATTATATTTACATTTTTCGGTCCATCAACCAGTTCTCAGACATTATTTTTTAGCATGGAATTATATTCTATTTGCATGGCTCTTTTCCATTCCACATTTTGAGGACTGTCAAACGCCTCCTGAACTGTTTGTGGATCATCGTTTAAAACACAGACATGAAAATTTGTTTCGTAATCCTTCATCCAGACCGGTGGTCTGCGAGCACGCCCAGTAACTTCTGCAATTCCTTCCTCAGTGCTTTCATAACTCGACGTCATCTAGTTCCTCATCATTACATTCAGATGAATTATCCTCGGATGTATCGAGTGCCTCCTCTGAATCAGTATCACATGCAGTTTCCTGTTTTATCATCTGTAATGGCTCTACAGTCTCAGTCATTATCTGGGTTTCAATAGTATTTAACTTTTCGGATTCAATAAATATTACACTTCTCGCTATTACGACCTTGCCTGGTCGTTCAGGGTCAGCTAACCTATAACTCTTGGTAGTTTTACTATATTCTACCATAATGTGTTCTTTGGACTTAAGATCTAATTTGGTTCTGGTTTCCATTGGTATATGTATAAATGCCCTAGATCCAAATACTCTTAAATATTTAATGTTTATCTTATTACCTGTTCACAGTTCTTCGGGTATTGCATATTTGATGGCTACTGTAGGGCTTCTGTTTTTCAGATAAATGGCTGTGTTAAGGGGGGAGACTCAAGTAAACCGCTAAGAATAAGGTGATTTTCGGAGATTTTGTTAGGATATAAATGGTTCATTAAACTTTCTGTAACTTTTCGTATATATTTGTTTACATTTCAAAATAGCAAGAAAAAAAATAACTTCAATATGTCCGTTTTTTGGGGAGTTATTGTGGTTGCTCTCCATGGCCTCGGCGTCGATGAGGGTAATCGGCGTGCAGTGTACTGCTTTTAAATTTTGTCCTGGGGTAATAAACTCAACAGAGTTTTCTGTTTAGTTACATTCCGAATCGGAAGAATTAAAGCCAACTAAAAAAAAATGCAAAATTAATAATAATACGGGGCTCTGAAAAAAACCAGCGATTTTTGCGTAAAATTTTCGTGTTAAATATGCAATAAACATAGTTTTAATAATTAATATCATAAATCAATGTGTAAATGTGTGCATTGCGACAGCACGATTGATCAAATATTTGTTAATTTATGCTGCACGCCAATTTGAAAAACGTGGATTCGAGAAAAACGCGTTTAAAGTTTTCGGTTCAGAAAAGCCGATGTTTTTGGTAACTTACCGCTCCCTGACGCTAATCTGCAATTCCAGGCCCGTATAGTTGACCTTCTGTTTCCTTGTAATATTCATTCTGCTCAATTTGTTGCAGTCTGTGAGCTGTACGAGCCTCCTTTGAGCTGCTCAAGCTGCGACGCCCCTGCCTGGTCAATCGCGCGTTGTCATAGGAATCGGCGTAAAATTTACAGTGCTGGCCAATTTTTATCTCCAACGCGTTCATAATTGTCAATACTGCATTATATCCATTGTTGAAAACCCCAGCAGCTATGAATGCAGCGATTTCAATAATTTTTACGCCTGCGTGAAGATGTTTCGGAGCTAATCGCCATATGCTAGCGTTAAAACTTTCATTCGGGTTTTGTGTGTGCCCACCTGAGCACCTCTGGAGCAGATCTCTGTTTGATAAATCTTTGTAAATTGGCAATATATTTTTTTGGACGTCTGGGTGAAGAGGAGGTGGGTGCTTAAATTTGTTTTTAGCACTTGCAGCCTCGGCGACGCGCCACTTGCACCAGCTATCAGCTCCCGCCAGACAGTTGCCATGCATGGGTTTCTTTTTTGTTGAACATAAATGATAATACGTAGCCATTATAGCCTTTTCCATTTTATCCACAGAGTCAATATTCCTGCGAATAGCTGAACCATAATACTTGGTTAATTTTTTTATAAGGGTATCTGTTAATTTGCCTTTTCCTCCAATTTTTTCGCTTTTTTTTATATTTCTGAGCCGACTACCCATTCTTTTCTCGACATGACCTATGCATTCATTTTTCGTAACTTGCAAATCCTTGCCATAAGGGTTTAAATCTACAATGGCTTTGTACGTTTTTGAGTCTCCGTCACCGATATAATTGCCGTATTTAACATTAAACTTTTCTTCGGACCTCGAAAACATCGCTTTTATAGAATCCACTTCCATTTTTCCTGCGGAGCCGCTGTGATTTGCAGCACATTCGTCTTCATGATCTTCAAACCATTCTTCAAATTCTGTCTCAGCTTTGGTTGTTCTCGAGTACGTACATGCCTGACAGTAACTGGCTTTAACAATAAGGTCAATGACTTTTCCACTGTGATACCCAATAAGTGTGGTTACTCCGTAAAGTGAGGTGAATCCGCGTTTTTTCTAGGATCCATCGCCAGAAACTTTGAGATTTGTTTCACACCTTTCATTTTTCTTATTTTCTTCCTGTTCTTGTTTGACAGCTTCCTGGCACAAACCGTCAAACACTACTTTCGACGCGGAATGAATATGTTGTACAAAAGCACTGTGGGAATTTTTGCCAATACATTTCCCAATATCCATAAGACCGCAAAACATTAACTCCTTCTCTAGCACCGCCTAAAAGTCTCATTACAAATACAATTCTTCTATTCACTTCGTAGGAATTTTTAATAAATGGCCCGGAATGAATATCTTTATTGCCACACCGACAAGACACCACAATTTTAAAACCAAGGCCACGATGTCCTGAATCGTCGAAGTTCACTTTTTGTCTGCAGTCTTTACAAACAACTATGTCAGAAATTGCACTAAAAACGGTTAAAAATTCAAGGATTTGGTAGCAATGTTTTGATGATATTATTATATTATCGTTGCTCCTCGTAGCGTCCAATTTCCTTTTGCTTGCACTGGGTTGATTGCTCGGTCCTGCCTCAGCGTTTTCTTTATCACTAGTACACCGATGGCCTTGAAATTTTCTTTTTCGCGGTCTAGATGGGCGGTAAACGTCTTCTTTAGTGCCTTTTCGCCGAGTCAACGGCGGCGCGCGATCCACTGCCGCTCAACGTAACACAATCGCTTAACGCGCGTGACTACCACTGTCGGCACCGCGCGTTTTGCCAAACTATTTCGCTTCTGTATTGAAAACAAAACGAGCCATACCACTTCTGTTAACACTTTCCGAAGGAAAACTGTCTGCTGCATCGCGTGGGATGGTCAGATTTTCTCCCAGACTCTTAGTTTTGGAAATAAATTGAAAGATATTTGCAAATATTGGTGAATTTCGGGTGTCCTTTTCCCTTTGATTGTTGTTTAAACGTATTTAAATGTTCATAATGCAATAATAACTTATGTCGTTGTATTCGGGAGGGTTCATAGAATAATTTGACGTAACGAACAATCGAATAACTATTACCGTTTCGACACAAAAGATGTTCAAATTTGAAAATTTGCAGTTTTTTCAAAATCAATTTTCTCAAAAACTGAGGGTGGTGGCGACAAACGGTTTGCGGATTCGTTTCCAGGGTACGAAAACCTATAAGAAACGGCTATTGAATGTTACATGTCCGAAAAAAGTCAAAATTTGTTGTACTACAACCTGCAAAAACCAGCGAAAGTTGTCCTTAAATTCTATTAC
This sequence comes from Andrena camellia, assembly GCA_029448645.1. Lineage (NCBI taxonomy): Eukaryota > Metazoa > Arthropoda > Insecta > Hymenoptera > Andrenidae > Andrena > Andrena camellia. The sequence goes on along the minus strand of CM055678.1, from coordinate 41,298,454 downwards.
TGTATTTATTAAAGTGCCAGAAAAACTATATATTGCAGTACTTCGCACTCTGTGTATTCCATACATATTATATGCACTTTTTGATTTTTGCTAAAATACTTATATGTTTATTTGTAAATTTTCCATGAAACTAATTGATTATAATCTGGAAATATTAGCTTTTATCGAAAAGAACCTGTATGTTTATTCGAACAAAAAAGATGCAAAAAGTAATCATAAATATGTAAAAAATAACACTAAAAATAAGAAATGAGTAAATACTATTAAAGTATACATATGTACAGGATAAACTAACAACAAAAATAATTTTGCGCAGCTAAAATCGTATTTTAAAGCACTGTGCGCGATTATTTCCTAATATTTGTATATATATGTAAGTAGTGCTCGTTAAGCTGATCCAAATTCCAAAGTCATGCTCACTATTATTCTTTCTTTATCGAGGAGTCGAAGACATATTATCTAAGACCCTTCAATAGCGAACGCTCGACAATCGACATGGATCGCCGAGAACCATGGGGTCATAAAAGACAAGGATAGCACTAGCCCTTAAGGGGGTATTCTGGTCTGACGGGAAAAAAAAATCGATTTTTTTTTGCATTTTCTACAGGTACATTATATGGGTAATACGTGCGCAAAAGGATTTTTTCCAATTCGTATTATTTGCAAAGCTACAGGGTGCAGAATAGGTAGGTATATGGCGCGCTCACTGTGCGGGACGGGCGACGCATAACAGTTTTGTTCGGCGGACTGTTCTTTCTGGGTGTGGTGAGGGGGGGGGGGGTGCATTTCTGTGTCTTTTAAAAAACAAAAATCGACCATTTGGTTACAAAGAAACCGTTACTCTCCTAGATCACAACTTAGTTTGGCTTCGAACGTTGAATAAGGCGGACATTAGCGAGCAACATATTATTTTGACGAGTGTGAAGTAGTTTCAACGTTTATTTTCGTTACTATAATATTGGATAAATAGATAAACGGATAATGGATAGAAAAGGATCCAGAAAAGCTCATGGTCATCCAGAACGGACGAAAAAGAGAGCTTTTCGAGGCAATCAACACACCACTGAACAGGACACGGAATTCACTAGTACATCGGCACAAAAGCTTCGAGGTTCGGAAGATATGGACATCACCATTGCAAAAGAATTTGGTTTCTGTTTTGTGAATTTCTTCACAGTTTTTTCGGCAATTGCCTCATGCGTGATTTGTAAAAATTGTAAAGGCGATATTAAATTTTCTCCGACATCTAATCGCGGTTTGGGTTTTAAAATATGCATCGAGTGCAGTTGCAACAAAGTACTAATTAATTCATTTCCATCCATTCGAAGCGCATACGAAATAAACCGTCGAATTGTATTTGTTATGCGGTTATTGGGTGTTGGTAGAGAAGGCATCAATTTATTTTGTGGATTGATGGATATTGGTCAGGGTTTATCTCGTTGTACGTATTATGCCTGCCTTGAAAATATATATGAAGCAGCGTCTACAGTTTACGATTGGATTTTAAGAAGAGCAATTTCTGAAGAACAGGAGTTGAATGAAGAAGCCGGGAATATTAGAAACAACATAACAGTTTCGGGAGACGGGACATGGAAGAAAAGAGGGTTCTCTTCTTTATTTGGAGTCTCTACCCTCATAGGCAAATATTCCAAAAAAGTAGTAGATGCTGTAGTGAAAAGTAGTTTCTGTCAAGGATGTAATTTATGGAATCATCGAAAGCACGAGAACTTTGTTGAGTATAATAAATGGTATGCAATTCATGAAGAGAACTGCTCCATAAATCACAGCGGTAGTGCAGGAAAAATGGAAATTGACGCTATTGTAGAGATGTTTCACAGATCCGAAGAAAAATATGAAGTTCGATATGTAAAGAACATCGGGGACGGAGACAGTAAAACATTCAAGGGTATTTTGGATGCGGATCCCTATGGAGAAGAGGTTCTTGTGAGCAAGAAAGAATGTGTCGGTCATGTTGAAAAACGGATGGGCACAAGGCTCCGAAATGCAAAAAAGTCAGAGAAAGGTATCGGCGGTAAAGGCGCCGGTAAATTGACGGATAAAGTGATTGCTGAACTCACAAAATACTATGGGTTGGCCATTCGAAGAAATCCGAATTCTGTGGAGAATATGAGGAAAGAAATATGGGCTACCTATTACCATAAAAGCTTCACGGATAAAAAACCACGCCATCAAAACTGCCCTTCAGGCGAATCCAGTTGGTGTAAGTGGCGAAAAGCCGAAGCTACTGGTTCACTTGATGAATATAAACACGAAAAACCTCCTCTTAGTGATAAGGTATTAAATATATTGGAACCAATTTATCAAGAACTATCACGTGATGATTTGCTAACGAGATGTATAGGAGCAGAAACACAAAATAACAATGAATCTCTGAATTCGTTAATATGGACATTGGCACCGAAACATATACATTCTGGGTCCAAGATTGTTGAAATCGCTACTTTCTTGGCTGTGATTATATTTAATGAAGGATTTTTGCCCATTTTAAAAACCATGGAGATAATGGGCATAACTATAGGACAACAAGCGAATGTGTACGCAAACTTCCGGAACGACAATCGCATCACCCGTTCGCAGCAACGCTTATCTGATTTCGCTAAACAATCCAGGATTGATCGCCGGGAAGACAGAACAGCACAGAACGACATGTTTGAGACAGAAGAGGGTCTTCTCTATGGTCCTGGACTGGCTGACTAATGGTGGGTAAACCTTTCGGTCTAAATTGTACGCAAAACTTTAAACGCGTTTTTCTCGAAACCATGTTTTTCGAACCGGTGACCATGATATTTCAAGATTGACTGGACCAACTTAGTCCAAGTTTTGCATATATTATCAGCACACATGTGGCTATCGTCCCTACCAGAATTATGATAAAATATTTTGTTTTTAAACTTTCACAGACCTTTAAAGTTGAAAAATTGTGCGAAAATCGAAACTTAATTTTCAAACCGCCGCCATTTGCTTAATTTTCAATATTTTTTTATCATTCTGGTAGGGACGAAAGCCACAGGCATACAGATATAGAATCTCTTTTCATTTTTTGTTATAGATCACTAGAACGAGCCCAATCATGGACACCGTGACACCATGTTTTTTTTTTCACCATTACTTTAAAACAGTCAACTGCGTTTGATTTTAATTCTTTTCCATTGACAAAATTTGTAAAGATAGTTCAAACATCAATAAACATGTAGCAATAAACTAAATAATAATAAAATTGATGGGTTCTTTGTAAAAAAATTCCGAAATAACGCGACGAAAACGCCTCGTCAGACCAGAATACCCCCTTAAGAACGGAAATATGTGAAATTCTTTATCGGATCTGCACGAAAGTGACATCTGAAAGTGACAATTGTCTCCTTCTGTTTTCTCGACAAAAATGATTCCAAACTTGACATAATTGGGGCTATAATTAACGAAATTACATATAAAATTAATTTGCAGAATTTACACCTAACTTCATTAAAAGTAGTCCGATTTAAATTATTTTCTATCTGTTTAATCGGGAGAATGCAAGGAATCCATTGGTGTCACTTTCATATTGATACGAGGAAAAATAAAGAATTTCACTTTTTGTATAATCGATGACACATCGCCGAACAATTCCAGGCGCCAGTTTAGACGGGTGAACGATACAATGTCGCTCGGCTCGGGCCTCGCGCGGCATCGATCAAAGGCTCTCGCGAGTCTCGAGGCTCGCCAAGGTTAGTCGAGCTTCAATTGACTAAATTACGATTGAATACGAGAACACTGTTCATTCATTCATGACCGAATCCCCATGATTGAACGTAGTTCAATCATGGCCGGCGATTGAATACCCTGACTGAAGTAGTTCAATCATGGCCGACGATTGAATACGCTGCCTGAAGTAGTTCAATCATGGCCGACGATTGAATACCCATGATTTCAATCATGAACGCTACGATTAAATATTGACTCGAGTTAGTCTTATTCATGAGTCTCGAATAAAATTTTCGTCCTTTAGACGAATTCAATTTTTTATTTCAAATAATTTTTTGCCCATCTCTGCTTTGAAGTCTATTGTGTGCAAAGGACTGAGCGAAGGGACGCACCGCGCGCTCCGGCGCGTACCTGTTAGACAGCTATAAGCCCGTCTCTAGCACCGTTAATCCGCAGAATTTTATTCTGACACTTCTGGAGTATATTCTTGACATGTAATAGCATTAATTTATGCAATAAAAAAAAATCAATTTTTTTCGAAAGTTTCTTGAGTCTCCCCCCTTAACAGCCTCTCCCCAATAACGCCTCTGCAGTCCTGAATCCTTCAACATCGCAAGTCCTTTTTCTATAATAGTCCAACTGCACCTTTCAGACACCCCATTTTGTTCAGGATTATATGGGACTGTGCTTTCGTGAATAATGCCATACTTCCTTATGCAGTCTTCAAAAACCCTATTGCAGTATTCTTTCCCATTATCGTTTCGAACACGCATAATTTTGGATTCCATCTGATTCTCCACAAGAACCTTAAATTCTTTGAACTTGGCAAACACTTCATTTTTGCGTTTTAACAAATATCCAAACGTCTTATGTGAATAGTTATCAGTAAATGTTAAGAGGTAATGAGAATCACCTCATGACGGTACTGACATCGGTCCACACACATCAGAATGGATCAGACCCAGTCGTTCCGTTGCTTGCTTCGCTCCTTCAGTGGAAAAAGGATTTCTGGTTTGTTTCCCTTTAATTCAAGGGACACATGGTGGTTCACCGGACTCCTTGAAGGACATACCATCAGCTAAATTATTTCTTAACCTAATTAAGTCTTTATGATTAAGATGGCCAAGACGCCTGTGCCATGTTTCTTGTGGTACATTTGTTTCATTTAGGAACATGGTGGCTTTATCACTGTTAGCAGGTTTTCCCGCTATATCCAATTTTTATCAATACCTCCGACATTTGTACCTGTTATTGAATACTGTCCATTTATTTCACAGTCAGCTTTATCGTAAATGTAACATTTTTGTCTCATCAAAAATAATTATTTTTCCTTTCTCCGCTATCTTGCTCACTGACAACAAATTGGCAGTACAGTCTGGAACATGTAATACATCAGTAACTGTTTTTTCAACCGACTCATTGTCACAGACAATATCAACGTCCACGTTTCCAACACCAACACCAGACTTTGTGTTTATATCAGCTATCGTAACCGTTAACTTCACATCATCACAGTAATTTGTCATCCAGTCTTTTCGTTTACTCATGTGAACTGTACAACAACTGTCTATGCCCCAATCATCCTCACCCAGTGAAATGGACGAAGCCAAGGCAGTATTAGGCATGCTGGAAACTGTGTAGAGTAATGCCTTATTGTTATTCTTATTGCCAGTATTATTCTTATTGTCAATATTATCTTCTTTCTTCCTTTTCTGTTTTGCCTTTTTCCATTGTGGACATTTTGGACGGATATGACCTTCCTTTTTACATTCGTGGCATACTGGAACAAATTTTGGAATCATTTTCTTCTTATTGATTCCACTAGATGTGAATTTACTATTGGCAATTAGAGCACTCTCGTGATCACTTGATTCCTTGCGGCAAGCATTGTCAAGCAGCAGCGACTTCATTTCTTCGGATGTGATCTTTTTGTTTTGATCATGCGTGGCTTCCAGGCCCATGATCATTGGTTCATAGTCATCAGGAAGTCCATTTAATAAACATGTCGCTACATTTTCATCATCCATTTCCTTGTCTATATCAGCAAGTTGCTGTGCGGTTGAAAAATTTTCGTTTATATATTCCGACATGGTGCGATGATCCTCCAGTCTAATTCGATGAAGTTTTCTAGACAACGATAACTTTTTATACGTACTCTTCCTTTCATATTCTCTTTGAAGAGTCTCCCAAATATCTTTGGATGTCGTAGCAGCATGTATACATGAATAACAATTTGGTTTAAGAGCTAGCGATATCTTCGCCATGGCACGCTGATCCCTGTCGAGATCTGCGTCTGCCCCGGTGACGGATTTCCACAATCCGTACACAATCAGGGTCATCTTCATTGTGAATTTCCAATTATTATAGCTACTAACGCCTTCTAGGTTTTCAATTCCTGTCATGCCTCACCCAATCACTATAGGTGCCACATTTGTTGTAGTCTGTGACATCTCTTAATTTTTCTTTGTAAAGCAAAAATAGAAAAAAGAAACAAATAAAATGGTATAAAAATTTGTAACTAAAATCAGTAGCACACCATATGAGATACGATATGAGGCGTGGAAACCCTGTACTTAATCAGACACGAACATGTGGCCGTATAACCTCATTTTTTTCGTAATCCAAATGAATATTAATGCAAATACGTTTTAAATCTTTCACAGTGTACAGCATAAATCTGGGCCCATAACCTGATAGAGTTTGCCGTGATTATGATCGATAAATAATATACTCTTTGCATTAGATAAAATATACTTTAATCTAAACACGTTAAAGAAACACGTTAGAGCAGTACATCGATTTGAACCGAACAGAACGGAAGCGGAAGTAAAGAACGTATAAAAGAAGCACACATACATCAATATTCAAACCAACCTAATTCTAGTGACAAACGAAAAATAAATGTAGTACAAGATTACAAAGGATGAATATAAATGATTAAGATAATGAAATATTAACTCCAGCAAATAGAAAAAGACTTGGCGAAAAAATTAAACTAAAGAAAATTAGGGAAAGAAGAAGCTGTTATACTTTCAACTAGAGATATCACCATAATAAAATGGAAGAACAAAAAAATATGGCTTTATTAACGGCAAAGCATTGTTTAAGGGGGTATTCTAGTCTAGACACTCGTTTTTGAAGGTGATATTTGGAAATTAATTTTGAAAAACCTATCGCACCCACACGGCAGGGGTTTTGCACACATATTTAGTAGTGATTGAACTATCAACACAAATTTTTGGAATGCATTATATTGAAATTTGTACAAGTTACACGCCGAAGCGCAGGTCATGTTATCAAACACCGGTCCCATTGGGCGCACGAATTGCGGCCGTCCTAGTCATTTTGTAACCGTGAAACGCGGGGTTACCGGTGGGACGGTGGAGGAACCGTATCGCCAGCTCAGACTCCCGATTAAAATCATAACAAATTTCATGCAAATCGAACTACTTTTACACAAGCAATTTGTATTCCTTATGTAAAAGTAGTCCGATTTACATAAAATTTGGTATGATTTTCATCAGTAAAACATAAGGAATCCATTGGTGCCACTTTCATATCGATACAATAAAGAATGAATTTCTTACTACGCTGAAATGAATATTTCATATGTCGACCTCCATTCGCTACGTTCACCCGAGGATTCATACCTGTTTCAGGAAAAAATAATTATTTATTCTTTATCGTATGGATATGGAAGTGATGCCGATGGATTCCTTATGTTTTTTCGCGAGCCTGGACGATCCTGGGCGATCCTGGGCGAGCCGTCTCGGTTCGACGATCCACGTGCCGCCTGATTTCACCTTAAAACCCAATTAATATGATGGTACGCGTGCTGCCCGATATTTTATCACCCGCCATAATTAATATTAAGCAAGAGAATGATCGCTAGCCACAAGCTAGTCCAGGAGGTAAACTCGGAATAGGCGGGATCTCCATAATTTTGGGAGCTGACGATTCTAATTGGTTGCACTTTTGAGGAAGAGGAACCAATTCCGTCTGTGAATTCGTCGATGGAACAGGTACCCTCACCGTCCTGACGACGTGGCGGAAAAGCACAGTCAGCTGGTCCCAAAAAATAGCTGCGATGATCGGACGCTTTTGCCACGTCACGCCAGGGTCGCGGTTTATGACGGTATTGTCCTGTGAGTCAGTGGTGGACAACGGTACACGCGGGTACGGATGGTTACTAAATGTCGACAGATCAATATACGGCTTAACCCGAAGCGAGGAAAGTCGAAGTCCCCCCCCCCCCCCCCCCCCCCAAAAGGACACGTTGTCGATTGCCCCCTATTTCCACATCAGGTAGGCAAATGTTTCCCGAACAATGATTCGGAAATAAGTATACTTTCGGGCTTTTCCCTGAGGTCCTGGGTGAGTTGGGACATAGCCGAGCTACGTATCTGGCAGTCAAACTCGCTGAGGTCTGGTTTTTCCGCGCGCGGAAGTTACCATTTTTAAGTATGTATAGGTACGCTCTCTTTTCGCGCCTACTATTTCCGCACCTTTTCGACGGTGCTTCGAAAAAGCACCGACGGATAGTCCCGAAAAAACGGGCGGATTGGATAGAACCAAGCGGATTTAATTTTTCCAAGCGGCCCGAAAGAAACCAGCCGGTTTGGAAAGAAGCGAGCGGGCCGAATGAACTTCGAGCAGATCGAAAACTATTTGTCCGATTTATTTGAAACTTGGTACATATATTCTTTATGGTATTATCTAAAATGTAGCATATCGTTTTATTTTATGCGATAACCCATTCGTATATAATAAATGTTTTAAATTTGCTTTGTTAGGTAAAAAATGAATAGTGGTTTTCATCTTGCTCTCATTTGTACAATAATTTTTTTTCTTCTCAAATCCGTATGCTAATTGTCTTGTTCCTTTCCGCCTCACCTTATCCGCGCGGATTTAGCTGCAGGTACAGGTAAAACGGCCTTTCGCCCCTACGTCGTAGGACCTATGCGAATATATGCTACTACCAATAAAATAATAAAACGTTTCGTACCGACCGTAGCAAAGTATAATGACTTGCCACGTTTATTTCTTAAGGACCTCCGCTGAATTGTACGTGTCTTGTATTTTTTTCACCGAAGTAATTAAACACGACCTTCAGTTGGAAAAATAATTTCAAACAAACGAGACGTGTATTTTCGTCGCAACTCTAACTGACAAATCCACGATCGTCAGATGGTGGTGGCTGATTTCTTCTCGATCGCTGTTCGCGAAAACGAATTCACCGGCCAATATATCTGGCCCCGAGCTCCAGTATATATATGTACGCCTTTCGTATACTATATTGATGGAACTGTGACAACGTATATACACGCCTTTCACAGGCACAGGGTTAAATGTGAAAAGCAAATGTTAAGTCAACTAACCCCATCATATTTGATACTGTTTTATCAAGATGAAGCGCAGGAAACAAAATTTTAAAAATTTAACATACCGTCAGGCCGGCCGGAGCGTGTGGATGCACCATCCGGCCCGCCTGTCAGGCCGGACGGAGCGTGTGGAGGCAGTACGGGCGTCAGGCCGACTTGCACAGGCCTGCTTGCGCAGGCAGACCTGACAGGCCGACTGGACCGTGTGTGGCTGCCTTAAGGACGCTCTCGAGAACGGAGGCGAATCTGTTCGGGAGATCGATAGCGGATGACGTCCTGCGTTCAGAAGATGGCTCACGCTGTCCTTCTGGGAACCGTGGAGGGGGAGTATTCAAAAAGACGCAGTGATTCAGTCTGTCTACGCACAAGAATTTTGAATATAATATTTATTCGTATTAAAATATTTATTTCTATAAAAATATATCTGCTTAATATTATTTAATACATTTTTTCTTTGTATAAATAGCCATTGTTATAATTGGCGCAAGTTTTCTATATCATTAATTTTGTAAAGCTATTAATTTATGACAATGCTTTTAAATGGGATTTATTTTGATGGGTTAATTAAAATGTCTGCGATATGAGTAATGAAATGTATGAACACAGCATTTTAGTTGTGTATATGTAGTTGTGTCATCTTAAACGCAGTTGGAAAGCACCTTTATCTACTTGCAGCTCATTTTGATTTCACATCTTTTTTTATTTTGTAATTATTATCTTCTATTTTTTTGTGATTTATTTGATTACATGTACTTGGCGTGATTTTTTTACTTTTTTGACATTTTTTATGGGGATCTCACTTCTTTTTACAAAGACAATATGCATAGGGAATGACTTCAGATAATTTTTAATATTATATTATCTTCTATTTTTTGTGATTTATTTGATTTATTTTATACATATACATGAAAATGCGCTTATTTCATTTGCTCATGCAGCAGGGTTACTTTCTCTTTCAACTGTTGAAATAATTCTCTTTCTCTGCATCGTTAACTGAAAGGGTACACATTTACTAATTATTTATAAATTATCACACGTGCTCATATGTCAAGATCATTGAATGAATAATTGCGTATGCAAAACCCTACCTGCAAATTTGTGCGTACATAGTCTGATGTAAATCACACTGTATCATCTTCTGCTTCGATTATCTGTAAATATATAAAAGCCACATTTTAGTTATATGCAACTTAACGTAGAACTTACTTATATAGAAATTATATACAAATAGAGTGGCCTTTTGCTATAGTAAGTGTTGAGACTATATAATGTGTCCGAAGGAGGTGAGAGCATATGGTAGAAAGTCTTGTTGCAGGAAATTTAAAAAATGCTAATGGTAATTTAGCGAAAATGAACGAATTTTTATTGGTGTTGGTTTAGTATGTTTATTGGTGAATTGAAATATTGTTAATGGGAAACTAGTAAAATTAATGAATAGCGTCGCAACTACTGTGGATTTTATTAATTAAATTATTACGAATGTCTTTCACAAAAGATTGAAACTTATCAAGGGAGATGCGTTTTCAGCGTACTTTCTTGACTAATGTGATCTGCTCTACATTGCAAGCAGTCTGCCATAATTTTCTTAATTCTTAATGCTAGGCTAATTTGAAAAATTTTGTCGATTTACCTTATTTGACAAAATTCCAGAAACTTGTGCGAAACAAGATGCTTCTCTGTATCTAGAGACGCGGTAGCGTCTCGACGCCAAGTACATGAAAAACACCCTGTATATGTCGACTGTCGCTACCGTGTACCTTTACTCGTCGCGGAGACACTCTAACCTAATTCTGACATTTCTACATTAATATCTCATCACGCCTGCAAAATTTTGTAAATTTAAAGGAATTTTTCTTATGTAAACCGCATATCGGCTTTCGAACAAGACCAATTTCAATAAAATTGGTCCACACATGACAGAGATATCATAATATCATTTCATGAATAGGTCGGATCCGATAAGATTTTTCTTCTGATTCTTCTCCTGATTCTTCTCCTGATTCTTCTCCTGATTCTCCAAGCCAAGTTTTCGTCCACATAATACGTATACACGCGTAACACACACACCTTCAGCCAACACATGTTCGTTCTTCTTTCGTCGACTCTCGGGATTATTCGGCAGGGATCGTCGTCGGTCATTGTACATACATTATATACTATTATGAATTTTATAACCTACCAAGTGATGTGTCAAATAAAGTACGTTGTCCGAATTTGAAATGTCACGAGTTTTTACACTACATAGGAGACTGAATTATTGTCTCAATTAATAAGGTAAGTCGCCAAAATTTTTTAAATAGATTTCTTATGTAGAGTCACAGACTTGGAAGTTGTCCGGAGATGGTTCGACTGAGAAGCATCTCCTTTCGCATAAGTTTCTGGAAATTTATACCATGCATGTACAAAATAATATATATATTGTAACAAATTGCATTGCTTTTAAATTGCTAGATATTTTTATACCAGCAATTTAGAGTTTTTATGTAACGTTTATATTATAGAAATGAAGGGGACGCACAGGACTTGGATAAATATGAAGGTGACGCACAGGCTTGGATAGAAATGAAGGGGACGCACAGGCTTGGATGGATAGAAATGAAGGGGATGCACAGGCTTGGAGGTTGTCCGGAGAAGATTAGGTAGATAGATAGACAGAGCATCTTCTTTCACACAAGTTTCTGAATATTTGTCAAATAAGGTAAATCGACAAAAATTGTCACAAGACATAGCATTAAGAATTATTAAGAAAATACATTATTTATAGTGGACTGCTTGCAATGTAGAGCAAGTCACATTGGTGAAGAAAGTACGCTGAAAACACATCTCCCTTGATGCTTTTCAATGTATTGTGAAAGATATTCATAATAATTTAATAAAATCCACAATAGTTGCCACGCATTCATTAATTCATTAATTTTTTAGGTACTCATTAACAATATTTCAATTCACCAATAAATATACTAATACTAAACTAATTTTATACCAAAACCAATCAATTGTGTGTTGAAAATATTGGATCTCTTTGTTCATGTTTGTTGAATTATTACCATTAGCATTTAAATTTCCAGCAACAAGACTTTCTGCCATACACTCTCACCTCGTTCGGACACATTTTGTAGTCTACACTTACTATAGCAAAATGCCACTCTATTTCTATTATGTTCTACGTTAAGTTGTAACTTAAATAAATAACTAAAATGTAGATTTTATAATAATATTAAAAATTATCTGGAGTCATTCCCTAGTATGCAAATTATCTTTGTAAAAAGAAGTGAAATCCCCCCAAAAAACTTCAAAAAAGTAAAAAAATTACACCAAGTATATGAAATCAAATAAATGACAAAAAATAGAATGTTACGAGCCGGGGCTGTGGCAAAGCGAGAGGCCGGCGAGAAGGGTATTTCCCAAGGAATACGGTCTATGAGTTTGTTAGTTAGAGTGCGGACGAACCTGATGCGAAATCGGGGAGCCGCTAGGATTATCGGAAGCGAGAACGAACCTGATGCGAAATCAGGGAGCCTCTAGGATGGATTCACACGCGGACGAACCTGATGCGAAATCAGGGAGCCGCAGGAGGGTGAAACGACGTGAACGAACCCGATGCGAAATCAGGGAGTCACTAGGATGAAGTTCACAGACGAACCTGGTGCGAAACCAGGGAGCTGTTGGGAGGTTGGATTATTCACAGACGAACCTGGTGCGAAACCAGGGAGCTGTTCGGAGGTTGGTAGACTTACAGACGAACCTGATGCGAAATCAGGGAGCTGTAGGATACGGACGAACCTGATGCGAAATCAGGGAGCCGTAGGAGGAGTGAGGTTTCGTGGACGAACCCGATGCGAAATCGGGGAGCCACTGGGTTGAAGAAGATTCCTTGTTTTGGTGAAAGGTTTGCGAACGAACCTGATGTGAAATCAGGGAGTCGCGGGAAATGTTAGTGATGCCTCGTAACTCTTAATTAAAGTTTGATACAACTCGAGCGGTAAAGTTGTATCAGTGGGTGAGTGCTACTAATATTATAAGGATCGCTGGGTAAGAGATGGGTTTAACGAATCTACTCGATTTACAACATGAACACCATTCGTATATTCAATAACTAATTATTGTACAAATGTAAGTGTCGCGATTAAATAATATGATAAAATGTGTAGTTTACCAATAGTTGCACGGTGTTAACGCACTGGCGATGCGGGGCGTAAGAGTGGCTATTTCAAAGTGCCAAATAGAATATAAACCGAACTCGCGGATTCTATGAGGTTAACTGTTGATTCGTAAGGAGACTCGAGCCCGATCTTACTGGATTTTAACCAACTCTGTACGAGCGTGACACGACGTTACTCTACGCGTAACTGTACTGCTTTGAACCGACGAGGGTTGAAACCAAAGGGTTTATATAGTCCTAAAAATGAGTGGGGATTCGTTAGGAATCTCCATATAAGGAAATCCTTCGGGGTCGTCGTCGTGTCACTCCCGTTCTCACGGTCGAAATCCAGCTGGTCGGGATCTTGACTTCCATTAGTGGTGTGTGATAAGCGAAAGGATTTTAGGGCGTTTTCCCTTCGCAGACGCGAGCTCGAAAAATGGTTGAGAGCGGCGTGTGGGAAAATTCCACATACGTAACATCTCCCCCCCCTAGACAAAACATCGCGATTCTCGTGATGCTTTTCAAGAGAAGGAAAAACGCCCCACAAATCCTTTCGTAAATAAAGGTGTGAATGAAAATTGTCGGGTGTAGTGTAGTGTAGTGTACTTATCGCTACTGTTGTGTGGTGATGGTGTTTAGTCGTCGCTGGGCACCACGTAGCCCATCTCCAGCCAGTGGTCCACGACGTCTAGTGGAGGCTGTCCGGGAAGTCGGTCGAGCGTTAGCGTGGCTGTGAGGCCGTCCTGTGATGACTGGACGTTGGCGATGAGGCCCTTCCTTCTCGCCATAACCGCCTCTGCAATCTGCGTCGTCTTCTGAAGCGGTCGGCATGAACGTAGCTTGACGCCCCTCAGACGAATCCTCACTGTCTGCCAGGGTAGGGCATGGAACCGGGGTGGCAAGGATCGCAATTCTGCGACAGGGTAGTCCACCGCGATGCCATAGTCGCCAAGGAAGATGGTGCAGGTGGTTCCACAAACTGCAGTGACCTCACCACGAAGCCACCCCTTCCTGGGAAACCTTATGGTCACGAATCGTCCCGGCTTAATGTTGACCATTGCTGGCAGACATAGGTGTTGTCTGGACGCCATGTACATGTCCAGTTCGCGTAGCATGACATTCGCTGCCTCGCAGTACTTGTCCAGGGAGACCCAGAATGTGGTGGGGTCATCTACATACATGACTAGGCAGCGGGAAGTCTTCCCAAGGTCATGCGCTGATATGCTCTTCATCTCTTGCGTTTCTTTGCAAGGTTCGGTTCTCCTGGGGTCCAATCACGAACGTTGTCGTCAGTGACTTCTTGGAACACCAGCCAGTCCGGGACGCTTCGATGAGGTCTATATTTCGACGTTTGGACTCCCACCGTTTTGCTGCTGGTCTTTCTAGTGGAAGAGCTTCGACCTTTTTTGACGATTCCTCCAGTGCTGTAGTGGTACGGCTTTGGTGTGAGTATGGTACCCACTCGAGAACAAGCTTCCCAAGATCCGTGGTGTCCTGTCTGCACAGCTATGGTCCTTGTACTTTCGTCTGATGATGTCTGCGTGGAGATGCTCTTGGACATGTCGGAACTGAACTTGTGCTGAGTTGGGGGCCTGATGCCCAGCTTTTATAGGGAAGAAACCCTTATCGCGCCCCCACCCTGAAACCATACGTGTCCCAGAGGAGGGATTCTTGTGGGAGTGGTTTCATCCCCTTAGAAAACTGTGGCGCATGGGCTGTGGTTTTCGGATGTACTTGGTATATTTATTGTTATTTCTTGGTTCTCTTTAGGAGATTCTGTTTTGGCCCGACGAGGTTTGCATTTTATGACCCATATCGCGTTTACAATGATCAGTATTATTATCATGCCTCCAATGGAGGAAAGGGTTGAGATCTGCACTTGCCGAATGGATGTCTGGTGGGTTGCGAAGTTCCTAGCTCGTTGTTCTATTTCGGTAAGTGATAATGCTGTCGGAAGGTCCTCCCATTTTGTAGGTTTCTGCTCGGTCACTTTCAAGGTCTCAAAGTGATACTCGGTAATCTCTGGTATAATTATTGATAGATTATAAGGTTTGGAAGGGTAGTATTCGATGTTTTGCGAGGCATCGATGGTTTCCAGTGTTTTTAGTTGTACTGAGTCTATTGTTGCTTGGCAACCGGGCTGTAATCTAAAGATTCCAATGGCAGTGATATTTTGTGTTATTGGTTTCTTTCCCTTGCAATAAATTTGTGCCTTTTTATTTTCTGGCATGAAATAAAGCCATGTAGTTGGTGTATTTAAAGTCTGCCAGTATGGTTTTACTTGTGTGATCAATTTAATGGTACAGGTGTTCCAATTTATCGAGGTGGGATTCAATAGCAAAGTAGATTCACAAGTTGGTTGTCGATCTGCTTGGTATAATGGTAGGGTAGTTGGTCCCAAAAATTGGTTGTGATGAAACCGGCAAGTCTTCAAGTATTCTTCCGTTGGAGAAAAATATTGCTGTTCATCTGATGAGACTGCAATAAACTGGATTTGCGGCTGTATATACGAAATTACCCTTTTTGTTCCAAGGTTGTGTGTCGATGGACATGGATATATTTTATATAAGCTGTACGTTTTTCGCTCTAAAAGAGGTATGGTGAGTTCGAAAAGTATCCTTCCCCTTGTGAAAATTACGTTTAAGTTTGTTATTTTTTCAATTTGTTCCGTGAGTAATTCTTCGGGTGTTAGGGGAAATTCGTACGCAAGTGTTTCCTTAATTTTTTGAGCTGATCTCAATAATTGCTCAGGCGAAAGAATAGCGGGGTGTAAAATGCCTTGTTTTGCTAGCAAAATTGCGTCTATTAGCAACAGTAGGTTGGTGCTGTAATCGTCTAGCCCTCTTTCTATTTCAATTATGGAGTCCCTGATGGATGCTTCGAAACGTAACTTGCTGATGTCTGACTGCGTCTCTTGTAATGCTTCAGAGTGTATGACCATCGTTTTCGTTAGCTGAGATATAATTTGAGTTAAATTAACTAACCTCGCATGTGTGAGCGAAAATTCTCCCTTTATAATATGCGTTTGGTTTGCTATTATTTCGGTAATTTCGCGTTGATCCTTATAAACTTTGTTTAATTCGCGGTTATAGTATTCTGCATCTTCTTGTGATAAGGTTCCAAATAACATTTTACTGAGAGTGCCGATGAATCCAAAAGGTACGCTACGCCGTGGGGATGGTGTTTTGAGGTGTGTGGTGTCACCTATAGCAGTTCGTATTAGGTTGCTATAATGTACGGTGTTTTCTTCTTTCTTGATTAATCGAGGTCCTAATTCCCTGCTAAGACAGCTGATAGAATCATGACGGTTGCAGAGTTGATTCATCGTTGAGATATGATGCTTTACATGTGGGGCGTAGCTGAGATATCGAGTAACATCCAGAGATGTGACTAGGCGCCATTGTGATTGGAAGGTCCTTATGTCAGGTAATTTTTCGTAGAAGAGTCCGATGTTTCCCTCGAGCGGTGTAATAATTTGATCGTCGCTAATGACAGCGAGAGGTAGCAGGAGCAAATATGCGAAAATCATGGTTGATTTTCAGCTGTGAATGGAGAGTAAGCATGCTTTAGTTTATCCTGATGCTTTGTGATTAATTTATTATGCGTTCGTAATACTACGTTATTCAGGTCTGTCACGTTTACTATCTGGTACGGTCCAATGTAATGCGGATCAAATTTACTGGTACGTGGTTCCTTGAGTACGTAAACCAAATTACCTACGTTAAACGTTGCTGGTTTTGCATGGATATCGTAATAATTCTTCGAACGGATTTTTGCTTTGTTTAGATTATCGGAGGCTATATTACGAATATTAGCCATATGCGTTATTAATTCTACTAAGTAGTCTCCAAACGACTTTAATTTTTCGCCAGTTGGAAAAGAGCTTGGTTCTCGAGCTGGTTTTCCGAAGATTAACTCGTATGGGGTGAAATTTGTTGCTTCGTGAACGGATGTATTGTAAGAGAACATTGCGAACGGTATTAATAAATCCCAGTCTTCATAATTATCCATGTAATGCTTGAGGTATTCGGTAAGGACGATGTGACTTCGTTCCAGAGATCCATTGGTTTGTGGTCTATATCCTGAGGTTGTGATTTGTTTGATTTTGAATATTTCAGATAGGTTGGTCATAAGCGTTCCGATGAAGCTAGTTCCTTTGTCTGTTAGTATTGCGCGAGGTGTTCCATAAATCGCGATGAAATGTCTAGCGAAAGCATCTGCAATTGTAGCAGCTCGAATGTTAGGTATTGCTACAGCTACGCAATATTTTGTTAAGTTATCTTGCATGGTGAGAATGTGTCTGTTCCCACTGGGTGTAATTGGTAAAGGTCCTACTGTATCCAAGGAAATTTTGTCAAAGGCTCCTATAGGTGTGTCGGTGATTAACATCGGTTGACGAGTTTTCGCTCGGACTAATTTCTGTTCCTGACAACTTTGGCATCTACGGATGTAGTCTTGAATGTCGTTGCGCATTTGTGGCCAATGGAATTTTGATCGGATGCGTTTATATGTCTTCGTTACTCCTTTATGTCCTCCAATTAAACTGTCGTGAGCTTCGCTTATGATGTGCTGTCTGTCTTCTTCGGATGGTGTTGTAATGGTACAGTTACATAAAGTACTCTGTAGGCCGGTTCCTATGAAAACCTCTTCCAAAATCTTGACGAATTCGTTGGATGGTATTTTGTGAAGGTCCCCGGTGGCAGAAATTCGAAATGATTTAATCTGATTTTGATCCAAAGTGTGTCGAAGAGTTTTCAATCCGTTGAGCACATCTACTCTTTTAATATTATCGAAAAAGTTATCCGAGATTACTATACTGAAAGTTTTAAATAATCCATTGTCTGTAATTATCACCTGTCCCCTTTTTGGTTGTGCTGCCAGAAGATTTGGTTTACTAATTATTTCAGTATCCAGCAGTAATTTTCCGACGGGGTTTACTAAATTGCAGTCAGCAGAAATGAAATGTACGTAATGTCCCTCTTCAGCGGTAAAGGTATTTGAAGAAATAATAATTTTATGCGGTTGATCTAGTGGGTTCTCTTCCAGATCGTCAAGGTCGTTTGAATTCTCGATGTCGGTAGTGAAGAATGGGTAAGGGTCAAGCGTGTGGTCAAAGACCCTAGGTTCAGTTGACCTGCTGTCAGGTGGTTGTCCCACACTGGCTTCGGTCGTAGTTCCTGCAGGTAGCTGGTTTATTGAGGGTTGTAAAGGTTCATCCATGACTTCTGATGATACTTGCGGTGTACTGAGTAAATCTTGTTGAAAGTTTCTTGCATTTTCTATTACAGTATTTTCGAGCGGCTCCTCAAAGGATATTAGATTGTCAAAGACGAGACGGTCCTTATCTAGAGGGACGATTTGAGTGG
Organism: Andrena camellia; assembly: GCA_029448645.1. Lineage (NCBI taxonomy): Eukaryota > Metazoa > Arthropoda > Insecta > Hymenoptera > Andrenidae > Andrena > Andrena camellia. The sequence continues at coordinate 41,279,861 of CM055678.1, read as the reverse complement.
AATTTGCTGCGGGTGAAAAACTGTTTATGGTTTCCTGGCGTTCATCTGGCATGGTTACCTCTTGAGATAAGCTGGGAAAAGATCGGTTCTTGTATATTATTGGAGAATGTTGAACGTTCCCACGTGCGGTTTCTTCTGTTTCATCTGAGCTGCTGCTTGTCTCCCGGTACTTGGGTCGGTTTTCCCTATCTCGTCGTAACTGTCGTATGCGGTGTCCAATTGTATCGCTGTTAGCGTCTGTTTTCGGTATCTGAGCTTTGAAGTCGGGATCCCGGAGCTCTCGTGGAATAAGTGGTAGGCAGGCAGACGTGGGGTTGCGTGATAATGCGTCTGCATTCTTATTCGTCTTTCCGGATTTATGGACAACCTGGTACTCGTACTCTAAAAGTCGGAGCTTCCACTTCATAAGTCTAGAAGTTGGGTCCTTGACGGAATGTAACCAGACAAGTGGTCTGTGATCTGTAACGAGGGTGAATGGGGTTCCGTAGATGTAGGGCCTGAAGTATCTTACGGCGTAAACCATGGCCAAACATTCCTTTTCCGTAGCCGAATAATTCTTCTCAGGTTTATTTAGGCTGCGGGATGCGTAGGCAATTGGCCGGTCGTTTCCTATCTCCCCTTGACTAAGTACAGCTCCAATAGCGTAATCAGATGCATCTGTGGTTACGATGAAAGGTTTACTGAAATCAGGGTATTGCAATATGGGCTGTTGACAAAGTTCGTTACGTAATTGCTTAAAACTTTGGTCTTGCTCTTCTGTCCATTTGAATTTGATGCCTTTTCCTAATAAGTTAATTAATGGTTTTGCTTTTATTGTGAAGTTAGGTACGAATCTTCGGTAATATCCAACAAGTCCCAAAAATTGTTGAAGGTTCTTCTGCGTTGTAGGTGTGGGAAAATCTTGAACAGCTTTTAATTTCCTAGGGTCAGGTCTTACCCCTTCCTTTGAAATAATGTGTCCAAGGTATGCAACTTCCTTTCGCAGAAATTGGCACTTGTTGGTCTGGAGGGTCAATCCATGTTCTCGAAGGCGGTTTAACAACTTTTTGACTTTGATATTATGTTCCTGTAACGATGATGCGTAGATCACTATGTCGTCCAAGTAGACAAAGAGGTCCGTCCCTTGAAGTCCAGTGAGTGCTTGATCCATCAGGCGTTGAAAGGTGGGTGGTGCATTCTTTAATCCGAAAGGCATTCGAGAGAATTCGTAATGTCCATTTGGAGTAGTGAATGCTGTTTTTGCTTTATCCTTCGGATCCATCTCTATTTGATGAAATCCGCTGGCGAGATCAAAGACTGAAAAATATTTAGCTCCTCCTAATCGATCTAAGATCTCCGTGATTTGAGGTAATGGATACTTATCAGAAATTGTTATTTCGTTGAGGCCGCGAAAATCTATTACCAGACGCCAACGTTTCACTCCGTTTTCGTCTTCTTTCTTCGGGACGATCCACAAAGGTGAATTGTATGGAGATTTTGAAGGCGTAATTATACCATTTGATAATAGCGCGCTGATTTGTTTTTGAATTTCCTTTTGATGAATGAGAGGATAGCGATATTGTCTTGTGTTGATTGGAATATCGTTGGATGTATGGATTGAGTGTTTAAAGTCGCGAGCTTTCCCAAGTTTATCTCCAGGAAGATAAAATCGGTCGGGGAAATCTTTAACTAAATTGGTGACGAAATCTAGTTCCTCCTTGTTCAAATGTTTAGTGTTTAGGGCTTCTAAGATTTTTTGTATTCTATTTTCGTTGGTTTTGAATCTTGACGGGTGTTCTTCAGCTGGGTGAAAATCTTCGTCTGATGACCCGAAGATATCAAATGGTTCTAATGTTTGTGGTTCTATCTCTACGTCTAGGGGTACATCGCTGGTATTTGTTGCCATAACGTAGCATTTTCCTTTATTGTTCCTCACGACTGCTTCCCCTATGTAAAGATTTTCGAGGGTCTTGATACGCGGTAAATATCCTTCCTTAATCCTCGAGTTTGTTATTGTTATAGCAATCTGTTGCGACGTCCTAGGTTCGATACGATGTTTGGTCGACGTCGGTAGTTCTTTCGTTTGAGGTAGGTCTTGATAATTTGAAAAACGTAAAGGTCGGGTTGGCTTGTTCTTTATCACCAAAGTCCCATGATAATAGGAAATTTCGGCTTCCTCCTGTTTTAAAAATGGGCTTCCTATAAGTCCGTCTGCTTCTATTGCAAGCTCTTTTACCACATAGAAAAGTGCGGGAGCTTCGTGGATATGAAGAATTGTTGTTCCTAGAGTATGAATTGGATTAGTAGTAATTCCGGTTAATTCGATTTCTTCCCGCGAGTTTATCGCGGCTTTTTCTCCCAGGGCGCTAATGACTATTAAGTTAACGGATGCTCCACCATCGATTAAGAATTCTCCCGTTCCTGACTCCAGTTCTGGAACCTTGATTTGGATGCGTGGGGCAGGTGCTTCCTTGATGAGGGTTCCTCTTCGAAGCGGACTGTTCTTTGGCGAACTTCTTTGTTTCCGCTCATCGTGTCGCCTATACGTTGAGCGCGATCTAAGTTTAAAGACTTGTTTGATTCGACAGACGAATCTCGCGAGTCTCGTTGATATCTCGGATTACGCGGATGTTTCCTACAGGATTTTCCGTCGTGTCCGGTTATACCGCAATGCCAACAATACAAACTTGGCTTGCGATCTTTATCGTGATTTTTTAAAATGGAATATTGTTTTTCTCCATCATCTGGGTACGAAGAGTCGGAGCGATAAGAAGGGGATTTCGAGGGGCTCCGGTGACGCAAAGTCCAGGCCGTCGTGCGTGTCCGTCCTTCTCGTTCCTCTTCAAAACCAGATGTTCTTGTAGACCGACCCCTGCTTTGGTCGTATCTACTCGGAGAGTGTGGGTACGACACTTCGCGGTCGTGATGGCGGGAATCTTCAGCGTAATGGTCTCGACGAGACCACCTGGAGGGTGATTCATTACGGGGCGACTGACGCCGATTCCTTAATTTTCTGTCTATCTGTAGCACGGCGTCGTAAGCTTGTTCAAGTGTTTTGATGTCTTGAATCTGAGCCGACACTTTCCAGGAAATTCGATCCGGTAAACCATCAATGAAGTTTTCTTTAACGTCTTTTTCCATTTCTTTGACGAAGGCTTCAGCGTGATCCAGATACCTTTCCCGAATAGCTCCGCGCGCACAATAAACGAGATGGCTAGTCCTGTCGACGTACTGTCGCAGACTTTCTCCTTCGCGAATGCTTAGTTTCGCGATTTCGACTTGAAAATATGACAAACTTCTACCGGGCGCGAATCTCTTTTTCAAATGTTGGACTAATGTCTTAACAGAGTTGAATTTATGTTCTAACGTGCACCTGCGTGCCGGACCGATCAGTTTCGTTAGTATTATCGCAAGATACTCGGCTTCCGTACCCTCAGGAATCAAAGTTAACCCATCTTCCACATTTTGTGCAAAGCGCGTCAGGGGTGGACTTTCACCGTCGAAGGTTGGAATTGACATGGTAATGTTCTGTATACATGTCCGTTGCGTCAAGAGTGACATTGAGTTCGCGATTGAAACTGTCAGGTTCATAATGTCGTTAGAAGAGACGTTCGCCTGTGTGCTTGTCATTTTGAAAGTTACTAAGTGACTTGACTAGAGAAAACTAGTATATTGTCGTTACTAAATTACGAGTGATTTTAACGTATTTAAAAACCCAAATTTTACGGCGATTCTAATGCAGTAGCATCCCACCGCTGTCACCAGTTCTGTTACGAGCCGGGGCTGTGGCAAAGCGAGAGGCCGGCGAGAAGGGTATTTCCCAAGGAATACGGTCTATGAGTTTGTTAGTTAGAGTGCGGACGAACCTGATGCGAAATCGGGGAGCCGCTAGGATTATCGGAAGCGAGAACGAACCTGATGCGAAATCAGGGAGCCTCTAGGATGGATTCACACGCGGACGAACCTGATGCGAAATCAGGGAGCCGCAGGAGGGTGAAACGACGTGAACGAACCCGATGCGAAATCAGGGAGTCACTAGGATGAAGTTCACAGACGAACCTGGTGCGAAACCAGGGAGCTGTTCGGAGGTTGGTAGACTTACAGACGAACCTGATGCGAAATCAGGGAGCTGTAGGATACGGACGAACCTGATGCGAAATCAGGGAGCCGTAGGAGGAGTGAGGTTTCGTGGACGAACCCGATGCGAAATCGGGGAGCCACTGGGTTGAAGAAGATTCCTTGTTTTGGTGAAAGGTTTGCGAACGAACCTGATGTGAAATCAGGGAGTCGCGGGAAATGTTAGTGATGCCTCGTAACTCTTAATTAAAGTTTGATACAACTCGAGCGGTAAAGTTGTATCAGTGGGTGAGTGCTACTAATATTATAAGGATCGCTGGGTAAGAGATGGGTTTAACGAATCTACTCGATTTACAACATGAACACCATTCGTATATTCAATAACTAATTATTGTACAAATGTAAGTGTCGCGATTAAATAATATGATAAAATGTGTAGTTTACCAATAGTTGCACGGTGTTAACGCACTGGCGATGCGGGGCGTAAGAGTGGCTATTTCAAAGTGCCAAATAGAATATAAACCGAACTCGCGGATTCTATGAGGTTAACTGTTGATTTGTAAGGAGACTCGAGCCCGATCTTACTGGATTTTAACCAACTCTGTACGAGCGTGACACGACGTTACTCTACGCGTAACTGTACTGCTTTGAACCGACGAGGGTTGAAACCAAAGGGTTTATATAGTCCTAAAAATGAGTGGGGATTCGTTAGGAATCTCCATATAAGGAAATCCTTCGGGGTCGTCGTCGTGTCACTCCCGTTCTCACGGTCGAAATCCAGCTGGTCGGGATCTTGACTTCCATTAGTGGTGTGTGATAAGCGAAAGGATTTTAGGGCGTTTTCCCTTCGCAGACGCGAGCTCGAAAAATGGTTGAGAGCGGCGTGTGGGAAAATTCCACATACGTAACAAGAAGATAAGAATAATAATTAAAGAATAAAAAAAAGATGTGAAATCAGAATAAGCTGCAAGTACATAAAGGTGCTTTTCCGCTGCGTGCAAAGACGACACTATGTAACGCAATGTAAGATTCGGTGCTTTCCAACTGCGCTAAATAATATTAAGCAGATATATTTTTATACAAATAAATATTTTAATACAAATAAATATTTTATTCAAAATACTTGGCGCTGCTCACCGAATTGGTGTTGCTAAACTGAATACATATGTATAAAATAAATTAATCTTTTTCTTTCTTTCTTGTGCGTGCGTTCGTGAATGTGTGTATGCGTGCGTTTGCATATGCTACGTATTAACATTTACAATTAACATTTTTTCGGTTTCGCAGCGCCAAGTATTTTGAATAAAATATTTATTCGTATTAAAATATTTATTTGTATAAAAATATATCTGCTTAATATTATTAAGCGCAGTTGGAAAGCACCGAATCTTACATTGCGTTACACAGTGTCGTCTTTGCACGCAGCGGAAAAGCACCTTTATGTACTTGCAGCTCATTCTGATTTCACATCTTTTTTTTATTCTTTAATTATTATTCTTATCTTCTATTTTTTGTCATTTATTTGATTTCATGTACTTGGCGTAATTTTTTTACTTTTTTGAAGTTTTTTGGGGGGATATCTTCTAATCTTCTCTGGACAACCTCCAAGCCTGTGCACCCCCTTCATTTCTATCCAAGCATGTGCGTTCCCTTCATTTCTATAAGCTTTACATAAAAACTCTAAATTAAAAATAGTTTGTTGGTATAATAAAAATATCTGACAATTTAAATGCAATGCAATTTGTTGTAATATATATTTTGTACATGCATGGTACAATTTTCCAGAAACTTATGCGAAAGAAAATGCTTCTCTGTCGAACCTTCTCCGGACAACTTCCAAGTCTGTGACTCTACATAAAAAATCTATTAAAAAATTTTGGCGACTTGTTAATTGAGACAATAATTCAGTCTCCTATGTAGTGTAAAAACTCGTGACATATCAAATTTGAACAACTTACTTTATTTGACACTTGGCAGGTTATGATTGATTGACACTTGGTAGGTTATAATTCAATAGCATAGGTATATATATGTACAATAACGAACGAAACATGTGTTAGTTTCTTTTTGGTTAAAGGTGTGCGTGTAATGCGTATATACGTATTATGTTAACGAAAATTTGGCTTGAAGAAACAGAAGCAGAACAATGAGAAAAAAATTTTACTTACCGTTTCCGACTGATCCATGAGACGATATTACTATATTACGATTTTATTGAATTTGGTCGTATTCGAAAGCTTGTATGCGGTTTACATAAGAAAAATGCCTTTAAATTAGAAAATATTGCAGGCGTGACGAGATATTAATGAAATAAGTTTCAAGTTAGGTTGGATTAGCCGAGCGACGAGTAAATGATAGCGGCAGTTACAGTCGACATATGCAGGGTGTCGAAACATGTACTTGGTGTCGAGACGCTACCGCGTCTCTAGATAAGTGAAAAGAAAAAATATATGATGGGATGTCCCCAGAAAATGAAGTTTGTTAGGTTAGGTTAAACATTTTTTATTAGCAGAACATGAAAGTTGTACACTTATTATAAGACAATTAAACGCCCTATGCAGAAACCAGTTATTGAGCACACATTATACACTCCTGGCAAAAATTAAAGGAACACTATAATTTCCCCAAAATTTTGGTTATTTTCAAATGGCTGTATCTCCGCGAAAAGTGGTCGCAAAAAATATTTAAAAACACTTTAAGGGGGTAGACACGTCACGTGACCTGGCCGATTTGGCAGGTCGGTATTACAGCAGGTTTTTTCTGCACAGAAATGGTAATACCCATAGATACGCGGCTGCCTGGTGCACGCGAGAGGGAGCTGTTTGCCATTTCCGTATTCTATTCTGAATAAGGAAAGAAATTCTCAGCTGTTGCGTTGTACCTGTAAATATTTAAACGGAAGGTCTGTTGGTAGAGCAAACGTAGAAAATTCATTGTACATTTTAATTACTTAAAATGTGCTTATGCTACAATATGCTACGTTGACAGTAAGGAATTATAAGTGAAAAGGAAAAATAGATGAGGGGATGTCCCCAGAAAATGAAGTTTGTTAGGTTAGACATTTTTCATTAGCAAAACACAGACAGAACATGAAATACACTTATTACAAGATAATTAAACGCCCTATGCAGAAAGCAGTTATGAACAAACATTGTATATAAAATTGTATTGGATGTTGAATTGGGCTAGTGAAAATGCGTAGGCTGGATGCGCGTGATTATTATATGATCCCCTCCTCGAAGTGACAGAAAATGTAACCTATGTGCTATACCCGATTTCCTACAGATACTGTTGCGGCGTAATAATAATGTTTCGGAAGGATGATAAAAAGTTCACAAATGTAGGGCAAAAGAACGAAATAGCCGCTCAACATTTATTGTTATATAGCATATACATAGGTTATATTTTCTGTCTCTTCGAGAATTGACAGAAAATAATTTAAATCGGACTATTTTTAACGAAACGGGCTTTGAATTCTACAAACAATTTTTTCACGCAATTTCCTTAATTATGGTTCCAATAATATCATTTTTGCGGCCAATTCGATCGAGGAAACATAAGGAATCGATTGACGTCACTTTCGCAAAGATCTGATTAGAAATTGCAGAACTTCAGATTCGTTACTGCTTAGTGTGCAATATTGCATAGTCCCGCTGGTTTCGAGCGTCGAAGCCCACGAAACTCAGCGAGACACATGGTTGTTGGTGAGCATCGTGTTTGACGACTCTAGCTAGAGAATCGCCCCGTATAAATGCTAAGAAATGGGAGTGTGAAGTGGCGTGCGTTTCAATTGCTCATTGACACTATCGTAGATTCTAGGGCCTAGAATATTAGCTCCGTATTACGATGTTCTTCACCAGAGCACTGCATTAATGAATTTAAAAATAAATGAATTGGTCAATTAGCTAAAATTAATGAACTCTGCATGATTTTAATGACGCCTAATTTAATTGCACTTGCAAATTGAATTACTAATTGTAATTAAAAGAATACTTTTTGACGTGCAATATGAGGCTGCGCACGCAAATGGTTGGGCTCGGATTATCGGGAAAGACCTACCCACCCCACCGTTTTGCTTTCTCGCTGCGAGCGAGGACCTTCGGGCACCAGTAGACCACCCGTTGACAGTCGAGAGCAATAAAACCAACGGGCCAGATAAAATGTTCATGTTTTTGATAACTGTTGATGAAAGTATTACCAATGGAGTTTTTAGGGTTTCTCGATGAAAATGATGCCAAACATGGAGCAATTCGGTCCATTTTTAGTGAACGTAGTGTGCGTCCTAATCATGTATTCGTAAGAAAAAATAGACCGAATTGCTTCGCGTCTCGACTCATTTTCGTGGACATAAACTCACCAATCCATCGGTGCTAACACTCTTATCATGGTGTAATGAGAAATATGAACATTTTCATATTCAGTACTGGATGACTCAAGTCGCCGTCGATCGAGGATCTTTCGCTGGTGCGCTATTTCACTCGCACTCGGTTTACGTCGTTCAGTCACCTTGTCAAGCGGTTCGGGCGAGGGCCCTGATAAATGTGAATTTATTTGCATATATATGTATGTACGAGAAGAAGCAATGCAATTTCCCGATGACTTGAAGCAACATTTCAATAAGTAAATGCATGAAACTCTGGGATCAGGAATTCCCAACCAAGTGATGCATATGTAAGAACTGACGAAATTCAATAATAGTATAAATTTTACAATTAAACCATTTATTTGACGTGAATATAAAGTTTGTCAGCAAAGTCTTTTTCGATTTGAGTTCGATAGAAGGCTGACTTTCCTTCGCCATGGAAAGTCCCCTCTTATCCTTCATGCTGGCAATCATATGATAGCGCTGAGTTTCGTGGGTTTCGACGCTCGAAACCAGCGGGTCCATACAATGTTGCGCACTAAGCAGTGACAAATCTGCAGTTCTGCGTTTCTAATCAGATCTTTGCGAAAGTGACGTCAATCGATTCTTTATGTTTTCTCGATCAAATTGGCCCCAAAAATGATATTATTCGGACCATAATCAAGGAAATTACGTGAAAATTTGTTTGCAGAATTGCAAGCCCGTTTCGGTAAAAAATAGTCCGATTTAAATTATTTTCTGTCAATTTGATCGGGAGAATGCCAGGAATCCATTTATGTCACTTTCATATTGATACGATGAAAAATAAACAAATTCTGTTTCTACATAATCGATGACACATCGCCGAGCAACGGCGATCTCGCGCGGCTCTGTCCATAAAGGTTCTCGTCGGTTATTTGAGCTCCTAAGATCGTATTCAGATATGTTGGCCGGTGAGTTTCGTAAAGCGTATTCTCCCACCATAGGTAGTGCTTGCCTGCCTTGGTGCTCCTTTTCTGAACGTTTTTTGACTCACTCTCGTTCCATATTGCTCTCGCCTTCGCAGAACAAGAGTGAGCCAGAAGTGGTGGGGATAGCGCCAAGCTTCTGGCGTGTATAGGCCAAACCGAGCTGTCAGCGTAGAAATACAGACATCAGAATAGGTGTGCCTTAGCTCCGAAAAAATTCAGGAGCTTTATTGGTCAGAACATTGATTTTTTCTTGATAGCTTCATCTCGTATTGTTCTACGCATAGCTTCGTAATGCACACAACTAGTACGCTAACAATAAGAATAAATAACAGCCTCACGGGTACGTTCAAGCGGAGCCGAGCAGCATTTCCGTTACTCCACCGTACCTTTCGGTACCCAAGGAACTCCAACTGACAAATCCACGATCGTCAGATGGTGGTGGCTGATTTCTCCTCGATCGCTGTTCGCTAAAACGAATCGACCGGCCAATTTATCTGAATACGACCTTAGGATAAAGGTACAATGAAAGAGGAAAAATTGTTCGGAGCCCAAGATGAAAGGCCTTCGAATATACAAAGGAAACTGATAAATACCCGAAGCTAAATAGAATTTTAGATTTAGGGTACACACACCCTCCCCCAAAACTTGTGTCGATCGGCCACTGGGGCCATTCGGAAGTATATTATTTCATTTAAATAATGTCCATCTCTGCATAGGACCGTAAATAATTTACAAAAAAAATCAAGGAGTCAACTGTTGACCGATTTGGAAACTTTTCCTTGTTATATGTTATATATAGTCTTCCAGTAGTCGGAAGAATAATAATAAGAGCGATAATTGCAAATAATTGGTGTAACTTTCACATTCTGAAAATATGATATCAGTAAATCAATATTTCCAGTATTAGTAAAAAAGTTCCAATCTCTCTTTTTTTATTTTAAATAATGTGGCAATATAATTATAACATAAATTTGACAGTGATTTCAAGTGATGTATGTGTTACAGTGAAAGCGTTTATTTAGTAAATGTACACAGTTCCCAGCAGTTCCTAGTCAGTGTATGCCTACAATGCATATAACCTAACCTACAATCGTACGAAAATGCATAAATTGACTGCATCACGGTTTTACTGTGGCACATGTATCCAGCTAACGCTTCAGTTTTGCTATGATTCCACGTTGGCAGTCCTCCCGAGTAGGCGCTACCTCGTATCCTCTAGCTGAACTAAATTTGTCATGTGACTTGCTCTGTATTATCGCCAATATGGCGGAACTCGTATTTGGGAATGCAGTCGCGAAATTACGTTGTTTGTCCTTATAGGAGGAGATTTTGGGTTGGGTGAGATCTCATTCGAAAGAGGAAGGTTCAATGCAGCCTGCTCTGGTCATCGTTTGAGTCATAAAACTCTTTTAATGACCTACAAATTCTTGGAATCTGCGAGTGTATTTTGTCGATTTTTTCTCTACTTTAGACACTCATATTATCAGATATCAACACAATCTCGTTACACCATGACCAGAGCGGGCTGCATTGAACCTTCCTCTTTCGAATGAGACCTCACCCAGCTCAAAATCTGCTCATATAAGGACAAACAACGTAATTTCCCAAACCCATGTTTCGGGCCAGATTGTGTCGGTATACAGTGCGCTGCATCATCCGTGTCTACCCCCTTAACGATTGAAGTCTCTAGTTTTTGAATCAAGGACTCATTTTTTTTCGTCTATTATGATACTGTTTTATCAAGATGAAGCGCAGAAAACGACGTTTCAGAAATGTTTGCCTAGTTTTGTTTTGTTGTATGATTTTTATTGACCGAGTTATTCGCCATCAAAGCAGAAAAGGAACTTTTCACTTTGAACGCCTATAACTTGCGATCGCATGATCGTAGAAAAATTTTCATGAATGTTTTGTAAAGCTAAGAAATTATCCTTTTAAAACCTTTAATTGCTAATTTAGTGAGATTTTTTTTCATCATATAAAATCCATTTTAAAATGATCCCAAAAATGGCATATTTACCATTTTTACTAAACATGATGCTACTTCAAGGACAATCATGGAATCATTAAAGTGTCCACGTTTTTTGCGAGTTCAGGCTACCCGTAAACGCTATGCAAAAGGCCGGACCAATCAGATTTTTTTCCCGTATATCCTCGATGGTCAATCCTGCGATATGGCCCGAAAAATTGAAGGATCACCTGTTTTACGTTATGTTTCTCTGTAAAACTCTTCTTTTATTCTCGCGACTTTTGAATGATTGTTACAGGTTTTTTTTGGTTAGTTCAACGTCATTTTAGTAAATAGAAAAGATTTCAAAAAATTTAAGAAAAAGATTTTTATCCAATCTCTTCGCAATGACTAAAACTGTAGCTGGTATTAGCACCACCCAAAGCGCGCCACGAGTTGGTGCATGCGCGGTCGGACCTACGCCTCACTGCGCATGCATCAACACAGCAAGACAAGACGCTGCGTCACGGCCTGCCACTCACACAACAACCTGCGCCTCTAAATTCGACTTTTAGTTCACTTATTTTTTGCATCGAATTATGCCCCGACGTCACCTATCTGACTACGAAGTCGCTCTACTTGCGGCTATGTTGAAGGAGGGCCACAGTCAGCAACAAGTTGCCAATTCTTTTGGTGTAAGTTCGTCGATTGTCTACCGTCTTTATGTTCGATTTCGAGAGACTGGGCAGTACTCTCGCAGATCAAGGCAAGGATACGGACGTGCGACAAGTTCCCGAGACGATGAGGTGATTACCCGACATGTTCTTCGGGAGCCAATCGTCACTTCACGCGTTATTTAGGGACAATTTGTGCAAATTTGTAAACCGCAGACAGAATCCGCCACGTCCGATCTCTAGCTGGACCGTCAGGAATCGATTGAGGGACGTTGGCTTGCGTTCGAGGCGCCCAATGCGAGTCCCCTTGCTCACTAGCACACACCAACGTTTGGCATACGCTTGCCTTTACGTGCAGTGGAGTCAGCAGCAATAGACAAATGTCCTTTTTACTGACGAGTCCCGATTTTGCATCTACGAGAACGATCGACGGGTTCGGGTCTGGCGTCGTTGTGGTGCACGCCATAATGCCAACCATACAAGGCCGATTACCGCGTTCAATGGTGGATCGTTTATGGTTTGGGCCGGGGTATCACAGTACTCACGCACCCCATTAATTGTCCACCCACCTGGTGGGTTGACCGTTGCGCGGTACGTGGACGAGATTCTGCGCCCCGTTTTACTCTCTCTGCGTCAACGCATGGGGAACCGTTTCGTACAGATCGCGCAATATAACTTTATCTCCGAGCGTGCGAGAGAGTCTGACCATCGGCGTTCTTTTAATTCGTTTCGGAAAGCATGCGATCGCACACGGGCGAGTATCATAAAAAGTAACAGGTCAGCGTGATACTCATGCGTCTGCGATCGTATGTTTTTCGAAACGAATTAAAAGAATGCCGACGGTCGGACGCTCTTGCACGCACGGCTGACTCACGGCCTACTCAGTGGTCGCTGGGAGGCGAAGTTATATTGCGTGATCTGTACTTATGCAGAGAAACGCAAGGGCGTATATTGCACGCCATATCTACGCTACAATTTCTGCGGTAAAATCGGACATCAGTTCTTGACCACCCAACAGTGAGCCCAGATCTGAATCCCATTGAGCATGTTTGGGACATTCTTGGGCGACGTTTGTGATGGTAGTACCCGAACCTGGCGAATTTGAGGCAATTAGAACACGCCCTCCGCCAAATTTGGAACAGAATTCCTGAAACCAAAATTCGTAAATGCATTAACATGCGCAACCGACTGAGGAAAGTTATCGTGCGGAGAGGTGGCAGCACTCATTATTCGACCACACACAGCACACAACGCGCGCACGTGCCCTCATACACACATGCATCGGAGAGTGAGTTTGGAGTCAGCAAGTACTGTGGGAGTGACGAACCGCGGGGTTTCATCTGTTCGTGCTGACGCACGCACAACGAAGCATAAAGCCCGACCGCGCATGCGCCAACTCGTAGCGCGCTTTGGGTGGTGCTAATGTCAGTTATTGAAGTACAGGTTTTGTCATTGCGAAGAGATTGGATAAATTTTTTTTTTTAAATTTTTTAAATGTTTTCTTTTTACTCGAATGACGTTGAACTAGGGGGAAAAACGTGTAACAATGCCTCAAAAGCCGCAACAACAAAAGAAGAGTTTTACAGAGTAACATAACGCATGTATGTATTTTTATTGTTCCCCTTAGGGTTACAAGGTCCCCCTTTCCCTGAGATTCTTTCTTATAATTACCCTTCCTTTCCCCTTACACCTACGGTCCTTTCTGTAGTCCTTACGTCTAGTCCTTACGTCTAATTTACGCCTCTTTCTTTTATTTAGACATCTTTATACATTATTTACATTATTTACATTCTTCGTGAAACCTATATCGTACACTATCTTATGCTATCCTGTTTGGACGGGTGAGAGAGGGGGGGGGGGAGAGGGGGGAGAGAGAGGGAGAGAGAGAGAGAGGGAGAGATTAGATTAGATTAGATTAGCTTTATTTAGCCGGGGCTACCATCCGTACCTTCCACGTGGAATACATATATACAGCAGAAAATAAAATATAAAATGCAAAGTGTATAACATGAACAGAAAAACTAAAATATACAAACATCGCAAAATAACATAAGATAAAATATGAATAACAAAATATGAAATTTGAAATATGCAATACACAATCATACATCATCATATCCAATTTCACACACATTACATTCCGTGCAGCGGCCAGCACGCTTACTCTCAACATCTATCCATGATGTAAGATTTTAGGCACCTTTTGAACTTATGTATTTCCTTCGTGCTTCTCAATTCGCTGGGTAGTTCATTAAACATTTGGTACCCTACATAGGCTACTAATTTCAATATTTTCTCTATTTCTAGTACTAATTATGCTTTTCTTTTACAAAATTTATATTCCTTAATACATATTTTGGTATCAAATTATTCGTCATTTTATATACAAGTATACATGTATTGTATCTAATTCTTTGCCTGATATTCATAAATTGTAAGGTATTCAGCATTTCCTTAATGGGCGTAAATATGCTTACTCCAAGTATAACTCTCATTGCCCTATTCTGTGTTTTTTTAGTAACTCAATATTTCTTTCACTCAAGTTAATCAGTATAGTACTGCAATACTCATAATGAGGTGCGATAATGGTTTTATATATTACCAATCTACTAAAGCTAGTAGTAAATCTCCTAATTCTATTCAAAAACCCTATCTTTTTCCCTACTTTTTTGGCTACGTACCAGGATTGCTCTTCAAATAAGAGGTGGTTATCTATTATTACACCAAGGTATTTGGTCTCACTTACTTCCTTGATTACCTCATTTCCCAATTTTACTTCACACTTCTTTTCCAGCCCTATTTTCCTAGGATCATGAATTAACATAAATACGGTCTTTTTGATGTTCACCTTCAATGCATTTCTATTAAGCCATTTATACATACTGCACATAACTTCATTTAATACATTCTGTATATATTCGATGTCATCACTACTAACATATGTAGATGATTGTGTCATCAGCAAAGAGTTTACACTTACAGTTATAATCCTCCACTACTTTGGCTATATCATTTATATACATAATAAATAATAATGGTCCAAGTATGCTACCTTGTGGTACACCATACTTCACCTCCAGTTCCCCAGATTCTGACTTTCCCCATTTAACCTTTTGCTTCCTATTTCATGGAGAGGGCGAGAGGGCGAGAGAGAGAGAGAGAGAGGGGGAGAGGGAGAGGGAGGGAGGGAGAGAGAGAGAGAGAGAGAGAGAGAGAGAGAGAGAGAGAGAGAGAGAGAACTGTCCGGGCCTGTCCCTTACTCGGTATTTACTTAATCACTTAATTCGCACATTCGCCAGTTCGCCAATTGGACTCCACTTCCCTCTTGCACACCCTCATTTATCCCTTCTTCTGCTTCCCTGTTCACTCACTCCCATTCTATCCCAATACCCCCTTCTCTCCTTCTCCCACCCTGATCTTTCTCTACTCCTCCGCTCTCTTCCACTCATTTCCTCCAAGCATCTCCTTCCTACCTTCTCCCACGTTTCCTTCTCTCAGCTTTTCTTCAAACCTCCACGCTTTCTTCCCCGCTCTCAGCCTCACCTTATCCCTTTGTACCTCCTCTCTTATCATGTAACTTGGTGTCCTCCAGTGCACCCCCATTGTCTACCTCACAAATCCTTCCTGCATCCTCTCCATCCTTTTTCTCTCCTTCCACCCCCAGATCTCCACCCCAAATCTCCACCCCAAATCCCATTACCGGCCACACCAATAGGTCAAATAATCTTAACCTCCTCATCCAGTTGTTTCCAAGCCTCCTCTTCCCTATGCCCCACATCTGCCTCATCACCCTGGCTATCTTCACCGTCCTCTCCCTTATATCTGCCTTCTGCCGTCCATTTCTCTGCAGCACATATCATAAATACTTAAATTCCTTCATCTCCTCCATCTTCTTTCCTCTTCAATACCACACTGCCTTCCTCATCTTCCCTCCTCATTTCCTGAACCTCATCACTTTTGTTTTTTGCGTTCAGTTCTAGCCTTTTCCCTCTCAGGTAGTTATCTAACCCCGGCAGCATCCCCTTCATCCCATCTTCGTCCTCTGCCAACAGCACTACATCATCCGCGTAGACTAGTGTGTAAATTTTCTCCCCCCCCCCCCCTAGCTTCAGTCCTCCCCATCCTCTTTTCCTAATTGCCTCCTCCATATCCGCTATCACAATATTAAATAGCATCGGGCTCAGCGGGCACCCTTGCCTTACCCCCTTCGCTGTCCAAAAGGCCTCTCCCGTCGAGTTCCCCACCCTTACTCTATTCCTCGTCTCCCCATACACCTCCCCTATCCTTTCCCTTAGTCTCTCTCTTATCCCTCTACCCTTCAACGCTTCCCCTAACATCTCTCTATCTATCGAATCAAACGCGGTCTTCAGGTCCACAAATATCGCCACCATCTTACCCCCTTTCCTTGCCAGCTGTCGGTTTATTATATAATTCAGCGTATATACATTACCCATCACCCCCACCCCCTTCCTAAACCCTGTCTGATTCGGTGGCAGTCCTTTAGTCTTTCCCCCAATACTCCCGCATATACCTTGTACATCGTTGGCATTGGTGTTATTCCCCTATATTGTTCCACTCTCACCCTCTGCCCCTTCTTCACCATCGGCTCTATTATCCCTTCCTTCCACACCTCCGGCCATCCCCTCTCCACACCTTTCTACACATCTCTTCCACCCAGTTCGCCATTCCCCCCTATATTTCCACACCTCGTTTGGTATCTCATCCATCCCTACCGTCTTCCCGTCCTTCAACTTTCTTATCACCCTGTGACGGACGTCACTCCGAGGATAGGTGCAGGAATAGCTTGGTCGGTATGCCAGGGTTTCACTAATTATCCTCGTGGTTCGGGTATCTGCTATTTTATTCGCTTCGTCAGTGATAGATGCTATGTACATTAGTTATAACTCAGTCTAAGAGGCGTCCGTCCACTGCCGGGTGGCGATGCAGTGGGGGGAGGGGGGGTGCTTGAGCGGCACGGTGGGCGGCCAAGGAGACCGGACCGCGGCGGGATGTCGCGATGACGGACCGGGGAGAGACAGGGGCCGGCAACGGCCAGCGTCTCGATAACGGGACGGTTAGAGACCGGGCAGCATCCGGCGTCTCTATACCGAGCGGACGGGGAAAAGAGGCCGGGCAGCTTCCTGCGTCTCTTTAACGGGACGGGTTAGAGACCGGGCAACCTCCTGCGTCTCTATACCGGAGCGGGAGGAAAAGATACCGGGCAACTTCCAGCGTCTCTTCAGGTTACAGGAGAAGAGGGTCGGCGATCGTTCGATCGGCGGTGGGTACTCGGAGTGTTTTGCTAACTTGCTTGGGTCGGGCAACATCCAGACAGGCGGTCTAGCGAGGGGATCCGTAACCCCACTCGAGTCCTCGAAACGTCGCGGGCCGGGTCTTATACCTAGGTTCCTGGAAATGTTAGCTGCGAGAAGTCGACGCGATCTAGCGGCGCGGTGGGGGAGCGAGTTTCGGGCTGACGTGCTGCGTCGTGAGGCCGGCGTGGTTCGGTCTTGCTTAGCGGGATCGGCCGCGGTCGGCCGGTCGCTCGTCCTCTCCCTCGCTCCTGCGCTCACCGCCGTGCGTTCGACTCCTCGCACTGGGACGCTACGTCACAACCCTCCTAACCTCTTCCCCTTCGATCTCTCCCTCTTCTTGTCCTCCCCTACCTCTTCCCCCCCCCCAATTCCACCTTCCATTCCACCCCCAGCCCCTCCATAAAAAACTTCTTCCCTGGTCCTTCTATCCTCCTCCCCATTTTTCTTCCCCGGTTCACTATTTCCCAGACCTCACTCTCGGTTCTCGCATGCTCCGCCTCCTTCTCCCATCTCTCGTTCTCCTCCTCTTTCTTCCTCTTACATAACTCCTCATATTCTCTTTTGCCCTCATTATACCTCATCCTACTCCCCCCTCCCTTCCTCCATTTCCTCGTCTCCCTTCTTACCTCACTCTTCTTCCTTCTACACTCCTCATCCCACCATCCTCGACTTCTTTTCTCCTCTACTTCCACCTTTTCCCCCTGTTTCTCCATGGCTTCCCTTATCTTCCCCACCCCTCTGCGCATTTCTTCCTCCACTCCTCCTCCCCCTGCTTCCAGCAGCTCAATCCCCTCCCTGAACTTCCCCCTCCCAATCCTTTCACTTCGTTTTTCTTCCGCCCCTCCTTTTTACCTCCCTCCCTTTTTACCTATCACCCATTAAGAGGGGTGCCGTAGTCAGTGCCTCTTTTAATGTCTCGAAGGCGTTCTGCTGCTCGGCTGTCCAGACGAATTCGACTTTGTTGCTCGTGATGCTAGATAGTGGTTTAGCTATTTTTGAATATTCCGGAATGAATCTACGGTAGTATCCTGCTAACCCTAAAAATGCTTGTAATTCCTTTAGTTTAGTTGGAACAGGGAATTCTTTCACGGCTTTGGTTTTTTCGGGATTTGGTTTAATCCCGTCGGGTGTAATTATATGTCCCAGAAACCCTACTTCTTTTCTTAGAAACGCGCATTTTTCCGGTTGTAGTTTTAAATTGTATTTGCGAAGGGTGTCTAGAATTTTCCTCAGTCGCGTGTTATGTCCTTTTAGACTTGCTCCGTAGACGATGATGTCGTCTAGGTAGACGAAACAGTCAATTCTTCTACGAATACCACTGCACACCTACGGGAGGTCACCAAGGTATTCAGCGAACTACGAAACGAATAAAGCAAAAATACAAATGGCCAGGTATGAATAAAGACATCGAGGAGTACATACGGAAATGTAGCCTCTGTCAAAAAAATAAACTAGGTCGAAAAACTAAGGTTCCAATGGAAATCACAGATACACCAACAGAACCCTTTGAAAAAGTAGCTTTAGACATAGTAGGGCCCCTGCCAGAAAGCGAACAAGGAAACGTATACATATTAACGTTCCAGGATCTCCTCACAAAATTCAGCAAAGCAATACCCTTGCCGAACCAAGAAGCAGCCACGGTAGCCGAGGCAGTCGTAGAAAAAATCATCTGCGAATACGGCATACCCGAGAAAATACTAACCGACCAAGGGACAAATTTTCTAAGCGAAATGTTCAAGAATATTTGTAAATTACTTCGGATTACTAAAATTCAAACAACCGCGCATCACCCAGAATCAAACGGAGCATTAGAACGGTCACACAGAACCCTAATAGAATACCTCCGACATTACATTGACAACGACCAGACGGACTGGGATCGGTGGCTACCCTACGCGATGTTCACTTATAACACAACCCCACACACCGCGACGGGTTTCACACCATACGAACTAGTCTATGGGAAAACGGCATTAATACCGACCGCGTTAAAAAGCCCGCCTAGACAAACATATAACTATGGGGACTACGCGCAACAAACGAAAGAACGCATAAGGACAACAAATGAAGTCGCAAGAGAGCGACTCCAACAATCCAAAGAAAAAGTAAAAATGGATACTCTCCTCGAGAGAAATCGGCAGCTAGCCTCCTACGTAAACGAGATATAGCGCCGGTGCGAAAACGAAGTCGCAATCCAGCAAACGTGTACGGATCATCTAGACCCACTACGTAGAAGAGCGGAAAAATTGCATAAAAGAATAGATCAGGTGTCGGAAATGCCGACTTACGTACCAGATAGGCGACGGGGGTTAATCAACGGAATAGGGACCTTAGCCAAAACCATATTCGGGACTATGGACGCCGACGACGCCGAACAGATTAACAACCACTTATCGCGACTGGACGGATCACAAAATACATTGATGACCGCCATGAAAAATCAAATTCAAATAACAAATAATACGTTACACCACTTACATGACGCGGAAAGAACGATACAACACAACGAAGAAATATTAGCAAAACAGACGAGACTATTACGTGCACGGATCGCAACGGCATTACTACAACAAACACGAAGAGCTGACGTAGTAGATCATTTCATTACATTAAATGCCCTACTGACCGACTTGACTCAGGACGTAGACGACGTGTTGCAATATTACACCGGCCTGAAAAGCGGCATAATCAGCACGAATGTAATAGCAAGCGCACAAATTACTAAGCTATTACAAACCGCCGTACAACATCTTCCAAACGGACTTACATTTCCGATAGCACCAAACGTAGAAAATACTAACGTGATTGAGAAATTGTCATCAGTCACCGCGTATTTCGATAGGACTACGTTAATAGCAGTAATAACCGTTCCCCTAATTTCTTCTCAAACGTTCACAGTGATCGACGCTACTCCAGCACCGATTCACGTCCACGACAACACATACGCGTTGTTAGTCATAAGAACCCCGATACTCGTCATAGACGCAAGCACCAACCAGTACGTGCTCACAGAGCATGACGAGCTAAAGGGATGCAAACAAGTAGCAGCACAGTATTATTGCGAACAACCGATGCTGGCGCACAACGTAAATGGCGACCTCGAGTGCGAAGCAAGCCTGTGGCTGCAACCCTCGGACGAGTTCCCCAAAAATTGCGAAATAAAAAACATCGCGGTAAACCACACGATGTGGATAGGCACCCCGCGTGCCGACACGTGGATTTTCGCGACACATCAACCCGAAACACTGACTATACAATGTAACGAGCGACAGCCCGAACACGTCGATATAGATAAGACAGGAATCCTTAGGATTGCGGGAAATTGTAACATCCGAAGTAAGGACGTAGTACTAAAGAAACGACAAACAACGTATAGTCAGGATTTCGAACTGCCCACGGCACCACGATACGACATAACGGCAGCAATGAACGCGACACGACGGGGCGAACCAGCGCACCCCCTCACGCGTTTTCAATTAGATAAGCTACTAAAAAACCCATCTGAATTCTCAGCATTGTATAATCAGTTCAATCAGGTGGAAGGCGATCTAACTAATAATAACTACCAACCAGGACTAGCGACCTGGCAAATTGTACATCCAACATCGACGACTATCGTACTAGTAATACTTACCGTACTCGTCATGTATTTGTTAAAACGCGATTACCAAATACGCCGGAAATTACAAATCCCTACACCAGCGAAAGCGCAGGAGCCGAAGAAACCAGAATCCAACCTTCGCGCAGGGATTACTACAACAACCGTCACGGACAGCGAATACGCTGAGGCTCTTACAAATTAGGGTACCGGGAAATTTTGTAAATCATCTTGCGAAAAATTCCCCTAAGCACCCTTCCCTCAAGGGCGGGGGGGGGGGGGGGGGGGGGGGATGTTGTGTCCCAACCGACACCCCAAGCGCAACGACCCCGCGGCATTCCGATTGCCACAATCGAACGACCGTAATCGGGCACAACCGCGTAAGCATTCCGGAAACATTCCGAGACCATCAGCACATGGCGAAACACCCAAACGCGGGCCAAAGACGGAGACCCCGATGGTCCCCGCTTCCTCCGATTACAGTATAAGAATGATGTACGAGCACCGCGAGCGGCAGATTATATTCAGACTTGATAGAGACAACATGGAGACTTGATACAGACGCTGTACAAGATCCACGCCTGATAAAGGCATAGTACCAGTGTCACCCAGATCGGGACAGAATAAACTTGTTTAAACCTTACGGTGAGTTCCAACTCTTTAATCAGCAACGATCCCCTACCTTCGGTTTCCGAACCGAATCCTTCCGTCCCGGCATTCTCACCCGAACCTTCGGAGCCCGTTGGACGACGACCGTGAAGGACGACCCGGAGCACCCCGAGATTCGCTGCCAGAATCTCGACCCCCAGTCGCCTTGACACAACACTCCTCTTTTCCCTTCCCCCACTTACTATCACTGGTTGGTGGTCCGAATCCACGTTATCCCCTATTTTCAGCTTTTTCACCCACCTCCACATGCCCTCATCCCTAGTATGTAATCTATCACTGTTTTCCTACCTCGCCCCCCCGCAAACGTGAACTCTCCCTCTTCATCCCCCTCCACTCCCCCATTTAGAATAGTCCACCCCGTCTCCTCTAATAGTTCCAGCAGTATCTTGCCCTCCCTATTCACCGCCCCATCCTTTGATCTCCTTTTCTCACCTCCCTCATCTTCTCCTTCACCCCCCTCTGTTTTCCCCCCTCTGTTCCCTGTTCTTGCATTGAAGTTCCACTCTATTATCGTTATCATCCCCTCCTCCCTTTCGTCTATCCATTTCCTCAGCTTCTCCGTTTTCCTCTCTATATCCCCACTCACATATACCGCCACTATCCTGCCCTTATCCTTTCCCATCACTATCCTTTGGGTCTCTATCCCCTCTCTATCCTCCTCCCTTACTAAACTTTTCGTCACTCCCACTATTATACCTTCTTTCGCTTTCCCCTTCCTGTTCTCCCTGCTCACCATCTGCGCGACCCATCTATATTCCCCTGGTATCCTGTGTTTAAATCTTTCCCACCCCTTCTCCTCGCACCACGTTTCCATCATAGCCCCGCCACATTCCAAAAGCACACCTTCCACCACTCTTCCTCTTCCCCGTCTCTTCCTCTTCCCCCTCTCCTCTCACCGCCCGTTTCTCCCTACTTACCCTGCTCCTTTTTTTCTCCCGCTCACTTCTTCCCCCGCGTCAACCTTTCTCCCCTCCCCCCTCTCCGCCCTGTTCTTCCCCCTGCGTCACCTTTCATAAGCACTTTCCTTTTTTCCTCCCATCTCCACCATTCTCCCTCCACCTCTATCTTCCCATATGCTACCCATACCCTCTTTCCCTTTCTCCTTCCTTCTTCCGCTATCTCCCTCAGCCTTCTCTGCATCTGCCTTTCCTTCACCGTCAAGTCGTCCCCTATCCTTCCCTCCGCCTTCAAACTTTTCTTTTTACCCATCACTTCTTTCTTCTGCGTCCTATCCTTTAGCCTCGCTATCACCATACTTCCTCTCCGCTCTGTCTCCGTCCCTACTCTGTACACCTCTATCTCTACCCTTGCCCCTATTTTCTCCATGATCTCTTTCACGCTTTCCTTCATCCCCCCCCCCTTTATTCTCACCCCTTTGATCATTATATTCCTTCTTCTCCCCTCTCTTTCCTTTGTTCTCCATTCTCCACTCCATTTTCTCTAATCTCTGTACCACTTCCTCCCCCTTTCCCCTCTTCCTCATCTCCTCTATCCTACTTTCCAGCTCTTTCGATTTTCCCCCTGGCCACTCTATTTCCACTTCCTCCAGTTTTTCCCTAGCTCCCCCAATTTCTCCCATATCCTCTCTTTTTCCTCTCTCCATCTTTTCTCTCCTTTCTTTAATTCTCTCCTTAACTCCACCTCCTTCCTACTTCCTCTCCCATGCTATTTGATCCCTCTTATCTTTTCCCACAGTCCCTCTCCCATCTTTTATATCATCTCTCCTATTGCTTCTACCTCCCCTTTCTTTTCCGCCACCGGCGATCTCTGTAGCATCTTACTTTTTCTAAAAATACTCCCCTCTTCTCCCCCTCCTTCCCTCCCCCTTCCTGCTTTTCTTCTGCTCTCTTCCTTTTCCACGTCTCCTCTATGGTGCCCATGCTATCCCTCTGACGCCTCTCTACCTTCGTTGGCCATCCCTTCTTATTCCCTTTTTCTCCCCCCACATCCCATAAGGCGTTTCCCTTGTCCCCCATTTCTCACTTTCCATCTTTCTACTTTTCTTCCCACTGCTGCTCCCTTCCTGCCCTTTATCAACCTTCCTTCCCGTCCTTTACTTTTCCTACTTTACCTATCTTCCGTATCTCCGATATTCCCCTCTAGATGTCTCTGACAGCTCTTTTGTGGGGAACGGCCGTTCCCCCACCCCGAGAACGGTTCGATAGTGGGGAGGCCGCGAGAGCCGACGTGCGTGGCCATGCTGGACGCATGGCGCGCCACTTCGTTAGTTGACTTCTCTGCGAATAGTCGCAGAAGATTGTATCCTCTGCAGGACCACGTGTCCATCCAGTGTGTTCGACTTTGTTAGTGGTACAGCCACGTGTGTGTTGTACACGTCTGGCGCTTGTGCGCCTCCTTCGACGGTTGTCAAAGGCCGTTAGTCACGCCCGAGTTCGCTTGGCGAATAAGGCGTTGTCTTGTAAATACATATATCTTTAACCCACTACAGGTGTGATAGTCATTATCCAGCGTATCCCTTACAATCGTGGACGTAGGGCCACGACAGGGGACAAACTAGAACGCCTTCCAATCATCTAAACCCTACACTTTCCTTTGCCGCCACGCACGCTCTTCCTAACCTCACTTTCTCTAACCTTCCTACCTCCACTTTTCCTCCTCCTCCTGACCCCGCTCTTTTCCTCCTACGCGCCTAACCCACTCCCAACCCTGCCCTGCCCCATTCTACCCCACACCCCTCACTTTCACACTCTCATACCACTTTTCTCTCGCTCTTTCCTTTCACCTGTCGCACTGCACTTGATGCTCTCACACTTACCGGAAACGGAAGTCGGAACATAACGTAAAACAGGTGATCTTTCAATTTTCCGGACCATATCGCAGGATTGACCATCGAGGACATACGGGAAAAAAATCTGATTGGTCCGGCCTTTTGCATAGTGTTTACGGGTAGCCTGAACTCGCAAAAAACGTGGACACTTTAATGATTCCATGATTGTCCTTGAAGTGGCATCATGTTTAGTAAAAATGGTAAATATGCAATTTTTGGGATCATTTTAAAATGGATTTTATATGATGAAAAAAAATCTCACTAAATTAGCAATTAAAGGTTTTAAAAGGATAATTTCTTAGCTTTACAAAACATTCATGAAAATTTTTCTACGATCATGCGATCGCAAGTTATAGGCGTTCAAAGTGAAAAGTTCCTTTTTTGCTTTGATGGCGAATAACTCGGTCAATAAAAATCATACAACAAAACAAAAAAAACGAAATTAAAGAGAAATGTTTGCTCTATTATAGCCCTCCATTAGATTTATCTGAAAAAAAATTTTTTAGGCAAAAACTAGGCAAAAATTTCTGAAACTTTGTTTCCTGCGCTTCATCTCGTTAAAACAGTATCATAATGGACGAAACAAATTGAGTCATTGATTTAAGAACTAGAGACTTCAAGCGTTAAAATGCCTTTTTTTTAAAAATATTTTGTGCGTCTATTTTTCGCGGAGATACAGCCATTTGAAAATGACCAAAATTTTCGGGAAATTATTGTGTTCCTTTAATTTTTGCCAGGAGTGTATATAAAATTGCGTTGGTGTAATATTGACCTTAGATTCCAATTGCTTATTCGACAGCTTTCCATATGCGCTGAATGCATGCACTCACCGGTGCAATAGTAAACTTGGATTGCAATTGCTTATTTGACAGCTTTTCATTTGCGCTGAATTCACACGTCGGTGCTATTGCGATGTTATCATCCATCGTTATATGTACTTCATTCTGTACTCGTACATGCTCCTCCTGTTCTTATGTACGGAGGTTCTCTAATAGGCTGGTGTCGATTGAATCTACTATCTATAATTTCTGCCATCCTGCAGTCCTCATAGAACAGTTGCCCAGAATGTATCATCTCTTGGTACTTTTATAACTTTCATTCCTGTCGGCGTCCATAAACAGAATAAAGCATTTTGTCTATTTGTTATGTGCTATTGTCCTTGCACTTGATAATAGTAGTGATGATTTTTATTTATTTCATCACCCCGAAAAATATGCCGAATCAACTATTGACTGATTTGCAGACTTTTTCTTATTATATGTTTTATACAATAGCCGGAAGAATGAAAGAGAATAATAATAAGAGCAATATTTAAAATAAGTGCTGTAACCAGTGATGCCAGAATCTTGGGGTTTCGCCGACGGGCTCTACCCTCTCTCCATGACCAAACGTACCCCTTCCTAGCACTTGTATCGCATTACACAAGAATTCATTGTACCGAGATCCAACTGCTTGGGTCGCAAACAAAAAATCCGGGGTTTAAATCCCGGTGCGCAGATTATACGTTTTTTCTTTAATTATGCTCTAATTTCTCGTTTTATATTGTCAGAAGATTAAAAACTTGAAAACTGTTAATTTACAAAGCATTTTCGAAGCTTGATTTTGCTGCTAAAGATGCGATCCCCTACAGAAGGTAGGGGTATGCTTGTAGTGGTGCGATAGTACAAGCCAGGAGGGGATCGCATCTTTAGCAGCAAAAATCAAGCTTTGAAAATGCTTTGTAAATTAACAGTTTTCAAGTTTTTACTCTTCTGAGAATATAGAAAGACAACAACAGAGAATAATTAAAGAAAATAAGTAGAATCTCCGCACCGGGATTTGAACACTGATTTTTTGTTTGCGACTCAAGCACTTGGATCTCGGTAAAATGAATTCTCGGCGAAGAGCGCCGGCCGCGCAGCGCGTACGGAACATAGATAGAAGGAGGAGAATGCTTGTGTGGTGCGGTACTACCGCTACCAAATAATGCCAGAGCTGGGCATTATTTAGATAAAGAATTATTTAAATAACGAACATATAAAAGATATTTTATCTTTATTCGTTTTTCGAGGCTCGAATAATCGAAGTTACTTTTATTCGATGACCAACGAATGAATAAGTTTATTCGATGAGAATTTATCCGACGAATAAAAAATATTTTTTTTATTCGAAGGTTTTATTCGTAGCGTCGAATTAGTTGTTCATCCGTAGCAATTATCTTTTATTCGAAGTCTTAAAATAAAGCTTTAAATAACTTTTGTCAGCATTGAGCGTGTTTATTCGAGCGGGCGTGCGGCGAGCACCGAACACAAAGGGCCGGTGACGGCGACTTGGGGTCTTGGTGACTGACACATGCGTCATCTTACCACAGCTCTGTTCGACTTGCTTCTTGGAAGGCAAAAGCCGTCACCACTATCGTCCGCCGCTGCCATGGCGCACAGACGCTGCCGATTCAAACTATCAGTTAACGTCGGTGTCGCGCATGGAGTCTGAGCTTCCTTGTTTACGGAAATGTCACAGTCTCCTTTTCAGCATCGCGAGGTTTCCTTGACCACAAGTCACGCTGCACAATGGGACAAAACGACCCGACGGCGATAAAAAATCTATAACTTTGGTTTTGGTCTAGATATTTTAATGAAATTAGGCTTAATTTAACCGCAAATTTACGGCCTTTATGTTGTATTAATATAAGTGATATTCACCCGCGGAGGCCTGTGCTAAGCCCGTGTATTTAGACTCGTGTTTTCGAAAAGTGGATCTACTGGCCAATTACAATTCACATTTTATTAAAATACTTACTAGTTCCTGTATTATATTCTGGTAAACCCTGTTCTTTAATATTTGCTATTGTTTTCATGTGATCGGTGCTCAAATTTTGCTAAAATCGCAAAAGTTAAGAGCTTATCAAAAACTTTTATGTTTCCCATAGTTTTTATTCACGATTCTGAAAATTTTTTCTTTGAGAGATGCAATTTAAGTTAGTTAGAAAGTTAATTACATAGCTATATATTCTCTTAAGGCCATACATTCGGGTAAAATGTTAACAAACTTTTTATAAAATTTTAAAGAGTTGCAACCATTTGCAATGGGTGTAAGGGTCATTCCACGCCAACTCGATCACTTTTTTCCCTCGATGTTTCGGATTTTGTTCAAACTTGAATATGTTGTAGTCCTTGTGAAATGAGGGGGGGGGGGGGGGGTTAATTCACCATTTTGTCGATTTCGAGTTTTTTTTAAAAAATATGGGGCCTCGAATTTTGCGATTTTTGCCTATTTTCGTGAAAATGGATTGTACTTATGAATTTTTATCTCGGAAACTATTTGTTGGATTTAGTTGATCCTGGCGTTATTTTAATCTAGAAGGATCGGCCTTCCTGAATATTTTTGCGTGCGGTTAAAAAATAATTTTTACAATAATGAAAATTATAAATAAAGTTTTATTTTGCAAATTGAGGCTCAAGGTGTCACGATTTTAAAAATAAAAAAAAATACCACCATATTCCCTGAAGAATTTTCTTCCTATAAAATCAGCTCATCTCTTGTTGGTAATTTGCATATTCAACGTCGCAGAAAGATGTTAAAGACAGCGGCGCGCACCGTTTCAGCTAAGCGAGCCACGCGCTCTGCTCTTACGGTCGCCTGACCGTACCCCTCGCACCCTCTATTACTTCAATCAGGTCTAACAACGGTAGAAACAATAATGACAGTTCATGTACCCATCACGAGGGTGTCATTTATACCTGCAGAAGAATTTTACAAACCCACTCTTGGGCAATGCCACTTTTTTATAATAATCAGATTTGTAAGTACCAGCTTGACTGTTCGTTGATTATTTGTTGAAAAAGTGCCATTGCTCGATGGAAACCACGAGAAGGTGGTGGGTTCTTTCCATCCGTAGTGGATAAGGATGGATTAGGAAGGCTGGCATGGATAAGATCACTTCGAATGGCGAGTTTAAGGGATGCAAGTAAGAAAACGGTCGAAACTATTTCATTGTGCTGAACACAGTGTCAGCTTCATCACTCCGGTTGAAGTCCCGTGTCTTTTTCTCCTTGCGATTTTATGTTATCACCCTCCAAAGTTAAGCGTTCCGTTTTACCCCACTCTCCCCTACTTTGCTTCGATACAACCACGCTCTGCTACCATGTTAATAAACTTGGTACAGGTGTATGAAAATATATTTCTTATGAATGTTCGTTTACTATTTGATATAAATTTCTTAATAACTCCCTTAATAACTATGAACTTCATATATATCGTTTTATACGTGCGTAACCTTCTACAGACACGCTCTACTCTACTCTCTTCACTCAAGTACAAGAAGGTTAGACTCTCCGGAAAACACTCTAATCATACAGACACTAAAGTTGTGTTCAGATATATTGGCCGGTGAGTTTCGTGGGGGGTATTCTCCCACCACACCGCTTGCCTGCCTTGGTGCTCTTTTTCTCTATGTTCTCACTCTCTCCCGGGCTACGCTTGATCGTCACGCGGTGGGTTAGAATAAACAACAGCCACACGGCTACGTTCAGACGGAGCCGGGCAGCGTTCCCGTTAATAACCTTGGGGGACCCTCCAACTCCAATTGCCAATCCACGATCGTCAGGTGGTGGTGGCTGATTTCTCCTCGAGCACTGCTCGCGAAAACAAATCCAGCGGCTAATATATCTGAACACAACTTTAGGTGTCAGCACACTCAATATCCAATAATGCAAAAACAGAATTCGATAATCCGATGATCGTACTGTACCCGGTACCAAGATTAATTACGATAATTAATCGAAGTTCTACTGCTATTAGAAAATATGGATCAGTGCTTTTTCGTGTCAATGAGATTTTGTACATCCACATCTATTTCCGAAATAGCAACGCGTAACGCGTAACGGGAATGTCGAGCATCTGATCTAATATTTGCTGTTGTGGAGATCTCACATAGTAGTTTCACATACTCAGTTTTACATGTGTAAGTTGATCCGAACATGGAACAAATTTTTAGGCCAAAATTGTATAACTTCGGATACTTTTGAATAGGCAAGAACTTAAAAAAGTCTCCATTCTTGACACAAGAAACAGATCAGTTTGGAATATGCACAATTCTATTTGTAACGTAACATCTTGATCCGTTATCTCTGCTGTCAAGGGACTTGCAAACAAATGAATACTTTTACTCAAATTATCGAAATCACTGAATCGCGTATTAAATTCATGCATGATTTGAAGAACATCTTCGCGAAAAATAGAAAATTTAATATTGGGATGTTTTTCCCGAAGTTTTAAACAATAAGGAAAATGAGACAGCGTTTCTTCCTGAAGTTGTGCTGCAAATACTTCCAATCAGCGTTGCTGGGAAGTGGGTTCCTGCAAAGTATTCGTAGTAGAAGGGGAAGACTTACGGCCCGTAGGTGTTCCCCCTCCACTACGGCAAACGCTGCCGTCGCAGCGCTGCTTTCAATTGTTTTCGGAAACTACTTATATTTCCGAACAATTGAACAATATTTCGTTTCTTGCCTTGCAAACTTAAATTTAAGCTTTGCAGGTGTGAAGCTACATCTGTTAAGAACGCCAATGCAGACAGAAATTCAGGTCTCTGCAACTCATGTTGTATATCTGGCGTAATCGATGGTGCTTCCTTACGAACAAAATCTACTAATAATTTCCGGAGCGCGAAAAAACGTTGTAGGCTTTTCGCAGCACTTTAGCCAACGACCTTCTGTATATAAAAGTAAATCATCAAAAGCTGCATTATGTTCTTTCAGAAATGCTTGCAGCTTACGGTGAGTAAGCGAGTCGTTTCCTCCTCTAACACATTTGTAACTTCAATTACAAGCTTCATTGTTTTGGAAAGTCTTAAGGGTTTGGCCCATAATACCTCCTGATGTATCATGCAATGAAACGTATAACAATTTACAGAATTTTTTTCAGGAGGCATGTACATCTTTCAAAAGTTGTAAATTTTGCTACTTTCGCGCGGAAAGCGGCAAGTGCATCCACCCCTTCGTGGTGTTATGCAATGGTGCGAGTGCAAGTAACTCTTCATTAATAGAAAAGTCACTTTGCACCGTACGAATAAAAATAGCCAATTGGCTAATATCGGTTATATCCGTACTTTCACCAAAACACAGTGATAAGTAAGCTCAGTTTTGGATCAAAGTACGTAATTTCTCTACTAAAAAATGATCAATATCTATAATCCGCCTGGAGACAGTTTGGTGCAACAGAGGAACGGTTTGAAATTGTTTGGCCAAAACATCATTCTTAAAAGTGTGTGTAATGGCAATTGCACATCCTTTTATTAATACACCATCACTAAAACTTTTTTTCGCGCGCCCAATTTGTAAACTAACTGCGTATGATGCGGCAAGGCTTTGCCTATTGCTATCATCACACGCTGGAGTACTTGCTGCAGCAGGTTTAGGCTCGCTTACAGTTTCTTTTTCCCCCCCGATATTCCGTAAGTAACGGACGTCTTTGATCTGGTGAAAAGTTCTGATATCTTTTCTTATGCAAGGATATATAATGCCGCGAAATGTGAGATGGGGTAAATCTACAATGCAATCTTTTATCGCAGATGATACATTTTGTGGTATTTTCCAAAGTTTGAATGAATAAAAATTTAATTTCTTTCTCTGCATCAGAGCAGAGATAATCTAGTTTTGACGTGGTTGCTATGGACATCGTACTTAAAATTACAATTCAACTTACTACTGGAAATGATTGAAGGAAAAGGAATAAGGAGATCTGAAATGTGCAAGAGAAGAATAAGCAGAAATAGAATTGTTAAAGTTAAAATTAAAGTTAAAGTTAAAGTTAGAAAGAAGAGAAAAATATAAAAATTTAAATGGAATGCTTGCGTGACACAATATTTCGGGCCCTCGCGAAATGGCACCCGTCTCGCGGTTTTTTTACTGAATGAGGTGGCTTTGTGTCATGTTGACTTCTTCAGACGTTAAATAAAAGACAAATAAACCGAAATTCGAGGGAAATAGTAGCATTGGCTGGCTGTTACGGCGCGTGTCACTAATCCACATGTCGTATGAGGCATTCGAGCCCGCTTGACGACGAAGACGCTGGGTGTGCCATGGTCACCTCTTTAGCCTTGCGCGGTATCCCTGACAACGCGGACGAGAGTTGGGAGAACCCCGAGTATACGCGTACACGACCTTGGACAGCGCTGATGTAAATAATATTCCCCGCTCGTGCCTATATTTTCTAATTTAGTCATGTGGCCTAAACTGCAATATTCGTGCATGAATTTTACGTATTTCATTTGTAAGTCGGAATCTTGCGCTAATTTTCTTTCTAATGACCGGAAGCGTCCAAGGGATTCTCCCAACTGATCTATGTTCTCCTTGACCGGGAGTTTTATAATGTATTTGCCGATCGTCGCGTCGCAGGTTGTATTACATTGATAATGATGTTCACATGCCGCTTCTTCGCTCGATAAAACAGTTTCGCGTGGGGCCTCCTAACTCCCAACATTTGGCTAACCGATTTTGTAGTGTGCAACGTAAAAGA
Source organism: Andrena camellia (assembly GCA_029448645.1). Lineage (NCBI taxonomy): Eukaryota > Metazoa > Arthropoda > Insecta > Hymenoptera > Andrenidae > Andrena > Andrena camellia. The sequence goes on along the minus strand of CM055678.1, from coordinate 41,248,009 downwards.
TTGCAGGTTGCTTTTTGAACTGACTCTGGCGGACCTAATTTTCCCGCGACAATCAAGTCGAACTTGGTTTCTTGCAGGCTCACGTTCGCGGTGGCTATTTGTCCGATGCACAGCAAACTGAAATCTATTTCCGACGGGTTAGCAAACTCAGGACCGGCTAATGGAATGTTACTTGGAATAATTAACTTGGTTCGAGAGTAGTAGGGCTATGCCGATTCTAACCCAGGTCCTCTGAGGGGGGCGCGGAGGCGGATGGAAGTGAGGGCGCGCGGGGGAGTGCGGTGGGGGGAACTTTAGGCGCGGGGACAGCGGGGAGTGGAAGACTGGTTGCGCGCGCACGAGCCGCGGAGTGGGGGAAGCCATAATCATGGAGGGGATCAGTCTAGGCCGAGCGGTCGCGGAGATCTCTCCAGATCTGGCCCGCCGTCAGAAATTTTTTCAGAGGGAGCGAGTGACTCCTGAAATTTTTTCACACCTAACCGAGGGAGGGAACGACCTTGGCCCACCCCCGAAAATTTTTTCACCCCTGGCCTACACCGATTTAGCGAACCGCCAAGCGCAGAAATAATAATAATAATAATAATAATAATAATAATTTTTATCAGAAATTGTTTCGGACAATGTCGGATTTTTACGTGCAATCTATTGGAGGAAGGAGGTACATCGAAAGAGTTAGACAGAGACGGCACTACATAGTTGTAAAGCTAAATTCTGAGAGGGAAAGAGACAGCACAATCGCATGCATTCTAAAGCTAACAGTATTTCAAAATGTTTTTCAATCTTAACTTCGCAGCGTATCGCGAGTAATTTGACTCCCCTGGAGCAGCTGCGCGAGATGATGTCATTTTCGCGGAGCGGGTCACAGAATTATGCGGCGTCAGCGGAAATAATACTTTTGGGAACGTCGAATCTTAGAATTGAGGAGAGAAGGAGGGTAAATAAAATGGAGAAACAATATAAGTTTAAGAAATTTGTATATTGTTACATAAAGTAGATTAATAATTTAACATTTTTTCTTCCTACGAGCATCAGCCAGAATATCACTGATGGCACATGCTACCAGTTCGCAATCTACGAGATACTTCTCGTCGTAATATTCGCTATCGCGCATGATTTTAGCAGCACTGCGTGTATCTAATGTTTCGCAGGCAACACCGCTCTGTTGCAACACGTTAACAAAACATTCAAATTTTACTCTCACATCTTCCGCAGTTTGATGCAACCGCGGATACACATAGCTTACACATGGCTCAAGATTACATAAAAATGATACTGTATTCGGTTTGAAATACAGTGTATTATCACCTCGTGTCATCTTTACAATCGGCGAATCAAAGATCCGAACAAATTCCAATACTAACTCATCAATCTGCATCGAGTCTGATTCAGGCAATTGTGCACGTTCTTCGATGGATGAATGGCTGTCGAATAGCAGATTTCATGTATGCCATGGTAATATGAGATGATTCCCATGATTGTCACCGATAAGAACTTCTACATCGGCCATAGGTCCTACGTTGATTGCAATTTCCAAATACTTGCTACCCACGGATGTTAATGCGTATCGTCTGACCATGATACGCGATGCTCGGCGCGGGCTAAGAGAACAATCAAAGCTATGAAATTGTCCGCTCATATCAGGAATAAACATAAAAATTGTGAGAATATGTGAAAATTGAGCCATACCTGTTGAATGTATTCTCCTTGCATGTAGCCATACTATTTTCACCCATCATTGGGACGGTATAATTTACGCGTCCAGCGTTTCTTTCGGCACTGGTATTATACAGTTTTGGAACACTGTCTGTTCCGTCAAAGTCACTGAGGCTGCTGAGCGATTGATGGAACAACGTCCGGGAGCCGGCTTAAATAGAGGCTAGTTTAGTTGCCTCCCCCCCACCACAACATTTTATTCTAAAGCTGCCAATTTTCCAGAATGTTTTTCAATCTTAATGTCGCAGCATATCGCGCGATTGCATGTAATTTAATCCCCATTCACAAGGATAAAAGTCTCGACACGTGTTGAATGTAATATAATACTTTTGGAAGCGTCGAATCCTAGAATTATGCGGTGTTGGCAGAAACTGTGCCGGGTGATCTTGCGCGCTAATTCGTCATACGCGTGAATCATGGAAAGAATTATGCGATATCAGCAGAAACTGTATAGAACAGTGTTGGGACGGATCATCGTTTTTGCATGCGATGCATTCGAGGGTGGGGGAACACCAAAAGAGTTAGACAGAGACACCAAGTCGTGGTACCAACCATAAAAGCATGCTCTAAACTGCACAAAGCGTCAAACACGTTGTAACACATTGCGCGGATAATACATTACATTTACATTCCATTTACGATCATGGAAAAATTCGTGCAAGTGGATCGCCAACTGCAAGATCAATCTGCACGATTGATTTCATGCGAAGAATACCTCGCGTGGGAAGAACGGTGCAACGAGTGTATCGAATCTTTGGAAGAACACAGACGAGTGAAACGTCCTCGATTATCGATCGGTGTTCGACAATCGCTGGTTGCTCGAATCGCGCAGCTCGAAGGACTGAAATATTCATTGCGCGGGCATTTCGTGCACGAAGGTGCCGGACATTCGAGCACGGGACTTTTGTGGCGCGAAATAGACACTGCGTTCGATAGCCGCGTATTAACTGGTGCAGTGCTAAATTCGAATTACATCGAACCACGCAACTTCCTCCAGGATGCGGCGGCCATTGTGTTGGAGCATGTGCGGGGTCCTTTGAGGAAACATCGAAACCTCAAAGTGAACACGGTGTTCAACGGCGAATTTGTGGCAGGTGACAAGCAAGCTTGTAAAAGCATCAATTCCCGAAACTGCGAACTCTTCGGTACATCCGATCTGCAGGAGTGGTACCAACGATGCGTCATCGAACCAACCCTAGCATCGCTGGAAGAGTTCCAGGAACGCGACAGCGGATGGACATTGACGAGAATCCTGAATCTGACCATCAATGTCAACAAGTACAATCCGCTGCGTGCAGGGTGTCACTACAAGTTGCCGCGGGAAATATCGCTGAAGAAAGCGACGATTAGCGTGCAATCCCCGGACAACGCCTGTTTCGCACGATCAGTGGTCGCCGCTCTTCATCCCGCCGGCAGACATGCCGATCGTCCAAGTTCATACCCCGAATATGCTTCAGTACTAAATCTCCAGGGCATTGAATTTCCAATGTCTCTGGAGCAGATTGGGAAGTTTGAACGGCTGAACAACGTCTCCATCAATGTGTACAGCTTCGAGGAGAAGAAAGGGCCAACAGTCTTCCCACTGCGGCTCACCAGCCAAAAGAGGGATCGGCACGTCAACCTGCTCTACACGCCGAACCAAGAGCACGGCGATGTGGGGCATTTTGTGCTGATCAAGGACTTGTCCAGGCTGGCGAGCACGCAACTGAGCAAGCACAATGGAAGGAAATTCATCTGTGATCGGTACGTATATAAACATAAGAAATGTTGAAATGTCTCGCGAAACCATTAAATAAAAATTGTTTTCTTTTTTTGCAGATGCATGCACTACTTCGGATCTGCCGAAAAGTTGGAGCTTCATTCGCTGGACTGCGGGCAAATGAACGACTGCGCCATTCTGCTGCCCAGCGAAGGCAACAACTTCCTCAGTTTCGGCAACCACTGCATGAAGGAGCGGCCCCCCTTCGTGGTATACGCAGATCTCGAGTGCATCATCGAGAAAACGGAGGACAATCATAGGGGTAATAATAATAAATTACACGCGTACCAGCACCATAAAGTGCACAGCATAGCATATTATATGCATTGTTCGTACGATACATCGCTATCGATCTATCGATGTCGCCGCGACACGGATTGTTTCATGGTTCGTCGAAGAATTGAAAAATTTTGCAGACTTTGCCAAACCCATCCTGATCAGTAATGTTCCCATGTTGGATTTAACTAGCGAAAAGTGGACGACATTTCGCAATGCAACAGATTGCCATATTTGCGAAGAGCCATTCGAGGCTAGGGATATACGAGTTCGCGATCATTGCCATCTATCCGGACAGTTTAGAGGTCCGGCACATTCGGAGTGCAATTTAAATTATAAAAATGCGTTTTACATCCCCATCGTTTTTCATAATTTATCCGGCTATAATTCGCATTTTATTATCGAGGAAATAGCTACCGCTTTCGAAGGTCACGTTGATGTATTGCCCATTACTAAAGAAAAATATATTTCTTTCACAAAAAATGTCGAAGATACGGTTGAATCAGACTCGCGAAATTATATTAAATTGCGATTCATCGATTCGTACAAATTTCTCAATACCAGTCTCGACAAATTAGCATCTTTTCTTTGCACAGATAAATTAAAAATTTTACGATCCAAATTTGAAACATTATCCACCGAGGATTTCAATTTATTGACGCGAAAGGGTGTCTTTCCGTATGAATACCTTGATTGCGCGAATAAGCTGCAGGACTCATGCTTACCGCCGCGCGAGTCATTCTACAGTTCGTTGACGGGCGAGACTGTATCCAAGAGCCATTACGCGCACGCCGAGACTGTCTGGCAAGGTTTCGGCATTAGAACCTAGGGCGAATACAGCGACTTGTATTTGAAAACAGATATCTTGTTATTGGCACATATTTTTGAAAATTTTCACGATAGCGGTATCAAGAGTTATGGATTAGATTCAGCACATTATTATACTTTACCTGGTTTCACGTGGGATGCTATGCTAAAACATACCAAAATTACATTCGAATTGCTCACAGACGTCGATATGGTTATGTTTATCGAACGCGGTATACGTGGGGGTTTAAGTCAATGTTTCGGAAGATATGCACATGCCAGTAACAAGTACATGCCATCTTACGACGCATTGGAACAATCATCGTACTTGATGTACTTTGATGTAAACAATTTGTATGGATGGGCGATGTGTCAGCCCCTGCCACATGCCAAATTTCAATGGGTCGAAGATGTTGCAAATTTTAACGTGTCTTCGATCGCTGTCGATTCGCCCACGGGATACATTCTCGAGGTAGATCTGGAATATCCGCAACGTCTGCACGACGCTCATGCCGATCTACCGTTCTGTCCGACGCGTGCCAAACCTGATTCTGATGGTTCTATATTTTCGTGCATTATATTCTGCAAGTAGACACGGTAGCACATCGGTCCATCTGTAGGTTCCATTGAGCGTAAACATTTTCCACACATTGTTCTTCACCTTCTTCACTGACCATCTGCTTCCTCCTTGCACTCATCTTCTTCGAATTCTTTACAGATCATCCTCTCCTTCTTTGGACTCATCATTTGACTAGACCATGTCTCTTGAATGTGTATCACACATCTATTGTACCACTCTGAACGTCTATCGAACGTCTATCGTACCACTCTCAACGTGTATCGAACATCTGTCGTACCACTCTGAACGTGTATCGAACGTCATTCGTACCACTCTCAACGTGTATCGAACATCTATCGTACCACTCTGAACGTGTATTGAACGTCTATCGGACCACTCTCAACCTGTATCGAACTTCTATCATACCACTCTGAACGTATACCGAACATCTGTGGTTAGTTTTCTGAAGGTTACCCCCTCCATCGGTTAGGTCGGACATGTATTGAATCCATTCCCTCGGTTAGTTCTGAAAAAAATTCTGCAGTGGGTTAGGTCTGTAGAATGACTCGCGCGGCGGTAAGCATGAGTCCTGCAGGTTATTCGCGCAATCAAGGTATTCATACGGAAAGTCACCCTTTCGCGTCAAAAATTGAAATCTTCGGCGGATAATGTTTCAAATTTGGATCGTCAAATTTATAATTTATCTGCGCTAAGAAAAGATGCTAATTTGTCAAGACTGGTGTTTAGAAATTTGTACGAATCGATGTATCGCAATTTAATATAATTTCGCGAGACTGATTCAGACGTATCTTCGACATTTTTTGTGAATGAAATATATTTTTCTTTTGTTATGGGCAATACGTCAACGCTGCCTTTGAAAGCGGTAGCTATTTCCTCGATAATGAAATGTGAATCGTAGCCGGATAAATTATGAAAAACGATGGGGATGTAAAACGCATTTTTATAATTTAAATTGCACTCCGAATGTGCCGGACCTCTAAACCGTCCGGATAGATGGCAATGATCGCGAACTCGTATATCGCTAGCCTCGAATGGTTCATCGCAAATATGGCAATGTGTTGCATTGCGAAATGTCGTCCACTGTTCGCTAGTTAAATCCAACATTTGAGTATTATTGGCCAGGATGGGCCTAACGAAGTCTGCAAAATTTTTCAGTTCTTCGACGAACAATGAAACACAATCCGCGTCGCGGCGACATCGATACATCGATAGTGATGTATCGTACGAACAATGCATATAATATGCAATGCTGTGCACTTCTTGGTGCTGATATTTACACAATTTATTATTATCACCTATGCGATTGTCCTCCGTTTTCGTCAAGATGCACTCAAGATCGGCGTACACCACGAAGGGAAGTCGCTCCTTCCTGCAGTGGTTGCCGAAACTGAGCAGCTTGTTTCCTTCGTTGGGCAGCAGAATGGCGCAGTTATTCATCTGCCCGTAGTCCACTGCATGGGCCTCCAACTTCTCGGCGGATCCGAAGTAGTGTAGACATCTGTGAAAACCAAAAACTATTTTATTTAATTTTTTTCGCGAGGCATTTCAACGTTTCACAAGTTTCTGTACGTTCCGGTCACAGATGAATTTCTTTCCATTGTGTCTGCTGAGCTGGGTGCTCACCAGCCGGGACAAGTCCTTGATGCACACAAAGTGCCCTACATCGCCGTGCTCGTGATTCGGCGTGTAGAGCAGGTTGACGTGTCGATCCCTCTTTTGACTGGTGAGCCGCAGTGGAAAGATTTTCAGTCCATTTTTCATCTCCTCCGTGTAACTGTAGACGTTGACGGAGATGTTGTTCAACCACTCAAACTTCCCAGTCTGCTCCAGGGACATTGGAAACTCAATGCCCTGGAGATTTAATATGGAAGCATAGTCGGGATATGAACTTGGGCGCGCGGTGTCTCGTTGGACAGGATGTAGAGCGGCGGCCACTGACCACGTGAAACACGCATTGTCCAGGGATTGCACACTGATTATCGCTTTCTTTAGCGATATTTCCCGCGGCAACTTCTGATGACATCTCGCGCGCAGCGGATTGTACTTATTGACATGGACGGTCAGGTTGAGGATTCTCGTCAATGCCCATCCGCTGTCGCGTTCCTGGAACTCTTCCAACGATGCCATGGTGGGTTCGATGATACATCGATGGTACCATTCCTGCAGATCGGATGTACTGAAAAGTTCACAGTTTCGGGTATTGATGCTTTGACAAGCATGCTTGTCACCTGCCACAAATTCACCGATAAACACCGTGTTCACTTTGAGGTTCCGATGTTTCCTCAAAGCGCCCCGCACATGCTCCAACACAATAGTCGCCGCATCCTGGAGGAAGTTGCGTGGTTCGATGTAATTCGAATTTAGCACTGCACCCGTTAATACGCGGCTATCGAACGCAGTGTCTATTTCGCGCCACAACAGTCCAGTGCTCGAATGCTCGGCACCTTCATGCACGAAACGTCCGCGCAACAAATATTTCAGTCCTTTGAGCTGTGGGATTCTAGCAACCAACGATTGTCGAACACCGATCGATAATCGAGGAAGTTTCACTCGGCTGTGTTCTTCCAAAGATTCGATACACTCGTTGCACCGTTCTTCCGACGCGAGGTATTCTTCGCGTGAAATCAATCGTGCAGAATGATCTCGCAGTTGGCGATCCACTTGCACGAATTTTTCCATGATCGTAAATGGAATGTAAATGTAATGTATTATCCGCGCAATGTGTTACAACGTGTTTGACGCTTTGTGCAGTTTAGAGCATGCTTTTATGGTTGGTACCACGACTTGGTGTCTCTGTCTAACTCTTTTGGTGTTCCCCCTCCCTCGGATGCATTGCATGCAAAAACGATGATCCGTCCCAACATTGTTCTATACAGTTTCTATCGACACGGCATAATTCTTTCCATGGTTAACACGTATGACGAATTAGCGCGCAAGATCATTGGACACAGTTGACACCGCATAATTCTAAGATTCGACGTTTCCAAAAGTATTATATTACATTCAACACGTGTCGAGACTTTTATCCTTCAGGGTGGGTTCAAATTACATGCGATCGTGCGATATGCTACGACGTTAAGATTGAAAAACATTATGGAAAATTGGTGGCTTTAGAATAAAATTTGGCGGTGGGGGGAAGCAATTACACCTCTATTTAAGCCAGTCTCCCCGAACGCCAATCCATCAATCGCTCAGTAGCCTCAGTGACTTTCGATAGACAAGCAGTGCTCCAAAAAAAATGTGTAGTACCAGTGCCGAAGGAAACGCCGAACGCATGAATTATTACGTTCCGATCGTGCGAGATGATAGCCTAGCTCCATGCGGGGAGAATACATTTGACTGGTAAGGCTTAATTTTCACATCTTGTCGAAATTTTTTATGTTTATTTCTGATACGAGCGGACCATTTCATAGCTTTGATTGTTCTCTTAGCTCGCGTCGAGCATCGCGTATCATGGTCAGAAGATACGCATTAACATCCGTGGGCAGCAAATATTTGGAAATTGGAATCAACGTAGGACCTATGGCTGATGTAGAAGTCCTTCTCGGCGATAATCGCGGGAACCATTTCATATTACCGTGGTATACACATGGGGTGCACTAGTCGGTAGCCGTACAACCATCGAAGAACGTGCACAATTGCCTGAATCAGACTCGATGCAGATTGATGAAATAACGGTTGACTTTTGTCGGATCTATGATTCTACGATTGTAAAGATGACACTACTTGACAAGTCGGTGTATTTCAAACCGAATACAGTATCATTTTTATGTAATCTTGAGCCGTGTGTAAGCTATGTGTATCCGCGGTTGCATCAAACTGCAGAAGATGTGCAGACAAAATTTAAAAATTTTGTTACCGTGTTGTAACAGAGCGGTGTTGCCTGTGAAACATTAGATACGCGCAGTGCTGCTAAAATCATACGTGATAGTGAATATTACTGAGCGAATTATCTTGTAGATTGCGAACTGCTAACATGTGCCATCAGTGATATTGTAGTTGATGCTTGTAGGAAAAAATGTTAAATTATATTATTATTATTCTATTTTCATATTCTTTATATTATATACTTTATTTACTTACCTTCCTCCTTCTTCCCTCACCACCTAATTCTATGATTCGACGTTTTAAATAGTATTATATTTCGTTCACGCGTGCTTCGCGCGCCGTGTCATCTCGCGCAGCTGTGCTAGGGGATTCAAATTACGCGCGATCGCGCGATACACTGCAACGTCAAGATCAAAAACATTTTGAAAAATTTTAGCTTTAGAATGCTTGTTACATATTGGCTCGGAAAAAATATGTCTGTTTGCTACAGAATGGTTTGCTAGATCGTTTATTCATGAAATTATTATTTCTCTGCGTTGGGGAAAAAGTGTCTGTTTGTTTGGAAAAAAAAATTCTGCTGACACTGCATAATTCTATGATTCACGTCTTCTTCGCGCCGCCAAATGATGTCATCCCGCACGGCTGCTCCAGAGGACTCAAATTACAGACGATCGCGCGATAGGCTGCGATATTAAGATTGAAAAACATTTTGAAATACTGTTAGCTTTAGAATGCATGCGATTGTACCACTATGTAGTGCTGTCTCTTTCCCTCCCCGAATTTAGCTTTAAAATAACTGTGCTTGTGCCACTAAGTAATACTCTCTTTTTCCCGTCCCCGAATATATGGTTTGTAAAACGTCGATCTTTCCCGACATCGCCGGAAACAATTTCTGATAAAAAATTATTAATTTTCTGCGCTGGGGGAAAAATGTCTGTTTGCTGCCAGGCGGTTTGCTAAATCGGTGTGGGCCAGGTCTGAAAAATTTTAGGGGGTGGGTCAGGTGTGAAAAAAAATCGGGGGTGGGCCAAGGTCATTCCCTCCCTCGGTTAGGTATGAAAAATTTCTGCTCTGGGTCATTCCCTCCCTGTGAAAAATTTGCTACGGCGGGCCAGGTCTGGAAAGGTCTCCGCGGCGGCTCGGCCTGGACTGATCCCCTCCATGATTAGGGCTTCCCCCACTCCGCGGCTCGTGCGCGCGCAGCCAGTCTTCCATTCCCCGCTGTCCCCGCGCCGCGAGTTCCCCCCACCGCACTCCCCCGCGCGCCCGCACTTCCCCTCGCCCCGCGCTCCCCTCAGAGGACCATCGTTAGAACTCTCCTGGACATACTACTTAGAAACCGTGGTGTGGGAAAAACAAACACTTCGGAAGTGTTTAATGGTACTGTCGTTACCAAAAACTTTTGTCATAGCAATGGCACAAGTTTTAATAAATTTTTCATCTATAAAATATTTTTTTGCTTTGCTGATTTCCCACGCAATCGGATATAAAATGGTCAATTTCCCAATTAGAGTTAAAAATTCGTTAAAAATTATTAACTTGAACTTTGGACATTATGAATTAAACAGAGAACTGAGAATATGTACAGGGCAAGCAGACTAGTAATGCCACAAATATAACGTCATTCACTAACTATTAGTACTAAATATTTGATAATAAATTACCACTAAACCTATCACGACCGGTCATTAGACCGGTTGAACGATTTATATCTTTTTGTAATATTATTTATATCCTTTTGAAAGGTATATAATGCAAGCGTGGCATGACTTTAGCGCGTCAAAACAAACGTTCACGACTTTTCTTCGCCTTAGCGGTGAGACTTTTCGAGACTGACATGGAGGGGTTAAGCGTGGCTCAGGCAACTAGTCTAACGCCAAATACGTATGTAAAAAATGTGCAATCGAGAAGCCTATTTGTAAAAAATGCGGTTAAAACGAATAAAATGTACATTATTTACTTCTAAATGAAAGAAACTATATTTTTTTCACTGTCAAATTGGCTATTATCTTCACTCTATATTACGAAAGATAAGTTGCTTTAAAGACCGATCATTTGACCGGGTGCGTTAGGGATAGGTATACATGATGTGTCGGTAGATTTAGTGTTATTAATACACTGTGAAACTATTATTAATTGAAGTTTAACACTACTACAATTAATAGTGCTATTAGTATTAACTATTGACAGAACTGTTAGCACTGTAATGAATTTAAGGACATTGTTTGACTGACTACGATGTATTTATATACGTCCGTACGATGCAGTGACAAACGTAATTTGTCTTCCCGCTTTTTTCTACGTAAAGACCCCGCTGTTTCTACCTAGAGATCCCGCGTTTCCGGCACATCGCGCGCATAAACAAAAGAAGTCCGTGAAGGGCATTGGGCGCCCACGTATCGCACGTTGTCACTTGTCAGCTAGCATCTCTGCTAGCATCTCTCCACGCTCCGGCGCCGTAGGCTTTTCATATTTTATAAATGTGATTAAAGTGACATTATTTATACAAGTGTTAGGTGTTGGTGCAGTGATATTGAATAGCGGTACTCTAATTAATTGTAACTGGTTTGATAATGGCTTGTGCACCCGCCAAGAAAAACAGAAAAAGTTTTCAGCGTCATTGGTATGACACTGACGAATCCTTAATGTTTTGGTTACAAGAAGTTTCTTCGGACGAGTCGAAATGCTTCTGTAAAGTCTGCAATAAAACTTTGGTTTGTGGGCTTTCGGAAATACTCAAGCACTCGTCCAGACAGGTGCATATTGCGAATATGCAGGAAACGTTTGCTATTAATAGTGTTAGGGATAACGATTCGAATCTGAATGTAGAAGATCAGTTCGATCAGGCACAGGATTCTTGTACTTTTTCATTCGATGAAAAAGTCAAAATCGCTGAAGTTAGGTACGCGGCTTTCTTCGCCGAGCACAATATTCCTCTATCGGTCGCTTCTAATTTCCTTGCTCTTATGCAAGATATAGGCAAAGAGCCTAATCTTTTACAACATATGAAAATTGGCCGTACAAAGTGCGGTCAAATTAATACAAACGTTTTATGCGTTCGCGAAACGGAACACGTTGTCGACTATGTATGGCGCAATAAATTCTCCGTTTACAAAGATGAAACTTTGAATTCCATAAACGACAAGTGGCTCAAATTGGCAGTCAGATATATTGAGCCATGTCGTTTGTCCATCTTCAACACAATAAATAAATAGAAAACATACTTTTGGCCAATAAATACAAAAATTATGCAATAATGTCAGAATCAATTCTTACGGTGACAGTCTATATATAAAAGAAATAGTAGAACCGCCGCACCGGGATTTGAACACTCGCACATCATGATGTTTCGACAACGTGGATTTCTGCCGAAGAGAGCCGAACAGGCAGCGCACACGGACAGGAGTAGGGATATGCCTGTGTGCAGTGCGGTGGGAAGAAAGTGGGGGACGCCGGTGAGGCATAGTGGGAGACGACGGTAGGTCATAGTGGGGGTAAAGCGTTAGTTCCGCGTCCCACGATTTTGGCATCACTGATGGGGAGTGCCAGAGTTGGGCATAATCAATTACAAGTGTAATTGATTACGTAATCAATTACTTTCATTACAATTACAGAGTAATTCCGATTAAAAAGTAATTGCAATTACATGTAATTGCAATTACATGTAATTTCAATTACAATGTAATTGGTCTGCACAATTACAATTGTAATTGCCAAATGTAATTGCAGGACAGATACAATTACAATTATAATTGTGCAGAGCAATTACAATTACAATTGTAATTGTGCAGAGTAATTACATTGTAATTGTCAGATGTAACCGTGGGGCAATTACAATTACAATTGTAATTGTCAGATGTAATTGTGCAAGACAATTACGATTACAATTACAATTAGCAAATAGTGGTTGCTGCGAAAACAATAGCATTTTTTAAAGGTTTTGTTATAGATACCGAATTGTAAGTCAGTCATGACTTTATCAAACTGGTGCAAAATTAATAATTTCAGTAAAGGATTATAAAATGTAAATAAATTAAAAGCATTTATGATGAAAGAAATATTAAATCTTGTATTTGCTAATATCTTGCTCCTAAAAATAATAATATACCTACTTTATATCATTCGAGGAATTTTCTTTTATTCCATTCAAACTTCATACTGAATGAACGCACCGGTCCCTAGAAATACTATTTTGATGGTACGTGATTTTCGACAACAGGGGTACTGAAATATGCGTTAATTACCAGAAAAAGAGGACAATTACATACATATCTGGCTAATTTTGCAGGGGGAATTGAATTAGCATCAGAACTGCAGTTACAGAATTTGTAGTGCAATACTTCAGGACACTTGGGGTACATTTTCCGGGTATCCTCTCGAGTCCATCTTTGACAATTGAAGGCTCGGAACTTGAGTAAATATTAAGGGATTGTTATGAGACTTGAAACATAACTTCAGAAAACTCTAGCGAAGCCGTAAAATGTATGCATAAAACCCTTATGTTAGAAAATGTAATAATATTTAATTAAAACGAAATACTGGGCATAACCCATGGTTTCCAACGTCCGCCGTTAAAAAGTATTCAGACAATTTTGAGGTACATATAACTTGCAAAGTTTTTTCCTTAATATACACGGAAGATTTTCTTCAATTTTCACACTGATTAATAAATAATTGCAGAAGATATGATGATATATATAAATCTCGCGCGCCACCAACAGTCAGCAGTAGCGTATAATGCGCTACTTAGCAGTTTTAGCACTCGCGTTGACTGTTGGTGCCGCGCGGAATTTAAATATATCGCTATATCTTCTACAATTCATTATTAATCAGTGTGAAAATTGGTGAAAATCTTCGTTGTATATTAAGGATAAACTGTGTCGCTGCAAATTATATGTACCTCACGAATGCCCCGATACTTTTTAATGACGAACGTTGAAAAACATGGGTTAGAGCCAATATTTCTTTTTAATGAAATATTATTACATTTTTTAACATAAGGGTTTTATGCATACATTTTACGGCTTCGCTAGAATTGTCTGAAGTTATGTTTTAAGTCTCATCACGATCCCTTAATATTTACTCAAGTTATTGCAATTTATGTTTAAAGAAATAATGATTTTGGACGATGAAAAATTTTTGTTTATAATTTTTAGCTCGAATAGTAATTATTCGATAAACAAACTGTAAATAGAAAAAATGTGTGTCGTGACGAGCTTTACCATACTATATTTTTTAAAATACAGTTTAACAATATTTAATTTTCCAATATTTTTTAGCGTTTGGACAATATTTTCCCCATTTTCGAGCGCTAGTCCCCTTATTGCAATTTGTTCAATTTACACATATGTTTTTAATTTTATGCATTAGGAACTACAGGTAAGGTAACCCATAGTCTAGTATAAAGCGAATATTCCGATCCATAAAAATGCCGTGTTAAATCACGTTATGCGAGACTCACAATCAGATGTAATAGGAAAAACGGAGTTAGGTTCCAATTCCAGAGAATAAAGAAAAGAAGCGGAGGGGATAAAAAAGACCAAAGAGAGTTTTAACGAACAGAAGAGGGTGCAATAAATAGGGTAAATAGTTAGTACAGGGAGATGGTGGATAAGTTTATTATTATTACTTTTTTTTTATTATTAATCGTCTTTGTAAACTAAGTGAAACATATGTATATGTACATATATTAATATTGTATCGTGGAATATATAAAAATTAATTGTACATATGAACTAAGATATAAACTAAAATATAAACCAAAAATAAATGATAATATGTAAGCTAAACATAAAATAGATAATTTAATTATATAAAAGGAAACAATATAATTATTTAAGTAGTTGTTTGTTTATTAATTTTGATAATTTAAATTGGCTTTTAATATCACCCTTTTCTCAAACATAGCGTCTGATAACCTATTGGCTTTAGGAGTGTTAGTTATAGTTGCAAATGAAAAAAGTGTTTCCACTGGCGCCGAGGAAGGTAGAGGCGTGTTATATTTTATGAAAATACTTTTTATTTGTGGGTATCTTTCAAGTAATTCTATATCTCGACTTTCCTCGGTAAAATACTGGGTAATCAAAAGATCGGCTTTGAATCTTGGATGATTGTGTTCGAAAACATTATTGGAACCTGACTCGAAATTATAAAAGTCATCTTCCTTCGACTTGCTATGGGCGTGTCTTGTATTAGTAATTGGTTGCTGCATAAATTCTTTTGCTACAGCTATGATAAATAAATTTTTAAATATTTCATGATTTTTTGGATCTACACACGCAAACCATTTGGTTTTGAATCTAGGGTATGACAACGCAGCTATTACTGCATTCTCCGCCTGAGGGCCTGAAACATCGAAAAAATTAATAAAACGTGTTTCAACACTTTCCAAGAAAAGTTCGCACAGCTGTTTACAGAATACAAAGTTCTTTTCATTCAATTTTTGTAAATTTTTCCTAAGGGCTAATAAAGGCGGTAACAAAATACCATAATATGTGTTATTTTCACCTTGAAGAATATCTAATGCGTCTGCTACAGGTTTCGCACATGACAGATATTCCTGAATGTAATTAAATTCTTGGTCTTTAAAATTATTTTTTAAGCCCAAACCTTTGTAGAGTGTAGCAGATTTGCCCTTAATGCTTAAAATTTGTCTTAAGGGGTCATATACGTTTCTCGACGCTAAAATGTACTCAATGTTTACAAGCAATTTGTGGACAAACTATTAGGCCGATTGGTTGAATTCTTTTTGTAACGTAAAAGTAGATGTTTATACAGCAGTAAACATGAATGAAGATGTATAAATTGTTAAAAATTTGGCGTCTAATTGCATTAACGCAGAATGTTTTTTTTTATACTGCCGCAAACGGTGTGCATGATTTAACTCGTACAAGTAATCTGAAACAAAAATTTGCGATTTATTTACACTTATTGAGATCATAGTTATCGGTTGACGAGGGGTTTTTTTGAAAAACACGATATTGTAGCAGTAGTAACGATTAGAAGACGGAGATCATGATTTTCGTAAAAAGAACCGCACATTTTTGTTTGTTATTAAGAAATGGTTTATTTTATCGGAAAAAGCCCTCGTTGACCGATAAAGGATCTTATTTAGAATATGTATGTAAAAGATAAAGTTAATCGGATGAACAGTGGGGCAGATATTGTGCACACCGTCATGAGAAATGTTGTTTCGAGAAAAACGCGTTTAAAATTTTAGAAGAGCTTTAAAGTTCGATAAAATAGAAATTTTGTAACTTACTCTTAATCTGCTATACCGGCACCGTAGAGCTTTCCTTCCCTTGCAATGTAAGCCTCCTCTGCATGCAGTCTGCTTTGTCTTTTACGAATCCTTCCTTCTTTTGTCGCTTGCTGAGCTCTGAGTTCACCAGTCGAAACACGCTGCGCATCGACCTCCTGGCACATCCGGTACACTGCAGTGCCAATGGTAACATTTAATGTCTCTAAAATTTTTATTAAAGACATCTGGCCTTCATTGAACATTACTGTTGCAATGTATGCGGCGATTTCAGTGATTATGGAACCGCTATATGTCTCTTTTGGAGCAACTTTCCATATGAGGGCATTCAGACTCTCATTAGAATTTTGAGTGTAACCACCGACACATCTAACAAGCAAATCATTATTGCTTAGGTCTTCGTACACAGGACGAATAGCATCTTGTACAATTTGATGAAGAGCAGGTTTATGTCTATAATCCTTCAATTTGCTGGTCGCGTACGCTCGTTGCCACGAACACCACGATTGTTCTCCGGTTGGGCAGTAATGGTGCTGCGGTTTGTCATCCCTTGAAATTTTGTGATAATATGTCGACCAAATAGCATTCCTCATTTCTTCGACGGAATTGCTGTGTCTTCTGATGGCTAGACCGTAGTAAATCTGTAATTCGTCGATCAATTTTCCTGTAAGCATTCCCTTTCCTCCGAGACCTTTATTCGTTTTCTTTATTGCACGAAGACGAGTTCCCATCCGCTTTTGCACGTGGCCTACACATTCTTTTTAATAACCGGTGTATCATACGGATCTGCTAGCAGAATACCATTGAACGTCTTACTATCCCCGTCTCCGATATAATATGAATATTTGATTCCGTGCAATTCAAGCGATCGCTGAAAAATTTCCTGTATCCCGTTTACCTCCATCTTCCCTGCACTCCCTTCGTGATTGGCGCTACACTCGTGCTCTTTTTTATTCCAATCTTCATATTCGGCGGTGTTGCTCTTTTTCTCCCAATATTCGCAGGTCTTGCAATAGGCTGATTTTATCAGCACATCTACAACTTTCCCTGTCAAATTCCCAATAAGTGTTACCACGCTGAACAGGGAAGAGAAGCCACGCTTTTTCCAGGTCCCATCTCCGGAAACAACAATTCCTGCATCATCCGCGAGTATTCCTGCTTCTCGAGTAGCTGTTCTCTCCTCAATCGCAGCATTCTTCAATGAAGCATCAGTAACGGCTTTTGTCGCAATACGAATGCTTCGTACTATAGCATCGTACGTCGATTGCGCTACTGGTTTTGGCAAGTCCATGAGTCCGCAAAACTTTCGCATACCATATTGTCCGAGTCCTAACACTCTCATTGCAAACACGAAACGTCTGTTTATCTCGTAAGCCTTATCAATTTGTGGGCACGAAGAGATATTTCGAGAATTACATTGATCACATTGTACTACAATCTGAAAGCCAAGGCCCCCAATTGCAGCTTCAGTAAATTTCACTTCCCCTCCACACGTTTTGCACTTCACGTATGCACTAATAGCCGTAAATACGGCATAGAAGTTTATAATTCGGTACCCGAATGCTGAATCTATGGTTACTTCATTGCACTTCGAATTTTTCAACTTTTTCGCCGATGCACTTGTCGTTTCTTCGTCGGAACATATTTCCCGTTTCGCCGGAGGTCGTCTTTTTACCGGTCGCGAAGGTCGTCTCGAATCAGTTTTTGACCCTTTTCGGTCTACGCATGAACGCCGTTTTATCATTTTCTTGACAGCTGAGCACAAGTTGCTGGTCAGAAACAAACTGAATGCGCTAAATTAGCCGCGTAAAGGAGCAGTGGTGGACGCCTGGCGCGGCCGCCGCGGAAAAACCATGGGTTTTCCCCGATCCGCGGGTGTATCAGCCCCTAATTCACGCGCATCATGGCGAACATAGAATTCTCTATAACTTTAGGTCGTGGGCATCATGGATACATCTCTCCACACCTCTCAAAATTCAAATCAAACAAGGGCATTCGACGCTCTGACGCACTGATCTGTGAACCGGCACGACCAGTTCCATTTAAACGGCTGTAACTTCGCCAATAATTCGATTTTCATGTTCGTTCTGGGTTCAAAATGTTCCCACGATGTGCATCTTTCAATATATGTAAAAAAAATGATTTTTTGAAGTGGAGAAACGTATATGACCCCTTAAGGAATCATATAAACTATTCCAGCGAGTATCACCAGGTTTACTGAGTGCATGTCCGAGAATGTCCTGAATTATTTCAGCAGACTTGGGTTGACTTCCTTTTTTCCACAAACTGTTGCATTTCTTCAAAACCTGACTGTTCATACTCGAGAGTGGTGAATCGTTTGCTGCCAATAACTTATTGGCGTCAACAGTTGCAATTAAACTGAGTGTATGCGAACAGCATCGCAAATGTAACGGTAACTTTTTTTCTGGAGAATTCGGAATAATATATTCTTCGTCACTGTCTGTACTAACAATATCTTGCTCTATAGTTTCATGATCCGAACTAGTAGCATCACTATCGTACAAATCAAAGCCGTCTTCTTGTTCAATACAGTCAGGATGGACGCCAAATATCCTAAACGTTTTAACGAAATTGTTCCCATTATCGGTTGTAGTAGCAATTATTTCGCAGGTATCTGCAATATACTCGGCATGTATTTTCTGTAATAATTCGGTTATACGTTGATTGTCGTGCACCCCCATAAATCTGCGACATGCCAATGCTCTAGATTTTCTTTTGAAAGTTACAAAATCATTCCAATGAACTGTAATTCGTATAAAACTTCGCCTGCGGCCGGACCAAATGTCTACTGTTGTGGATACGTATTTTATCTCTTCTACGTTTCGTTTTATTTCTTGCGCTTGAGTCGTATAACAATCGCATATAAGACGTCCTAGGTTTCTACGACTCATCATTTTTAATCCATGCGTTTTAATATTTAACTTTTCAAATATTTTAATAAAATAGGGATTTTCGATACAACGTAAGGGTATCATAGAATGCGCGAAATATTGTGCCAAATCATTGTCAAAACTTTGTTGACTGTATGAACATGATGCTGACTTACGACATAATTCCTTTGATGCAGTTGGTCTTGTTTTCTTATTTTTGATGTAAGTGCTATACTCTTCAACTACCGAACTACCGTGTTTTCTTTTTAAATGCGTTACAAAATTGGACGTGCAGTTTCTAAATCCTTTGACCTCAACGTAGTTTGGCGAACATTTTGTACATACCGCAACAATCCTTTGGCCGGCTGATTTTTCCGGGACTTTTTGAAAAAAGGTTCCATCCAGGAAAGTCGTATTCATTTCGTCTATATTGTTGAATTCACTTTCACCTCTTGTGGATGTAGTCTTATTTAAATTACTTTCTTCTGACGTTGAATCCATGATGGATCAATTATGCCACACAAAACTAACGTCGTTAAAACCCTACGAAATATATGGAGCCAAAAATGCAATGTATTTACTAGCTTAAACAATCTGACTCGCTCTGGCACGCGGACACAAATGGTCCTACGTTCTCGCGCGAGTCCACCGCGTGCCTCGCCACGTTTTCAACTGTTTTTTGAACATCCAATCGGATTGGTTCTATTGGGCTCGCGAGTAGAAATTTGAGCACGAACGCGAACGAGGCAGGCCGAGGCTAAATGAGCATCATCGGCGAAATGCCTCGGCCCTTGGGGCCGTTCGCCGCATGCCTCGGACCGTTCTCGTATAGACTTGAAAAATTTAGATTTTTCGTCCTGTGCACCCCGCACGAGGCAAGCCGAGGCAAGCTGAGGTTTGTACAAATTTGCCAGGTGGCACGGCTGTGCAGAAAGTAGAATCATTTTTAGATATTTTATCTGTGACCACATTTAAAAGAACAGGAGAATTTTCTTCCGATATTCTTATAAAATTTCTGAAAATGTCGTTTCCTTTTTTAATCAACATGCCATTGAATGAAAAGGTGTTGTTCACGTTACTTAATTGTCTCCTGTTCAAATACAAATGTGATGTTTTCTTATTCTTCTTCGACAAACTGTATAAAATAATGAAATTTGTACAAACCTCAGCTTACTTCGGCTTGCCTCATGGAGAGCGCACAGGATGAAAAATCTCGATTTTTTTCAGCGCGGTGCATTCGGATCTGCCTCATTCGCGTTAATGCTCAAGTCTATACTTACTCTAGCAAGTGAAAAAATGCCCATGTAAAGACACACTAAGATCGTCTCTTGTTTGATTGTTACGCGATTGAAGCGTTATGAATACAACGATAGTCCGGCTGCAGGTGAAGTTTCTTAGGAAATAACAGTTCATTGGATTGATTTTGTAAATTTCAAAAGATAATCTAGGGCATTGGCATGTCGCAGATTTATGGGGGTATACGACAATCAACGTATAACCGAATTATTGCAGAAAATACATGCCGAGTATATTGCAAACACGACATCACTCGGACTATACTCATTGTCAGTTAAACACAATTGGAATCATTTATGAACTTTATAAATCAAACGCACGTTACGTACACTTCAAAATATTTCAAATGTAGTAGTGTCTCGACTTGCTTCTATGGAGAAAATTTTGACAATTAATTGCTAACGTTCTCATGAAGGTTAAATAAAAAACATACAAATATTAATTGTTGTTCGTGGATGGCTCTTCTCGATCGATCGTTTCCTCGCTCTCACAATAATCAGCTGTCGGTCCGCCGGCTGATCGTTCGCGCGGAGTAGCCAAGAAAAAAGTAATGGGGGTCACTTGCATAGCTACGATCGGGGCGATGAACGTAACAATGTATTAAAATCGAACCTTCTGGTTATAGCAAATGTTGGAAATGACCGCCTTCTTGCCCTATGCACGTCTCTAGTCATCGGTTAAATGATCCTCGTATTCTTCGGAATGAATCCGGTTCATCAGAAATTTCGGCGCATTCATCGAAGATGTGTTGGTGGAGAATATCCGTACCGAAAAAGTCGAAGGATTCAAGACCGGGAATCACACCTTGCGTTTTTCATTACCGTTCGTAATTCAATAATGAAATCTTTCCATAATTAATTATTCCAGTACGAAAATTTCACACAGAACATAAAAACACAAACACAGATACAAAAACACTCTTCACTGGCATTGAACCGGATGGATAAAGTGGAACACAATATGGTGTAAGCAAACAAGAGTGTACATAGGCGTTAATAAAAGCAGATGTGAATCTTCAAAATATCAAATATAACCAGACAATAGTTTCACTCCCGGTTTTTGTGCGTTGAATAATTATGGAAAGATTGCATTACTGAATTGTGAACGGTAATGAAAAATGCAAGGTGTGATTCCCGGTCTTGAATCCTTTGACTTTTTCGGTACGTGTTCAATTGCCATTTATTACAATTTATTCCGTAAATATCGTTTCAATAGTAATAAATGTTCATAGTAACAGTAATAGTAATAGTAATTATTGTCCTGCACAATTACAAATTCAATTACAATTACGATGTAATTGTCCCGCACAATTACAATTACAATGTAATTGTCCTGCAGAATTACAATTACAATTACTATGTAATTGTCCTGCACAATTACAATTACAATTACTATGTAATTATCCTGCACAATTACAATTGAGGCATTTGATGGAAAAAGGGCACATACGCCAAAATGCCATTTCAAGAAAATCGATTTCAAAGTTTTCATTATAGTATAACTTAATAAAAAGTAATGCAATTAAATACAATTTTTTTTAAGGATGTAGTTACCGTGTCCTTCAAACGTTCTGAAAACAGAAGTCATGTTTTGCAAATGATATGTGTCTTTATTTATAAGTTTCAAGTAAGTGGTTTATGTGCCCTTTTTCCGTAAATGTGGTAAATTCGTAACAAAATTGCTTCTCTGTTTAGTTATTTAAATATAATTTTATTTACTTACTTCGTTACGCATTTTTTTTATACATTGCTTAAATAAAAAATACAAAATGAACCAAAAAAGTAAACAAAAAATGTAATATTTTGTATTAAGGTCGGTATCAAACATATTGGCCGGTGAATTCGTTTTCGCGAGCAGCGATCGAGGAGAAATCAGCCACCACCATCTGACCATCGTGGTTTTGTCAGTTGGAGTTGCGTGGCCCCCGAAGGATATAGTGGGGTAACAGGAATGCTGCTCGGCTCCGCCGGAACGTAGCCGTGTGGCTGTTATTTATTCTTAGCGTAATAGTTGTGTGCGTTACGAAGCTATGCGCAGACCAATACGAGATGAAGCTATCGAGAAAGAATCAACGCTCTGACCAATAAAGCTCCAGAATTTTTCGGAGCTAACGCACACCTATTCTGATGTGTGTATTTCTACGCTGACAGCTCGGTTTGGCCTACACCCCAGAAGTTTGGCACCATCCCCACCACTTCTGGCTCACTCTTGTTCTGCGAAGGCGAGAGCGAGATGGAACGAGAGCGAGTCAGAAAACGTTGAGAAAAGGAGCACCGAGGCAGGCAAACTGTGTGGTGGGAGAATACCCCTCATGAAACTCACCGGCCAATATATATGACCCCATAAAAAACTTCAAAAAAGTAAAAAAATTACGCCAAGTACATGAAATCAAATAAATAATAAAAAAAATAGAAGATAATATATAATAATAATAATTACAATATAAAAAAAGATGTGAAATCAAAATGAGCTGCAAGTACATAAAAGTGTTTTGTAATAATTACGGACATTTTAATAATGTGAAGATAAAATTTAACATCTAGACATTTGCCTAAATGTCCGCGGCCTGGAAGTCAAATACTTGGCGTGGCCAGGCAAGGTATTCTCAAATCATCAATACCCATACCTTCCCCCTCGCAGGCTTTCGGATAATTTGCCAATTTAAAGCTCAGACAATATGAGTACATTTTCATTATATTGCGTTTTAAAATAATTCTAAGATCATTCATCCACACCGATACCTTTCCTCTCACAAGCTTTCAGATGATTTGTCAATTTAAAACTCTGACAAATATGAGTACACTCATCATTTTGCATTTTTAAATAATTCTTATTCATCGACACCTTGACCTTGCCTGGCCACGCCAAGTATTTGACTTCCAGGCCGCGGACATCTAGGCAAATGTCTAGATGTTAAATTTTATCTTCACATTATTAAAATGTCCGTGATTATTACAAAACACATTTATGTACTTGCAGCTCATTTTGATTTCACATCTTTATTTTATATTGTAATTATTATTATACATTATCTTCTATTTTTTTTATGATTTATTTGATTTCATGTACTTGGCGTAATTTTTTTACTTTTTTGAAGTTTTTTATGGGGATCTCACTTCTTTTTACAAAGACAATTTGCATAGGGAATGACTTCAGATAATTTTTAATTATAAATTACAAATTATCACGGTACAGAATTAAGGATAAATTCTACGTAAGTTTAACAACTACGAAAAGAAACCATGTGCACCGTATTGTCGATCTATATGTATTATATGTATAGTACTTTGTGTACAGTACATAGTGCGCGATGCAGCTTATGGCGCTGAACGTATTTAACATTGAAGTGTAATAACAACCACAATTAACATCTTTCGAAGAAAAATATGTATGCATTTTTAGCATTTCGTGGCCAAGCTTGTTTTTCTACTCGTAAATCATCAACGGATACCCACGTTGTGCCCTTACCCCTTACCATACTCGTGTAATGACCATCGGCAATACTTTTACCGTGGTGGAAAATCGCTGCCTTAAGTTTATAACAGTGATCTACCAATTGTATTTTAGTAGTAGGTATTGCTTTGATGTAAAAATTTTCCACTTTCGTTATTCCACTACTATCGTGATCGAACAAATGTAATTTTGCAATAAGAATTTGTTTGGAAGCAGTTATATCGATTTTCTTCATTGTGTTTGAATTTGAATTATCACAATTATTACAAGGATCTTTCAGATTTTTCCATCCTGTGAAATTGTATTTTATTATATCTTGAAATTCAAATGATTTTTTTTTAACATCTCGGGCAGTTACCGCAAGTAAATATTGAATTACCTGCTTCTATGACAGCATTCTACAAGCTTAGTCCTTGACTTTTGTGAATAGGGAATGACATCAGATAATTTTTAATATTATATTTACAAATTATCACGGGACAGAATTAAGGATAAATTCAATCACAGCATCATTTTACGCTTCGGTTATCTACATATATATACATAAATAAAATCCTGAGTTTAGTTACAAATAAAAAACAGTTTGATGATATACAAACATGTCGCAATTCAAATTTCGGCAACTTACCTTGTGTTTGAGACTGCATTTTGGTTGGAATTCAATGGTACAACGATACATATTTGTAAAAATACGTGGCATCTCAAATTTTGAAAACTTACCTTATTTAACACTCGCCAGGTTATAACCTGACTGTAAGCTGTCAAAATTTTGAGTAGATTGCATAGTGAAGATAGCGTTTGACGAACGAAATATGTGTTAGTTTCTTTTTGGCTGAAGGTGTGCGTGTAACGCGTATACGTATTATGTTGACGAAAATTTTCTTGACGAAGGAGAAGGCGAAGAAAAATCTTACCGTTTCCGACTGATCCATGAGACTATATTACGATATCTCTGTCATGAGTGGACCGATTTTATTGAAATTGGTCTTATTCGAAAGCTGATATGCGGTTTACATAAGAAAAATGCCCTTAAATTTAGAAAATATTGCAGGCGTGATGAGATATTAATGAAATAAATTTCAGGTTAGGTTGGATTAGCCGGGCGACGAGTAAATGATAGCGGTAGCGACAGTCGACATATACAGGGTGTCGAAACATGTACTTGGCGTCGAGACGCTACCGCGTCTCTAGATACCGACCTTAGTTTCTTCGATTTTTTGCAGCAAGCCGTCTTACAAATCAATTTTTACTTTCCCAAGTTAACTTCTTTCCTTGCGGATTCGATACTCGCCTCACTTTCCATATTCCCTCGCTTACACAAAATCCTCTATGAAACAAAAGTACTTATTGCACGACAGCACGGTAGCGCGATCGCTCTCCGACTATGTAGCTGCGTGTCGATTACGCTACGTAATAAAGCAGCATCTAGCTAATCTAAACGCGAGAGAAGTAATGTCCTTGATATATTATATATATATAACACATACGTGAGTCGATTTAAATGATTTAAGGAAAAAGGGCACATAAGCCTATGTGCCCTATTTCCATCAAACGCCTCAATTACAATTACGATGTAATTGTAATTGTGATCAACTAAATTACCGATTTCAGGAAGTAATCTGTAATTGAATTACGCAATTACGTTTTAATCGTAATTTGTAATTTGTAATTAGATTACATTTTGCCCAACTCTGCGGTGCCCACCCCTGATATGCCGCCTTCGTCATTCTGTATATCAAGAAGCGAAAAAAGTACGTCGTTTTTATTATGTTATTCGAAGTAAACCACAGTTTAACAGCGTATAATGTGAATACATTAATATTGTATGTTCCTTTAGTAATGTGTACATGACATTGTTTATTTCTGTATGATAATATTTTCGAACCTATATATCGGCAAAACTATATAGGTACCATTGGGACAAATAGTCCCTTACTTATATTTTTTACTTATATTTTTATTTTTCGTTAAAGGAGTCATGTTAATATACTAAAGAGAGTGGTTGTTTATGTTGAAGCAAACCAATTTGTAAAGTCATAAATTATCTATCTTCTTTCCTGTTTTTTTTTATATTAACATAATTTGAGTTTAAGAAATAAGGGCAAAGTGCTTACAAGAGAGTTATATCTGTATGTTGAGCCAAGATTATTGTGCAATTTTTTATCCAAGCTGGATCTGTGCACTGGATTTTCATTCTTTTGTTTAAAAAAATGTTGCTGTAGTATTTCTTTTGAATATTGTACAGCAAAAAATTGGTTTATTAAATATTTGTTGATTTCAAAAGAGTTTTTTACTTATTTTGTTTTATATTACACGAAAAACTGGTTAGACGATACTAAGGACTTTTTACCCCAAGCAATTAACACACATTTTGTGATATAACTCAACAAAAAATAGCACTATTAACTAATAAGATTGTAAAAGTAAAGCATAATAGTTGTAGTTTATACAAAACAGCACCGTATATCTCTAAATTGTCATCATTAAATTTTACATAGGTTTATATGAAAAACGGGACTTTCAGCCCCACCCTACCGTACAATCAATCGGTTGTACAGGGCTGACCGATTTGAAGGAGCATTGTTCAAAACCCTGTTCCACTCTTAATTTGCAGATATTGTAACACGTAGAATGTACTTCCGTTGTTTAATAAAAATTATTTGTTTGCAGAATACGTATGCCGTGTGTACTACGAACAGAATATTTTGGGGAAAAATTACACTGATATGAATATTACACAATATTACGAAGCTCTTATAAAGTTAAATATGGAGTCCGAAATTGCTGCAATTGCTAAGGCAATGTATTTAAAGAAAGCAGACAATTTAATTCCAGCAAGAGAAATATTGAAAGACATACTTTTAGTAAAACCATATTCAGTACATGGATGGATAATATTAAGTGAAATAAATATGAGGCTTTATTGTTGGAAAGATGCAACAAATGCTATTAGACAAGCGCTAAACTGTGAAGAATATACAGCAAAAGATCATTTGTTTTATGAAATGGAACTAATATTAATGGAGGCAATGAGCAGAACTAATAATAAACAAAAATGGGAAATGGCTTTACAAATGTGTGAAAATGTAAGAATTTCTTTCATCAGTACAGTTTATATTCATGAGAGTACTTTGCTGTTTAACGACAACTGTATGCACAAGGCGCTACTGACATACTTACATACGTACCGCGAGCAACTGATCGCTTAATTGTGGTTCAAGCATTCCCGACCTGAATTTTTAAACATTAACAACTAACAAATGAAGCCTCTACCGTAATTTCGTTACTCTTGATTTCCATCCTACGTCACATAGAATCACCAGTTTCATTGTTTACTATCCGTTTCCGAACACCCTGTATGTATACTTTATATAAATGTATAGAATTTACCATATCTATTGTAAACAATTTGTTTTAATTCATTTGTGATTAGGGGAAGAGTGGGTAGTCCCGGACACTTAAATGAAACACAAAAACAATATACAACCAATAAATTGTAATCAAATTACTCATTCAGGAAATCAACATAAGCACCTCCTGCTGCGTTATAACTAAAAAAAGAATGTATTTCTTAAATAATTTGAGAAAAAAATCAAAAACCTGTAACCTCTGTTTTTACGCAATCAAAAAATAGGCAGGTAGCCCCGGACATAATTTTTAACGATCATCTAGGCGTATCGCGTATCCTTATTTCTTACATACATCACAGAAATAATAAAAATTTGACGGATCAATACTTGTAGTCTTCATATGCCCAATCATTGCATTTATTGCATTGGATCCAGTATTCTTCGAAGGTTTCGCCGCAAACGATGCATTGAGTGACTTGATGTTCTTGATGGACTTCATGAGCGTAGCCAAAGTGGGGCAGGGGTGGGCGCTTGCCCCCCCCCCCCGGGCATAGAAAAAAATAAATAAATTAATAGTTCGTACAAAATTAAATTAATTTATTACAAAATACAAAAATAAAAAATTGTGTAGTAATTCCGCATTGTGTACAGATTTTTTGTCTATCTAATTAATTATACGTAAGATATAATATCAAAATTTGTTGCAATATTATTTCCATCCCACTTGCCTCTGTTGCTAGTTGGCCACTTAAATTTTGGCATTTTTATAACCGTATTCTAAAACACATATTTATATTATTTAGCATCTTAAAGTAGTGTAAACTGATAAGGAATCACAATAATAAAATGTATCGTTTTTAAAAATTAAGTTTCGTAAAAGTGTCCGAGGGTACCCGCCATATTAGTGACCGGGGGTACCTGATTGACTTGATCGAATATTTTTGCCATTCACATGTACAATATGGAAAGCCGGGCTGGCCACTATAGTGGCCACCTAAGAATTTGGATACTTTGCCGACCATTTTGGTTGTATATATGTATAAATTGTAAGTGAATAAAATTTACAATTTCAATGAAAAAATCCCAGCCCTCTAAAGGTTAAGAATCTTAAAAAATATTAAATTGTTAATACTAAAATCAATAAAACATGTAACGATATTTACATTTAATATACAACAAGCACCGATGAAATTTAATGGCCTCAGTAACGTCACTTTCAGTAGGAAGAAAACTGATTATAATGTCGAATGCGCTTGGCGTACACGCTATTACTAACTTGTAACTGTTTCTGGGCTTAGGCAGCCATGTTATAATCTGTCATTTATTTTTCTACGTGGCATGGTCGCGAAGATACAACAATGTCCGGTGCTATCCACTCTCCCTCTGTAACGAAATTCTTTTTATTCTTTTGAGATCACTAATTTAATGGAATAGCAAATTAAATTATATTAGGGAGGAATATATTAAAATATATTAACATTTTATTACGTGTGCAAAATGGTATTTATGATATTTATAACAAAAGGTTATTCACGACCAGGACAGTAAAACACCGTGTTCTCTGCAAGGCTTGAACCCAATTTTCTGGGTTTACATAACGTGTAACAATATAATTCGTGGAATGCAGCTATTCACATATTTACTTACTTAAATATGTATGTATGTGCTATGGTGGAGATCCGATACAGGGTGTCCCAGAATTGAGGGATAATTCGGAACATGCAATATCCTGATGCATGAAGACATAAAAAAATTCTTTACCATTTTGGGATCCGAGGATTCGTTCTCGAGATATTAATAGTTGAATATTAGCGGTAGAACTTCAGGGCCACGAGGTTTAAAGTCAAGTCAGTTGAGTGCGCGATAGCGTACACTTGCACACGCAGGACGCGTGTAGATACAGGTTCACACTTTACACAACAGGAGATCCGACCATGCTGTTTCAAACAGTGAAAATGGATTAGCGCCGTTAAGGGCACTCCCCGGCCAAATCGCGCGAAAACATAGGTGACATTTATGATTTTTCTAGAAAAAAGTATACAATGTATGGGTCTAAAACATTTTGCACTTTATTCTGTTACAAATGTAGTGTATAAAACAATTTTTTTATTTCATTTTTGCCCACCCCTGCCACTGAAAGCTCGTATAGACCGGGCAACAATCGCGGCAACTTTGTCGCTGGAGTCGCTGGCGACTCGGTGGGATAACCGACTTGTCGCCAGCGACTTGTATCCGGCGACTTTTATCCGGAGACTTGTGTCCGGCAACTTGTGTCTGGCGACTCGTCCTTTAAAGGTTAGGAGATACGAATAGACCTGGCGCAGTTGCCGGATACATGTCGCCGGCGACTTGCAACAATCTCTGTGGGATACAACAACTCGACACTTGCCTCAAACGGCCTTCTAGAAATGACTGTTGGCCACATGTTCCCGAAAAACTGTATTCAAGTGGACGGTGAGCAACATCGCCGGAGTGTCTAGTGCCTGTATCCCTGTTTCCCGTTCCGAATGGGAAACATCGCCGACTCTGTTGCAACACACCATCTATATATATCCTATAGTAGATGTATACGTTAAAAATTTACTATAGGATGTACTTCAATACTTTACAGTTAATTATCAATTTCTTCTTTTTTTCTTCAACACGCCCGGTATTGTTCTTAATCTGTACAATTTCACTAACTCGCTATTGCATTAAAAAATCACGCTTACTAGGGATCTCCACTTAAAAAAAACATCGGATAGTTTTTTTCGATGTAATGCATCGCAACTACGTATCGATGCTTTCTTAACATCGAATACTTCTGCGTTTTGAATTAATTAACAGGCCATAACTAGTGAAATAAAATAAAAAACGAAAAGAACAATTCAGAATCATATCTATTTATTATCATTACTATAACAGTATTTCATTTAAATGTTCCAGTGTTCCTTTTGTACGCTTAGTAAAAGCAATAGTTTGGTCAATCGTTTACCCTTCAGTAAAGAAATAGGTTGCAGGGTAAAAGATTGAACAAACTATTATTTTTACTATGCCTACAAAAGGATCACTGGGACATTAAAATAAACTACTATTATAGTAATGATAATAAATAGATTTGATTCTGAATTGTTCTTTCCATATTATTTTTGCTACAATATCAAACATTGTATTCACCATAGGCAAGGAGGATCAAATGAGTAATGTGTTTCCAAACTCGAGCAAACTCACGACATGATCAACCAGCAGCCTGGGTCATTGGTTTGATCTAGGGCTGGGACTAATTCAAATAATTTAATATTCGAATATTTTACAAGTATTTGAATGCTACGAATAAACTTCGAATATTTGAGTATTCGAATGTTATTATTCGAATATTTAAGTATTCGAATACTACTCCAATATTTCAGTTTCGGGATCACGCGCCGTCAGCGGGCTCCCATTTTTTCTGCCGGCAAATCGTGGTCGACCGCCCGCAGTCGAGAGTGCAATATCCATTACAGCGTATTATCGAATGGGAAGTGACGCCAATGGATTCCTGGCATTCTCCCGATTAAAATCATAACGGATGTCATGTAAATCGGACTACTTTTACATAAGGAATACAAATCCGATTTGGTGCAAAATCCGGTGCAAAAGTAATCCGATTTGTATGACATTTAGTATGATTTTCATCAGAAAAACATAAGGAATCCATTGGTGTCACTTCCATACCCATACGATAAGGAATAAAGAATTTCTTAATACGCTGAAATTAACATTTCACCCTCGACTGCGGGGGGTCGACCTGGAATCGCTGCGGTCGGCCAAGGATTCATACCTGTTTCAGAAATAAAATAATTCTTTATTCTTTATCGTATCGATATGGAAGTGACACCAATGGATTCCTTATGTTTTTTCCGATGAAAATTATACCAAATTTCATGTAAATCAGACTATTTTTAACGAAGTCAGTTTTTGAATCGTCAGGCGACCCGCTGGATTCGCTGGCGACAATGTTGCCAGCGATTGTTGCCCGGTCTATACGAGCCTTGATATGCATTGCGTGATGTATCGATGTAAACGACTGGGGCCTGAACTGTCGCCACGATAACTTTAGACAGAATCATCCAAAATCAAAAACCCAAAGATATTCCTTAATAACACATGTGTGGTTATCGCGCTACCCTCAGGCAGTGTTAACACTTTATCGACCGGCCGTGATTGAGATTGCCACTCACAAGGGGAGGCCGCGACATCTGGAACACGGATTTTGATGACTCTCATATATGTTGTAGTGTAGGCGTAGTAGACCAATATATGTGTCACATGTTGGGTCCACTACCCCATAGTTTCCGAAATATTAATAAAAAAAGATGTTTATGCGTTGAAGAACAGAAGCGATAGCGCTGTTCATTGTAATGATGAATAGCGACGCGTGTAAAGGGCAGGTCTCGTACCAAAACTTTCACCGGTTCGATTCTCACTGGAATCATTTTTTTTTATAAATTTATTTTATATGTTTTATTCCTCAAAAGATAAAGTATTATTTTTTACATTCTAAAATGTGACATTTATCGTAAAAACAAATGAAACAATAAAATTGACGACACCATGCACATCTAATAAAAGATGTATGGCCACAGGTACATTTTTTGGTTCTAATTTCAGGTGGAAATTGCACCTGATTTACATTTAGAAAAATGTTTCTAGTGTCTGTTAGTTTACTAGCATACCATGCGTACTGTATCATGTCAATATAAATTGGCGCTGATAGCTGGTTATGAATAATCGCGTGTATTTTAATACAATCTTCCCTGCTAGTCAACTCCCTCTTTAATCGCAATAAATCTGTTGCATTATGCAATTTGGAAATAAAATTTTTCACCTGCCTAAAAAACGTAAAAATTATATACAATTTATTTGAAAAAGTAAGAAAATAAAAAAGTGCAAAATAAAATTTTGGACTTGCCTAAAAAAGTACACGTCACACGGTTGACACAATGGTGTACACTTGGGGGGTATTACTTTCAAGGTGCAAGTTGGTAAATGTTTATCGTCATAAAATCTGTCATCATACAGCATGGGGTTAACTTGACCTCCCCATGAATCTAATATTAACAAAAATTTGTTATTTTGCACATAGCGTTTTACGACATTGTCTAGAAATGACTCGTATATCGGTATGCAAAGTTTTCCTGATTTTGTACACGTGACAAACACGTTTTTAAATTTTTCCGTGAGTGCATCCACTTGTACCTGTACTCGTGGACCAAATTTTGGGGTGGTTTCTTGTAGGCATACAAATACTTGTGGAAGCAATTTTCCTGACAATGTTACAGAATATTGGGCTGTATATGAATGAGTAATTTTATTTATACTTTGAACTCCTACAACGGTTGATTTTTCGCCTTTATATGATAGCGTTCGCTTAATTGGTGTCCTGTATTCACATCCTGTTTGATCGGTATTTATTACATAATCGGGATTGAAACGTTCTATTATTGCACAAGTTTGTGTTTGAAATTTGGTTGCTGCCTTGGTTGTATCTTCCAATGATACTTTGTCAACGCCACTAACGTATTTTGTAACATGACGATGCCTAATTCGGTGTTTTTTTTTAAATTCATTCGTCCATGTACGTGACGCGACAAAATTTATTGCCTTCTTACCGTATTGTATTGATGCTGTTAATGCCCACTGCTGTAACATTCTGGTAGTGACATTGTGTAAATTGTTTCTGGCTTCCTCAAATCTGTCATATGTCCATTTGTCAATCATTGAAAGCTTGTCTCTCAAGGTCCCCCCTTTTTCTATGTCTTTTTTCCAAATCGTTAATTGATCTTTCCTTTTCAATAAATGTGAACCCTTTTTTTGTAGTGTATTCAAATTCCAAGTTGGATGTAATTGTGCTAAAGTAGTAACTGCTATTTTGGTATGAAGTGGTATTACAGAATACTTTCTGCTTTTTTCCTCCGGTTCATAAATTGAAAGACTATCGTCACTTGATTTGCTTGGGGAAGTTGATTCCTCGCTTGTTACATTTTTAAACTCATCGGTAATCCTGACGTCGTCTTCATGCATCAACTCTTCTTCCTCAGTAAAAGACATTTCTTCAATCATGTTGTGAAACCTTTTTACGAGTTCGTGTGCTATTAGTGTCGATCGGTGTGTTAAAGTTGTAACTGTATTTGTTATTATATTTTCATTTTGTAATATTTTTGTAAATTCGTGTACTGCGTTCGCCAATTCCTGTTTGTTTTCTTCGCTGCCTGTGCCAAGATTTATGTCCGAAATATTTAACAAGTCGGAATTGTCCGAGCTTGTTGAAGCAAACGTGCTTACACTCATCGCACTAATTGTACACTTTAACGTTTTGCACTTGCAGTAAATAATAAAATAATAATCCGGAATGTATAGAAAAAAAATTGGATATTCACAATTATACTCTCGAACATCAACCAACGACGCATGAAATAGAACTGACACGGTACAAAGTAACGTGCACGAAATGCTGCAACCATTTCTTATGTTTATATGAAACGACGAGTCTGGCTCGTGTCTGTCAACGGACCTTATCGGTGCCGAAAGTGCTCGCTATAGCGGGTCTTTTATAAGCAAGCTTATAAGCCGTGTAGGCGACGTATTTTCTTTTAAATTAAATCAAATGTCATGTCCACTAGAAACTAATTGTACAATTAAAAAATGTACCTGTGGCCATACATCTTTTATTAGATGTGCATGGTGTCGTAAATTTTATTGTTTCATTTGTTTTTACGATAAATGTCACATTTTAGAATGTAAAAAATAATATTTTATCTTTTGAGGAATAAAACATATAAAATAAATTTATAAAAAAAAATGATTCCAGTGAGAATCGAACCGGTGAAAGTTTTGGTACGAGACCTGCCCTTTACACGCGTCGCTATTCATCATTACAATGAACAACGCTATCGCTTCTGTTCTTCAACGCATAAACATCTTTTTTTATTAATATTTCGGAAACTATGGGGTAGTGGACCCAACATGTGACACATATATTGGTCTACTACGCCTACACTACAACATATATGAGAGTCATCAAAATCCGTGTTCCAGATGTCGCGGCCTCCCCTTGTCAGTAAGGACCGGCTTAGTCGCACGCGCATTTGCTCCCAGTACCGGCTTAGTCGCGCGCGCATTTGCTCCCAGTACCGGCTAAATTTTCGCTATTCATTGTGTTGTGCTTATCGCTTTTGTTTCAAAGGAATTTTATTGATATTTATACTTTATTTTGCATTTATTTTATATAATAAAGGGCCTTATAAACTAATATACATAGAATATATTCAAGGTAATAGTAATTCAATTTTTAATAATTCCCACTGGACGAAACCCCTCGATAGCTAAAAGCCGATTAATAGGCTATCGGTCGATAAGCATTGGCAATCGAAAAGCCGATTAATAGGCTAGCGGTCGATAAAGTGTTAAGAAACAACCAGATGATTGCCAGAAGTTTGACCGATAGGGTCCCGAAACATGGGTTTTTCCGCACAAAAATGTTTCGTAAAAAGATTGAGTGTATGAAAATTCGCAATAGAGGGTAGCGCGGAAGCCAGTGTAATTACGAGTAGAATCCCGTTTGAACTTTTAGATTCAGTCAAGAATTGCAGTTTTTATCATGGCGATTGTACGTGAAAAATTGTTTCGAGAAAAACATATTTAAGGGGGTAGTGGGCTATTTCAGCTTCAAAAAATAGATTTTTTTCATTGCTTCTAAAAATCTTATCCTTTACGAACATTTGAAACAAATGTTCATGAAAAACTTCAAATAATTGTCGAAGTTATAGTCGCGCACGTAACACAGTGTACCGCCGAGTAACCGCGCGATAAAGTTACTCCGAACTTTGAAGCCGGTTTTCTCGAAACACCATTTTCAGAAACGGTGTACATCATAACTCTTGAACGAATGAATATTTTCACTTAAAATTTTAACTGCAGCTGCAGAATTCCATTCTCTATTGGATCCGCATCAATATTGGATGTTTGTAAAATATTTTATAACTGATTGAAAACGATTTTTTCCCGTAAAAATGTGGGGAAAAATTGATTCGTGTGTAACTTCTACAATTTTTGTTGAAATTCATCGCCAAGTTGTAGATATTTGTGTATAGAATTATCACCGCAAACGTGCCAACAATAGATTGTCGAAAGCACGACTATAACGATTGTTTGGTATCAACGTAATTTAGCGTCAAACTAACGATTTTACGTATCCAATAGTCCACTACCCCCTTAAAGATTGACGTCGAGTGCGTTCGTCTAGTGACAGGGACTTGCCCGTGAGGACCGTATTTTCCATGCGTTTATTGGATTAAAACAAAAATTGATACTTTTTTTTAGATGAATAAATGTATTATTAATTAAGGATGTATTGGACCTATTTTCAAAATGGTACTAAGTTGATGAAAATTTGTGATATTGTTCTTTCTATTCTTCCTGATGTGCTGCAAAAATTTTAAACGAATTCATTAAACGGTTGCTGAGTTATAATAATTTTAATTTTCACTGATTTTACACGTACTCTTTTGGAAACAGACGATCTTGACAAATAAAACAACTGAAAAAATGTTGAAGAAATGGTACCAATGTTTTCAATTTTTTTTTACATGTAGTATATGGGCAGATGAAAATAAATGCCGAGTTTCGATTGTTTTCACTACACCGTTTTAAAGAAATAAATTATAACTTGAGAGAATTGTGAATTCTGGGCATTTTCACTGCCAAAAATTTAGCAAATAATGCTTGAGAAAGCATTTGTAAAGTGAAAAATACCTTCCTATGATTAAAAATGAGACTCCAACTATCGTTCGAGTTCCTTACATCTAGATTTACTAGAAGTTCGTTCTAAAATTTTACTTGGTCGTTCTTGAGATGTGGGATGAAAATATGCAATTTTTTTTTTATATTTTGACCGGGGAGTGCCCTTAACGCATTTCTAGCCGTTCTACTTTGTGTGCGTCGGTATCTCGGCGTGCCTCCTGCGTGGGCGTGCTAGGAGTCACTACCCCGCGCAGCTGTTTCGGCTTTAAGGGGGAACACCACCTGGACGGCCGGAAAAGTAAGCCATTTTTTAGAATGTTTTTCAGGAATAATTTAGTTTTCATATGAAATTTTTATTACCTATCTTTAGTACAATGTCTTAAGAGACTATGAAAAAAATAAGTAGAAAAACCATGTATAAATTTGAATATATTAATTAATCTTCTAAACCCCCCACACGTGTCTAGCTCGTCGAATGTGTAATTATGGAACAGCAGGTCCAAAATCAAATTTAATTTTTTTTTCATAAACTATATGAGTGTACTTTCCGTTGCACGTACGGATTCGTTGATTGAAAACAAATTTTTTGAAATACGCTCGAAAAACTGTTCATCTTATTCGCAGATTTTCGAAACTTTTCTTCTAAAGCGCACCATTTTTACAAAAATAATTTGTTTAAGAAATCGGTACATGCAACGGAAACTACACTCATATAGTTTATAAAAAAAGAATGAAATTTGATTTCGGACCTGCTGTTCCATAGTTACACATTCAAATCGAATTAGGGCTTTCACAGACCAACGCGAATATTCGCTGCGCGGAGCGGATCCAACGCGGATCAGATAAGGCTGCCCATAAGCCGTCACGTATAAAAAACTGCTGAACTTCGGCGGATCTGCTACCGCCGCAAATATCCGCGTTGGTCTGTGGGAGCCTTTAAAAGAACGCCGACGGTCGGATTCTCTCGCACACACGGCTGACGCACGGCCTACTTGTCTGTCAGTGGCCGCTCGGAGGAAAAGTTATATTGCGCGATCTGTACTTATGCAGAGAAATGCAAGGTCGTATATTGCACGCTATATCTGCGCTACAATTTCTGTGGCAAAATCGGACATCAGTTCTCGACCATCCAACAGTGAGCCCAGATCTGAATCCTATTGAGCATCTTTGGAACATTCTTGGGCGACGTTTGCGACGACATTACCCGAACCTGGCGAATTTGAGGCAATTAGAACACGCTCTCCGCCAAATTTAGAACAGAATCCTTAAAACCAAAATTCGGAAATGCATTAACATGCGCACCTAGAAATGAGGTATGATCATGGCGTAAGTGATTTCCCGGCTCAGGCTTTTCTGAAACCAAAAATTCGAAAAGATTTTTGTTGAAAAATAACAGAATGCTTGAAAAAAAGGTTTGACAAAACACGCAAAAGAATGTTTTCTCGGATGTTCCCCGAGAAAAATCTCGCATTATTTTTCAATAAAAATTGTTAATTGAGCTAGGTACGGGCGAAAGCAACACTCATACAAATTCAGAATCTTTTTAAATTTTTTGTTTCAGATAAGCCTAAGCTGAGTTAAATTAGCTGCGCCACGAACATACTTCATTTTGTTAGGTGCCATATTGATGCTATAATAAAACATTTAAAACAAATTAAAAAAAATCTTTTTAATTATTTTTGTATAATATAATAGAAGCTTAATAAATTACAAAAAGAGTTATTTCATTATATGTTGTATTTATTCGGAAAAAACTTTAAAAATAGCTTCATTTTTCGACCGATCAAAGTAGATGACTCTTTAAGAGACAATATAGAAATTTAAAGTTTCATTGATCCGACATATGCTACAGCGCGAGAATTTCAGGGTCTTGATACCGGTATTACGCCAACAAAGCTATACCGAAATCAGTATTTTCCCGAAAACTGGAATAAATATCAGTATTTTTCGGTTTTACTCTCGTAGAAATAGTTGAGCATATTTCTTTCTCAATAATAAACACTCAAAGTCACACTATAAATTACTCCCGCTCCAGCCTCACATGGGTTAACGTCAGAGATGGGCATTATTTAAATAACAAATTATTTAAATCACGTATCAAATAAAAGATACTTTAGTCTTATTTGTCATGAATAAGAATAACCCGAGTCAATTTTTAATCGAAGCACCATGATTGAAATAATTCAATCATGGGGATTCAGTCGTCGGCCATGATTGAATTACTTCAATCATGGGAGTTCAGTCATGACTAACTGAACAATGTTCTCGTATTCGTGCGTTCTTTAGGGCCTATGCACACGACGCAGAAGGGCAACTGAAACAATTGCCAGCGATTGTATCGATGCAAACGCGCGACTAAGCGTTCACTCAGTGTTCGGACAGTGATGCCAGATTCGGGACGGGTTCCCTCGAGAATTTCCCCCACCTCGCATGCACACTACGCCGGAGCTGCGTGTCCGTGAGCTCGGCGCTTCGGACAACGTCGGGAAGACGAGAGAGAAAACGAATGTATATCTTTCTCTCTCGCTCTTGAAACGCTGTGATCCACGGTGAGGTGCAAGCGACACGCGGCCGTGTGCGGATCTTCTTGATTGCCTCGAGATACATTTTTCACGTTCCGACATATGTGTAATACTCTTGTAATGAAAAAAAATTTGGAAAAAGTTTTGTTACGGAAATCACGTTTTAAGACCTCCTGATCACGTTTTGGCTATTTAGAAAATAGCTTTTTTTAAATATCTCATATATTTGTTAACACGATTACGTTTAAACGGCAAAATGGATTTCAATGAAACTTTATATTTAAATTTTATATTCTTGTCTTAAGATCCGGTTAGATCACGAAAAATGATAATTACCCATTATGGTTCTTCGATTAAATTCTACATAAAAAAAAGTTAAATAAAGTTCTTCTGTAACTTCTTTAACAAAGAAAAATGTACATTCATAATTTCTTGTTTTCATTTTAAATTTCCGTACTTTTTATTTGAGCTATTTCTATTTTTCAAACCTTAAAATGAATTTTTTTATTAAAAGATGAATCTTTTGATACTGTAAATTGGTGAACTTTGTTAAAATTAGAATCCACTCTTGGCCAGTACCATGGACGCTGTAGCAGTCTTCGATAAAAAATATTTCTTCAGAGTATGATCTAAAATCTAAAATCTAAACGTAATCACATTTCTCGCTAGATTTTTCGATAATTATATCAAGTTGCGACAAAGAATCACGCACTATTTACAAATTAATTACGCGCAGCGTGCACGCTACCGCTCGATGGAAACTACGGGAAAGTGGTGGTCTCTTCCATCGGGAGGGAAATGTAAACAATTGGTTATGCAAAGCTAACATCGCGATACATGTTGTACACTAAAATGTACAAATATTACAAAAATAGAAAAAAAAGGCAGCACGTAAATATATCAATTGGGTTCGATATATTGACGAGATGTAAGGCTGAAATAATGCTACAATTGTTTACATTTCCAAAGGATAGATAGCAAGCGGAGGAATTTACTATAATACATGCGACAGAATTTCGAGATAATTGTTACATATAAAATGAATATGATTAAGAATATACATTTATTTGTACAATTATCTCGAAGTTCTCTCTATAAATCATATGTACAGCAAGCAAGCGAATTTCTTGCAAGGATAGAACAAGAATTGCATGAGGTAAATCGAACAACTATTTACATATTCGTGATGTCCAAAAATCGACTGAAATAGAAAATGGATGAAATTGATAATATTCTGGACATCACCAATTTGCATTACCCGACGTAGAAGGAAAATCCGCGAGGCCATCAACGGCATGTAAACGTAAACTACTCTTTTGCTTCTTCGCAAAAGTCGCATATAAATTCTCAGATGACATGAGAGATAGATGTTTGTCATCTACCTCCATGGTCTGACAAGGGGAGGCCGCGACATCTGGAACACGGATTTTGATGACTCTCATATATGTTGTAGTGTAGGCGTAGTAGACCAATATATGTGCCACATGTTGGGTCCACTACCCCATAGTTTCCGAAATATTAATAAAAAAAGATGTTTATGCGTTGAATAACAGAAGCGATAGCGTTGTTCATTGTAATGATGAATAGCGACGCGTGTAAAGGGCAGGTCTCGTACCAAAACTTTCACCGGTTCGATTCTCACTGGAATCATTTTTTTTTATAAATTTATTTTATATGTTTTATTCCTCAAAAGATAAAGTATTATTTTTTACATTCTAAAATGTGACATTTATCGTAAAAACAAATGAAACAATAAAATTTACGACACCATGCACATCTAATAAAAGATGTATGGCCACAGGTACATTTTTTAATTGTACAATTAGTTTCTAGTGGACATGACATTTGATTTAATTTAAAAGAAAATACGTCGCCTACACGGCTTATAAGCTTGCTTATAAAAGACCCGCTATAGCGAGCACTTTCGGCACCGATAAGGTCCGTTGACAGACACGAGCCAGACTCGTCGTTTCATATAAACATAAGAAATGGTTGCAGCATTTCGTGCACGTTACTTTGTACCATGTCAGTTCTATTTCATGCGTCGTTGGTTGATGTTCGAGAGTATAATTGTGAATATCCAATTTTTTTTTCTATACGTTCCGGATTATTATTTTATTATTTACTGCAAGTGCAAAAAATGTACCTGTGGCCATACATCTTTTACTAGATGTGCATGGTGTCGTAAATTTTATTGTTTCATTTGTTTTTACGATAAATGTCACATTTTAGAATGTAAAAAATAATACTTTATCTTTTGAGGAATAAAACATATAAAATAAATTTATAAAAAAAATGATTCCAGTGAGAATCGAACCGGTGAAAGTTTTGGTACGAGACCTGCCCTTTACACGCGTCGCTATTCATCATTACAATGAACAACGCTATCGCTTCTGTTCTTCAACGCATAAACATCTTTTTTTATTAATATTTCGGAAACTATGGGGTAGTGGACCCAACATGTGACACATATATTGGTCTACTACGCCTACACTACAACATATATGAGAGTCATCAAAATCCGTGTTCCAGATGTCGCGGCCTCCCCTTGTGAGCTGTTTCCTCGTGCGCCTTTAATGTCGATTTCGTTACGCAAATGGCATTGACGATGGTCGAATAAAGTCGGTTTCGTTTCTTGTTCTTTATGTCGGGAAGCATGGAAAACGATCTTTCAGCATCGGCGGTTGAATTTGGAAGACTTCTAATGGAATTTAATAGTTCCAGCAAACATGGATATTTAAATGAGCCTTGATCGTTTCGCGTTAACAACACCATTTTCCAAACATCATCAAAAGCTAATGTACAAAGCATCTGCTTGTCTCTATTTGAAAAATTCAGGTGCAATGTCGACCATTCTTTTTGCAAACCGTTTTCGTCGAAACCGCCCATTTCTGAGCAATAAAGAGAACACTTTAGAAGGAAGTGTCCCTGTCATTATCTACTAATGCCAAATGAGGATCAAAAACACATAACTTGCTCAGAAATTCGTCACCGATTGGCAATCGATTACGAATTTCGTTTGCAGCCGTTATGTAAAACTTAATACAATTTTCTCGAACGGTTTGGACAACATCGGGTTTGCCTTCTGCAACTAACTGACAAAGAAAAGTGTCACAATCCGGACCTAAATGAATACTATTAAATGCGATTTGATTATCGCCTCTTGAAAAATCTATTCATTTTACTGAATCCATGTGCTTCAAAAGCTGCGGTTTCAAAAAATTACGTAAAATATTGTACAAAAGAGTTTTAGCAGTATTTTGAAGCAAATGGATTCTTGTTTGTTGCGACTGAAAGAATAAACTAAATTCATTAAAATACTCTAGAACGTATTTCAAAAACAGAAGATATGCTTTCGCTTCTGGATTTTGCACGATGATAAGCAGATCTTCCCCAGACTTTGTCTTCTCACTTACGAGCAATTCTTGCAGAAAGTGCAACACACTGTCCCAATTTTCTAAAAGTGTAACTACGGATGAGTAACGCGATAACCATCGCGTAGTACACAATTTTAAAATTTTGCGGTCAGTAGATTGAAAACATTGCTGAAATTCGCGAAAAATGGCCGCGCGTTTGGGACTGCTATAAATGAATGTTGCGACTTTCCGTAATAATTCCTCGCAGACCTCGGGAATGGTAGCGCATGCTGCATGCACTACCAATGCAGAGGAGTGACATGGACACGGCATGGTGAAAAATTTTTCACCGCGAATTTCTGCAAGTTTGGTCTTGAATGACGAGTAACGCCCTGTCATGACAGAAGCGTTATCACACGACAAAGCAAGAATGTTTTCGAACGGAATTTGCTTTTTCCACATGGAGTTCCTAAATGAGGTAAATATTTTATCGGCAGTACATTCTCGCGCATCAAGATTACTTAATTCTACTAATTCCGTTCGAACATCCAAAGTCTCCGGTGCGACATACCGAACAATAAACGACATCCATTTTTCATTGGTAAAGTCGGATGTCTCATCAATAAATACTGAAAACATAGAATTCTGTAAAACCTGACTAAGACGCTCTGTTTCCCGATGACACAGAACGTTCGATATAATACTAGAATACTTTGTTCGACCACACGTCATATGTTTTAAAACATCAGGATTTTTCCCAACGTCTTGGAAAAATGTAAGAATCGCCTCTGCGGATTGATGCGAAATATTTTTCTCGGCTACTAATGCAGCAAAACGAATTTCCGCGACTTTTTTTTGTTTATCAAATGACAAAGGCGATTCCTCGCATTGCGATCTGAAATCGTTCGATTTCCTCACATCCATTCCATTTTTTTCACAGTTTTTGATGTGGCACTTGGAATCCGCGTGACGTTGGATTTGCGACGTCCCGCAAGCAAATGATTTTTTACAAACCGAACAGAAACACGAAAAAGGATCATCGGCGACCTTATTCAACCAGGGCTTGAAATCCTCAAGCCATTGAGGCATAAAAATCTTTCTCGGGACCTTAGCATGCACAGTTTTCCGCGAAATTTTTTTAGATGAAAAATATTTACGTCTCGCTGATTCCGCATGCCTTTTAACGCTCGAGGAGCCGCAAGAAAAAGTTTTCTCACATGAAGAACAGTACAAAAGGCTTTTATCATTAGGTACTCTGCGAATCTACGATCGGAACTTCTCATTCGTTTCCCACAACGGCCGATAAACAGGAGTAGTCTATTCACCTGTTTTCTCAAACGTTTCCAGCGTACTTACCACGAAAAAATTGAAAATGTAGGAAAAATATTATATACAAAGCAACAAGCTAATGCTAGCGTATTGTTACGAGCCGGGGCTGCGGCAACGCGAGAGGCCGGCGAGAAGGGTATTTCCCAAGGAATACGGTTTATGAGTTTGTTAGTTAGAGTGCGGACGAACCTGGTGCGAAATCAGGGAGCCTCTAGGATGGAGTCACACGCGGACGAACCTGATGCGAAATCGGGGAGCCGCAGGAGGGTGAAACGGCGTGAACGAACCCGATGCGAAATCGGGGAGTCACTAGGATGAAGTTCACAGACGAACCTGGTGCGAAACCAGGGAGCTGTTAAGAGGTTGGATTATTCACAGACGAACCTGGTGCGAAACCAGGCAGCTGTTCGGAGGTTGGTAGACTTACAGACGAACCTGATGCGAAATCAGGGAGCTGTAGGATATTCGATACTTTGTATCCCCGGTAGGATACGGACGAACCTGATGCAAAATCAGGGAGCCGTAGGAGGGGTGAGGTTTCGTGGACGAACCTGATGCGAAATCGGGGAGCCACTGGGTTGGAGA
Organism: Andrena camellia; assembly: GCA_029448645.1. Classification (NCBI taxonomy): domain Eukaryota; kingdom Metazoa; phylum Arthropoda; class Insecta; order Hymenoptera; family Andrenidae; genus Andrena; species Andrena camellia. The sequence goes on along the minus strand of CM055678.1, from coordinate 41,204,246 downwards.
AGATTCCTTGTTTTGGTGAAAGGTTTGCGAACGAACCTGATGTGAAATCAGGGAGTCGCGGGAAATGTTAGCGATGCCTCGTAACTCTTAATTAAAGTTTGATACAACTCGAGCGGTAAAGTTGTATCAGTGGGTGAGTGCTACTAATATTATAAGGATCGCTGGGTAAAAGATGGATTTAACGAATCTACTCGATTTACAACGTGAACACCATTCGTATATTCAATAACTAATTATTGTACAAATGTAAGTGTCGCGATTAAATAATTAAGTAGTGTAGTTACCAATAGTTGCACGGTGTTAACGCACTGGCGATGCGGGGCGTAAGAGTGGCTATTTCAAAGTGCCAAATAGAATATAAACCGGACTCGCGGATTCTATGAGGTTAACTATTGATTCGGAAGGGGACTCGAGCCCGATCTTACTGGATTTAACCAACTCTGTACGAGCGTGACACGACGTTACTCTACGCGTGACTGTACTGCTTTGAACGGAAGAGGGTTGAAACCGAAGGGTTTATATATTCCCAAAAATGAGTGGGGATTGGTTAGGAATCTCCATATAAGGAAATCCTTCGGGGTCGTCGTCGTGTCACTCCCGTTCTCACGGTCGTGGTCCAGCTGGTCGGGATCTTGACTTCCATTAGTGGTGTGTGATAAGCGAAAGGATTTTAGGGCGTTTTCCCTTCGCAGACGCGAGCTCGAAACACAGTTGAGAGCGGCGTATATGAAAATTCCACATACGTGACAGTATAGAAAAGGGGAGATATAGGGGGCTACTAATTACACACTACACTTCCAACACGATAGATCCGAATTCACGAAATAGGAGATGAGAGACGAAAAACCTGCCGACAGCGCGGAACAAATAGTACCCATCACCTGATCTCTAATTCTACTGAAATGACGGTTAAATGTCGTGAAGCGCAACTGCGCGACCCCCCCCCCCCCCACGAAACGCGTCGACACGTAAACAAAACATACGCGACCACAGATCGCGAATCGCGCAGCTTCGCGTATGAGAAATAAATCACACGTCTCAATATAATAAGATTTATTTACCAAGTAAATTTCGACAGCTCGCTTGGGTACCGACTTGTACCCTCTGAAAGATTTCGACCGAATGTGTTTCGCACGCCTTACTCTCTAGCTTTCGACCAACAAAAAAAAGGAAAGAACTAGAAAGAAGAAGAATAGAGGGATAGGTGGAAAACAAAGAGGAAAGCAAAGAAAACAGAGAGAGGCATAGAGAAAGCACTGAGAAAAAAGGGCAGAAAACTGTACTTGGGTTCGCGCGGATCTGACCGTCAAATGTACTTGACGAAAACCAGGCCCGAGCGAACCCTTGAAACGAGAAACGAAAAGAATAGATAGGAAATCGTAAAATAGTAAGAAAAATTCAGAAAGGAGAAAAATCGAAGAAAAGGCTAAAAGAAATAACAGCAAGGCAATGGTGACAGTACCGAACTGCCACAGATGCATTTACCAGTTACCTTTCTCTCCTATTCTTGTACAATTCCTTTATACTAATTTACACATTTTAGTGTACAACATATATCGCGATGTTAGCTTTGCATAACCAATTGTTTACATTTCCCTCCCGATGGAAGAGACCACCACTTTCCCGTAGTTTCCATCGAGCGGTAGCGTGCACGCTGCGCGTAATTAATTTGTAAATAGTGCGTAATTCTTTGTCGCAACTTGATATAATTATCGAAAAATCTAGCGAGAAATGTGATTACGTTTACATTTTAGATTTTAGATCATACTCTGAAGAAATATTTTTTATCGGAGACTGCTACAGCGTCCATGGTACTGGCCAAGAGTGGATTCTAATTTTAACAAAGTTCACCAATTTACAGTATCAAAAGATTCATCTTTTAATAAAAAAATTCATTTTAAGGTTTGAAAAATAGAAATAGCTCAAATAAAAAGTACGGAAATTTAAAATGAAAACAAGAAATTATGAATGTACATTTTTCTTTGTTAAAGAAGTTACAGAAGAACTTTATTTAACTTTTTTTTATGTAGAATTTAATCGAAGAACCATAATGGGTAATTATCATTTTTCGTGATTTAACCGGATCTTAAGACAAGAATATAAAATTTAAATATAAAGTTTCATTGAAATCCATTTTGCCGTTTAAACGCAATCGTGTTAACAAATATATGAGATATTTAAAAAAGCTATTTTCTAAATAGTCAAAACGTGATCAGGAGGTCTTAAAACGTGATTTCCGTAACAAAACTTTTTCCAAATTTTTTTTCATTACAAGAGTATTATACATATGTCGGAACGTGAAAAGTGTATCTCGAGGCACTCAAGAAGATCGCGCACGGCCGCGTGTCACTTGCACCTCACCGTGGATCACAGCGTTTCAAGAGCGAGAGAGAAAGACACACATTCGTTTTCTCTCTCGTCTTCCCGTCGTTGTACGAAGCGCCGAGCTCACGGACACGCAGCTCCGGCGTAGTGTGCATGCGAGGTGGGGGAAATTCTCGAGGGAACCCGTCCCGAATCTGGCATCACTGTGTTCGGAGCGATGGAGCTGTAGTGATGGACGGGGAACACTTACAGGGAGTGGTGGTGTGTGCATGTTGCGACACCAGCGTCAAGCCAAGCCAAGGAACGCCAACGCGAAGCCAACCAGCATCGACAATCTATTTCCCGACGACGCTGGTTGGGGCCGTGGTTGGCTTCGCGTTGGGGCGACTTGGTTTGGCTTGGCGCTGGTGTCGCCACACACACACACACATTAGACGCGCGTTTGCATCGCTGCTGCATCGCGACTGTGCTACGCAAGTGTGCAAAGATAGACGGGCAGCTACTGCATTGTGCTAGCATCGCGGCCGCTTTGCGAGTGTATCGCGACTGTATTGCTGCAAAAAGTCGTCGTGTGCATAAGCCCTTAATCGATTGATTCTCGATTAACTTTGGCGAGCCTCGAGACTTTCGAGAGCGTTTGATCGAAGCCGCGCGAGGCCCGAGCCGAGCGACATTGTATCGTTCACCCGTCTAACCTGGTGCCTGGAGTTGCTCGGCGATATGTCATCGATTATACGAAAAGTGAAATTCTTTATTTTTCCTCGTATCAATATGAAAGTGACACCAATCGATTCCTTGCATTCTCCCGATTAAATGGACAGAAAATAATTTAAATCGGACTACTTTTAACAAAACGGGGCTTTCAATTCGACTGAAGGTCCCGACTTTAAACATCCGAAAAGAATACTACCATATTCGCTGAAGTGTTTTCTATAAAATAAGTCTATCTCTTGTTAGTAATTTGTATATTCAGCGTCGCAGTAAGTTGTTAAAAATAGCGGTGCGCTCCGTTGCAGGTAAGGGAGCCGCACGCTCCGCTATTAAGTCACCGTTATAAATATGTGTAATGTGCGCTACAGAACACCCTTGAAAGGATCGATTTTAATCTGTATACTGTGGACGCGGAACGGGGGATCTCGTGCAATATGAAGCCGCGTACGCGAATAGTTGCGCGCATCGTCGAAATCAGCGGAAAGAATACAGTCTTCTGATTGTTGAAAAACCTTTGGGCTCGGATTATCAGGAAAGACCTACCCATCCCACTGTTTTGCTTTCTCGCTGTGAGCGAGGACCATTGGGCCCTAATAGACCTCCCGTTGACAGCCGAAAGCAATAAAATCGACGGGCCAGATAAAATACCCAGTACAGAAAAGTGCATGATTTTATTGATACCTAACTTAAGCGGCCTGTAGACACGCAATATTATTGTGCAATATGAATATTGCACAATATATGGAGCGTCTAGGGGCCGATTTTCTTCTTCATTCACACAATATATTGTACATCCTTGCAATATTATTGCGCGATTATTCCCAAACATTTGTATCTATGTGTAAGTAGTGCTCTTTAAGCTGATCCAAATTTCAAAATCATCCTCACTATCATTCTTTCTTTGCCGAGGAGTCGAGGACATATGTAAGATAGTGATGGCGGTCTTTTGTTGGATCACCGATCTTTTTTAATTCCGATCTATAAAGGATCGATCCTTTTTTCTTTAGGATCGGTTAAAAAAAAAATTAATTCTATGCTTAGTATATGCCAGACAGTGATAGCTACGTAAAATACGCATCGTATATAGGACACGTATTGGGATTGGCAAAGCTGCGATACGCTACCTGGTGGCGACCTACTCTTTCAGGTTTTGATTTTCGCCGCCAGGTAGCGTATTATAATATATAATACAATATACAATATAATATAAACTATGGGCAGTATTCATTGTCGTTGCTTAAGATTAAGATCGTCTTAAGCATTCGGCATCCTTTATTAGTCTACTAGGTTAGTAGAGGATGCCGCATGCTTAACGGCCGATTTTTTCACTTTCAGTAATCTTGCAGTTAGAGTTATGTTCCACATAACTCCCAAATGATAGCATCCAACTCGTCGACGAGTGCCACATGATAACATCTAATTGGTCGTTCACTGACCGGGACTTTAGTCGGAGGTGAAGAAATCGAGCATAAGACGATCTTAAGAATAAGTAATGACTATGAATACCGGCCTATCACTCTATACTTATTTCCTAGTCCATCTTGTTTTGATTACCTTATTGCCCAATTGTCTAATTAGTCCATTATATCTTAATGTTCAATATTTGATATTTTTGTAATTATTTATAGCTGAATAAATATCTGAAGAATCTAAGGATACAATTTTTCGATGGACATTATAAAAAGAGACAACTTGTGTATGGAAAGTTATCATTAAAAGTACTATATTAGTACTATATAAATGTGACTAATGAGGGCGGAAATAAAGTTCATTTTAGTATCCTTTTTAGGATCGATCTTTGAAGATCGATCTTTTTTTTCCACGATTGATCGATCTCATAACCTATCCTTCATAAAAGATCAATTCTTAGGATCGACATGCATCGCCGAGAACCATAGGGCCATAAAAGACAAGGATAACACTAGCCATTAAGAACGGAAAAATGTGAATTTCTTCATCGGATCTGCACGAAAGTGACATCAATCGTCTTCGTCTGTTTTGTCGACAAAAATGATACCAAATTTGACATAATTTGGACTATAATTATTAACGATATTACACATAAAACTTATTTACAGAATTGAAAGCCCCGTTTCGTTAAAAGTAGTCCGATTTATATTATTTTCTGTCCATTTACTCGGGAGAATGCAAGGAATCCATTGGTATCACTTTCATATTGATACGATGAAAAATAAAGAAATTCACTTTCCGTATAATCGATGACACATCGCCGAGCAACTCCAGGCACCACGTTAGACGGGTGAACGATACAATGTCGCTCGGCTTGGGCCTCGCGCGGCTTCAATCAAAGGCTCTCGAGAGTCTTGAGGCTCACCAAAATTAGGTAGTCGAGCTTCAATCGATTAAAGAACGCATGAATACGAGAACAGTGTTCAGTCAGTCATGATTGAACTCCCATGATTGTAATAATTCAATCATGGCCGACGCACAGTGGTACATAATGACATTTTTTGTTCAATTCACCCTACAGGTCGCAATTTTTCAGAAACCTTGACGATTTTTTTTAAATTCTTCGCAATTAATTTCTATATCGATCTGTCCGGCCGAAATTTTGAATTTCGTTGCTGATTTTTTTATATTTAGGGAATTATACAACACTTTTCGAAGATCAGTATCTGTGGGCTTTTTTGGCTGCCGGTTCCCAATTTAAACTAAGATTTCCGAAATTGAAGATGGCGAATCCAATATGTTAAAGCAAAATTTTAGAAAATGGGCTTATTTGGAAGAATAGTGCGTCTAGATTTTCGGGGACGCTGATGACGAATAAACTAATTAATAATAATAATAATAAGAATAATAATAATAATAATAATATGAGGTAATTATTTTAAGGATCAAATTTTTTATTTGTACCACAAATCTAATACTGTAAATCAAATTGTAAAATTTAAAATGGCGGATGGACATTCGTATTTTTACAAATTTTTAGGCATCTCATAAATGTGTACGTGATTTTGCATATTTAAGCCTATTCGTCTGTGCTCATACGCGTTCTTATAGTTGACTTTTCGGATTTAATATTGATGAGCAAGATTTTTAATGTTTGATATTTTTAGAAGGCCTGATTCACTTAACGTTTTATCCCAGTTGCCCTTAGAAATCCGATTTTATTATATGCAATCTTGTTTGAGGAGCAGGATTTGTCCTTCTGGAAGCAAATCTCTGATTTTTTGTTTATGTACGTGTCTAAAAATATCAAACATTAAAAATCCTGCTCATCAATATTGAGTCAGAAAAGTCAACTATATTCGGCATATTGGATTCAGCACCTTCCATTTCGAAAATCACACTTTAAATTTGAAACCGGCGGCCAAAAAGCCCCCAGATACTGATCTTCGAAAAGTGCTGTATAATTTGCTAAATATAAAAAAATCAGCAACGAAATTCAAAATTTCGGCCGGACAGATCGATAGAGAATTAAATGCGAAGAATTTAAAAAAAAATTGTCACGTTTTCTGAAAAATTACGACCTGTAGGGTGATTTGCACAATAAATGTCATTATGTATCACTGTGCGACGATTGAATCTCCACGATTGAATTATTTCAATCATGGCGCTTCGATTAAAAATTGACTCGGGTTATTCTTATTCATGAGTCTCGAATAAAATTTTCGTCTCTTAGTCGAATTCAATTTTTTATTTGAAATAATTGTTTGCCCATCTCTGGTTAACGTAAGCCAGAGCGTTCTTTTGCCTATGTCTCTGGATGTACTGTACCGTTTTTAATGTTTTTCTTTTTGATCGATTCGTAAAACAGTACGGAAAAAGAATACATGTAGGTGATTTAGTCGTAAATTGTTTGGTACTCGAGATATCTTGAAAGTACAGAGATCAAGTTACTGAAAGTTCTGAAAATTTTTTTTTTTTTTTAATTACAGTTCTTTTCAGAAGAAGATACGAGGATTGTATTATACAGGAATCGAAAGGTTTCAAGTCATACTTTAAGGGAAAAATGCGTTATTATGAGTGGTTCAAAAAAATATTATTTGGTGAGGTAAAGTTGAGTACCTACTCCGTGAAATATCGTCTTTTCCGTTGAAACTAATCTATCTGAAGTAATTTCATTGATGACTTCGAAAATATAAAATTGCGGATCAGAAATAACGGTCGCAAAGAGCTGAAATGAAAATCTCGAAAAACTTGCATGTACAGTATTTCCTCGCTAGCAGCTCGCTGGTCTGGACCGGCGTTGAGCCCGTATCGTGAACGGAGCCCTAATTTCGAGTGTTCGTTTCTGGCTTCTTTCTGGCCGAAGGGGGGAGCAAGATGGAACGCTTTGCGTCCGCGGCGGCCGTGTGCGACGGGCGCGAGCGCTCGGATGAAATCGTGACTGCTCGTCGCATGCGCGCCACGGTCAGATAGCCAGGCACGGCAAGAGTCCTTTTTGCGCCGTAGGCGAACTTGTCCAATTGCGCCCTAGGCGAACTTGTCCAATTGCGCCGTTTATTATAATACATTTATTTGAGACTATTGATGACCTTACTCTGAATTTTTATTCGTAGTTTAAAACAGTTGCAGTACAATTAGTAATATTTTATTTTAAAATTTATTTTCAACAATGCCAACAATGAAAATACCATTTTGCGCCTCTTGTCAACCTTCCGCTCTAGCAGTTGCCTAATTTTGCAGAGTAAAGTCATAAGTAATCTCAAATAAATGTAATATAATAAAGGGCGCAATTTGACAAGTTCGCCTAGGGTGCAAAGAAGACTTGAGCCGGGCCTCCATCAAGATTTCGCGAAGCGGTTTTCGTGCTGACGGTAAGCACTTGTGACCACAGCGCACGCAAAGGACAGAGTCAGGCGTCCGAAAGACGGAACGAAACACAACACCAACGCGTCGTCTGTCTCGTACCGTCCTCGCTCGCCTTTGCCGGACAAGAGTGAGACAGAAGTGGTGGGGATAGCGAAAAGCCCACATCGTGTACGCCAAACGGAGCCCGTAACGAGACAATACTGGATTTAATGAAAATCGGATACAAAAATGTTAAATAATACGATGAAAGGGGTGAAATAATAATTTATTTCACAAACGTAGTGAAATTGACAAAATATATGCAACTATTTATTTATATCTGTTTCCATTTTTCAAAAAGCATGTATTTTACTTTTGGTAACTCAAAAATTCTGTACATATAATAAATTCTCCAAGAAAGAAAGATATTCACTACTTAGTCGACTTCCACTTTTAATGGATTTCCTATCGTTACTGTCACACTGGGTGAACGTAAACCACGGACTACGCCCTTTCTCCCAAAGCCTTAACTTCCTGCACCTTACCGTTCAGAAATGCCAGTTTTTCTAACAGACTGGATTACGCTAACCTAGTGTGACCTCCGATGGTTAAGAACAATAACAATATTTCAGGAATCGTACTCTGCTATCTATCTATATCTATACTATTATATAAAATTGAAGTTGCATACTTTGAAATGCGGTTTCTCAGTAAATATGAACTGTAGCCACAAGTGTGTTACATCACTTTGTTCGTCTTGACGAGAGGAAGGTTCTAACGTTTTTATTTTTTTTTAAATAATGATTTATAAATAATAGTAGTTCTCGACACGACCGCCAGGCGGCGATCGGGTGAGCGTTCTCGCTTGCAAAATAGCACCGCGGCGGCAATAAGCGGCCGAGGGCTCGATCCGTGGGCACCCACTAAGGAAAGATTTTTGGAAATTCCATTCCCAAAGGGGGGAGAGGGGGTAAAATGTATTTTCTCGGACTCCCTATTCCCTAATGTCTCTTAGGCCCGATTAAATATCAACTTGGTTCTTACTCATAAAGATTTCCCACATAAATGCCAAAAAACTAATTTCAGAATTTTGTGCTAATCAACTCCCCGTGGTGGGGGGGAATGTGTTTTCATGGAATCCTCAATATGTCTTAGGCCCGAAGCGAAGCGCCAGGGGTATTTTGCTATTTCTATTATAATTTATAATAGTCATCCAGTGCTCGGTCATCAGACTGAAGCGTCTCCACGCTCTCGTCATTGATTTCGGAAACAAATCTTCATTTGTTTATATTTCACCTCCACCTTATCGCTGAGCCTCCTAGCTGTCTTTTTCTGGCAAAAGGCAGACGACATAAGGCGACATCAATTGATGTCGCGACATTTCGCATCTGAGATTGACGTTCCGACGAATGTAATATTGTAACATCGTATTCCGTTTCACTTGAAATCACACTACCTATACATATTAGTAGAATAATGCTGGTACTTAATTCTTTTGGTTTCGGTATTACAGCGATTTCGGTAATATATTAGTTTCGGAATAAATTTGCTAACGTAATAACATTAACAAAATAATACCGGTTTTAAATCTCTGCTTACAAATATCATGAAAATTGTAAGAGAATAGGAAAACCGAAAAAACTACCGGTAAATATAGGTAAATATACCTGTATCTTCATATGGTAGTATGATCTCATACCGGTATTTCGGTTTCTACAAGGGTTGCAAAGGTACTACCGATAAATGCCGGTATTTTTTGTTTCGGTAAAAGTCCCTGAGCTGAACAAAACTTTCCCATTAGAAGTGATTGTTCGGAATAGTATTACGTGATGGGGCATATGTCCAAACCTTGAGCCACACAAAGTGTTAATGTTTAAAAATTCAGATCAGAAACGCCTGAAGCGCGACAACTCGGCGAACATCGGCATGCGTTGCGTAGATTATTTGGGTTTTGTATAGTCGCCGTCAAAAACTAATGATGCATGGGCAGCAGTTTCGTAGCAGTAGTGATCAATTCTTAAAATATTGTAGCGGTAATACTTTGCGCGTTTCATACATTGAAAACATATCGATAGATTACAAGGGGACCACGCGGTAGTGGACATCGCTTTTGGAATGACAATATATGGGGGTCGTAGTACTCATGTAGTATGAAAATACCATTTAGGCTTTCCGCATGGTGGGCCTTCGTTTTCGAGATATTTTGATTTAAAGTTTTTAACGTAGTTAGTAATCCAGATACATAGCATCTGTACCCAAGAAGGTTTCGTGGCCACAATTGTAGCGCATCAGATTGTTATGCGAGCGGCCCCGGGTTCAAGTCCCCTGCAACTCCATAATTTTTTCCTTTTTTTCTTCTTTTTTTTAACAATTTTTCCCGTGGAAATATATTTTGTGCGCGGCAGGATTGGTAGCACATGAAAAACCTAAATTTCAAAATTTAAATGAAGTCTGTTTTCCACCTAATTTATTATATTGTGAATGCAAGCAAATATCTTTATTAAAATGTGCCTGGTGTTTCAAAGAATTATGTTTTGTATGTGTGTTTGATCAATACCACCCCAAGCATTGTATAAAAATGAATTAAGTAAACGAAATATTCATGAAATCGTTGTCAAGACTTAATCGCTCCCAACGACCAGATATTCGACCATTCTTTTGAGCAGGTATAAGACCACCCTTACGGTCAGAAGTAACGGCTATCCCACTTTACTTGCTCGACAATCGCAGGCGTCGAAAGTTTCGGAATGAAATATTTTCGCAGTACAAAAATATGAAAGCACCGGTGAAAGAGATAATTAGAATAATATGATGTTATGTTATAAATGCATTTTCAATCTTAAAATTTGCGTAGCGTAATATGTAACGCACTATATAATACGTAATATCCACAAAATATATTACCACGGGAAAAATTGTTAAAAAAAAAGAAAAAAAATTATGGAGTTACAGGGGGGACTTGAAACCCGGGACCGCTCGCATGACAATCTGATGCGCTACCATTGTGGCCACGAAACCTTCTTGGGTACAGATGCTATGTATCTGGATTACTAACTACGTTAAAAACTTTAAATCAAAATATCTCGAAAACGAAGGCCCACCATGCGGAAAGCCTAAATGGTATTTTCATACTACATGAGTACTACGACCCCCATATATTGTCGTTCTAAAAGCGATGTCCACTACTGCGTGGTCCCCTTGTTAGTGCAGAAATATTGTATGTCCACTTTTTGTAAAATTTGAGTTTTTATATGCAACAAATAGTTATTCGCGGTTTCTTTATGCTGTATAAAAATCACATGTATATCTATTTCATAAATTTGCCAAAAATAATATTTTTGATCATTGAATATCCCTGAATCTTATGTATCATTGCATGTTTAAACCTGTTTTTCTCGAAAACACTAAAAGTGGACATACAATATTTGTGGACTAACAATAACCCATCGGTATATTGTATGGTCATTTGAACCACACACGTGAGAAATCAAGCCCTGAATTTTTTTTTTATATTCTGAAATCGAATTGGAATTTCAAAATATTTAAGGATTTTCTGTATAATCAGAAATTTGCATATTTCAGTCTGTCACATGATTTTGGAATATATGTTTGCGTTCATATTGTATTATTTATTGTACATTTTTATATTTTATCTATGTATATTGTAAGTATTCATATGTTTACATGCTTCTTTTACTTTTAATTAGCATTTAAGAAGACATCATTCAACACGATTGGAATTGATCCATACACGCATTAGTGTGTTGTTAGATGATTGTAATATCTATAACAAATTAAGCAATTTGGAATCACAATGTCAAATCAAAAATGAAGTTAATATCCTTCGAGCGTTATATTTAAAGCAGCACAAACAACTAGAAGAAGCGGCAAACGCTCTTGACTCTACTCTGGAAACAAGTGAAGCCTGGTTACTTCTTGGTCTAATATATTGGGAAATGGCGGAATATAATTACAGTCTGATGGCATTTTTAAATGGAATAAAAGGTGACCGTTATAATTGGGAGTGCTTAGCTTATTTGGGAGATTATTATCGCAAATATGGGAACGATATGAAACGTTCTAGAAGGTGTTATCAAACTGCATTACAAATTAATCCGAATTCTGAACAAGCTGGTATTGGTTTAAGTACTGTATACAGACATCTTAAAGATCAAGTAAGCATAACTAAATAGATTTTTTCCTATACAATGATGTATTTTAAAGGATGCCAATTGTAGGATGCTAATATACAACTATTGCAAAGATTGACTATGAAGGATAGTGGGCCAAAATGGGCGTGGTTACAACTTGGTTTGCAATATCTCGATCATGGAGACGCAGTACTAGCTATTAAGGCGTTCCAACGCGTTATTAGAGCTGATCCTAATGACAGGTATAATTACTGATACAAACAATTATATATAGTTATTATGTTAAATAATGGTTATGCTATAAAGATGCACGAATATACAAAATTTAGAGGGGAAAAGTATAGTTCTTATTAGGACTAAAATAGATTCTCACAATATTTTAGTTCATATACTGAAAACTATACGATTTTATACATGGATTTAGTTTGACATGGATTTTGTATTACCAACTGGTGCACATGAAGCTTAAAAATTTGTGCCACACTATCACAAAATGGACTAAAATTGCTGATCAGGAAGGTTCCTCTTCCTCGGTGATTTCTATTTTCTGCGATTGGTGATGGACATGTAGGGGTGACAAATAGAGGGTTAGAGGAAAAGGGAGGAGGGGTGCGTTTCGTCCTCGGTCTGCTAGTGGACTTGTCAGTGAGGCATATCTTAGCAGCCCCTGCACATAGACGCTGCGGATTCTTTAAGGGAAGGACGAAACTTGTATATAAGGTGCTTCCGAAATCGCGGTACAACCGGAAAGAAGATAATTCTTCATGTGTTACGAGCCGGGGCTGCGGCAACGCTAGAGGCCGGCGAGAAGGGTATTTCCCAAGGAATACGGTTTATGAGTTTGTTAGTTAGAGTGCGGACGAACCTGATGCGAAATCAGGGAGCCGCTAGGATTATCGGAAGCGAGGACGAACCTGATGCGAAATCAGGGAGCCTCTAGGATGGAGTCACACGCGGACGAACCTGATGCGAAATCAGGGAGCCGCAGGAGGGTGAAACGGCGTGAACGAACCGGATGCGAAATCGGGGAGTCACTAGGATGAAGTTCACAGACGAACCTGATGCGAAATCAGGGAGCTGTTAGGAGGTTGGATTATTCACAGACGAACCTGGTGCGAAACCAGGCAGCTGTTCGGAGGTTGGTAGACTTACAGACGAACCTGATGCGAAATCAGGAAGCTGTAGGATACGGACGAACCTGATGCAAAATCAGGGAGCCGTAGGAGGGGTGAGGTTTCGTGGACGAACCCGATGCGAAATCGGGGAGCCACTGGGTTGGAGAAGATTCCTTGTTTTGGTGAAAGGTTTGCGAACGAACCTGATGTGAAATCAGGGAGTCGCGGGAAATGTTAGTGATGCCTCGTAACTCTTAATTAAAGTTTGATACAACTCGAGCGGTAAAGTTGTATCAGTGGGTGAGTGCTACTAATATTATAAGGATCGCTGGGTAAAAGATGGATTTAACGAATCTACTCGATTTACAACGTGAACACCATTCGTATATTCAATAACTAATTATTGTACAAATGTAAGTGTCGCGATTAAATAATTAAGAAGTGTAGTTACCAATAGTTGCACGGTGTTAACGCACTGGCGATGCGGGGCGTAAGAGTGGCTATTTCAAAGTGCCAAATAGAATATAAACCGGACTCGCGGATTCTATGAGGTTAACTATTGATTCGGAAGGGGACTCGAGCCCGATCTTACTGGATTTAACCAACTCTGTACGAGCGTGACACGACGTTACTCTACGCGTGACTGTACTGCTTTGAACCGAAGAGGGTTGAAACCGAAGGGTTTATATAGTCCCAAAAATGAGTGGGGATTGGTTAGGAATCTCCATATAAGGAAATCCTTCGGGGTCGTCGTCGTGTCACTCCCGTTCTCACGGTCGTGGTCCAGCTGGTCGGGATCTTGACTTCCATTAGTGGTGTGTAATAAGCGAAAGGATTTTAGGGCGTTTTCCCTTCGCAGACGCGAGCTCGAAACACAGTTGAGAGCGGCGTATGGGAAAATCCCACATACGTAACAGATGCAAAAATAAGTCGAAAATATAGAATTAAATTTTTTCATGTAAGCCTCCATTTTTGAGAGAATCGAATTTGAAAACTCCTTTAGGGCGCATACACTTGGCTGAGAATTGAGCAAAATACAGAAATAACTGTGGAACAAATTCACGTGAAATGGATCCTTGTCCAAATAATAGTCGACTTTGTAGAATTTTCATTAAACGAGGTTGTGTTTTTAAGAAAAGGGATTTGAAAATGGAAGCAATTCTTAATTCAGTGCACACAGATTTAACGGATTTCGCAAATCAATTTTCTCGAAAGCAAAGTGCTGATGAAAAATGTTATTCCATAATGTTAAACTATATTTGGACGTTGATTCATTACATTTATAGTTGTAGCATTTACTGATCAATTCTGTTGATTTTTAGTCAGGTGCGCGCGTTTTCGAAATCATTCAGTATTTTCAACTTACTTTTGCCCGAGGAACCATCTTTCTGGTTCCACCACGGTTTCGGGAACACTCTTTACATAGAAATCGGCAGGAAAGCGAGAACTTTCGTGGCCTGTCTGGCGTTGTTTTATGCTACACTAATTATTTGTCTCCGGGAAAATGAATAGATTGAACCCTTTTTCTATAATGATATTAATAAAAGTTTATTACATACATCCGTAGTTTACATAAATATACCATGCAGAAAACCTATTAACAAGAACAGACGAGCTACGACTTGTGTAAAAGGCAAGGGTCAGCGATAAAAAATACTTGATAATATACAAAGAGTAGATAATTATCAGGATGAAATCAAAAATATGAGTCCCTAATATGCACGACAGCTGCGTTCTGAAACCCTCCACTTGGGAGGTAAGTGATCGAACAGCGACAGGAAGCATATTGTAAAAGTGTGTGGCTGAATACGAAAAGGAGTCATGCAGCTTCATGCCGGGTTTACACCAAGGCGAACACGAACAATAACACGAACAAAAACGTTTCTGTCTTTTCTCGCGAACATGTTCGCTAACACGCTGTTCGCCTCGGTGTAAACGCGAAATAGCAGTGTTCGCTAACATTTGACCCTACTAATAGCCGTGAAATCGTCCGGATGCCCAAATCCATGAAACTTGGGCCTTGCTATCCCTTGCCATTGTGGCACTGCTCGTAAACAGGCGACCCTCTAGGACCATCCGCCGGCAGGTACTCCATAGAAATAGTATGCATGACAAGCTCGAATAAAATGTTTATATTTTTGGTTTTAGCATAATGAGAATATTTCCAACGTATGGGTGAGATTTTTCTAATAAAAATGAAACCAAACCCGACGCAATTCAGACAAGTTTGAGTTCTGCTTGTAATATATAATGGCTTTAAAATATCAATATTTTTAATACTAGTCAATAACAGATTTGCTTGAAAAAGAAGATACAAATTTTGTTTGGAGGTGATTCGTGTTTAAAGCTGTAGGATATTACTTACTAGGAAATAAGGAGAAAGTATTAACGAGTTATATGTGCGTTTAGAATTATACATATACTGTATAGATATGCATATATTTAAAAACATATACAACACTACACAAAGATAGTTATACAATATACAAACATATAAAATATACAAACATATGAAATATACAAACACACAATATACACACATGTAAAATATACAAACATTATACAATACACACACACATACGTACATATACATAGGACATATAGATATTTACAAATCTCACAACTTAAGAAATATTTTATATGTATCTCTGTTGAGATGGGATTCCTAACAAACATTTTATCTTCTTTTTCAAGCAAATCTGTTATTGACTAGTATTAAAAATATTGATATTTTAAAGCCATTATATATTATAAGCAGAACTCAAACTTGTCTGAATTGCGTCGGGTTTGGTTTCATTTTTATTAGAAAAATCTCACCCATGCGTTGGAAATATTCTCATTATGCTAAAACCAAAAATATAAACATTTTATTCGAGCTTGTCATGCATACTATTTCTGTGGAGTACCTGCCGGCGGATGGTCCTAGAGGGTCGCCTGTTTACGAGCAGTGCCACAATGGCAAGGGATGCGGATCGCCAAGTATCGTCAGAAATGTTCGTCCGCTGCGTTCCTACCGACGCGAACATCTTCGAGAACGTTCGTACGCTGTATTCTGTTCGTGTTCGCGGCGGTGTAAATGCGACGAGAACAGACGAACACGTTCGCGAACAATGTTTTTGTTCGTGTTCGCCTTGGTGTAAACCCGGCATAAGGTACGTTACAATGGGATCCAGAAGTTCTTCGATTGTCGAGGAGGCACAGTTCCGCAATACACCAAAAGTTGAAATTGTATGGCAAAAAATATGGATTATGCTGTTTCACAGAGTTTCGCAGAATTACAATTGAATTGCTCCATGCATTATAATTACAAAATAATTCAATTACATCGTATTTAATTACATTGTAATTCGTAATTCAGATCTCCCATTCAATTAAATTACATTGCAATTCGTAATTGCAATTGAAGTAAAATTGCAAAGTACAATGTAATTACGAATTACGAATTAAGAGGTAACAAAATTGAGAGGTAATAAGAGGTGGGAAAGAAATATATAGGTAAAGATTTCGATCAGAAAAAAATTATTATGGGTGATGAATATGGTATTATTTATAAATTTATAATATATAAAGAGAAATAAACTTCTTTGTTCCATTTTTTCCACATTCAAACATAAATGTAAAAAAAGAAACATGTACCTGCTCTACCTAACTTACAATATATATTAACGGTAAAAATAACGGCAATCACCTAATGCGTCTCGTGTAAAAAAATGAATACACAAATACAGTGAAATACATCACCTAATAGGAAAAAACTGGAAAAAATAACATTTTTAGTTCACCACTGATCACTAATTGGTGATTGCAATTGTAATTTAATTACATTAATTAAAAGAAGTAACTTTCGTCTTGAAACTTTTTTTCTATCTCTTACAGATTGCGTGTTACAAAATAAAATCGAAAAATAGCCGAATCTTCAGGGGTTAATTTCATCCCCTTAGTGTGAATTTTGGCAGTAAAAAAATTGCGTTGTAATCAGGAGAAAATCTCCTACATATCCACAAAGTTTTAGAATTTTTTGAATTTTCGGGTTCGGGATCTTCCCTTCTAAGTTTATGCTTACAAGGGACGTTCGGCAACCCGAAAATTCAGAAAATTATGAAACTCGGTGTGCAAGTAGAGTAGTTCATCCGTAATACAACCCTCTTTTTTGTTGGTGCCATAATGCAATTTTTAGGGGTGAAATCACCCCTTGAACATACTTCAGAATTTTCTTTTCCGTGGAATACCTCGAGAATGGTGAGAGATATCGAAAAGAAGTTTAAACAAAAGTTGCATCCTTCTTTTATATCTACAAAACCGCGGAGAAATCATTTTCGAAAAATCCATATTTTTCAAGTTACCTCCACCACCAACCCTTAAAATTAAGTTTTTGTATTTTTTAAATATAAGCTGAAATACCTCTGGATAATCTCTTTTCATACATATAAGTGATTTATGTGTTATATTTTTTTGCAAACGAATAAAGCCTCTATTACCGAATTTGAAGTCCATTTTGGCAGTTTCCATTAATAACATGGTTTCTTAAAGCCATATTTAGATTATTATTTATGTAAAGTTCAGACAGCTTTCAATTATTTAAGCAAGACAGTACGCACCTAAAATTGCATCAAAGGTAAAACTCATTAAAACTAATCAGTGACGTGCATGAATCAGTATGATAACAGTACATTCGTACATGCATTACTTGAAGTGTAATCTTATTAGGCTATTTTGAAAACCACACGAACAATATATAATGCGTGAAGATGTACAATAACTTTGCAAAATACATATGTTATTGAAATGACGCAGAATCGCATTGATGCCGATACCCTTGTCGAACCTTCCGATTTGCATAATGCGTATGTATATGAATTTTAAATGATTGTAAATCAATTTTACTTTTACATCACACTTATAACATATATATAATATTACAGTTAATATTAAATTTAATTATAACATTATAGCAGTTTTCATTAATGAAGTGGCCGCATAAAGTAATATTTAAACATTCGCAGTCCCTTTTTGTACATGTTGTATTGTTTGATTATACATGGAAAGAATTATACTAATAGAAAACGATAGATACATTGAAAATTACGCTTTGTAATTGGTACAATAATGATATTCTTCGTAGAAATGATTGAAACAAAAATACTTGCCACACCATGCACATCGCATAAAAGCCAGCTCCCCACAAATACTACATTTGGGTATAATCTTTTCATTCCTGAAGTAACAGAAATCTACAGGATTTTGAAATTCGCTGGGATGCGTTTCTAGATATCCGCTTTTATACCAAGCATATTGAAAAACGTTTTTGAATCTAGGCGAAGAAAACTGGTTGTGGGTTAGGGACTGCAATTTAATTATTTCATTACGTAAGTGCAAATTGACATCTCTCTCTTGGAGAATCACATTATCCGAAAATGTCCGCACGAAATTTTTCCAAATCCGGAATTCAAACACATCTAAAGGCTGAACGATGCCCGTCGTTTTTTTTTTGGAATCATTGAAAAAGTTACTTCCTTGTCTTGTGGAATCAACTGCTGTAACTCATTTGGGCAGTGTCCCGTCCACGAGTGGAGTAGGAGCATGCTTCTACGGCCAGTATTCGGTAGATATACTTCGGTAAACCAAGTTTTAAAATGTTCAGACGTGAGTTTTCCTGTCTTTGAAGCTCCGATGTAAATATTAACCGGACGGAATAGAGTTCTTTGCACTATCAGACCAAGTGTTCCTGTAGATTCCTTCAAAAGTATGTATAGTGGTGAAAGAAGACGTCCGCTTGCTGATATAATAGGCATGCGATAATTTTTCTGTACACTGGTAAGCGATCGACGTGCCTTTTTTCCACTTTTCCAAAATGTCACTGCTTTTCTCTTATAACTTAAGTCAACTTTTCCACCTTCATCATCAACAGTACATTCTCCAGGATCAAAACTGTCTTCTTCTTCTGCAGGCATAATGTACTCTACAACTTGTGCACCATGTTGTTCGGATGGATCGGCAAAATCGAGCACATAATCATGTTCAATTAATGGTAGGGAATGTATGTTTTGAAACTCTTTTATAATATATGATTTCGGCGCACAGTTTCGGTCAATTAAAACAAAAAAATAAAAGCTAATTTACAAATATAAGAAGTATCATCTTCCGACGTTTCGGTCAATGTTTAGACCTTTATCAAGGAAAGTTTGAATAACTAGATACTGCGTATGCTTTTATGTAACACGCATAATAAAAGCGTGCGACGTGCGAGTCGGTTGGACGTTGACTGAAGCAAAGAGTACACAGAAGACAAGAACGTCCAGAGGGCAAAGCCAATCCCGTGGTCGAACCATGTCCTGGTTGGAACCGTTTAAAATTTAAGAAGTAAAACAAACGTGCGGAAATCCGAAACCTCACAACACAACTGCCAATGTAACAAAAATAACCGATGATGTGATAAAGAATCCGAATTGACCGAAACTGTGCGCCGAAATCATGTTTTAAAAATTTTTAAAAAAAATTTTACGGTCGAAACTATAATTTCATTACTCTTTTATAATGTCCCGAATTTCATTGTGCAGTTCCGTTTCTACCGAGTTTATAGGTGTCTGTATTATACTCGCAATTTGAAATGTAGTGGCTAACATGTTTATTACGTTAGCAACATTAATCAACTGCATTTTAAAGAAAAGCCTTTCCAACAATGATCACTCACTTTTTCCAATTGAATGGTAACTGACTGCTTTCAAAAATGTAACTGCCATTCGCTGTATCCTCGGGAATATTTATATCAATCAAAAGACGCGAGTACGTAAACATGTTTACCGAAAAGTGAATGAGGCACAAGAATATTATCAGTTACAATTAAAATGATGCAAAGACACTGTACATCTTTACGCATTATTTATTTATCGTGTGGTTTTCAAAATAGCCTAATAAGATTACACTTCAAGTAATGCATGTACGAATGTGCTGTTATCATACTGATTCATGCACGTCACTGATTAGTTTTAATGAGTTTTACCTTTGATGCAATTTTAGGTGCGTACTGCCTTGCTTAAATAATTGAAAGCTGTCTGAACTTTACATATATAATAATCTAAATATGGCTTTAAGAAACCATGTTATTAATAGAAACTGCCAAAATGGACTTCAAATTCGGTAATGGAGGCTTTATTCGTTTGCGAAATAAATATAATACATAAATCACTTATATGTATGAAACGAGATTATCCAGAGGTATTTCAGCTTATATTTAAAAAATACAAAAACTTAATTTTAAGGGTTGGTGGTGGGGGTAACTTGAAAAATATGGATTTTTCGAAAATTATTTTTCCGCGGTTTTGTAGATATAAAAGAAAGATGCAACTTTTGTTTAAACTTCTTTTCGATATCTCTCACCATTCTCGAGGTATTCCACGGAAAACAAAATTCTGAATTATTTTCAAGGGGTTACTTCACCCCTAAAAATTCCATTATGGCACCAACAAAAAATAGGGTTGTGTTACGGATAAACTACTCTACTTGCACACCGAATTTCATAATTTTCTGAATTTTCAGGTTGCCGAACGTCCCTTGTTAGTTCCTTTATTCCTAGGCCCATACTCTCAGCCTGCACGAGGGCTACGGGAAAAATTCCCACTCGGCGGGACAAGGTGTCGTCACATAGACCTATATACAATATCCTTCTGGCAACTCTGCCCTGCGCCCAGTCCCAGAATCGCAGGGTTTTCCGGCTCCCAATTCGGTTCTTTGTGCGTCTCTGACCTATGGTATAAAATTGCAACGCGTCTAGCCAAAGATAAGATCGACACAGCAGCTATAATATATGTGCGTGTATGTGTGGCACACAGTTTTTAAGCAGAATGTGCACTAATGCTCAAAAGTATGAGTGCACGAGACATATTTGTATTTTGCATTCGAATAAAAGTGTAAGATCTGATCCTATTGTTACGTCGCAACGGATGCAGAATTTTCAATAAAATCACCCTTCCACTTCACAAGGAATAACATTAATACTGTATTCGCAAAGTACCGTTAAAGCTGCCGGCTCATTTTTGTTATGGTCCGAATCGATAGAAGCGTGCCTTGTAAACAGACGGACGCTAATGAAACTACTGCGGTGGGTAAAAAGAACTTCTTACCGAGGTGACATTTCTCAGTACTCTGTGTAGACGAATTTCTTCTGAAAGCGTTAAAGCATAGTTGTCACATCTTCTATTCTCTCTGTCTCTGTCACGGTGTTGCCACAGAGATCTCTCTTCCTATCGAGAAGTCTTGAAGGAATACTAAAAGATAGCGTTGTCTTTCCAACGGCGCATGAACCACAGTAACGAAACGGAACGGTTTTCGATGCATTTGATGCTCGTGAGGTTTACGTTAAATTTAATTCGAGACTTTTGGACGGTGGTCGAAGCACGCTTCCTAACTATATCATAGCTTAATTCGTCCTAATGATCGGGGACCATGGACGTAGAAATATAGGGACGGACTAAGGGCGTATGCACACGGCGACTTTTTGCAGCGATACAGTCGCTATACCAGCGCTGTCCAGCGTAGGGGCCCCTCACGCGCCTGCTTCCCCTTCCAATCTTTCTCTCGCACAGCGTGCCTTCCGTTGTCAAGGAGACCGCGCGACGCTAAGAAGGCTGCCATGACGGGCTAGCGTCTTCGCGATTAGGGTTGCGCGGTATCCCTGACAACGCGGATGAGAGTGGGAAAACCCCAACCTCCCGCGGGAGCGACCTTGGACAGCGCTGCGCTATACACTCACAAAGAGGCCCCGATGCTAGTGCGATGCAGTCGCTGCCCGTCTATCTTTGCACCGTCGCTGGCAATTGTTTCAGTTGCCCTTCTGCAGCGATGCGCGACTGTATCGCAGCAAAAAGTCGTCGTGTGCATACGCTCTAATAGTTGCGATTTTAGGCGAGGGAAGTGAAGCAGCTTCGGGGAGCGGGGGATACGGTCATGTGGTACTCTGGTATCGCATTGGTGATCGGTTGTAGCCTAAATGCGCGAAATTTCAAGATGAAACCTTTAGTTTCTTTACAATTATAAATGTACGATAGAATATTTTTAGTAAAACAGAGAAACAAAATGTTTTATTTATAAATCAACATACTGAAATGTTAATGGTGATTGAGATGCCAGAATTAAATGGTTAAAAGTTTGAATCTATAGATATGAAAAATCTTTATTGTTTCCGTTTGATATTTAATTTTGCAACTACGCAATGAATTCAGTACGGTTTGCATTTTTATTTTATGAGATCTGTAAATAAATAAAACATGACTATTTAGGAATAGGTAGATATAACTACAAGGTTATCTTTCACTTTTCTGGACTTAAGAATGTGATTTAACGAATTTTGCAACAACATATAACTTGCCATCGTAGAGTTAAATATTGGTCATAGTTTTATAATGCAATATTAAAATTTTTATAATATTCTTTCCTTTCTTTTATCCCAAAACGGGACGACTTGCCGTACGATTTTCACAACTTTTTACAATGCACAGTGGCATTGTAAAAACAAATATATATCTCTTTTTTCTCAAATGTGCTATAATTTGCACAAATAATTTTTTTAATCGAAGGCCTTCGTTTTTGAGGTCCCCCGAGGCCCGAGCCGAGCGACATTGTATCGCTCACCCGTCTAACCTGCCGCCTGAAGTGGCTCTTCGATGTATATATCACCGATTATGCAGATACAGAATTTCTTTATTTTTCATCGTATCAATATGAAAGTTATTCTGCGGATTAAATTGACAGAAAATAATTTAAATCCGACTAGGTACTTTGAACGAAACGGGCTTTCAATTCTGCAAACAAATTTGATGTGTAATATCGTTAATAATGATAGTTCAAATTATATCAGGTTTGGTATCTTTCCATCTTTCCTTCCTACACTCCCGGACCTCTCTATCTTTCATTACTGACATAAGGCTGTGACGTTAGACGCAGCTCTCGTGCCGTGTTCCTTCAAGACTTCTTTATAGAAAGAGAGAACTCTGTGGCAACAGAGAGAACAGCAGATGTGGCAACTATATATAAAAAATTCGTCTACACAGATGATCTAGCGATGCCACCTCAGTAGTATAGCAAGGGGGATTCTTGACCAGGTCCTCTGAGGGGAGCGCGGGGGCGGGTGGAAGAGAGGGCGTGCGGGGGAGCGCGGCGGAGGGAAACATTGGCGCGGGGACAGCGGGGAGTGAAAGACTAGTTGCGCGCGCACGAGCCGCGGAGTGGGGGAAGCCATAATCGTGGAGGGGATCAGTCCAGGCCGAGCAGCCGCGGAGACCTCTCCAGACCTGGCCCACCGTCAGAAATTTTTTCAGAGGGAGGGAATGACCCGCAGCAGAAATTTTTTCATACCTAACCGAGGGAGGGAACGACCTTGGCCCACCCCCGAAAATTTTTTCAACCCCGACCCACCCCCGAAAATTTTCAGACCTGGCCCACACCGATCTAGCGAACTGCCAAGCGCAGAGAAATAATAATAATTTTTATCAGAAATTGTTTCGGGCGATGCCGGGAAAGATCGACGTTTTACAAACCTCATATTCAGGAGAGGGAAAGAGACGGCACTACATAGTTGTCAAGCTAAATTCGGGGAGTGAAAGAGACGGCACTACATAGTGGTACAATCGCATGCATTCTAAAGCTAACAGTATTTCAAAATGTTTTTTCAATCTTAATATCGCAGCGTATCGCGCGATCATGTGTAATTTGAGTCTTCTGGAGCAGCCGTGCGGGATGACATCATTTGACGGCGCGAAGAAGGCGCGAATCATAGAATTATGCGGTGTCAACAGAAATTTTATTCCAAACCAACAGACACTTTTTCCCCAACACAGAGAAATAATAATTTCATGAATAAATAATCTAGTGAACCATTATGTAGCAAACAGACATTTATTTCCAACGCAGAGAAATAATTTTCAAACAAATATGTAACAAGCATTCTAAAGCTAGCAAATTTTTTAAGCGTTCTGATTTAGCGTCGCAGCGTATCGCGCGATCTCGTGTAATTTGAATCCTCTGGGACAGCCTTGCAAGATGATGTCATTTGGCGGCGTAAAGAACGCGCGAATCATAGAAAGAATTATGCGGTGTCAGTAGAAATTGGTGAAGAGAACAGGAGGAAGACGGATAAGTAAATGGAGAAATAATATGTTTTAAGTAATTTATTTAAAAATAAAAAATATAAAAATACAGTATAAAAATATAAATTTAAAATTAGAAGAATATAAAAATACAATATAAATAGAATGTAAAAAAATATAAAATAAAAAGAGAAATAGAAAAATATAAAAAGAAAAAATATAATAATAATAATTTACTTTATTGCTCATTTTCGTGTTACAATTTAACGATCATATACTCTTTCCATTTCATTCCCGCGATTGTGTCAGTGTCCAACCCTTCTAATGTATCCTGCTGTGTCTTAACAATTTTTCTATTTTACAAGTGTTTCCTAACCTATTCTATGCTGTATAATCTTCTTTTATCACTTTCCAGTTCTTTCTATCTTTTCCTTCTCCCTATTATCTCCTGTAAAATAGCCAAGTTTTTCCTTCTCTTCTTTCCAATTCCTACCACTCTCTCCACTTACTTCACATGCTTCAATCACGTGTTTCATTGTTTCTTCCTGTTTCTTATAAAGCCTAAATACCCTTTCTTCTTTCTTTAGCCAATATTTGCATGCCCTTGTTTCACTCCTTTTTTTGATTCTTCCCCCAATAGTATTTCGGCTTATCTCCAGGTTTCCTTGTCACCTCTCTTAATTCTCTTAGGAACTTTGACTCTTTTACTTTCGTCTCTCTTTCTTGTTCTTGGATGTCTTTACTTATCTGCTCTATTTTGATCGACACTTCTTCCCTTTCTGCTTTCCAATTCTTCATTTGACCATCCTCTCCCTTCCATGAATTTGATTCTCATTCTTTCCCTTTTCCTAACTTCATTTCCTCTCATTAGACTTCTCCCACTTTCATATCTTATCGATCCTTCTTCCGAGTTTATTAGCCTCTCTTCAAACTTCATTGCTCATTCTCCCATTTCAATTGCTATGCCATCTCTTCCTGTTTCTCTTAACAGCCAGTATGTTGGTGTTGATCTCTCCAATTTCATTATCCACCGTATGTATTTCGCCTGCAATTATCATAATTAATATAAATTGTATTAATCTCGAAATTAAAAGAGCTAATTATAAATTATTTTTTATGTGGAATAATAATTATAAATTCATAATTAGAGGTGATATGTTATTCGATTTTATTGATATCTAGTTTTTTAAATGAATTTATTCATATATTTAATTAATTATGAAAAGTATTTTTATTGTTGTTAAATATAACAAATTTATGGGAGTATTTATACATTTATATTATTATTATTATTATTATTGATTTGATGTATTTAAGAATTGTAATTTTAAAAGTGAATATATTTTTTAGATAAAAATGAACTAAAGGAATTCTGCAAATTAAAAATATTCACCTGTTTATCAAAAATCATGTCTTTTTGTTTAATAATTTAAAGTCTGCTCTGCCCAATCAATTATTTTTAAGTGGCTGCAGTATATTGACTACAAGGTAGCATACAAAGGTAGCATACAAAGGTAGCATATTAATTAGTCTTTTTATTGAAGGCTTGAATGAATGAGATGATGAAATATTTCCTGTCTCTAGATTAAACTGTTAATTTAATTTTTAAGTAAAAATGCTTAGATTTTTTCTATGGGACGAGAAGACCCTATAGAATTTTATAATTTATTTTAAGAATAAGTTTTAATAAATTTAATTATTTTTTTGGGAGGATATGTAAAATTATTTAACTTTGAAAAATTTATCCAATTATTTTTGTTTCAAAAGATAGTTTAGTGTTAGATAATAAGAAATAAGAATAATTTTAATATTATCTTATCTCCCTCCCGAGGAGGGAGATAAGATAATAAGAAATAATTGTTAGATTTAATTACCTTGGGGATAACAGTGTAATATCTTTGGAGAGATCATATTTATGAAAATGATTGCGACCTCGATGTTGAATTAGGATATAATTTAAATGCAGCAGTTTAAATTTAAGTCTGTTCGACTTTTAATATCCTACATGATTTCAGTTCAGATCGACGTGAGCCAGATCGGTTTCTAGCTATATTTATCTAATAAGTTTTTGTACGAAAAGATTTAATTTATAAATTATTTTTTGCTATTTTCAATAAAAATTGGAATTTTATATTTATTAAGAATAGGTGTTTACCCTGTGATAATTATTGTTGGTTGGTTGGTTGGGCTTCAAATTCTAATTATTCAATATTAGGAGCGATTGGATCAATTTCACAGTCAGTTTCTTATGAAGTAATTTTATTTTTAACAATATTTTCTGTAATTTTATTAATTGAAAGTTATTCATTATTGTATTTATATAAATTTCAATATTACATTAAATTTATTTTATTTTAATCCCAATACTACGACAAGAAAACCGCGGATAGGTCTTTTAAAATCGGAGACCAAGTGCTACTGCACGACGAGACGTTAAGACGCGGACGGTCACAAAACTAACACCTGCATGGATAGGTCCCTACAGGATTCAAAACATGCACGATAACAAAAATTACAGTATAAAGGGCGACGAACAATCCGCGTTAACGCGAACCGACTCAAACACTTTATAGAATAGGGCAGGAATAGGAAAATGGTCGCAGTTATGAGGGTAACAGCGCACCAACAACTATGTAGATTTGAAAAAAGGGAGAAATATATTTAGTAAAAAAAAATGAGGGATAGAAGAATTTTTAAATAAGTGTTTTAAAATAAGTATTTTAAAATAAGTATTTTAACTAATCAGTATATTCGCCGTTTTTGAGGGCGACCGCGATGGCGGCTTCCCGAAGAGGCCACAGGCGTGGCTGTTGCGCCGGCCCGACAAACTGGTCTTCGTGACGCTCTAGAACAATCACCAGTTGCAAAACAATTAATTTCGAACAACGGAAAATAAACAAAACATAAACAATGGGAAACTCACCGAACAGGGCCCGCACGCCCCACGCGCCCACATCGTCTAACCAGTCGGCGTTCTCAGCCTCAAACCGACGTCGCTCCGTGCAGTACTCCCGCACCGCCCGCCGGTATTGAATGTTCATGTAACCCGACGGGGCGGAAACTCCAAACTCTAGAAAAAATAACGAACGTTGAACCCATGCACACTTCCACAGAGACACGAAAACACTAACGAACTCGCACTTAAACGCACCAGTAGAAACATCGCCAGCTCCCTCGGGATCGAAAGCAACGTCAACATCGTAACGACTCAGAGCGAAATAAGAAGCGACCAAGAAAATCGAGTCCCATATGCCCTCACTGCTCACTTCTACTCAAGTCCAGACAAAGAAGATGAACTGTCCTACGTTAGCAAAAAAATTTATCTCGCGCTCGCACAAGGAAAGACTTCGCGACCAACAAAACGAAACACCGACTACACCTTGACATTATAATTTACTGGATTTTCGTTCTACTATATGATATGCATGTGCAATGTAAAAAAAAAACCTCCTACCGACAACTTACAAAAATTCTGTAAAACATTCGCCACGAAAATCCAAGACAAGGTACACCGCGTCGCCAAACTCCTTACCTACGTCCAGCAAACTAAAAGCTCAGCACAAAACAGTGTCGTGGACAAATAGACGGATTAGGTTACATAGGCAAATCACTCTTGGGGCTAATGGATTCCGAAGGTAGGAAGAAAGTCAATGATTAAATAGACCTTTTAAAAAGACAAGATAACAGACTAAAAAATGCAGTGAAGTGACAAATGCAAATTGTAAGAGCAAGTACCGAACATCTCAACGAGACTATACATGACATACGAGACAACGAAAACACCCTCTTAAACGCGACTTGGCAAATTCAATACTTACTCCAACAGATAACCAACATTACTAAATTTCGAGAGACAGTAGACGAACACCTCATACTAATAAACAGCTTCGCAGAAACACTATTGCACGACACGCAAAACTGGTTAGAATTCATTATGGATATAAAGAAAGGAGTCCTAAACCCACGATTAATACCACCGGCACAAATCATAACGTACCTCACTTCTGCACTCGCACATATTCCGAAAGGACTAGACTTCCCAATCGGCATAAAATTAGAAAACTTGCACGTCCTGTACGAAATCCTTACATTCTCCGCATTTTCGGATACCAAATCAATTACTGTAGTACTAGATATTTCATTGTTAAACGCGAAAAAATTCAAATGGAGCAAGGTACACCTGGTACCCACGAATATAAAGGAATCGTTCTACGTGTATATAGAACCCCTCGACTCATACGTGGTACTTGACGCCTCGGTGCAAGATTACATACAACTAACCAAACAGGACCTAGCAAAATGTAAGACAATAAAACGATCTGTACCACTGCACATCTAATCGCCCAATGTTCAAAGCGATACCATTCGGACCGTGCGAAGTACAGTTGTACACAAAATTAACAAAAACCCCAAACAATTGTAAAATGCGAATTATGACACTGAATCACACGATCCTGATAGAATTGCAACAATCAGGCACGCGGATTTATGTCGTAATTGTCGCCAAGAAAAATTCCCACAAGCGCTATAGGTCGTACGCTGATTCCGATTTCCAAATATTTGCAAGTCGTGGATATTAATGCATATAATCTGACATTGGACATGCAGTCTAAGTGAACAATCAAAGCTATGAAACAAGAGCACAAAAATGTATAGCATTAAGGATTCTGGTATAATAACAATAACAATAAGAAACAAATGTACAATCACTACCGCCGAATTCACAATAGAAACTGGAAAACAATACCGAATAGAAAAACATGGTACTACTTACCTGACTACAATTTGTCGTTAGATGAAATTATAGTTTCACAGACCACTGTAAATTCGTACCGAAACACAAATTTCGAGCATAAAAGGGTAATCAAAACACCCGGAAGAATTAAATAAAGTTAGCAAACAAATTAGAAGACTTACAAAACGATTTAGAAAGAACCCGAAATTATACCAACCGAGTATCACTATAGCTTCTTTACACCATCCACAATAACGGGATTTATTACATGAGGACCTATGCCTAAAGTTGCATAGGTTGCAAAGTAGGATGCCGTTGTTCTTCACCGTCTTCATCTTCACTGACCATCCGCTTTCTCCTTGCACTCAGCATCTTCGAATTCTTCACAGATCATCCCCTCCTTCGTTGCACTCATCATTTGACTAGACCATGTCACTTGAATGTGTATCAAACATCTATCGTACCAATCAGAACGTGTATCGAACGACTATCGTACCACTCTGAACGTGTACCGAACGACTATCGTACCACTCTGAACGTGTACCGAACATCTATCGTACCACTCTGAACGTGTACCGAACATCTATCGTACCACTCTTAACGTTCAGAGTAGTACGGTAGACGTTCGGTACACGTTCAGAGTGGTACGATAGATGTTCGGTACACGTTCAGAGTGGTACGATAGTCGTTCGGTACACGTTCAGAGTGGTACGATAGTCGTTCGATACACGTTCAGAGTGGTACGATAGATGTTTGATACACATTCAAGTGACATGGTTTAGTCAAATGATGAGTGCAACGAAGGAGGGGATGAACTGTGAAGAATTCGAAGATGCTGAGTGCAAGGAGAAAGCGGATGGTCAGTGAAAATGAAGAAGGTGAAGAACAACGGCATCCTACATTGCAACGTATGCAACTTTAGGCATAGGTCCTCATGTAATAAATCCCGTTATTGTGGATGGTGTAAAGAAGCTATAGTGATACTCGGTTGGTATAATTTCGGGTTCTTTCTAAATCGTTTTGTAAGTCTTCTAATTTGTTTGCTAACTTTATTTAATTCTTCCGGGTGTTTTGATTACCCTTTTATGCTCGAAATTTGTGTTTCGGTACGAATCTACAGTGGTCTGTGGAAGTATAATTTCATCTAACGACAAATTGTAGTCAGGTAAGTAGTACCATGTTTTTCTATTCGGTATTGTTTTCCAGTTTCTATTGTGAATTCGGCGGTAGTGATTGTACATTTGTTTCTTATTGTTATTGTTATTATACCAGAATCCTTAATGCTATACATTTTTGTGCTCTTGTTTCATAGCTTTGATTGTTCTCTTAGACTGCATGTCCTATGTCAGATTATATGCATTAATATCCACGACCTGCAAATATTTGTAAATCGGAATCAGCGTACGACCTATAGCGCTTGTGGAAATTTTTCTTGGCGACAATTACGACCTAAATCCGCGTGCCTGGTTATTGCAATTCTATCAGGATCGTGTGATTCAGTGTCATAATTCGCATTTTACAATTGTTTGGGGTTTTTGTTAATTTTGTGTACAACTGTACTTCGCACGGTCCGTATGGTATCGCTTTGAACATTGGGCGATTAGATGTGCAGTGGTACAGATCGTTTTATTGTTTTACATTTTGCTAGGTCCTGTTTGCTTAGTTGTATGTAATCTTGCACCGAGGCGTCAAGTACCACGTATGAGTCGAGGGGTTCTATATACACGTAGAACGATTCGTTTATCTTCATGGGTACCAGGTGTACCTTGCTCCATTTGAATTTTTTCGCGTTTAACAATGAAATATCTAGTACTACAGTAATTGATTTGGTATCCGAAAATGCGGAGAATGTAAGGATTTCGTACAGAACGTGCAAGTTTTCTAATTTTATTCCGATTGGGAAGTCTAGTCCTTTCGGAAAATGTGCGAGTGCGTAAGTGAGGTACGTTATGATTTGTGCCGGTGGTATTAATCGTGGGTTTAGGACTCCTTTCTTTATATCCATAATGAATTCTACCCAGTTTTGCGTGTCGTGCAATAGTGTTTCTGCGACGCTGTTTATTAGTATGAGGTGTTCGTCTACTGTCTCTCGAAATTTAGTAATGTTGGTTGTCTGTTGGAGTAAGTATTGAATTTGCCAAGTCGCGTTTAAGAGGGTGTATTCTTTGTCTCGTATGTCATGTATAGTCTCGTTGAGAAGTTCGGTATTTGCTCTTACAATTTGCATTTGTCACTTCACTGCATTTTTTAGTCTGTTATCTTGTCTTTTTAAAAGGTCTATTTAATCATTGACTTTCTTTCTACCTTCGTAATCCATTAGCCCCAAGAGTGATTTGCCTATGTAACCTAATCCGTCTATTTGTCCACGACACTGTTTTGTGCTGAGCTTTTAGTTTGCTGGACGTAGGTAAGGAGTTTGGCGACGCGGTCTACCTTGTCTTTGATTTTCGTGGCGAATGTTTTACAGAATTTTTGTAAGTTGTCGGTAGGAGGTTTTTTTTTTACATTGCACATGCATATCATATAGTAGAACGAAAATCCAGTAAATTATAATGTCAAAGTGTAGTCGGTGTTTCGTTTCGTTGGTCGCGAAGTCTTTCCTTGTGCGAGCGCGAGATAAATTTTTTTGCTAACGTAGGACAGTTCATCTTCTTTGTCTGGACTTGAGTAGAAGTGAGCAGTGAGGGCATATGGGACTCGATTTTCTTGGTCGCTTCTTATTTCGCTCTGAGTCGTTACGATGTTGACGTTGCTTTCGATCCCGAGGGAGCTGGCGATGTTTCTACTGGTGCGTTTAAGTGCGAGTTCGTTAGTGTTTTCGTGTCTCTGTGGAAGTGTGCATGGGTTCAACGTTCGTTATTTTTTCTAGAGTTTGGAGTTTCCGACCCCGTCGGGTTACATGAACATTCAATACCGGCGGGCGGTGCGGGAGTACTGCACGGAGGGACGTCGGTTTGAGGCTGAGAACGCCGACTGGTTAGACGATGTGGACGCGTGGGGCGTGCGGGCCCTGTTCGGTGAGTTTCCCATTGTTTATGTTTTGTTTATTTTCCGTTGTTCGAAATTAATTGTTTTGCAACTGGTGATTGTTCTAGAGCGTCACGAAGACCAGTTCGTCGGGCCGGCCCGACAGCCACGCCTGTGGCCTCTTCGGGAAGCCGCCATCGCGGTCGCCCTCAAAAACGGCGAATATACTGATTAGTTAAAATACTTATTTTAAAATACTTATTTTAAAATACTTATTTAAAAATTCTTCTATCCCTCATTTTTTTTTTTTAATAAATATATTTCTCCCTTTTTTCAAATCTACATAGTTGATGGTGCGCTGTTACTTTCCCTCATAACTGCGACCATTTTCCTATTCCTGCCCTATTCTATAAAGTGTTTGAGTCGGTTCGCATTAACGCGGATTGTTCGTCGCCCTTTATACTGTAATTTTTGTTATCGTGCATGTTTTGAATCCTGTAGGGACCTATCCATGCAGGTGTTAGTTTTGTGACCGTCCGCGTCTTAACGTCTCGTCGTGCAGTAGCACTTGGTCTCCGATTTTAAAAGACCTATCCGCGGTTTTCTTGTCGTAGTATTGGGATTAAAATTAAAATAAATTTAAAGTAATATTGAAATTTATATAAATACAATAATGAATAACTTTCAATTAATAAAATTACAGAAAATATTGTTAAAAATAAAATTACTTCATAAGAAACTGACTGTGAAATTGATCCAATCGCTCCTAATATTGAATAATTAGAATTTGAAGCCCAACCAACCAACCAACAATAATTATCACAGGGTAAACACCTATTCTTAATAAATATAAAATTCCAATTTTTATTGAAAATAGCAAAAAATAATTTATAAATTAAATCCTTTCGTACAAAAATTTATTAGATAAATATAGATAGAAACCGATCTGGCTCACGTCGATCTGAACTGAAATCATGTAAGATATTAAAAGTCGAACAGACTTAAAATTTAAACTGCTGCATTTAAATTATATCCTAATTCAACATCCAGGTCGCAATCATCTTCATAAATATGATCTCTCCAAAGATATTACGTTGTTATCCCCAAGGTAATTAAATCTAACAATTTTTAATAAACTATCTTTTGAAACAAGAATACTTGGATAAATTTTTTAAAGTTAAATAATTTTAAATATCCTCCCAATAAATTACTTAATTTTATTAAAACTTATTCCTAAAATAAATTATAAAATTCTGTAGGGTCTTCTCGTCCCATAGAAAAAATCTAAGCATTTTTACTTAAAATTTAAATTAACAGTTTAATCTAGAGACAGGAAATATTTCATCAACTTATTCATTCAAGCCTCCAATAAAAAGAATAATTATTATGCTACCTTTGTATGCTACCTTGTAGTCTATATACTGCAGCCACTTAAAAATAATTCATTGGGCAGAGCAGACTTTAAATTATTAAACAAAAAGACATGTTTTTTGATAAACAGATGAATATTTTTAATTTGCAGAATTCCTTTAGTTCATTTTTTATCTAAAAAATATATTCACTAAATTAGTTATTAATTTTTATCATTATACCCTACGCATAATTCATTTATATAATTTATTTACAAAGTTGCACCAAAATTCTTAAATTTTTTATCAATGAAATAAATTATTAAATGATCTTAAATGAAATTAAATTTTAAAATTACTGTGACGTCCCACTATTTTTCGCGCGCGGTTAATCATATCATCTCCCTCACAAATCTCAACATAACTCCATCAAAATCTACCAAACTCAAATCTTACCCCTTTCCCCAAACCACTGATCACCTTAGCGGTCCCCATCTCAAGATGGTCATCTACGACCCCCCCCCCCCCGAAATCCCCTCTTCGCCTTACGTGGCATGACCACTTCCCTCCTATCTAATTTAACCAGGCCCCTCGTCCCTAAAAACCCCTCTTAAATCGATACCACGTCTCACACCCTCTCTATGACCAAAGAAGTCAATACCCCATTTACCCCTTTCCAATCGAAACTGCTAAACTCCATTAAATGGGTTGAATGTTCCCCTTTCAAAAGCCTATGCATAAAAACCCCGGAAGTCTAATTGCGACGAAATTTGGCGTACGTGACTGAAAGCCGTCTAATAATAGACACAATCCTGTAAAAACCCCGGAAGACCTACTACGACTTATTTTTCTAAATGTGTCAAGGTCCTTACCGCGCGTACCCCCCGCAACGATCCTGTAAAGTATATAAATACCAGGACCTCAGAGGCCTGATCATCATTGTTCTTCGAAGAGTCAGAAATCATAAAACCTGTTCAGTTTAAGACTTAAATAAGTAACATTCAAGGTGTTAAATTCAGTGCTCCAAAACCACACGGCAGCCACTGTAAGTGCCGATCACTAATTATAATACTAACGCATA
Organism: Andrena camellia; assembly: GCA_029448645.1. Taxonomy (NCBI): domain Eukaryota; kingdom Metazoa; phylum Arthropoda; class Insecta; order Hymenoptera; family Andrenidae; genus Andrena; species Andrena camellia. The sequence continues at coordinate 41,169,976 of CM055678.1, read as the reverse complement.
TCTTCATCTTTTATACTATTTCATATTACTACTGTTCCATACTTCTCTATTGCACTCTTTACTGCTAATGCTTATCGATTTATATTATTATCATAACTAGTACTTATCGCTTTATATTGTGTTCACTGCTAATACTTATCGATTTATATTATTGTTACTAATACTTATTGCTCTTCTAACGTATCTCATGTTCACATATATATACATATATATATATATATATATATATATATATATATCGCTACTGCTTATCGTTATATACATGTTTATGTGCCAATGCTAAACGTCTAACGCATTTTTATATTAACCACGAAGTTCTTTAAAATAAATAACGCTCTTATCTCCAAATAAAATTTCGTGTTATTGGGACGATCCTCCGGCCGCGAAGCATCGGAAGCGTAACAAGCTAGTGCAACAGCTGATTCCGGTTCGCGAACGCCGGGACTTCTTATAGTATTTACCAGGCTTACTTTCGTATGGGTACCGCACAAGCCATAAGGCTAGACGTATTTCGCGGAATTATTACTAATGGTTTTTATATCACTGCAGCAGTTAATCCAATTAGTCAAACCAAAACAGAGTGCTTAACGGGTGTCTCCAAAGCAAAGTGATTACCAACCACACCTTCCATAGTCGTTCGGTGCTACGAATCTGGCATTCGCGCCCGAACTCCGATTTAACCGCGGTGCTACGAATCTGGCATTCGCGCCTGAACTTCCTGTCATCCCTCAGGGCCACGAATCTAGCATTCGCGCCTAAATCCCGAATCTCCGCAGGGCCACGAATCTGGCATTCGCGCCCGCGTTCCCTCCAATATTATCCTGTCTATGCCATCGTCCTAAAGACCTCACCCGGGACGTGACAATTACAATTCTTAAATACATCAAATCAATAATAATAATAATAATAATATAAATGTATAAATACTCCCATAAATTTGTTATATTTAACAACAATAAAAATACTTTTCATAATTAATTAAATATATGAATAAATTCATTTAAAAAAACTAGATATCAATAAAATCGAATAACATATCACCTCTAATTATGAATTTATAATTATTATTCCACATAAAAAATAATTTATAATTAGCTCTTTTAATTTCGAGATTAATACAATTTATATTAATTATGATAATTGCAGGCGAAATACATACGGTGGATAATGAAATTGGAGAGATCAACACCAACATACTGGCTGTTAAGAGAAACAGGAAGAGATGGCATAGCAATTGAAATGGGAGAATGAGCAATGAAGTTTGAAGAGAGGCTAATAAACTCGGAAGAAGGATCGATAAGATATGAAAGTGGGAGAAGTCTAATGAGAGGAAATGAAGTTAGGAAAAGGGAAAGAATGAGAATCAAATTCATGGAAGGGAGAGGATGGTCAAATGAAGAATTGGAAAGCAGAAAGGGAAGAAGTGTCGATCAAAATAGAGCAGATAAGTAAAGACATCCAAGAACAAGAAAGAGAGACGAAAGTAAAAGAGTCAAAGTTCCTAAGAGAATTAAGAGAGGTGACAAGGAAACCTGGAGATAAGCCGAAATACTATTGGGGGAAGAATCAAAAAAAGGAGTGAAACAAGGGCATGCAAATATTGGCTAAAGAAAGAAGAAAGGGTATTTAGGCTTTATAAGAAACAGGAAGAAACAATGAAACACGTGATTGAAGCATGTGAAGTAAGTGGAGAGAGTGGTAGGAATTGGAAAGAAGAGAAGGAAAAACTTGGCTATTTTACAGGAGATAATAGGGAGAAGGAAAAGATAGAAAGAACTGGAAAGTGATAAAAGAAGATTATACAGCATAGAATAGGTTAGGAAACACTTGTAAAATAGAAAAATTGTTAAGACACAGCAGGATACATTAGAAGGGTTGGACACTGACACAATCGCGGGAATGAAATGGAAAGAGTATATGATCGTTAAATTGTAACACGAAAATGAGCAATAAAGTAAATTATTATTATTATATTTTTTCTTTTTCTATTTTTCTATTTCTCTTTTTATTTTATATTTTTATATTTTATTTATATTCTATTTATTTTCTAGTAGTAAATGGGTTTATTTTTTGCCTTTCGGCCTCAAAATGGGGTTACATGTGTTATGTGTGTAAGTGTTTCTGGGACTGTTAACTCAAGATTGTGCTTTTGTTTTGACTTCTTCCTTCATCTTGTTCTTCTTTTCTTCTACTTTTTCCAGAACCATACGCATCTACTTCGCTCCTGCTTCTTCTTCTCCCTTTAGTATCCCTCTGATCGTTGAATTTTCTCTTTTCAGCTCCTTACAGTCTTGTAGCACGTGACCCAGCGTCTCTCTCTCTAGTCCCATTACATAGTCTGCATACTTGCCGATCACTTGCATGCTCTTCCAGTACTTGCTTTCCCGCTCTTTCTTCCCACATCCAAACCTTGCAATTATGCTTTGGTCTCTGCCTCTGTAGTTTCCGTTTAGGTAATTTGCTCTCTGGTTATCCCTGATTTCTGTGTAATGTGCGTTGTGTCTGCCTCCTAGTATTCTGTCTCTATTTATATTCTATTTTTATATTTTTACATTCTATTTATATTGTATTTTTATATTCTTCTAATTTTAAATTTATATTTTTATATTGTATTTTTATATTTTTTATTTTTAAATAAATTACTTAAAACATATTATTTCTCCATCTACTTATGCGTCTTCCTCCTGTTCTCTTCACCAATTTCTACTGACACCGCATAATTCTTTCTATGATTCGCGCGTTCTTTACGCCGCCAAATGACATCATCTTGCAAGGCAGTCCCAGAGGATTCAAATTACACGAGATCGCGCGATACGCCGCGACGCTAAATCAGAACGCTTCAAAAACTTGCTAGCTTTAGAATGCTTGTTACATATTTGTTTGAAAATTATTTCTCTGCGTTGGAAATAAATGTCTGTTTGTTACATAATGGTTCACTAAATTGTTTATTCATGAAATCATTATTTCTCTGTGTTGGGGAAAAAGTGTCTGTTGGTTTGGAATAAAATTTCTGTTGACACCGCATAATTCTATGATTCGCGCCTTCTTCGCGCCGTCAAATGATGTCATCCCGCACGGCTGCTCCAGAAGACTCAAATTACACATGATCGCGCGATACGCTGCGATATTAAGATTGAAAAACATTTTGAAATACTGTTAGCTTTAGAATGCATGCGATTGTATCACTATGTAGTGCCGTCTCTTTCCCTCTCCGGAATTTAGCTTTAAAATAACTGTGCTTGTTCCACTAAGTAATGCTCTCTTTTTCCCGTCCCCGAATATATGGTTTGTAAAACGTCGATCTTTCCCGACATCGCCCGAAACAATTTCTGATAAAAATTATTATTATTTCTCTGCGCTTGGGAAAAAATTTCTGCTGCCAGGCGGTTCGCTAGATCGGTGTGGGCCAGGTCTGAAAAATTTTCGGGGGTGGGCCAAGGTTATTCCCTCGCTCGGTTAGGTGTGAAAAAGATTTTCGATGGTCAGTCCCCCCTCTGAAAAATTTTCATTCGAGCGTTTTTCGCGCCGCCAAATGACGTCATCTGGCACGGCTGCTCCAGAGGAGTCAAATTACACATGATCGCGCGATACGCTGCGATGTTAAGATTGAAAAAACATTTTGAAATACTGTTAGCTTTAGAATGCATGCGATTTTACCACTATGTAGTGCCGTCTCTTTCCCTCTCCGAATTTAGCTTTACAACTATGTAGTGCCGTCTCTTTCCCTCCCCTGAATATGAGGTTTGTAAAACGTCGATCTTTCCCGGCATCGCCCGAAACAATTTCTGATAAAAATTATTATTATTTCTCTGCGCTTGAGAAAAAATTCCTGCTGCCAGGCGGTTCGCTAGATAGGTGTGGGCCAGGTCTGAAAATTTTCGGGCGTGGGTCAGGGTTGAAAAAATTTTCGGGGGTGGGCCAAGGTCGTTCCCTCCCTCGGTTAGGTATGAAAAAATTTCTGCTGCGGGTCATTCCCTCCCTCTGAAAAATTTCTGACGGTGAGCCAGGTCTGGTGAGGTCTCCGCGGCCGCTCGGCCTGGACTGATCCCCTCCACGATTATGGCTTCCCCCACTCCACGGCTCGTGCGCGCGCAACTAGTCGTCCACTCTCCGCTGTCCCCGCGCCCATGTTTCCCTCCGCCGCGCTCCCCCGCGCGCCCTCTCTTCCACCCGCCCCCGCGCTCCCCTCAGAGGACCTGGTCTAGAATCCCCCTTGCTATACTGCTCACCTCTGTACAAGTTCTTTTCCTCGACCGCAGTAGTTTCATTAGGGTCCGTTTGTTTACTGGGGATGCTCCGATCGATTCGGACCACAACAAAAATGAGACGGCAGCCTTAATGGGCAGGTTAATATGGCCATATAGACGGTGAAGGGCTGTACATGGGTCAGTATTAGCAATCTGCGTATCCCAGTCAACTGAATTCAGGTATCCTATCACGCTAGGGTAATTACCACGTTTAAAGTCAAAGTATACTATAATGTGGCTTGTGAAATCGGCAGCCAAGTCCAATTCGTTGAATTTAGTGTACTCTAATCTACAGGGTGTCCGCGGGAAGAATGTACAGCTGGCTATCTCCTAAAGTATTGGAGATAAAAAAATAAAAAAAATATGGCATCGCATGTTTCGAGGGGGGCAATTTATTAGCGCAGACGATTTTTTTGTTAGATTATTATTTTAAAAGATACGATGGTCAAGTTCGGTTTTTTAAATAGAACTATCAAGTGACCTCTTCAAAAAAATAGTTCCATTTAAAAAACCGAACTTGACCATCGTATCTTTTAAAATAATAATCGAAGAAAAAAATCGTCTGCGCTAATAAATTGCCCCCGTCGAACCATGCGATTCCATATTTTTTTAATTTTTTTATCTCTAATACTTTAGGAGATATCCAGCTGTACAGTCTTCCCGCGGACACCCTGTATAACAAGGTGAACTATCACATTCGAATCACTTACAAAAATAAGGCCAAGTATATCATCATACGAGCTAAATACCGCGCTCATCTGAGCCAGGTTGCAGTAACTAAAACAGTCAAGGAAGAAATCTATGGCTATAGATTCGTTCGACGACACCCCCGGTTTCTTGATGCAGGATAGGCTCGAGTCGTTGAACCAGACCACATGCGGGAGGTTGTAATCGCCGTGCAGAGAGAGTACGTCCTCACTGTATCTATGATATAGTTCAGTAACACTTTCCACACGATTCGCATAAAGAGCCAGCTGGGATGTTGGCAGAATATAAATAGCGCCAAGTACTAAATGTATATTATTTTGGAGGGGGACTCCAACAAAAACTTGTTCTACATCGGTATAATTTAAACTGATGGGACAGGTATCGACTTCTTTACAGCGATAAGAACTCCGTCTCCCCTAGAAAAGCGGTTCGTACTATGGGATCTGTCACACCTAAACACTGCGTAGTTACCCAAACCTAGCTCAAATGTAGATATTGCGGAATTAAGCCAAGTCTCGACTAGGATAATAATATCGTATGATACGGCGGACGAGAGTAGAGAATTTATGAGCGTGTCCAGTTTCGCACGCAAGCCGCGCACGTTCTGGAAATAAACTAAAGGGTTCCATCTGCGTTTTTTGGCGAGGTGTCCCGTCGATGGCTCGTGGGTACAATCTTCGGCACGCTGCGAATGTATCGAATCGTCATGCTGGTCTCACCCCTCTCGTGAAGGTCACACAATTTTGCCCTGAGCTGCGTAAGAGTCTTGCGTTGTTGACGAGTCTTGTCGTCCGATATCTTGAACGGCCCCTTGTAGCAATGCGTGTTCCGCAGGATCTGTTTAACCACTGTTGCGGAGTTGAGGCGCACGCACAAGGGCCTTATAAATGAATTGCATTGTTTCCCAAGGTCTTGAGTCCCAAGGGAACAAATTCCGCACAGCACGGCTCTAGATCCTCCAGCATCCGCGGCTCTCGGGGGCTCCGGCATAGAATTCCGAGGCTCCGGCATCCGAAATATAATCAAGTTTCTGGCACGCGCCTCCCCGCTGTTCAATTCTTATATTAAGTCCTCAGTCACCGGGGGGCGAAAGACCGACTGACCCGAGGTGTTGGTGGGATTCTCTTCCAGTACACGGACGCGTTCAGACAAGGAACTGATCTACGACCGCATATCTGATAGCTCCAGTCTAATTCCGGAAAGTATTTCATCCCGGACAACGGCGAGCTCACTCTTAATTATGTCTTTCTGTTTGCGAGTGAGCAGGGATGAAAGTTGAGAGGAGTCTTAGACAGGTTAGAACACTGATGCAGGTCTCCGGTGAAACACATCGTCACTTTATTGTCACAATTCACTGAGAATAGTCCTTGAGTTACATAATAATAATACTTATTACCGGCGAATGAGTGTGAGACGAGAAATGCAGCCGCGTGGCTATTACCACGTGACGTCCACACAATTGTATTAATTGTTGGAACTGAGAGACCGCGAGAGCTATTACAGTTCTGTGAGCAATCCGTGAGAGTGAGCAGAGTATGAATAGCACGTTCTGAGAACTGAGATATGCAAAAATACGTTGAGAATGGCGAGAGGCGCGTACGAGCAACCGTTGTTTGCAACGAGGCACGAAAGAAGTGAGGAACATGGCGGACTTCCGCTCGCGTGACTTCTCTATTCTCTTGGAGCGTCGACGTGTCATGCTGATTGGCGTATCGATTTTCGATGGTTGGTCGATCGATCGGCGCTGATTGGCGGTTCGCTCATCGATCAGCGTCGCTGTATCGCGGTCCGCGATGTGCTGCGGTGAGAGTGAGTGTGGCGGAAGTAGGAACTATTACATTCCCAAACACTTTCATTAGGCCCCTCATTTCGTCGGCTGATGGTAATGCCAAGAGTGATTTTAACATGGCTGCTGGTATTGCTGTGAGTGATTGTATCGGTGGAGCGCTTGTGCGGTTTACGGCGGTCCGAGGCCCAGGGGATCCCGAGCGACAATTCAAAAGTCTGTCGTTGTGTCAAGGATGACCCGAACGGCTGAGACAGGTGGGACCAGCGTGGGTAACTACCGCACAGCCTGGGCAGGTGACCGGGTTCACCACCACGGCACTGCAACTCTTGCACTTCTTTGAACCACCCGTCATTACGATTGACCAGACTAACAGTTGAATCCTTGCTCAGAGATTGAGATCACGACCGAGAAGAACTGTGGGCCAAAGCACAATCCCCACCAGAGCTATTAAATAATCACTATAGGTCTGAACTTCCAAGAAAACGGGGATTGAAAGCCGGCAAGGCTGATAAAACAGCTACAGAATTACTAGAATAACCGTTATATGAGTCACTTGGTCACGCACGTGCTAACGTTACTAGATCCAAACAATGTACTTGCCACCTCGGCGGCTAAATACAGACTCTTGAATATGAAAACTTTATTGGACGGTTCGAATAAACGTTCTTCGAATAAAAACATTATCTTTCGCCGTCGAATGAATTCACTTCGAATAAAAAAATTATCTTTCGCCGACAAGTAAATTCACTTCAAATAAATTTCTTTATCTGTGGTGTTTGGAATAACGATAAATCGTGTGATTCGAAGCTTCGAATAACGAATAAACATAAAGTATCTTTTATTCGAGTTTATCCAGATATTATCTTTGCACGTCTCTGTCCTCCAGCCGCTTCGCCGTGATTCATTCAAGTCTTCCTGACGACAAAATAGTAATGGGGGAAATGCGGCAACAGCGCGATACGACTCTCCATACGTATCGGCAACTGTCTTTCCTGCATTTATCGGCTAGCTTGGATTTGAACCAATGCTGGTGCTACGTGGTTCGAATATACCATCAACGCCTCTGACGGAGAAGCTTTGCTAATGGATAACTGAATTTCTCTTGTGACTTGTGACTTGTGAGTCAATTTTGCGCGCTTCCGTGTCACCTTCCCCGGGCACGCTGCTCACGTTTTCGCTTCGCTAGTATCTTTACTGGTCTTTTTGGGCTTCCGGAAGCTTCGCCTTCCTTCCTGAACCTAACTTGTCGGTTTCTGTAGTTCATATTACGTTTAAATGGATTATGTTAGCAATAAACTTACGCAGTACCTCAGTTTTCAAACCTTATTACAGTAATCTGGGTTGTGAATGGTAAATCGATTATAAAAGCGTAGCACGCGGCTCGTTTACCTGGGCTGGGAAATTCCGAGGTTAACTTTGCGAGGTTAATTTGATAGAGACCATCCTAAAATTTTCAAAACTCGGGCATTACTGCTGTCGAGCGTCCGCTGGGAGCTCTCCGAACGCCAGGCCGGCTGGGTTAGGAGAGCTGGGCTGTTGCCGTTTTACCTGTTTGCGGGAGTGCGGGTTGGATGATTAAATGATGACCCTGTATGTGCATTCGTCCCGCTCTGTACTTTCGGCCCACTCGGTTCTTTCGGCAGTCTCGGTTCTCTTCGAGCCGCTCGAAAAAATTCGAGTACTCAGTTTTTTTCGAGTACTCAGCTTACTTCGAGTACTCAGTTTACTTCGAGTACTCAGTTTAGTTCGAGCTACTCGGTTCTCTTCGAGTACCTACTCGGTTCTCTCCAAGTACTCGACTCGTCGTGGAAACCGAGTCTCGGCTCGGTCCGAATATCAAGCTACTCGATTCTTCGAGTACTCGAACAGCCCTAGTGTGTACCCAATTGATTATATATTAAGGGTATCTCACACAAAAACATTCACAGTTAGTGACAGCCAAGGAGTAGGAATGGCAGCTTAATATATGTAGAGTTTCAAGGGATGGAGTTCCAGTGATGGAGGGGGAAACACCTACAGGAGCGGTGGTAATGTGTTCGTGAACTGACGCCAGCGCCAAGCCAGCAAAGTAGCCCTAACGCGAAGCTAACCAGCGTAGACAATCTATTTCCCGGCGACGCTGGTTGACCGTGGTTTGCTTTGCGTTGGGGCCACTCGGCTGGCTTGGCGCTGGCGTCAGTTCACGCACACATTACCACCGCTCCTGTAAGTGTTTCCCCCTCCATCACTGGAGCCCCATTCCTTGGAACTCTGAATATATGTATCATAACCTCTATATATGCAGATTTATCGACTTTGCCGGAGACCGCATGCGCGCTCGGCTGTTAATGGCTTAACGTAAAAGTATACATAGATACCAACATCAATAGGTAAATGTACACATTTACCATAAATGAAGGGTGAATGTAAGTTGTACTCACTTTTACCAGCCAAGGTGGTATATGTATACATCTTCCGGTAAAAGTGTACTTTTACCTAACTAGGGTAAACTGTACAATGATTGGCACCCTAAGCGAAAATCCCAATTTGAATGTCTATATTTTCTTATGAAGTTTTTAAATGGTCTTAATATTCAGTCATTATTGATGATTGTTGTTTTCTCATTAAAATAAAACACCTTGAGTACCTATTAAGTCCTTTATTTTAAAAATATTGAATGAAAAACAAAAATGGCCATAAAAGTACAATCATTGGCATACTTAATACATTGATTGTCACAGTGTGTACCAATTATTGGCACTCCAAAACTAAACATAAATTCTTGACTTTTTAATAATCAAATCTTCAGTATTTTTACGTTTTCTAGCTTTATCAGTCTTTAAATTTGCAGTCTTTTGTTTATTCTTTTTGCTTTCAGATCTTCTTTGGATTTCTTTATTTCTTCCCTTTTTCTTTTTCGCTCTATTTTTCCCCTTCTTTTTTTTCCTTCTCGTCTAACTTCACTTTTTCCATTTTTAACCATTCGTCACTCGTTAAGACAAATATCGGTGTATCAGATATCTTTTTCCCTTTTCGTGATGGTGTTGTTGGCCAAACCAAGCTATCCTTTAATTCATTTCTCACTTTTTTTGGTGTATGGCGATATAAGTCCGATATTTCAACTTGAGGTGGGCCAGCCATTTCAGCCAGCTGTAATGAAGGTGTGGTGTCGACTTGAGATGGGCTAACTATTTCAGCCTGATGCAATTCAGATGTGTCTGCTTGACATGGGGTGTTCATCCCAGCTAGACTTATGGCACATGGTTCGGGTCTCAGTGCATCCATTGTATCAACATGGCCAGGAACTTTAGGCTCAACATTTTCTTCAATAGTCTCGCTTACAACAATAGGAATGTCATCGATTTGTACCCAGTCATTTCCGATTAGTAAAGAATTTGTGCTATTATTTTGTTCTATGGCTTCTTCGTGTGTGTTGTTTTCAGTGTCGTGCTGGGAAGTCTCTTGTAAGATCTTGTAAACTTTCAACAAAGCATTGTAAAATGAATTGTTGTCGGTTATTTCTGTTGCGCCTTCTTTCAGTTTGGTAAATACAGACGCCCCTATTATTTCCTCAAATCTTTCAAGAGTCATAGTTGTTTGAGGTTTATCAGAAATTGAATGCGCATAATTATCAGAACTTTTACCGAAGCATTTAGAATAATCAATCGCATTAAGATTCCATGGATGTAATCCACATGCTTTAAAGCCATTTAGCACCATGTCTTTGTCGATGTGTTTTTCCAAAGTTTTGGCAAGGACTGGACCAAAATCTTCTTTAGTCAACGTTTTAGTTAATTTGTTTCGCCTCCAATCTAGTACTCCTTTTTTCCATGCATTTTTCATCGGTTTGAAAGCTGAAACATCTGCAGGCTGAAGGATGCGTGTAGAATTAGGGTAAAGTGCTATCAAAATAATTCCTTTTTCCTTGCAGGACTCACTTAGCTGGAAGTTCATATGGCTTTTGTGACCATCTAAGAACAGTATTATCGGGAACTGGACATTTTTAGTGACGAGATGAGGATAGAGTAGAGTACGTTGTGAATATATTGGTAAAATAATTCTCTGTTCATCCAACCATTCTCGGATAATCCTAATCCCCATGAGGATGGGACAGAGGCCCTAATATTAGTGCGCATTCTCTTTAGTGGGTATATTATCATCGGTGGTGTTATTTCGCCACTAGCAGAGAAGGTGAACATTACGGTTAGGCAAGACTTGGCTTGGGCATGATCAATTTCATATACGTTTTTTGTCCCCTTCTCCGCTAGTACCTTTGTGTTTTTGGGACACAGTTGAAAATTTGTTTCATCTCCGTTATATATCCTAGTAGGATCTGCTAAAATGTGCTTCAAGTTTTGTTCATTTAAATAAACGTCAATTTGCGCAAATCACTTTCTGATATTTGACTCTGACACGTTGGCGCTGGCGGCAGTTACTGCTTCTGCAGTTCGGATTGTAATGTCTGGATGCCATTTTAAGAACAGCCTTTTACCAACCTTCTCCAGGCGTGTTATTTATAAAACAGTTCGGTCTCGGCTCTTTGTTAAAAAAATGTTGACCGCTTACAAAAATATCCTCCCTTCTTCAAGGAAAGCCTTTTTTACTGCTGGTAATAATCCACACCAATAGGACATTTTCCTCATTTTCTGTTAAGACAGTTGTTGGACCTGGTTTCGATTTAATAAAATCTGAACTTAATCAGAATTGGAGTGTAGATCGTGGAATGCCAAAGATTCTTGCTGCTGTTTTTTTAGCCATGCCATTTTTTACTGCCTCAAGCGCCCGGGCTGTCTTCTTCACTATATTTTTTAAAGTAAGTGCCTCTGGAACTGACTTTAGGCATTATCATTTTCCGAAATTAATAAAACAAATAAGAAAATACTGACAGAATTAAACATTGACTGAAAATTTGTAATTAGTGGAACTAAATTGGTAAAGAAAACAACCACCGTGGTAATGGTGGCGCTAGTGTGGCGTAACAAATATAGACGACTACTAGTTCGCGTACCGACTGCTAGTGTCGCATACTAATTTTCAGCTCCAAATAGAACAGCAACTGACACTCCACATCCAATTACAACGATTGGCACTTTATAATTTTATAGTGATTAACCCCCCAAATGTACAATGATTGGCAGTGCCAACAATTAATAGGAAGGCTTGTTGTAGAAAACTGAAACCATATTTCTAATTCGTTTTATTAATATAATTTATCAATATTCCAAATATAAAAAAAAGTAAAAACTGAAATATCTAGTGATTAGCATGCGTGCCAATTATAGAACACGTATCATTCATTAGCACCCGACAATTTAAAGTTATATAGAAGAAAATAGTTAAAAAAAAAAAGGAGTTTAAACAGACTATTTCAGTCACTATTAAATACCTACAATACTTAGTAAATCTGTATTTCAATCCATGATTTAGTTATAAAACGACAAAATATACTTACTCCTTATCAAAAGTTTAAGAAAACGCTTAAAACTGAGCTCTTTGTCCCACCGCGACCTTTAAGAATTTTGTGTAGTGTTGCGAGGTGTAAAATGTGTAGTTCAACTACTGGAATTTGCAATGTTGTAGTAAAAGAAAAATAAGTCTTTGTAAAAAGGTAGTTTCTACACTCGTACTTCTTAATATTTGGCTTTTTAATTAGGAGTGCCAATGATTAGTGCAGTGCCAGCATTAGTGCAGTTTACCCTACGTGCTTTTACCGTAACGGATATATTCACAATTTTGAGCGATTGTGTACATTTTAAGTTAAGAGGGTACAGGACTATTGAACGACTAATATCGTCGGTTCCTTTTGGGTTGGATTGCTTTGATACCAAATAATGACCATACCGGTACTTTTTACAGTTTTCATGCACGCTTTTAAAAGTATTTAAAAATTATGAGAATGTTGAAAATTATTGAAGTTATTTAATGCTAAAGATGGTCCCGCGTAGCGCGCAGCTGTAATCCGTCTACATGGTTCCAGGTGAACCAATCATCTAAAAGCGAAATGCTTTGGGGCAGGTATGGTGTGGAATTCCTAAATAAATCCCACTCGTAGTGGAGGGCGAACACCTACAGGAGTGGCGTCAATGTGTGTGTGAACACATCGTAACGTCAATCCAACCGACGCCAACGCTAAGCGAAGCGAAGTGGCGTCTACGCAAAGCCAACCACGACCAATCAGCGTCGCCGAAAAATAGGTTGTTTAAACCCACACGGTGTTTAAAAATGTAGTTTCGAGATAAACGGCTGCAAAGTTAAGTTCCCTACGCCAATACCGCTCTGTGAGGCCGTTTCTCGACGGTGCACTCAATTACGTTCAGCACTATAATTTCCGTAATTATTCGAATTTCCTCATGAAACTTGGTTGTAAATGTTCACAAAGGATGACAATTTCCGGAATAATTGATTTTTCGAGGTTTCAATAGTCCTGTACCCCCTTAAAACGTTTTGGAATTCAAATTTTCGTTTCTGGTTCACGTAGCTACATGTATATCTTTCATACATATACATCCTTATTATAACATTGAGTTCCCAAAATATATAATGTTTAAAATCCAGCGTTTTACCAAAACAGGATGTTTTATTAGTTTCCTCCTTTTTTTAGCCGTAGCTGGGAACTTTTAGCAGACGCATACATCGTACGAGGCGCACACACATCAGCATTGAAATCTTACCAGCGAGCTTTAGAACTATGTTCAACATCATTGTATTCGATGTTACAACTGGCAAACATAAAATTAGTTAGTATTATGTATTGATATTACCTTGGTTCATAAAGAATGTTACAGAACTGTGATCAACACTTGTTAGTTAAATATAAAATAAGTTTGCATATAATGTTTTAGGAAGAAATATTTATGTTTCAATATTAACATAAATCACATATGTAAATACTCTAATTTGTACAAAACGTCATATTTTATAGATTATCGGACAATACAGCGAAGTAAAGAAAGATTTTGAACATATCTTGGCCAGTGAACCACATTGTGTACCTGCATTAAAAGGATTGGTTGAAACCTGTTTGGCTCTAGCGAAGGAAAATATTGCCAAACATTTTCTAGGTCGTGCTAATGATAATCTCCAACAAGCAATGGATAGTTTAACAATTGCTATTACAGAACATAACGATATATCTTGTATTTGGAAGTTACTGGGCGATACATGTTACAGAGCCGCATTAATGCCTGAAAAATACAGTTATTTAAACGTACAATCTATATTGTTAAGCTGTGGTGATACTAAATATACCACATTGATTAAACGGCCAGATCTATTTTTATTGTCTATAAGGTAGATATATGTCTTTATATATATATATGTGTGTGTGTGTGTGTGTGCGTGCGTGCGTGCGTGTGTGTATTTATATTACGTTATATAATAATAAATGGTAATTATAGGATAGAAGAGGGTACACCTCACCGATTTTGATGACCTTCAGATATGTTGTCGGGGGAACGATTCTGAACAACTTTTTCCTATAGATACGTGTTACCGCCGCTCGACTTTCGTTTCCGAGATACACGCAAAAATAGTTTCGACATTACATACTTATCGCATTTCTAAAGTTTGGGATAGAGAGGGTAGAGATAGATTAGACAGCAAATAAAAACAATAGTTACAACTTATTTCGATCTTTGTATTACGTTATTATTAATGTCGGCCATAATATCGAAGAATGCATTTATACGACTATCAAAGTTTTATTTTCGACGGAACAAAAATTCTGATATATCAGTTAAACTTGAACTAATATTCTGAACAAATTTTCTTTATGCATTATACATCGCTCGACCTTAGTGTCCTAGATATTTGTGAATAACTTCTGTTGACTTATTTCAACACAACACATTCCACTTTCCAATTTGCCTCGGGTATCAATATTGGTTGGGGCTAGATTAAATTGCGGGCGCGTAAAACATAGTAGCGAACCGATGTGAGTTTGGGGATGCTAAAAATGAGACTGCGGTTACAAGCATCACGCGACGGCGGCAGCTCCTCCCCCAAAACAATAGATCAGTTTCGACTTGAGATGATTCAAATTGGCTGCAAATTAACCCAAACCTACTCCGATCATTCTCTCAAATGGGGTGGAATATATTTTTATGGAAAATCCGAGGAGTAGAACGAGGAAATATTTTCTGTGTTCTATATTCAATAATTATTAAGTTTGAAACAATAACGAGCAACGGCTAAAACCTCCTGACGGGGGGGGGGGGGGGGGTAATTACGATAGTGTCCTTGACAACATATGTGAAGGTCAAGGTCATTGGAGAAGCCTCCCCTAAAGTAAACATTTTCCAAATATTCTTATGAATATCTCGAAAACTGAAGCCGAGCGGCGGTAACATGTATAGGAAAAAGTTGTAAGAATGACGACATTTACAACATATTTCAAGGACATCAAAATCGATGAGCTGTGCTCTTCTATATAATTACCAGAAGTACAGTAAACAATCGTATTAAACTCGACGAACGGTTGGTACAAGAAAATAAAGTTAATCGTATTGGGTTGCGACTCTTGGTCGGTACAAAATAACGGTCGTTTGATCGATCGATTTGGAGTAATGTAACTTAAATAACTAATTGTGACGTTTTAGTCGATTGAAAGGAATTAGCTTATAGATAATGACTTTTTTGGTCGATGTAGGAGTTAGCTTATGGATAGTGACTCTTTTGGTCGATGTAGTAGGAAAATAGAATAGCTTAGGATCTAGGAGATTGAATATGTTTAAGTTGAGAATCGTTTGTAGTTGTTTCTTCGTTTCATCAGGGGCAGGTATTGCCACCTGGAATAATCTCATTCCCTCGTTGTTCAGGAGTAATATGACTAACCTGATAATAATTATTCGTAACTTAGCTTCAACAATTAAGGGGCCTACAAGGCGACTTCCAAGGCAGGAACGTCTCGTCAAACCTGGCGACTATGGCCTTGGTTGGAGCGCTCAACATAACCGAGGGGCCTGCCAAGCGGCTTCCAACAAAGTTGGAGCATTGACTTAGGTTGGAATCAGCTATTAGCTTTAAATGATTCTTCAATTATTTAAGTAATTGCTCAGACGGCTATAGGAATCTGAATGCTCTCTCTGGGTTATCATACCCGTATTTATACATATTCGGAGTATTGGGGCGCACCAATAGGAATGGAGCTCGACTTTTACGCATCAGTTATTCTCTGCTCGCACGATCCGTTCTCCAGTCGGCCTACAGAGCGACTGGTTAATGCGTGGGCGCGCGTGGAACGCTCGGTTCGCTCTCTCATCGCTATGCACACATCACAGCTCCCGATCTTTGCTCTCGCAGATCCGCCGATCGACTGAGGTTCGCGCATGCGTTCGATTCTCCCACTCCTTTACACTCAATTCTCTCTTTCATTGTACTCGCGTCTCACGGTATTCTGAACTATTATTAATATTAACGCTAGACACACCTTATAAAAGTAAACTAATAAGAATATAAGTATTTAAGTAATTAGTAATTATGATTTTTAACGAAAAAAAGAAAAGGGCAAGTTTGGGGGTTTGTTATACATGCCAAAATTTAGTCTGTAGATATAAGAATCTGTGGTTAAAACGTCAAGGATTTCCAAAGAGGTTGAAAAATTGAATTTAGTTCACCTTTCTTCGATTGAGGGACCACTGTGAGTCATGAATTGCAAGTATGTATGTATGTATGTATGTATTTATTTATTTGTTTGTTTGTATATTTGTTTGTTTATTTATTTATTCATTTATTCATTTATTTATTTATTTATTTATTTATTTATTTATTTATTTAATTGTTCCCCTTGGAGTTACAGGGCTTCCGTTTACAATGTATCTTAACCTAACTTAACCTAAATCCCCCTCCTTCGCACGTGCTTTTCCCTCTCACTCGTTCCTTACCCTATCCTTACTCTATTTCTTATCCGATTACTCCCTACTTCCGACCTTCCCTTTTCCCCCCTCCCCCTTCCGATTTTCCTCCGTGCTCCCTTGTCTTCTTTGCTCCATTGTCTTCTTTGCTCCATTTTTTTTCATGCACCCTTCCCCTTCCCCCAATATCTTTCTTATCTTTTCCTGTCTTATTCCGCCCCTTTTTTCCTCTCGAATGCATCTTTCCAAAATGTGCTCCCATGTTTCCTCTTTTCCACCGCATACCCTACACACCCTTCCTTCTTCTTCTTCCCAATACCTCGCTTCCCTCCATTCGTTTCCCACCCTCCATCTCGCAATCCTCTTCCATCTCTTCTTTCCACCCTCTCCTCAGGTACTTTGGAATTCCTTCCACTCTCACTTCCCTGTATATCTTGTTGTATCTGGCCTCCCTCAACCTCTCTTCCATTTCTCCTTCTTGCTTTTCCTTATCTACTCTTTCCACTTCCTTCCACTCTATTTTTCCTTCTCTCCTTTCCCTCTCAACCGTCCTCTGCTCCCATCCCCTTTCCTCGAAGTACTTCCTTCTGCCTTCCTCTCATGTCGACATTCTCCCTCCCCCCTCCACTCTTCTTACTTCCTCCCAGCAAACCCTGGCCAACTCTCCGCCTTTTCCTTTCTTTAACTTCTCCTCGATACCCGACGCTCTTTTCGCTGTCCTCGTTCTTAACTTGCTCCTCTTGACTTCATCCCTGATTATATACCCTGGTGTCCACCAGTCCACCCCCATCGTCCATCTTAAAAATCTCTCCTGCTTCTTTCCCATCTTCTCCCTTTCCTGCTACCCAAAAATCTCCACTCCGTAGGACATTACTGTCCATACCAACCCATCAAACATCCAGATCCTCCTTTCCCATTCCCCTCCGAACACCCTCTTTCCATTCCCCACACTTGCCTCATTACTCTCCCTGACTTCCTTACTCTCTCCTCCACGTGCGCTTTCATCCCTACATTGCTTTTCAGCCTAAAGCCCAGGTACGTCATTTCCTTTACCTTTTCTATCCTTTTCCTCTTCCTTTCCATTTCTTTTCACTTTTCCTTCCCCATGCTGCCCTGAACCTTATAATTTTTGTCTTTTCTGTGTTGACCGTCAATCCCTTTTTCTCCGCGTATTCTTCCAATTTCTTCAGCATTGTCCTCATGTTTCTTTCGTCCTCCGCCAACAACATCACATCGTCCGCGTATACGAGAGAACAAATCCTCCTCCCTGCTATCCTCACTCCCCCTTCTACCCCCCTACTTAACGCTCACTCCAAATCCGATGTCAGAATATTAAATAGCTGGGGACTGAGCTGGCATCCCTGTCTCACTCCCCTCGCCGTCCAAAATTCTTCCCCCTCCTCTCCCCCAACCTTTACTTTTCTCCTTGTTTCTCTGTATATCTCCCTTACCCTTTCCGTGAGCCCTTCCCTTACCCCCCCCCCTCTCTCTCTCGTCGTCTCTCTCAATATCCCCCTGTCCACCGAATCGAATGCTGCTTTGAAGTCCACAAACAGGGCTACTAGCTTTCCGTTCTCCTTCGCTATACACCTGTATATAACATAATTCAGCACATATATGTTATCCATTGTGCCCATTCCCTTTCTAAAGCCCGTTTGATTCGGTGACACTATCCTTTTTTCTTCCACTTCTTTTTCCAATCTATTCGCCAGCACCGTCGTGTATACCTTGTATAGCGTGGGCATTAACGTTACCCCCTATATTGCCCTACCTTCCCTCCTTTCCCTTACTTTACGTTTGGTATTATTACCCTCTCTTTCCAACTCTGCGGCCACCCTTCCCCTCTCCACACTCTCCTGCATATCTTCCATGCTCTTCTCTCCACCTCCTCTCCTCCATATTTCCACGCCTCATTTGGCAATCCGTCCATTCCCGCCGCCTTTCCGTCCTTTAGTTTCCTTATTACCTTTTCCACCTGTTCCCTTGTCACTTCCTCTTCCTTCTCTTCCCCCTCCTCTGTGACTCTCCTCTCCCCTCCGCTTACCACTTTCTCCTCCACCCCTCCTAACAGCTCCATAAAGTGTTCCTTCGATTCTTCTTTTCCTATCTTTGTTTACTCTTCTCCTCCTCTTCCTCTCTCTGTTTATTATATCACCCACCTTCACCGCCGTCTTGGCCTCTCCTACCTCCTTCATAAATCTTACTTTCTCCTCTTCTTTCGTTCTCTCGCAAAACTCCTTATACCTCCTTTTCCCCTCCCTGTATCCTCTCCCCCCTTCCTCCATCTCCTTAGCTTCCTTCTGACTTTTTCTCTTCCCTGCACTCCTTATCCCACCATCCCCTCCACTCTACTTTTTTCTTTTCCTCCCCCATCGCCTCTCTTATTTTCTCTCCTAGCTCCCATACCAGCTCCTTCAAGTCCCCTCCTACGATCTTCAACTTTCCATTCTCTTTCCATACTCCCTTTTCCCTTCCTCTGTCCACTCACCTTTCCTTCTTCCCTTCTCTCTCTCTCTTTGCTTCTTTCCCGTTCTCCTTCTCCCCCCCTTCATCTCCAGCACTATCAGGTAGTGATCTGACTCCACTCTGTCCTTCACCCTCATGCTTTCTATTTCTTCTCTTTCCTCTTCCCTCGTTATCGGGTGACTCGCTAACGTAGTCTATTACCGACTCTTTTCTTACCCCTGTATATGTATATTCCCCCTCTTCATCCCCCTTCATGTTCCCATTCAATATCGCCCATCCAATCTCCCCGATTGCCTCTAGCGGCTTTCTTCGTTCCCTGTTCACCTTCCTATCCTTTGACTTCCTCTTCGTCTCCTCTTCTTCCTCCTCCCCTTCTATTCTTCCCCCCTTGTTATCGGTCCTCGCATTAAAGTCTCCTCCTACCAGCACCCCTATTCCTTCTCCTCCCCCTTCCCCCACTCCCTAATCCTGTCACACTTTTTCTCCAGATCTACATTAACGTACACCCCCACCAGTCTCAGCTTCCTTCCCCTTTCCTTCTTTCCTACCCCCCTCCTTTCTCTCTCCCTTTCTTTCTTCCCCCTGTCTTTCCTCTTTCTTCTCTTCTCCTCCCCCTCCCCCCTCCCAGATTTTCGTCTCTCTCTTGCCATTTCCATAGCTCTCCTTCTATCCATATTCTCTCATACCCCAACCTCACCCTTCTTCCTCTTCTTCTTTCGTGTTCCGCGATTTGTCCTAATCTCCACTGCCTCTTCCTCTCCACCCATGTCCAATCTTGTTCTATTCTCTCCCTTCTTCCTTTTAGCACCATTTCCTCTCCAACATCCTTCTTTTCTGATCGATGCTCCCCAGCTTTACTATTACCATTTCTCCTTTGCTCTCCTCCCTTCTTCCTACTATCCTCAGACCTCTTATCTCTACCTCCGACTTTAACTCGCCCATCAATTCTTTCACTTTCTCCTCCACATTTGTATCTCCTTTCTTCAGGCCTTTAATTATTATGTTCTCTCTCCTTTCCTCCCTTTCTTTCATTTGCAACTTTCTCACTATCTCTCTCACCTTCTTGCTCATCTCTACTTCCTGTTCCCCAACCCCTTTGGCCTCTCTCTTATCTCCTCCTTCCATCCTTTCCATCTCCATTTTCCTAAGCTTTTCTTCCATGATTTTTACTCCCCCCTCCTTTTGCTCCCTCTCTATCTTTCCCAGCTTCTTCCCCATCTCCTCTATACCTTTCCATAACTCTTTCCTCTCTGCTTCCCATATTTCCCCTCTCTTTTTCAGTTCTTGCTGTAGATTTTCCATTTCCTCCCTTATCACTAT
The DNA here is from genome assembly GCA_029448645.1 of Andrena camellia. Taxonomy (NCBI): domain Eukaryota; kingdom Metazoa; phylum Arthropoda; class Insecta; order Hymenoptera; family Andrenidae; genus Andrena; species Andrena camellia. Next base: position 41,149,616 of record CM055678.1, on the reverse strand, counting down.
TCCCTGATCCCTTACTTCCTTCCTCCCTTCTCTCATCTCCTCCCTCATTCCTTTCAACATCTCTTTTATGCTTCCCTCCTCTCCTTCTTCCTCTCTTTTCGTCGGAGACCCAGCTGTTTTTTACTTTCTTTAAATATTCCCTCGCTCTCTTTCTCTACCCTTTTTCTTTTCCACATCTCATCTATCTTTCCCTCGCTTGTACTCCTTGCTCTCGTCATTCTAACTCTATTGATTACAATATTGAATATTGCACAATAATATTGACCATCTGTGGATCATATTGGAAGATTGTACAATATATTGTGTGAATCAAAACGGTTTGGTATTTATTGTGCAATATGGAATAGACACCATCGTCTGTGGGCAGCAGAGGTCTGCAACGGTTGGATACATCGCGGGTCTACCCGCCCGTTACCCGTCCATCTTTCTATTCACCCGACCCGCCCGGACCCGCCGACGGGTCAGCGTCGATTTCTTTCTAACCATGCCCGCCCGAAGCTGACGCAACTTTTATCTAATCCGCCCGTATCCGCGCTATACACGCCAATACCCGCGCTACGCTATACGCGTTCAGAGTTAATATGTTATTTATATTATAATTATTAACAAAGGGAAAGTAACAACAATTCCAATACTGCAGAGAAACATAAAAGCTTTTAATGTATGACTAATACCATAAAATTGTGTAGCATAAAAATAATATTGCACTATATACATACTATTACAAAATCAAAAAACACAAAATATTGTAATTAAACATAAATGAAGTGACATTTAAAAATGATATTAGAAATAATTAATGATATCAGAATTTACGATTTCATGAGTAGCTTCGAAATAGAAAAATACAACGAATAATAGAAGAGACGAATGTTTTCTAACATTCAAATTTGAGCAATATAAAGACACCATACGAATATTTGTCGTATCACTAACAATAAAGACTTGGTTCTAAAAATTGTTACAAATAGAATTTTGCAAGTGTGAATTGGAATTGTCATAGAATACTTAAACAAGTTAAAACTGTCCTAGTTGTTTGGGAATGCAATAGTTCCTCTCATCGCCACAATCACTCTCGAAGCAGCACATCCCGAGCAACGTCTCGGCGATGCAGACAGAGAATCGATTGACCACTCAGATCACCGGTCGATCTGCGAATCAGTGTAGCGGAGCGCCAAGCGATCCACCAATCAGCGGCAAGCGATCCGCCAATCAGCGCGCCTCATCGATCTCCAGAGGAATCGATGCGACGCGCGGAAGGAAGTCCAGCCATTACCTCTCTTGCCTTTTTTACGGTGACTCGTACACTCAGCAAAAGTTTAAGTCTATTCTCGCAACAAGTGTTAGCACTCACCACTCATACACCTACTCATTCACACTCATCCATCATTTTTAATAAAGTGACATTTAACCACTCAATTACGCGTTCTCGCTTAAGCCTGCACCTATTCACCGTCGACTCATAACCTCACTTTCAACCGCGTGGTTCAAACTCAAACACCTAGTAAATGACGGTTTCGGATGACGATGAGCAACAATATTCCTAAAATGAACTGATACGGATAGCATATTACAATAAATATAAATAATTCCTACCTGTTGCCAAAAATCAGTGTTTTTGTAAAAAAAAACATAATTTGTAAACCAATTGTATATCGTAAGTGGAATTTGGAATTGTTTGAATGATGTTGTGTTTCGTTTCATATTTATCAGAAAGATGTTATCAACATATTACAATTCATTTTATACAACCAAAGCAAGAAATATATAATGGTTTCATTAGCGGAAGACGCATGTTTTTGTAACTCATCCCTTTCAAGTGTCTGCCAGCGGGTAGTCTAAAAAGCTCGCTCGTAACCGAGTAGTTCCACAAACGAAACAAATAACGACACCTAAATGTCGAAGTTTTGACATAAGTCATGAATCGTGAAAACAGAGCATTTCATGAATAACCCGAGACATAGACCAGCGAAAGAATGCTTTCAATAAATACATATATTAAAATGGTGTCATAGGGATCAATTCTATATATTTTGATAAAAAAGAAGAAGAAAATAATTACACCTTGTTATTAAGTATTTATATAAAACATTTTTTGTGGTAGTATTCTACTGTTCCATTCTGTACATTACATATTACAAGTATTTTTGTTGATTCATTATTTCAATTTAAATTAAATTTCTGCATGTATCCATAATTTCTTGAATTTGATACAATGCACGCCATACTGTTTATTCGAAGAATGAAATAAATCCGCGTCTTGATATAACAATTGCCGAATGAAGTGCCAGTAAAGTCGGAATTGAAGTACAGCTAAAGGCACGGGTACGAACGGATAACGGCGCGACTACGGGTGAGTCAAATACGCGTCGCGATGGCTTCGGGCGGATAGAAATCGACGCTGACTCGCTAACCCGGCAGCGGGTCCGGGCGGGTCGGGTAAACGTTGCGTCAGCTTCGGGCGTTGGGCTCACACCTGAGGAAGAAAATGTCTTTGTTTACCCGAATTTTACATACTAAATAAGTGGGCCTTATTACCTGCACTACACGAAACAAAGTCCGTTTATATGGTTTTTAAAAACCTATTAATTTTCGTATTTGTTGTGTTCATATATTGTTAGAAATATTACAGTTTATAGTTTAATGTCCAAAAATTTCTGTAAAAACAAAAGTTTTCAAGAATATGTACAAGTTTTTTTTAAAAAAAATATAGATCCATAGGTGGGCCTTATTACCCGCACTTACCTTACAAAAACAGATATAAAAGTATTCCTTTTAATTATTCTACCGTAGCGAAGCACGTGTATTTTGCTAGACATAAATAAATAATCCTAAACCCAGTATTTGAACTTTTTAAACTTTTTTTTACATTTTTTAGTTTTTCAGTTTTATAATTTTTTTCCGTGTTTTTCTTCATTTTTTATTTACTTGGACTTTATTGAATAAAATAATATTTATATTGACTCGTGGTCTTTTATAAATAAAATTTAAAAAAAACGATGGGCAACCGTTGTAAGTGAAAACGAAGGTGATATCTAAACGGGCCTAAGGAGCAGGGACCTGGAACGAAATGTTTTTTCGTTTCGGTTTAGTTCCGATAATAATAATTTCGTTTCGGTTAATATCGTTCCTGCTGACAAATATTTCGTTTCCATCAGATCGAAAAACAAATTTTGTTCCGAACCGGTTATATTATTTATAAAAAAAACTCGCATAAACTTATTTTAACTATTTTATTGTCTTTGGTACTTATATTACAAAATATTTTACATTTTAGTTATGTATTATAAAATATTATATATTATGTCTTATGAAAAAAATATAGAGTTTTGAGGCTTTCGGTTGCAAGCCGTGTCCACGAGGGCAAGACTCCCAACGCCTTTCCCAGCATCGCAGCCAGCCCTATCAGGGTTCAGACCTCTAGGTGTTATGAGTCTAGGGCGTTAGGAGTCTTCCCTCCCTGGACATGATTTGCACACGAAAGCCTCCAACAATATAAACTATAAAAAATATAAATTATACAAAATAAAAATCCATAATCACAGAACCACTCATACTCAGGCACAAATAGATTTATAAAATTAGAATCATCCTATCGATCCTGGCGATTTAAACTTATATATAAAATATTTGCTAACATTTTTTCGCTTAAATTAGCTCTGTTGGAAGATAAAAATAATTTAAGGGCTGAAAATGCCCTTTCAACCGTTACTTGCCTAGTTGGAACAGCAAGTACATTAACTGCTATGGAATACAAATCAGGATAAACAAATTTCTTTTTTGCCCAAAATTTTAAAATACATTTACTTTTCTTAATCCTAGATTCCCTCCAATATGAATCTATTTGTGCCCGAACATGAACAGCAGATACACTCTGCGATTTTGGATTTTTGTCAGACACGAAACATGATGAAAATAAGGGGCGCGCTCAATTTAAATTTTTTAACCTGAAGTGTACAGAACGTTATTAACTGGAATTTTTATTTCGGTTATATCGTTTTCACTCCTGCAACAGGGATAAGAATTTCGTTTCGTTTCTGTTTCTGTACCGGAAAAATATTTCGTTCTTTTCGTTTATCGTTTTCGTTTCTGCTCCGTTCCGGGTCCCTGTTAAGGAGGTTCGATATCGGAGCAGAAATGATGAGAAATCTTTGAAAAGTGTTTTAATCTAATGTTCAAAGTGTAGCCCGCATTGTGTCAAAATTTCAAGTCGATTGACCGCACGGTTTTTGAAAAAATTGAAATCAAAGTTGCGCTCTTATACACAGGATGTTGTGGGAGAAGCGATACAATTTCTATAAAATGTTACACAGATTCCATAAAAATGATGAGAAAGTTCTAAAAAATCCTGCAATGAAAAGTTTAAATATTTCTGTGAAATTCTAAAAAAGAAAATCGGACATGAACCGTACTGTTTATTAGATAATTTAATAAATTGACAGCAATGTGCTCATATTTTTGGAACTGCCTGAAGGAACTGTTTGAAACGTGGCAACGCTGTACGCCGGGTAGTCATCTATACAATCTATACTTGTACAAAGCATACAGTAAAAATTAGTAAAAACACTACCAAGCTGTAAACATGTATTTAGTAATTTGTTCCGAGCCGGTACGAACGCGCAAAAGGACGCGACAGGTATGAGATGGAAAGAGAAAAAAAAATGGACGCAAAGCGACGTTGCCGCATTTCACTCACATATTTTACGTTACTTTTAATGAAAATATTGTGTTTCTAGCTGCATTAAACATACTTTTTGTTTAACTGAATTCCAAAACAAACTGTGTAGTAATAATTTGATTAGGAATAGCCATGTAAATAACATTTTTGTCTACATAATTTTTTTTTTATCTAAGATCGGTATCGCTGCAGAGCTCCCATGTATAAGCATAGGCTTACCCCTCTCGCCGCCTGTCCCGCAAGTGAGGTATCGAACCTCCTTAAGGAGTCCGAGAAAATACATTTTACCCCTTTTCACCCGCTTGGGGATGAAATTTCCAAGAATCCTTACTTAGTGGGTACCCACGTCATAAAATCAATGTACCTTTCAAATTGCACTTATCGTTGTTGAATATTACTGAAATCTATTATGTTAACAAATTGTTTAATAACAATCAATTGTTTATAGTAATATTACAACAAAATATGCTCAATTTGATTTTATGAAATGGATTTCGCTGTCACTTTGTTAAAAAATTGTTCAAACAAATTATTAATAAACAATTCTACTAACATTTTTTTATGTCAATAACCTTTATTTTCGTCTCCGATAGATATTCAATGGTTAGATTAATCATGTATTTGCAGTATTTGCCGCGGAAATGATAAAATTACTAAATAATGTTGGTTTTTCTATTGTTATCTACCATTTCTTAACAACTATTCTTTAGTATAGCATTCTATACAATATAATGTAACTTTCTAGATTCATACAATATAAAGTTATAGCTATAGCACTTCAAGAAACAACGTTTTTCGTTCATATGATCCCTATTTTACTAGTTCTGACCGAGTTTGGGCGGCCATATTGGATCCGTTATCTTCGTTTTCAAAAATCGTGCTACAGAGTCGTAATCAGCGATACCTTATACCCCAGTATACCAAGTTTCGTTGATTTTCATTTCGATTTGACGTGAGAATCGATTTTTGACGTCGACTGTGTCATTTGCTCCCACTGTGCGATGTGTCGGAGACAAAATTTCGAAAAAAATAATATAATTTTAGGTAAACTTGCCGATGAACTGGGCCCTGTCGTCAATTTCGATGACCTTCACATATGTTATCAAGGTCGTCATTCTGAACAACATTTCCCTTTCAACTTTTTGGCGGTCGGTCTTAGATTCGGAGATATTAATAAAAAACTTTCGACATTAATATATTGAAAGCTACCTCCTCACCATTTCAATGATCTTGCCATATGTTGTCAAAAACAAATGAAAAACTTTCGGCATAATATATTGAAATCTGTTTCACAGCCGACAGTATTAGTATTGGTTGGGGCTTGATTAGGGCAGAGGACGCGCACCCGCTCGCGGGCGCGTAAAGCATGGTAACGAACCGATGTGAGTTAAACTTGGTAATTCTAATGTTAAGTTAAGTTTTTTGCGAATATCTCGTAAAACAAAGCCGACTACCAAAAAGTTTAAAGGGAAATGTTCAGAATGATGACCTTGACAACAATAGCTATATTGACCCCATCGCGCGATGCTTGTAACCACAGTCTCATTTTGAACTTCCCCAAAGTCATATCGGTTCGCTACCACGCTTTACGCGTGGGCGCCCCCTCCCCAACCCCCTAATGTAGCCCAAACCAATACTAATACCATCGGCTGTGAAACAGTCGACGGCGACGAGAAGATGGTTGTGCGTAAAATCTTGCTGCGCGCTATCCTGATGTGCTCTAAAAAAATGTGCGTTAAATTGCATGTGTTCTAAATTGTATGTGCACTATGATATGTGTATTATATTGTGTGTGAAAATTTGCCGTGCGTTGTTTTTTTATTAATATCTCCGAATCTAAGGCCGACCGCCAAAAAGTATGAAGGGAAATGTTGTTCAGAATGACGACCTTGACAACATATGTGAAGGTCATCGAAATCGGCGAGGGCCCAGTTAATCGGTAAATTTACCCAATTTTATGTTGAAAAAATACGATTTTATCGATTTCTTGCATGAATTTTTTTTTTTTAAGAATCTATCCGGAAAATCTGTTTCTGACATATCATAGGGAATGGTTTTCTGCATCTGTCATAAATTGTTTCATTCAAATCATTGGAGCAGTTTTCGAGATTTTATGTTGAAAATCGTAGTTCGTGGGAAATCGTGTTTAACATTTGACACGCAGTTTTGTGTACTTTTCGCGTTAATAATTGCTACTTACGGATTTCAATCGATGGCAGGCCAATATATTACACCTTCCCTCGACTAATTAAGATACTCTATGGCTTTTCTGTTTCTTCTAATCTGGATTCTGCCTTCTTTTGTCGAAAGTGAGGCACGGCGATCGGCGGCCGTTACGCCGATGTTGTTTGATGTTTTGCTCCATTCCAGGGCCTTCATTTTGATTTTGGGAAAACCCTCTGAGGTATCTCTCCAGAAGTTCTGCTGTAGCCAGCTCTTCATACGCAGGCTTTATTGCTGACTGGACATCAAGGTGTAGAGGTGATTCATGGGCAAACGTATTCAGATTACCTTCCGCTTTCGCCCTCTGCCATAAACACCAACTTCCACTACCTGGAGGACAGTAATTATGCTGCGGGTTCTTATCCGTTGAGCATTTCTGTTGATAAGTCGCCCAAATAGCTTTCCTCATGTCTCCTACCGCAAGTCCATAGTGTTAAAGTATGAACTCGCTGTATCGTATTGTATGTCATGCTCGCAGTTTTTAGATGGCAGCATGTGTCAGCAACCAAGCGACATCTCTTGAAAGCGTACCGAATACGCAACGGAAGTGACCGGTATGTCCGGTCTCGAATCTTCCTCTGTTCCTTCTTCTTGCGCAGACCGGCGTAGCATTGATACATGAGACACTAGAGAGGGCAAGTATTATTTGAAAAGCGGTTAGCGATAGTGTATGTTACAACCTAAAAGAGATTAGGAAAGAAGTATTGTGAAGTGTCCAATAAACTCCGTTTTGTCAAACCTCGAAAGAACAAACCCTATCCACAAGATCATAAAACATTAACACATAGTTCATAGTCAACTTATTGATGAGATTTGCAGCCAATTTCCCCGATTTGTAGCCAATTTGCCCCTTCCTCCTAAACCTTTTTTCGCTCGCTTGATGTTTCGGACGCGATTATCCATTCTTTTTTGTATGTAGCCGATGCATTCTTTTTTTAAAATGGTAGCATCTGGATCGTACGGTTGCGAGTCCACTATTCTTTTATATGTTTCGCAATCTCCGTCGCCAATGTAATTCACGTACATACTGCAATTGGTGCAACTGTACTGAACGTTGAAACATTTCAAGTATGTCAATTTCGGTCGAAAAAAATGACTTTTTCACATATTTTCATCGATTTCATCCGAACTACTGAACCGATTTGAAAATTTTGTCAGGTTTGATTTCTCATCCGACAGATTTGACAGTGACATATTGAGATTGTCATAGCTATCTGGAAGGCCTGATAATAAAGTATACGCAAGGTCTTCGTCAGTTACCTCGGCTCCTGCTTCTCGCAGGATGGTCGCAGCTATTTTAGCTCTGGCTAAGTAAGCTGGCATATTCTCGTCATCTTTCATTTTTAGATAATAGTATTCCCTTTTTAATTGCACGATCCTCACTCTAGATTTGGCTGCTGAACTTGTTCTAAGATAAGCCGTGCTTCACGTGTGCTTGAACAGTCTTCTATGTGAACTTGTTGATCCGCTTCAACAATTTAGGCCAATTGCGGCCATCGCCTTATTTTCATTTACAATATGCGCTCTCCTCTCCGCTTCTGTGGCGTCGGCACTCAATTCGACTTTATTCACCACGTGCTCAAGCAGTCCTTTGCCCCTCAGATACCATTTCATCTCGATCTTTCATGATCGGTAATTGTTATCTGATAGCTTCGTCACTTGAGTTTCGTCTTTACCTTCCATATCCACTTTCGGTAATATTGTGCCTTTTCTCGTTTAATTGCGAGTCTTTTACCACGCTTCGATTTCAACGTTGAGGTTATGTTCTATGCCACGTGTCTAGGCCCATAACCATTGTCTTGCTTATATGAATGAAACATGAACAATGGTTTGTACACTCAGACAAAACATATATTATGAACATCAAATAATATGGTACATAATAAAGTACAAAGAAAAGTGATATAATGTAATACTGTTTAAAGACTTTGAAAGAAGGTTCGCTTGCGACCGCACGCATCGTATCCGAGGACAGAGTGAGCCGTTAAGGGGGGAGCCCTATTTAGGACGGCTAGGAATGAGGTGATTCTTGGGAATTTTTTTTCTAAGAAACTGTTAAGCGGATCTTTTCCAAACTTTCAGGGTATTTTAGTTCACATTCAAACAATAAAAATTAATTTTTACGTTACAAAGTGTTCGGTAGAAATGAAGATATATGAACACGTTCGTTAGGACTCGCGCGCCGGCGTTGGAAATTGGCGGGTGAAATGCTGGCCCCATTTCTTCCCTGAAATAAAAATGTCAATGATTTTCTTATTTCTAGTATAATTATATTGTCGATGAACATAAAAAACGAAAAAAGTTCAAAGTTGGCAAATTTGTGGGACTTCAAAGAAAAAGTTACGATTCTGCCCCAAGATATTTCATACTATTTATGGAAAAAGAGCTGTTCAATTCAATTTATTTATCAATGTCTTAGGTTAGAGCCCTAACGAACATATATCTTCATTTCTACCAAACACTTTGCAACGAAAAAATTAATTTTTATTGTTTGAATGTGAACTAAAATACCCTGAAAGTTTGGAAAAGATCCGCTTAACAGTTTCTTAGAAAATAAATTCCCAAGAATCGCCGAATATCCTAGCGCCCTAAATAGGGCTCCCCCCTTAACGAAACGGGAAGTAGGGACCACGTTCTCAGGCCGGAAATGCTTACGGCGCCTCACTCTACTCACGAATACAGGGGACACCTTCACATTATCTTTACCTTGTTAAACAGCAAAACTTCCGTCTAAAAAATGTTTTTATATAATTATAGATAACAGATCATATTTTTCGATTTATTTTAAAAACTAAGGGTCTAGAAGAAAATCTGACTACTCCACGTAATGCAGCAGATATTTTTCCTTGGGAATATATTAACAAAAGAGGTTTTGTACTATGGTCAGTAGTATGCCTACTATGTTGCCATTAGTATGCGTATGATGTAGTCACTGTCTGTGTTCCAAAATTATACGGGGATTGGTTATTACAATTAACATTAAATTTATAAAGAGAAAAAAACGATTTAAAAAAATAAAAGTACAGAAAATATGAAAAAAAAGTATATGAAGAATTAGGGTCCGTACGACGTATGAAGGTCGGTGCTGAGGGGTTAAATAGTGTTATTAAATTCTTGCATGAGTTTGACTCCAGGTTCGGCCAACTACTGCTAAATTATTTACTATATTTAATCCAATATTATACTTGGGTCCATTTTTCCATTCTAGGGGATTCTTATTTATAAAATATGTTGGAACAGTGCAATCTTGATGAAATCAGTTATGTTTCATTACAATTTTGAAATCTGTTATTTATAATTATATGAAAAATTTTCTTATACGAAAGACGTTGTTGTACTGTATGACGAGGTAAATATAATGCCAAGGAAAAAAGTTTTTTCTGTAGGTCAATTTTTGAGATTTTGAGATCATGATTTTTTTTAGTGATCTTATATTTTGTTTCTATATTGTTACAGAGCACAAAAAGACAAATTCAGTCATATATGTATAAACATGTATATTAACGATATACTACAATGGAGAAAAACGCGTTACGAAAATAAAAAAAAATTCAAATTCGATGCGGCACGGATCTCCCCATAGCCCGATCGATTTCAAATATTGCTCAGATTATTTTTTTGGTCCAGTGGCATAATTCTATGGGGTGTCCCTCCCAAAAATCTTAAAATTAATTTGCGACAAGTGTGGGATCAGGAAACCCCCATGCCATAAGAGGGGGCCCGGACTAAGGGACCACGGAGAATCGGCGTAGCTGTCGTGGTTAACGCTGCTGATCAGTACGCGGACGGCTCGGGTTCGATTCCCGACGCCCCGTGGCTCTCTTTTTCCGAGGTTCCCTAAAGCGTAGGAATTACGTCACCTACCGATTCCTACCCAAGTATAACTAAGGTCCACCCTAATGTATATGTATGTATGTGATTTGGTACCGAACATAGTTCGTATTATTTTTAAATTCCCATGTGCCTCATAAACACATATGGATTAAAACAAATGACATTATCTGTACACACATTTCTAGCAACAAAAGTTAAAAAATAAATATTATATATAGTTCTAGAAATAACTTAATAAATATTTTGGTTACAGATGTTATTGTTGTGCGCTGTCTATTTCTCCACAATCTGCTTTATTATGGCACGATTTAGCATCCTGTTATCTAATGCAACTACACCTTGATCCATCAGTTGAACACAAAACTTTTGCTGGGAAATGTATTGGTGCCGCAAAACACGCTGTTAAACTTTGTCCCTCAATGTGGCTACATTGGAATCTTTTAGGCGTAATTTGTATGTCCCCATACATAAAAAATTATGCATTAGCACAACATGCATACATAATGGCAAGTGACAAAGATTTGAATAACGCTGTAGTTTGGTCTAATTTGGGAACCTTATATCTATACATAGGTATTTGCTTATTTTTTCTCAATATACTTCATTTTGTTTAAATAAAATTACAGGCATATCAATGGAAATTATTAGGCTATACGTCCGAATGGCTTCAGTGGCCGATCGACACGAGGTTTGACGGGAGAGGTGGGGATGGTGTGTGGACCCTAAATGTAAAATTGTTGCTTCGGGACTTTATTAGTCTCTGAGATATTAATAAAAAAACTTTCATTATTTCTGTTGACTTATTCCGACACAACGCATTCCACTTTCCAACTTGTTCCGAATATTCGTATTGGTTGTGGCTAGATTAGTGCGAGGGCGGGGGGCGTTTGCGAGCGCGTAAAGCATGGTAGCGAACCGATGTGAGAACCAGAAACGGGGGTTGATTCTACAGGCCAAAATAAGACGAAAATATACAATACAATTTTGTAACTTCGCACTTTGTTTTTGAGAAAATTGGGTTTGAATTTCTGCTAAATACGCGTATCTTTCAGGCGTCTGAGAAACATGCGGAAGTAAGGGGAATGCATCCAGCTGTCCGTAGAACAGATTGAGGGAACGGGGAGGCATTCTCGTTAGGGCTACGTGTATGGAGTTCCTCAAACTAATTTGTAAAAAAAATGAATAATATTTTATTAATATTTCGGAAACTAATAAATACCCGAAGCTACAATTTTACATTTAGGGTCCACACCCCCTTTCCACCCGTCCCAACAAACCACGTGTCGATCGGCCACTGGGACCATTCGGAAGAATATCCAATTATTATAATATTGATAAACTTATTTATGATATATTTATAGTATTTATTTCATTTTTCATTAATAGGAATAAAATGATTTTATTTTCTGGAGCAGAATAAGAATCGAAGAACTTAGGGGTTAGGCCACCTTGGACGAAGAAAAGTTATAGTCATTTCCGCAAATTTTTTTGAGTGAGATAATGAAATAAATGGAAAATTCAATATGAAGCATGTTATTGTACAACTCTTGACGGAAAAAGGTGTATTTTTGTTTCGTACAAAATAGCGGCGGCAGAGCCGTGATACGCAACATCTTCCCGAACGACGTTTCCCACGGCGTTTAACCTCACGGCTATACCCTTTGACGTAGAACAAAAAACCAAAAAGTTTTATTTTCTACATGCCTAAAACTAAGGAAGTACTGTCGTTTGCAGAAAAGAAGGCGCCCGGACGCTAAGCGGGGCGAAGGGGCTACTTTGCTCGCATTGACTCCCACCGCCTGTGTCCCGTCCGCTTACTTTGTATTCGTCGACGTTGTCGCGTCGGCCAATGTGAGCAAAGTAGCCCCCTTGTCCCGCTTAGCATCCGGGCGCCTTCTTTTCCGCAAACGATAGTACATATGGATATCTATGAACATTCATTTGTGTCGAAGTGATGAACATGCGAAAAAATGGGCATTTTTGTTTTTATAAAAGTGTCAATTGCAAAGAATATGTTCAAGATATCGCAAAATCGGTATGTACTTATTTAGTTTTCGACATGTAAAATACAACACTTAGGTTTTTTGTTGCAAATTAAACGGGATATTCTTCCGAATGGCCCCAGTGGCCGATCGAGATGACGTTTGGAGGGATGAGTGGGGAGGGGGTGTGGACCCTAAATCTAAAATTGTAGCTTCGGGTATATATCAGTTTCCGAAATATTAATAAAAAATTATTGTTAATTTTTTTTTTGAAATTTTTTTGGACGTAGGTGCGGGCACCCCTACCCGGCGACCCTCCCGTCCCTCCAAACTGTTTTACGAACTGCTGGACGAGTTCCTCTTACTTGCGCGTGCTCCTCAGGCGCCGGAAAGGCACGCGTATTTAGCTGAAATTCAAAGTCAATTTTCTCGAAAACGACGCACGATATTAAAAAATTGTATTCTATATTTTCGTCTTATTTGGGCCTGTAGAATCACCCCCTAGAATATTGACTATCAGTAGAATAACACACTATATAGTAGGATGGGTCGCATGCGCAAGTTGCTAGTTCAAATCTCTAAACTCACAACGGTTCGCTACCATGCTTTATGCGCCCGCAAGCGGGCGCGCACCCCCCGCACTAATCTAGCCCCAACCAATACTAATACCCGGGACAAGGGGGAAAGTGGAATGCGTTATGTCGGAATAAGTCAATAGAAGTAATGAAAGTTTTTGCCTGCCGGCGGCCGGAAACTTGTATAATCCGGATCCAACACAAAATGTAATCGAATGCTTGAGACGCACGTCGAGAATGAAACAAAATCGCGTCGTGTGTATATTTATGTGTGTGCGTGTGCGTGTATATTTATGTGTGCGCGTGTGTGTGTGTACATGAAACTCGCAGATTTACGCAGTCACTTTGTACTACTTGAACAGCTCTTTCTTTAGCTAACAATGCTTTCGTCATCAGTTGACGCCTTAGAAAATACTCGTTGTTTGGGATTGCATTAGTTCCCCTTACCGCCACACTCGAAGCAGCACATCCCGAGCAGCGTATCGGCGATGCAGATCGAGAATCGATTGACCACTCAGATCACCGGTCGATCTGCGAATCAGTGTAGCGGAGCGCCAAGCGATCCGCCAATCAGCGTCAAGCGATCCGCTAATCAGCGCGCCTCATCGATCTCCAGCGGAATCGATGCGACGCGCCGGAAGAAGATTCAGCCATTAAATTCTCTCTTGGTTTTTCACGGTGACTCGTGCAAACACAGCAATCAAGTGAATTATCTGAAATCCAGTTACACTCACAACTCACACAACCAATCAAGAACAATCATTGTTCAACTCGTATTTTAATAAAGTGACGTAATCATCTCAACCGACGCGTTTCGCTTCAAGTGTGCACCTTTTCACCGTCGTCCCATAACCCCACTTCCACCAGCGTGGTTTAATCTCAAACACTCGTAATTGGAATATTGAAAGACTTGTTTCAGAAGTGTTAGAATCCAGAGAAAAGTGTATTGCCTGGTGACAAACTGTGGGGTTGTTACCGACCAAACGAAAGTGTCCGAAGGATGGAAAACATGAAATGAAATTGGCAAGAAGCACACTACAATACAAAGATTCCATTACTTGCATTGGAAAACGATGGGGATGTTCTAAACACTCCGTAGAGCGGATCATGGCTGAAAAAACATGGTTTGAGTTTCATAATATTCCAATGGAAGATGTAGTAAGACTCGCTTATTAACGCTTGTGGGTTTAAATATGAGGACGCGTACAATGAAATTAAAAGCTTAAACAGAATTACTATTTCGCAAGAATCGATCCTTGATCTATATTCATATTGTCGAGAAGTCTGTATGCTCACACTCGATAGAGTGTCTAACAACAACGGTCCGATCGGCGGGCCTGGAAAAATTGTACAAATCGATGAAATGAAATTCGGCCGTAGGAAATATGAAAGAGGTCATGTGATTGAAGGTCGGTGGATTTTCGGAGCTCTGGAAATGGATACGAAAGAGTTGCGTTTAGAGATATGTCCAGAAAATAAAAGAGATCGCGATACATTACTCAAAATAATTAAAAAACACATTGCACCAGGAACGATGATATATTCGGGTTGTTGGAAAGCATATGATTGTTTGGGAAATGAAGAATTTCAATGTCTATCCGTTAATCACTCCGTAAATTTCATAGACCCTGAAACTGGAGCTAATACGCAGGCTATTGAATCTCAATAGAGACCACTCCGATTACGACTCCAGAGAGGCGGGATTCGGACAGATAACCTAGATTACCATCTTTGCGAGTATTTGTTGCGAAGAGGAATTAAGAAGAAGAATCTTGATCTCTTTGAAGAAATGATTCGATCAATTCGAATAGTTTATCCGGGGATCCGATATTAACAAAATTTAACCCAAATCTAAACACATGTACGTGAGTGATAGCATTTGGTAAGTAAAATGTGTTTAATTTTTTAAAAACAAGTGATCAGATTTTTCAGCTATTGAAATTAAAACGTAACATAACGTAACTTACGAGGTGAACGGATTATAGGTGGGACACCCTATAAATACTGTTTGGGATTCATGCAGTTCCATACACGGCCACACTCATTCTCACAGCAGCACCTCTCAGACTCAGGTTGGCTACGCTGATCGACGATCGATCCACCAATCAGAGATGTGGATCGACGATCGATCCTCCAATCAGCCGCCTTCACTCAACCAATCAGATCACCCCACGTCGAACGATTCTCGAGAATGTTCGAGCCGACGACGTAACGAAAATCATCCAGCTTAAAAATCCATTCTCGTGCTCATTGTGTGTATAGCCGGATTTGTCCTGCATTATTATCAGGCTCGATCATCGAAGATCTTTTCTCACGTGCTCATGCTCACTAGCTCACGACTCATCAAGTATTCAAATAAAGACGAAACTCATTTCAACTCATACATTGCTGTGTTACGTGCACTTGTTCACCGTCGCCCCTAACCTCAATCGAATCCAGCGCGCTTCACCGCGATCTTTCTCAAACAGATACCAAGGCTGATATTGTTATTGCATCATCAACTATTCGATTATTGACGACGACGACTACTATGTATAACGAAAACAGTTCACTAGTAGCGTCTGTATAGGCATACCTCAATGTATTGTACTGAAAGTTTTTTATTAATAAATCGGAAACTAAGAAATACCCGAAGAAACAATTTTAGATTTAGGGTCCACACCCCCTTTTTTTGACTTGGAGGAAATCCCACGGATACCCCAAACCCTCGGGGGAGGGTCAGGGGTTATGTGGGACTCGAACCCACTAAAACCTCCAAGGTGGTCGTTCTCCGGTGCGGAACTGCGCGCCTGAGGGGGGAATTTGCGCGGGAGCAAACTAGCGATACGTCCGCTGCCCCCCCTCCTGCGCATATGCGAAGCTCCGCACCCAACGTCCCCGATACGGGGTCTTCCCTGGGGGAGCAAAACACCTCCCCCAGCTACCCAATTGGGCTCCGGGCGCCGCGACGGATCACGCGTCGTGACGCCCCACGGGGCCGCTGCTGCTAGGGCGAGAGGTGTCCGCCGACACCCCCACCCCGCGGCCCCGCGATCGACGTTTTCCCGGCCGACAGAACGTCGGCCGGGGCGCGGGGAGCGGACGACCCATTCGCCAACCCGCCCCGCGCTACGTCGATCGCCTCACCTGGGGGGGGGCCCTCGATACGAGAGCACCCCGCCGTACCTCCGCCACCGCGGCGCCGCGCCCATGCGCCACGACGCGGACCCGGTGGCCGCTACCTCGGCGGAGGTTGCCCCCGCGCTACGCGGCGGGGTCACCCGCCCTCCTTCCCTGCCGACGCGACTCCCACCCTCTGCCACCGAGGGGGGGGGGGCGCTCCGGCCCTTACTCCACCTTCCCTTCCCCTTATCGGGGGGACGGTCGGCAAGGCCCGGGGCCTTTACCGGGGGAGCGGGGCGATCTTAGAATCTAAGTCGCCGCACGGTCTCCCCCGGCCCCGGGTCATCTCCCCCGCCGCCGTAGGGTCCACACCCTCTCCCAACCCTTACCCCCAAACCTCGTGTCGATCGGCCGCTGGGGCCATTCGGAAGTACAGCCATTAAACGGAATAGTCGTGAGGTTAAATATCGTGGAAAACGTCGTTCGGCAAGATGGTGCATATCACGACTCTAGCGCCGTCATTTTATACGAAAAAAATACAACTTTTTCCGTCAAGAGTTGTATAATAACAGGCTTCATGTTGAATTTTCCATTTATTTCATTACCTCCCTTAAATAATTGCCGAAAATGAATATAACTTTGCTTCGTCCAAGGTGGTGGTCTAACTCCTTAAAACAGCGCTGTCCAGCGTAGGGGCCCCTCACGCGCTTGTTTCCCCTTCCAATCTTTCTTTCGCACAGCGTGCCTTCCGTTGTCAAGGAGACTGTGCGATGCTACGAAGGTTGTCATGACGGGCTACCTGGCCTAGCGGTTGGTCTGTTATAGTCGCCTCTTTATCGTCATGCGGTATCCCTAACAACGCGAACGAGAGTGGGAGAACCCCGAAAGTACGCATACACGACCTTGAACAGCGCTGACTTAAAATATGTATTCAATTTATGGCAATTTTCTTATACTCATTATTCTCACATATACGTTATAGACACTATGACATGACACTTATAGACTAATTTATTCTACTCTTAACATTATTAGTTCTTGTTAGATTATACAGGGTGGGCAAATAACTTTGTCTACCTGGCATGTCTCTGTCATCTTATACTATAAGGCCGCGGTCACACGAGCGTTTTTTAGACGTCCGTCAGAATCAACGTCCATCGCGACGGACGTCGTGGACCCAGTCACACGAGTGTTGACTTTATCGTCCGTAACTGAGAAAAGTCTCTCATATCAGTCGACGGTAGGTATCCGTACAAACGGATACCATATGCCATATATTTGCCATATGCATTTGTAGGTGATGAAGCCTTCGGGTTATCATCGAATTTATTTAGACCGTATGCAGGTAAATATTTGCCAAAAGAAAAACGAATATTCAACTACAGACTGTCACGAGCTAGGAGATATGTAGAATGCACTTTTGGAATTCTCTCAAATAAGTGGAGAATATTCCATCGAATTATTGATGTTGGTATAGAATTTTTGGTAGATATTGTGAAATGTTGTTTCGTTCTACACAATTATCCGAGATGGATACAAATTCGAGGATATTTTAACAGTGAACGGATTCGACGATACTGGTGTTATAGATGAAAACGTGCATGCTAATAAATCTAATACCACATATAGAGATGCATTAACTAAATATATTATGAGCGATGTTGGACAATTATCATGGCAAAATGAAAAAATTTAACCACATTATGTTAATTGTATACTTTTATAAGTAAAAAATAACGAGTGCTTTATAAAATTTTCACTTGTTTTATAAAGCACTCATTATTTTTTACTTACTAATAACCTTTTTCTATGTGTCGGTTTTCTCTTCAATCTTATGACTTACTATAGCCACAACATTTGACCACACTTCGTTTGTTTAAAATTTATTTTTATACTCAGAATCTGAAGGATACCATAGAATAGGTCGTTTCTGAATTTCAGATAATGAAACATCAATATCCATTATAGCAGTAATAAAATTCACTGAAAACGGACGACAACTTGACGCTCGTGTGACCGGTTCCGTAGGAATATATACAATGCAACACCGTCCGTCCCGAGTGGTCGACGGACGTCGTAGCGTTTGTCGTCCGTCGCCGACGTTGTGCGGACGTTAAATTTGACGTGCGGGCCTCGTGTGACTGGTCCAACGCATTACAATGTTACGCTACGGCGTCAGTCACGCCGTGTGACCGCGGCCTAAAGCAGAAAGAATAATGTTAAGTCCCAGAGGGAATTACTGACCTACGAGCGTGCAGTGATTGCTATACACCAGGCTTGGGAATTAAGTAAACGCGGCGGCCGATTTTCAGAGGCAACGCCTCCTTTCTCCTGCCGCGCATCTTGGCCCCCGCGGCGGCCTAGATGCTTGGAGCGCCACAGGCCCGTACCATATGAACCGCGCGTGGCGCGTTGACAAAACAAAACCGCATCGACAGTCGTGCTCTCTGGGGCGATGTGGAAACCTATTGATACAATGTCTCCCTAATACGCCACGCGCGGTTCACGTGGTACGGGCCTGAGGGGTTCCAAGCTGCTCGGCCGCCGCGGAGGCCAAGACGCGCGGCGGGAGAAAGGAGGCGTTGCTTCTGAAAATCGGCCGCCGCGTTCACTTAATTCCCAAGCCTTCTATACACCATTGAAAAGATCTCGTCAAGACGAATCAATTGATACCATTTTTAACTTCCAAATCAGATGGGATTACCTCGAAAAATGGTCTCAAAGTTCGAGATTTTGTGGTTTTGAGCAAAAGAAATCCGTCGTAAAATCCCAACTGGCCCGATGGACCTTGGGTAGGCACCTGAGGAAACATCGAAGGATGTAAGCGATACTCTGGCCCAGGCAGTGATGCCAAAATCGTGGGACGTGGGACAAATGCTTACCCCCACTATGACCTACCATCATCCCCCACCTTTTTCCCATCGCACTGCACACAAGCATATTCGTACGCCCGTGCGTGTGCGTTGCCTGTTGGGCTCCCGAGCACACGGACAGGGGTCGGGATATGCTTGTGTGCAGTGCGGTGGGACGAAAATGGGGGATAACGATAGGTCATAGTGGGGTTAAGCATTTGTCCCACGTCCCACGATTCTGGCATCACTGAGCCCAGGCCCGTCCAACTTTTGCTCTGACCTTCGTAGACGAACCGCGAGTGATTGCGAGCGAAGGCAAGAGTGACAATTGTGCCCCACGATGGGGACCTTTCGCTCTTGAGGGGCGCAAAGGGCCTGCCTCTGTGCCTTCAAGAGCGAAGATCAACTCGTGGTTGCTCGTGCGAGCAAATCCCTGGACAGGCCTGCTCTAGCCCGTTGGAGCTGCAAATGTGCCTCATGACCTTCATTTCAGGGCAGTGCTGGACCTGCGTTTGCCGCTTTGGCCCCTTTCCTAATGGCCAGTACGAAATCGCCAATATTAGTGGCCCATGGGGCAAACGCAGGCCCGACACGTCCCTGAAATGAAGGTCATGAGGCACAGTTTCCGCCCAAACTGCTAGAGTATCGCTTACATCCCTCGGTTTTGCCTTAGGCAAAATCTTAAACTGTGAGGTTAGTTTTCGAGGTGTTCCTATATGATTTCGAAGTTAAAAATGGAATCAATCGATTCGTCTTGGCGAGATCTTTCCAATGGTGTATAGCAATCGCTGCACGCTCATAGACCTGTAATCCCCTGTGGGACGTAACATTGTCCTTTGTAAATAACTTCTGTATATGCAACAAATATAAAGAATATGCATTGTTTCGTGTACATACTGTAAATAGTTTTATTATCTAGCTGTAAGATTTTAATCACCGTGTCTCCATCTAGCGTGTCATGCGATGCTCATGTGCTTCTCTCTCCCCACTCTTAACCGATCGTCGCGGTTCTTCGCGAGAACCGCGCTCTCGTTAGTCGGTTCAAAAGTCACCTGCGTGAAACTTGTAATTACTTTACTGCTCCATCAAAGCGAGAGAGAGAGACGCAGAGAAACGCGAAAACGGACTCGTTTACCACATTTCAAACACTTCTTGGGTTTTTCACCATTCTCGTGTGATAAGTTTATTAATCCGCACTTATACTATAACTGGAGACTCTCTTTTAAACTGAACTCCAAATCACAACTACTTAATCTTACTTACGCCTACTTAATCCTAGTTAAGCCTAAAAATCCTAAGTCTACCTTATACCTACTTAAATCTAAATACGCTAAGGAATTAATCTCGAATTCTGGAATCAAACATTATGGTCCTTCGAGCCGGATGTGTGGTGAGTTAAAAGTCACTCTTCTTGGACAAAAGACTCTGGTGATTAATTAGCGTCAACGAGGCATCAAACGGGCTGGAACAATCTCGAGGCCATTCGAAAGAGTAAACAGTGCCGGTTGGGACAGTTTTTCTTCGACCTAACGATCTTGACTCTGAAACACTATGGATACATACATCTCAGAACAGAAATACTTGTACAAACGGATTTCAAGGTTAACTGAGAATGTGAAGAAGCTAGGCGCTAGTAAAATAACAAAGGGCGTAATAATCGCTCGGTTGGAGCTTTTGGAAAATTACTGGGTCACGTTTTCCCAAAACAACTCCAAAATGTGCGCTCTTTTCAAGGAAGAACACGCGGAGAAACCCTATTTCAAGGATGATCAAATGGACTTGTGCGAAGAAGCCTACTTGCAGCAGAAAGCTAACCTGTTGGATCTTCAAGGCGATCTTCCTGAGCAAATGGAAGACTCAGTACAAACCGGAACCGACTCACATAGCAGGACCTTGCAAAAGATCGCACTACCTTCATTCTCTGGGGATTATCAGAGCTGGCCAAGTTTTCGTGATCTATTTCGCTCTCTGGTAATGAAAAACTCGTCTCTTACGGACGTGGATAAACTTCATTACTTAAAAACTAGCTTAACTGGAGAGGCCGCTCGACTAATTCAAAACGTCACGGTCACCGCGGACAACTTCAAGCGAGCGTGGGCGGCTATACTGGAACAATATGACGTCCCACGTCTCCTCATTCACGCACATGTGAAGACTCTTCTGTCGTTGCCGTCGATGACGACAGAATCCGCTCAGCAACTCAAGGATTTGCTGCATGGAACACGAGATGCAGTAGAAGCTTTAGCCACGCTGAAGCTCCCGGTAGAACACTGGAGCGCCTTCTTGGTGGTGCTTACGGCTGAACGATTGGACCCGACAACGAGGATGGCCTGGGAGACGTCCATTGGAGCAACGCTGGAGCATCCAACTTTCGAGCAGATGAAAACATTCCTCAGCTCTCAGGTGAGAGCTCTCGTGGCGTCCGGAGGCAGCCCCAACGGATCAGCTGACCAAAATCGAGCTGAGTCATCTGGCCATCAAGGAGGTGGCCGAAAACAGCCTGCAGCTTCCAGCGGAGCCCCGCGTCGGCCCAAGACGCACTGTGTAACCAAGAGCGCCAACGGGACTCTAAAGTGTGCTCTGTGTCAAGGCGATCATTTTATACTTTACTGTCCGAGGTACAAGGCCATGACCCCCTGGAGAGAAAGAATCGGGTAATAGAAAAGCATTTATGCTTTAACTGTTTGGCCGCGCATTCCTCTCGTGAATGTAAATCTAATAAGCGCTGCCAACTTTGCCTGGGTAAGCATCATACCACTATTCACATTCCAATCGAACAACCTTCCTCTTCTGGAACAATTTCGCAGGTAACTGAGCAGCCCGCACTGTCTGGAAAGAGCACTTCTCTGTCGCCGAGCTCGACCACTGCAACGACTCATTGCGCACAGGTGCAACCGCCTGGCGCTTCTGTACTTCTCGCTACTGCATTGGTCAGGGTGGCGTCCAATACTGGGGAAGAGGTGACTGTTCGAGCGTTGATCGATCCTTGTTCCGAGGTGTCCTTGGTCGGTGAGAGTATCGCTCAATTATTAAGACTCCCAAGGTCACCCACTGAAATTCCAGTTATAGGAGTCGCTAAAAATAAAACATACTCGAGGGGTTCGGTCACAATAAGAATCTCACATCGTTATCGCGATTCGGTCAAAATCTTGACACAAGCCCTAGTGCTTCCACGGCTCTCCGCTTATCGACCGAGTCCGGTTCCGGTTTCCACTTCCTGGTCACATCTGACCGATCTTGAACTCGCTGACCCCGAATTCGCTTCCTCTAGAAAAGTGGATATTCTTCTAGGCGCTGAAGTCTATTCTCAAATAATACGCGAAGGGTTACGGTGCGGCCCTCCTCGCACACCGGTAGCCCAAGCTACCATTCTGGGTTGGATTCTTACTGGCCGGGTCGACGATCTGGATAATTTCTCGCAAAAAACCGCTGTCACTCTTCAGTGCTCTACTGATGTCGATATTTCGGAGATCTTGCAAAATTTCTGGAAGCAAGAAGAGGTATCGGCACCACTTTCTACTTTAACCGCTGATGAGAAGGCTTGCGAAGATTATTTCGTTCAGACGCATTCTCGCGAGGGCAGTGGCAGGTATATCGTAAGGATACCGTTTTCTGGTACTACTCGGGACCTCGGTCTTTCTCGTCATACTTCCGAGGTTCTCTTAAGAAAGCTTGAAAGGAGATTCCTCAAGTCTTCGAAGTTCGAAATGGCGTATCGCCAATTCATGGAAGAGTATGAGACACTCGACCATATGACTCTGGCCGCGGGAGATTCTCGCGATACTACTAACGTTTATTATTTACCGCATCATGGGGTAATTCGTTCGTCTAGCACTACTACTAAACTTAGAGTAGTTTTTAACGCGTCTTGCAAAACGACTTCTGGTATCTCGTTAAATGATCTAGTCCATACGGGTCCTAATTTACTGCCCGAGATCTTCGATATTCTAACGCGCTGGCGGCTCCACCCCATTGTATTCTCGGCGGACATTGAAAAAATGTACCGCCAAATACGCGTCCATAATGACGATTGCGACGTCCAACGCATTCTTTGGCGGAAGAATCCGTTGGAACCAGTACTGGAATATCGTCTACTCACGGTGACCTACGGGATGGCGTGTGCCCCCTATCTAGCGATGCGTACGCTTAAACAATTAAGCGCGGATGAACGGGAGCGTTACCCCTTAGCCGCACCGTGTTTGCATGACGACGTCTATATGGACGATGTGATCTCGGGAGCTGGAACCTTGACGATCGCGCTCAAATTACAGAGTGAGTTGATCTCCTTACTCAAGGCGGGCGGGTTCAACCTAAGAAAGTGGACTTCGAACCGGCCCGAGCTTCTCGAAAGTCTGCCGCACGATTATATATCTTCTACTCCTGAACTTTCTTGTAATTTTGAGGAAACCTTCTCTTTATTGGGTATGAAGTGGCAGACCAGTTCAGACTGCTTTGTTTTTACCGTCTCGTCGAAAATCCGAGACGAAGCACTTACAAAACGAACAGTCTTTCGAGAAACCGCAAGTCTGTACGATCCTTTAGGATTGCTCGCGCCGGTAGTAATTGTTGCAAAAATATTCGTTCAATCGCTATGGCTCCTAAAACTGGAATGGGATGAACTGCTCCCTACCTCCCTCGTAGAAACCTGGGAGCACTACTATGCTGGATTAGGAGCATTCTCCTCCTTGAGGATACCTCGATGGCTTCTCGTGAAGCCGGAAACTGGTTTTTATGAATTACACGGGTTTGCGGACGCGTCGGAAAAGGCTTACGCCGCCGTAATCTATATACGTTCTTCGTTCGATCAGTCACACCCACAGATCAATCTGGTTGCCGCTAAAACGAGAGTGACTCCTTTGAAGCAAAATTCCTTGCCTCGACTCGAATTGTGCGCGGCTACGCTTCTCACTCGGTTAATGATACGCGTTACTAAAGTTTTGAATTTACCACGCGGTGACGTGCATCTCTGGTCGGACTCGACAGTAGTTCTGAGTTGGTTACAGGGGCAACCCTTCCAGTGGAAGACGTTTGTCGTCAACCGCGTTTCCGAGATCCAAACTTCATTGCCGAGTGCTAAGTGGCATCACGTTCGAACGAAGGAAAACCCAGCCGACTGCGCGTCGCGCGGTATAAACGGGGCTACGCTCGTTAACTATCAACTATGGTGGCAAGGACCATCATTCTTACGAAATTCTACGTACAACGGCGAGTCGAATTGCATTGTCGAGCTCGGCACGGCGGAAGAAAGGCGCTCGAAAACTATTGTTCATACGAGTACGATAGCCGAGAGCCCCCCCTTGTGGGACCTCTTGACGAGATATTCCTCGCTTAAGAAAGTAACTCGCGTAACCGCGTGGTGCCTGCGTTATATGTCTAAGCTGCAACGCAAGCCCACGCCCCCTTTTCAAATCAACTATGCTCAACCTTCCGAAATAGAGGATGCTAAACTTGCCTTGGCCAGAGTTGCGCAGCGCGGCTCGTTTATCACTGAAATCTCGAGACTAGAAAAGGCCGCGTCAATCTCCCGGGGGCCCCTTTCTCGTCTCGTTCCTTTCTTGGACGATCGGAACGTCCTGAGGGTCGGTGGCCGTTTAAAGCATTCCCTTCTGGATTTCGACCAAAAGCACCCGATTATTTTGCCTGAAAAGGGAAATTTCACCGTTCTAATCATTCGCGATTGCCATGAACGAGTTCTCCATGGAGGTACACAACTAACCTTGAGCACGCTTCGACAAGAATACTGGATTCTAGGAGGTCGACGCGCTGTTCGGCACTATATACACTCTTGCGTCACGTGTTGGCGATGGCGCGCTAAGGCTTCCCAACAACAAATGGGGAATCTCCCCTCACCTCGCGTGACCCCAGCAAGACCGTTTCTAAACACTGGTGTCGACTATGCCGGTCCCTTTTACACTAAAACGTCTCCCGGACGGGGATACCGGACTCGAAAGTCCTACGTCGCAGTCTTCATTTGTCTGTCCACACGCGCGATACACTTGGAACTTGTATCGGATTATACGACAGCCGCTTTTCTAGCAGCTTACCGGCGGTTCGTCTCCCGACGAGGAAATTGCGCCTCCATACGCAGCGATTGTGGAACAAATTTCGTCGGAGCGGACAAGGAGTTGAGACGCTGGTTCTCCGACGCAAACGACGAATGGGGCAAATTAGCGCCTCTACTGGCCGATCTGGGTACTACCTGGCTGTTCAATCCACCGGCCGCTCCCCACTTCGGTGGGATCTGGGAGTCCGCCGTCAAGTCTATGAAGTTTCATCTTCGGCGAGTCATCGGCGACACTCCACTGACGTTTGAGGAAATGACTACTCTCCTCCACCAGATAGAGGCTTGCCTAAATTCGAGGCCCCTCTTTCCTTTAAGCGACGAACCGGACAATTTTCAATTTTTAACTCCGGGGCATTTTCTTGTAGACTCCCCCTTAATAGCCATCCCGGAGCCATCTCTGACTGCGGAGTCGCAAAATCGACTCACTCGCTGGCAGCAACTCCAACAAATGAGGGATCATTTTTGGAAACGGTGGTCGGCCGAATACCTCCACACACTGCAAGGGCGAACTAAGTGGACCGCTGCCCACCCGAACATCCAACTCGGACAACTTTGCCTCGTGAAAAACGAGGCCACTCCACCGACTCACTGGCCCATTGGTCGGATCACTACGGTTCATCCTGGCCCAGATGGGCTTGTTCGCGTCGTCACGATACGTACCCCCCAGGCGACACTACAACGTCCGATCACAAAAATTTGTCTTTTCCCCGGCGCGAAAAGCGACGAGACAAAATGAATTGTAACCCCCCTGATATCTTCGTCTAAGAAACATTCGTTGCGTGCCCGCTACGAAGGCGGGCGGAATGTTTCGTGTACATACTGTAAATAGTTTTATTATCTAGCTGTAAGATTTTAATCACCGTGTCTCCATCTAGCGTGTCATGCGATGCTCATGTGCTTCTCTCTCCCCACTCTTAACCGATCGTCGCGGTTCTTCGCGAGAACCGCGCTCTCGTTAGTCGGTTCAAAAGTCACCTGCGTGAAACTTGTAATTACTTTACTGCTCCATCAAAGCGAGAGAGAGAGAGAGACGCAGAGAAACGCGAAAACGGACTCGTTTACCACATTTCAAACACTTCTTGGGTTTTTCACCATTCTCGTGTGATAAGTTTATTAATCCGCACTTATACTATAACTGGAGACTCTCTTTTAAACTGAACTCCAAATTACAACTACTTAATCTTACTTACGCCTACTTAATCCTAGTTAAGCCTAAAAATCCTAAGTCTACCTTATACCTACTTAAATCTAAATACGCGAAGGAATTAATCTCGAATTCTGGAATCAAACATGCATAATATATGCAGAAAATGCAAGAAATATGAAGAATATACAAATTATATGAAATATGCAAAACAAAAAATATATTTTTAAGACCTAATAATGAAACACATTTCTGTCAGAGTCCCACGTGTTTAAACTATTCCAATAAAAATATGCATTTGCATAAACTTCCGCAACCTAATCTTCCGAGATATAATCTAAAATTCCGCAATATAATCTAATTGATATCAGAATATTTCATTTAATTTAGGAAGTGTTAATACATTTTACATACTCACTTGAATTATCCATAATAGGAAACTTGTATAAAGCAAACGAAGCTTATTCTCAAGCTCAGCGTGCAGATCCAGCATATATAAACAGCTGGATAGGACAAGCTTTAATTGCTGAAACGATGTGTAGGAAAGACGCAATGGATCTATTTAGGCATTCTACACAACTAGGATATCATGATCAAGCAGCAATCGGGTATACTCATTGGGTACTTACTGTGCTTTTAAACTCCAGTACCAAAAAGGACTCATTATATACATATATCATCGAAAATATGCACGCTATATATGTTGCGGCCGATGTTATGAATTGGTACATAGGTGAGTTTATATTTTTTACTTAACCTTTTAATTGATTGATTTGAACAGAAATCACCAGTTTCAACTAAATTTCCTCTCATGAACTTATTACGACAATGTGCTGAAATTCTACAGGGTGTCCCAGAGTTGGTGGGACAATGTGGAATATGCAATATCTTGATGCAAGAAGCCATCGAAAAGTCCTTTGCCGTTTTGGGATCCGAGGCTTCGTTCTCGAGATATTAACACTATGAATATTAGTGATGGAACTTCCGGGCCGCGCAGTTTAAAGCCGAAGGACCTAAGCGTGGAACAGTGACCCCTAGTACGCCCACGCAGGAGGCACGCGTAGATACAGGTTCTCACAACAGTAGGGCCGACTGTGCTGATTCAAACCGTGAAAATGGGTTATCGTCACTCTGTATCTACGCGTGCCTCCTGCGTGTCCCTTACAATTGAAGGCGCGATAAAATGTTGCGGTGTCCGCTAATTGTATTCCTTTTGGTGTGCTAGTATGCAAAATTTCGGCACAATCGGATTATTCTGAACCCTGCCTCAAGAAGCTTAACGTTACGATATACAATAAACTTTTTTTTATTTTTTTTCTCCCCTTTAGAAAATAATCGTTCACTTGGAACAGAAGTTCCTTGAATTCATAAATATTTTATCGCCATAGTTAAAAGACTGGAGAAATGAAAAACTTGTACCACCTTCTTCCACTACTTAACGATACCTTAACGATATTATCGATATATCGTTATAGTCGGATTTACTAAGCAGGGTTCGGAGCGATTAATTGCAGTGATAGAGGGGGAAACACCTACTGGAGTAGTGGTAATGTTTGCTTGAACTGATGCCAGCGCCAAGCCAGCCAAGTGGCTCCAATGCGAAGCCAACCGCGGCCAACCAGCGTCGCCGGGAAATAGATTGTCGACGCTGGTTGGCCGTGGTAAGCTTCACCTTGGCATCACTTGGCTTGGCTTGGCGCTGGCGTCGCCACACGCACACATTACCACCACTTCAGTAGGTGTTTCCCCCTCCATCACTGCAATTAATCGCTCCGAATCCTGTTACTAAAGAAAGCGCCTGGGCGGCGCGTACGCCGACGCAAGTGGCTCGGGAGAGACCCAGTGCCCGCTATGTACTTCGGGCGACGTTGTCACGTTGTGTAGCAGATCGGAAGTCTCTTTCTATCTTCAGGCGCAACTGTGTCTTTCTCGCAGGCTCGATAAAACAGATTCCTTCATCTACAAGTCACTCCACGCTAAATCAATCACATTTTAGGGACTTTGATCAGAATGCAATATGTATTATGTGAATCACGTGAAATTATGGAAAAGTTTGTCATTGTTAAACGGGTTTTGAACTTGGTTCAAGATATAGGACTTTGAATTCTGCGATTTCTGCTTATGCTCGTGAAAAGATGCTGTACTTATGAATTTCTATCTCGAAAACTATTAACAGCATTGAGTTAATTTTTTTTATTTTAATCGAGAAGAATTAATTTTTCAGAATAAAGCTTCGAAATTGTAAATCTATTTTTGCATCATAGAAATTTGTAGACAAATGATTATTTCATTTTCGACAGGAATTCGTTCCTTTAAACATGGCTTCAAAGTATTACTCTAGGATGACACCATTAAAATTAACGCCGCAGTTATATAGTCGTCTCTTGCTGAGTTCCTACAGGCAGCTGACCATATAATTCGCAACCCATATTATTTCAATAAAGTCTATAAACAATGTCGACAGAGCAAAATATTTTTACCTGAAACGGGGCGTACCACCGCCTTCAACAACTTACTGCGGCGTTAATTTTTATGGTGCCATCCTATTTAGAGCAATACTTTAAGTCATGTTTGAAAGAACAAGTTAGAGCCGAAATTTATGAAAGCAAACGATACGGAAAACCTTCGCTGCTTCGGAATAAAGCTTTGGTCATAATTTCCAAAATTACAAAATTAATTTAGGTCGCACTTTCTAGATTAAAATGAAAAGGGGTTGAATTCAATACGATTAAGAGTTTCCGAGATAAAATTTCATAAGTACAGCTCGGTTTCATGAACATAGGCAAAAATTTAAACAAATTCAAAACCAGCAAAGTGATGACTGAAACCCTTTTCTAATATTTCAGTTTGAACAATATCCCTGACATCGAGTGCAAAAAGTGATCGATTTGCCATGGAATGACCCTAAATAGAATAAGAATCCTATGAGCCTGTATTCCTCGACTTATCTGCCATACATTCTGCATGCCGCGTGTCGTCCGCAATCGCCAATAAGATTCGACACTCTGTCAAATCTGTATGGGATGGACGTTGGCCTCGCCCTTTCGAAGAGGATAGCGATATACACCCAACAAAGACAACAACTGCTCTAAGCCCACAGCTAAGTAGTCGAAAGTCATTGGCAAAGGCGTAGGGAACCGCGTTGGGGAAGCACCAAGCACGAGCCTGGAGTAGCGGCAACATCGTAAGTTCTGATGCCGGTCCCAATGCGCCTTCTTTAGTAAATCCGACTATAAGTATCAATAAGTTATTGATAAGATATCGATAATCGAGTTCCATCACACATTTGCTTACATACCTACAGGGTTACAAATTAAAAAAACACCTGTTTGCAAGTGCGCAGTTTCGTTCGAAACTTTCAGCCTCTTGAGGCAGGGTTTGGAGTTGTTTGATCGAGCCGAAATTTTGCACACCAAAGAGAAGTAAATCAGAGGGCGTCTCAATCCGAATTCTTAAATTTAAAAAAGTCATTGTAAAGGACACCCTAGTGTGCGTGCTAGGAGTCACTGCTCCCTGTCAACTGTTTCAGCTTTAAACCTCGCGGCCCGGAAGTTACATCACTAATATTAATATCTCGAGAATGAAGTCTCGGATCCCAAAACGGTAACGGAATTTTCGATACCTTCTTGCATTAGGATATCGCATGTTCCGGATTGTCCATCAATTCTGGGACACCCTGTATGTATTTGTGCCAAGACAATGCACTGTGTTTAAAATACTAACTGTAAATCATGTAGGTAACAGATGCTTCTTATACTTTATCGTCATAGCAATTTATGGTTACAAGCCAGGGCCGTAACAATGCGAGAGTGCGACGAGGGGGTATTTCCCAAAGAATATGGTTTATCAGCTTGTTAGTTAGGGGTGCGGACGAACCCGACGCGAAATCAGGGTGCCGCTAGGATTATTGTAAGCGTGGACGAACCTAATGTTAGATCAAGTTCAGGATCAGGAGCCTCTAGGGTTGGAATCAGATGCGGACGAACCTGACTATAATAATCCAGGAGCCGCAGGAGAGTGAAACTTCGTGAATGTCCTGATGCGTAATCGGGGAACCACTACGTTGAAGAAATTTCCTTGGATAGGTGAAACATACGAACGAACCTGATGCGAAATCAGAGAGTCGCGAGAAATCTTAGTTATGTCTCGAAACTTTAAATTAAAGTTTGATACAACCGGAGCGGTAAAGTTGGATAGGTGGATACGTATAACTATCATTATAAAGATTACCAGATAGAACAATGGATTTCAATGATTTACTCGATTTTTATCAATGAACTAGGCTTAAAGTGTCCCTCGTTGCCCGGACTTCTTATATGTATCTGTAACATCAGCATCAATATTTTAAAATTAACTGGCACCTTCATTAATTATTACGTAGTGATTACTTACATATACATACTTCATTATCCAGTGCTTACTTTTGTATATATACATATATCAACACGCTACCTACTCGATCTAAAATACTCGAAACTAAAATTTCCGGCCTTTTGACAACATAAGCGCAATTATAAACCTTATAACGATGACAACAAATGAATTAATTATATTGAACAAAATCAAAGAAGTCGCGCTGAAAAGCATGTTTTAACACAATACATTAAAATTAAAGAGCTCCTCAAACAGAGACGTGTTGACGCAAGACCAGACGCATTTACTATGGGAACCACTGGACGGACTCCGATGCGGCCCCCGCCACCCCATTGAGCATTCTCGAAGAATACTTCACTTAAATCGTCACTGCTCGGCTTCCTTTTCTCATAGGTTAATGTTTCATACACTTAAACCTTCCTCGATAAATACTCTATATGTAAAGCGGCAAAAACCGCATCACAATCCGTCTAGTGGTTCTCAAGATTATCCCAAACACCCAAACAGACGCCTACTGGGGACTTTATTTTATACTATATAGAGATAACTAGGGTAAACGATACAGTTATTGACCAGGCACAGAAGTTGACCAGAATTTTCACACTTGTAGTACAATCACAAACGATGCAATGTTATAATAGAATATCTGAACCAAATTTAAAAATTTTAATTAAAAAAAATATAAAATAGCGTGCACTGAACATAAAAAGAAGCAAATGTAAGTGTTAGTGTAAGTTCAGATGTGGTAAAACTTTTCATTTTTAGTGCTATTTATATATTATGTGCCAATGTTACCCGGTTACGGGGTAACATTAGCAGGTATTTAACATGTATTAAAGAAGGAAAAGGACACAAATTTTATGCATTTTGATACTTGTAGTGTATTCACAAAAGATACAATGTTATGATAGGATACTTACAAGGGGAGGCCGCGACATCTGGAACACGGATTTTGATGACTCTCATATATGTTGTAGTGTAGGCGTAGTAGACCAATATATGTGTCACATGTTGGGTCCACTACCCCATAGTTTCCGAAATATTAATAAAAAAAGATGTTTATGCGTTGAAGAACAGAAGCGATAGCGTTGTTCATTGTAATGATGAATAGCGACGCGTGTAAAGGGCAGGTCTCGTACCAAAACTTTCACCGGTTCGATTCTCACTGGAATCATTTTTTTTATAAATTTATTTTATATGTTTTATTCCTCAAAAGATAAAGTATTATTTTTTACATTCTAAAATGTGACATTTATCGTAAAAACAAATGAAACAATAAAATTTACGACACCATGCACATCTAATAAAAGATGTATGGCCACAGGTACATTTTTTAATTGTACAATTAGTTTCTAGTGGACATGACATTTGATTTAATTTAAAAGAAAATACGTCGCCTACACGGCTTATAAGCTTGCTTATAAAAGACCCGCTATAGCGAGCACTTTCGGCACCGATAAGGTTTCATTTGTTTTTACGATAAATGTCACATTTTAGAATGTAAAAAATAATACTTTATCTTTTGAGGAATAAAACATATAAAATAAATTTATAAAAAAAAATGATTCCAGTGAGAATCGAACCGGTGAAAGTTTTGGTACGAGACCTGCCCTTTACACGCGTCGCTATTCATCATTACAATGAACAACGCTATCGCTTCTGTTCTTCAACGCATAAACATCTTTTTTTATTAATATTTCGGAAACTATGGGGTAGTGGACCCAACATGTGACACATATATTGGTCTACTACGCCTACACTACAACATATATGAGAGTCATCAAAATCCGTGTTCCAGATGTCGCGGCCTCCCCTTGTTAAAACAAAAGTAAAAATGTTAATTTTGATATTATATAGCAAAATGTTCCAAAAACGTGCTAATGTTCCCTCAGTTTACGGTATGCACCTCCGGTGACTTCTGATTTTTCATTGGTCCGGAGGTGGGTACGATAATTCGGAGATCAAAGGCGCTTCACAAAAGAAAAAAAAAAGAAAAGAAAAAGCAAAAGAAGAAAAGAAAGAGCAGACGAGAGAAAAATCTAAGAAGCCAAAAAGAAAGCGAATGAGAATCCAATGAGACCGCGACGAAGTGCACGGCATACGTCGTGAAAGGTGCACATGAAACTCATCCTGCCCCAAGACAATATGTCTTTGATTTTGATCAGTTGACAGATGGTTTTAATAAAAGTAATTTTAAAGTAAAAAATATGCAATTTTCTTTTATATTCAGCAAGTGGTCAATAACTGTACCTGGACCGGTCAACAACTGTGCCACGACCGGTCAATAACTACAATTTTGAGTTAGGTATGTTTCTTTATAATAGCATAACATCGAAACTACTGATTTCTCAAAGTTTCATTGATTTTATAATCATCTTCGATACTTGTCTTTCCGCCTGATATAACGAAACTTTATTTATAAAATTCAAGTTACTTATTCCATAGTGATTACCTAAACTGAAGCTCTCAGGTGGACAACTACTGTATCGTTTACCCTATTCTGTATATTAAAAAGTCAGTCTTTTGAGTACAATAATTAAAAATGTTAACTTTCACTCAGTGTGGAAATAGTTTAACGTGAACCGTGTACAGGGGTGCAATTACACTCCAAACATTTTGTTGTTCTATAATAAAACATGATGATTCTGAATTAAACTTTATTAATATTATCAAAAATGGAAGTGGTTGCAGACAAATAATACTTTCATTCAGTCTTATAATCTTTGCGCATGCGTTTTCGTCTTTGGTAGTCGCGTGATAAAAGGATCGCTATCCTGAGTTGCTTTTACATAACCAATACAGACTGGGCAACTCGATAGTGGCCTCTCACGCAGTTCGCGAGCAGGCGAGCAGTGCTGGTATATGAACGGTCGAAAGATCAATCTGGGAATATATGGATATATAAAATATAATTATTTAATATTAATTTTTAACATTTTATCAAATAAATTATTTATATATATATATATATATATATATATATATAGTATATATAATTGGGCGTTTACCGGGCTCTCACAAGGGGACACCACGGATGTGGAAATCGCTTTTGGAACGACAGTATATGGGGGTCGTAGTACTCATGTAATATGAAAATACCATTTCGGCTTTTTGTCGAATAGGCCTTCGTTTTCGAGATATTGTAATTTAAAGTTTTTAACGTACGTAGTAAAGAAGGGTAGGGTCCGTGGACACAACGGTAGCGCGTGAGTACCTACGTGTGCTCCACGCTATGTAGAGCGTAATTCATAACCTCACATCTCACATTCTCGCTTACGATAAAGTTAGTTAGCAAATAGACGCAAGAAACCGATTAAATAATATCAGAAGGTGGTTAGTTACCCAAATACCTCTATCAGTAAAAGTAGGTATGCTTTAAATCGCAGTAAAGAGCGGTTTGGGATATAGTTATATACCATCATAACCTATTGCGTAGGTCACCTACGTGGCGTAAGTACACGCCAGCTAAATTTGCAGATATTGCACGCAGTATTAGTCAAAAATACAAATTAACCAGACGCCTGCAATCTCATTAAGGGCTCAGGCCCTAGAAATAAGAGCCAAAGTAATTTAACATTATCCGAAATTGTGCCCATTGTGGATTTGGAAATTGAGATAACCTCTCAAAATGAAGAAAAGGTTGCCGTTCAAAAAGAAGCGGTGCCCACTGAATCCGGGGCACTACAAGTACTTCAGCACAAGCAATTACTTAAACAAAACAAAGATATAATAGGCGAAAACCCTAAAATATCTAAAACTATAAAAAAATATCATAAAGCTAAAATTAAACAAGAAGATAATCTTCTCTCCCAACTTATAAAAAATTCTGGGTTCGTATATCACGTTCCGGGTGGAGGTGTTTAGGACGATGGCATTGTGGGGTAGTTTGGGAGATATTCGGCACGAAGACTAGCTTCGCAGCACGAGGAGGGCGGGAGTTTTGGCACAAAGACTAGCTTCGCGGCACAAAATGAGAAGGGAGGTTCTGGCACGAAAACCAGTTTCGCGGCACAGGGGAAGATGGGAGATTTTGGCACGAAGACTAGCTTCGCGGTACAAAGCAGGAAGGGAGTTTCTGGCACGAAAACCTGTTTCGCGGCACAAGCAAGACGGGAGTTTCTGGCACGAAGACTAGCTTCACGGCACAAGCAACCAGGGAAGGTTAAGGGGGTAGACACGTCACGTGGTCTGGCCGATTTGGCAGGTCGGTATTGCAGCAGGTTTTTTCTGCACAGAAATGGTAATACCCATAGATACGCGGCTGCCTGGTGCACGCGAGAGGGAGCTGTTTGCTATTTCCATATTCTATTTTGAATGTGGAAAGAAATTCTCAGCTGTTGCGTTGTACATACTTGTAAAAATTTAAACAGAAAGTCTGCTGGTACTGCAAACGTAGAAAATTCATTGTACATTACTTGAAATGTGCTTATGCTACTATATTCTACGTTGGCAGGAAGGAATTATAAGTGAAAAGGAAAAATAGATGAAAGCATGTCCCCAGAAAATGAAGTTTGTTAGGTTCGACATTTCTTAATTAGCAAAACACTGAAACAGAACATCAAATACACATCCTATGCAAAAAGCAGTTATGAACAAACACATATAAAATTGTGTTGGATGTTGAATCCAACGCGTGATTATTATGTGGCCCCCTCTTCGAAGTGACAGAAAATATAACTTATGTATATGCTATGTGACAATAAATGTTTAGCGGCTATTTCGTTCTATTGCGCTACATTTGTGAACTTTTCATCATCCTTCCGAAACATTTATTATTACGCTGCAACAGTATCTTTAGGAAATTGGGTATAGCATATAGGTTATATTTTCTGTCACTTCGAGGACAGAAAATCTGCTCCTGCACATTTTCACTAGCCCGGTCAGCGTCATGGAAGGGGTACCTCTTCCACCCTGCATTTGTGGTAGTCACAACGATATTCCTCCGCCCAGTGTAGATATGTACACCCTGGTTTGATCTGCAAAAATAAATAAACTTAATAAAATTTATTTTTTGTGTTTATACCACTTGAATGTAAAAACTGATACTTACACTTACTGAAGAAACCATTATTATTGTGTCCTATTTCTCATAAATATTTTCTTGGAATGGCACTGACCCCTTTCGATTACAGTTAGTTGTCATAGAACCTGTGATAAAAAGTTAGAACAAGTTGTAATCTGAATGCAATAAAAATGTAAATGTATGTATGTTATTTACTTATCTTCATGCTTGCGGAGATGACTGCCTTCCTTTCCTCGCTTCATAGAGCATGCTTTTCAACGTTGATACTGGTTGGTGGAAATATCTAAAGCAAATTCATATATGAGAGAAACATTCATGATGATTTCCAATTAATCCAATTATTTGCATAACAAAAGTATGTGTTATACTTACGCTTTTATACATGTCATTTCCACTTGATATAAAAGAATAGCTATAGGTATTTATTATTAGGAGAGTGTGAAAAGGCCCACCACCACCCCCGTCATAGACAGTCCTATTCACTCTCCGTATGTATCTTCTACATACTTTCTTACTTACATTTTGGAACATTACTTATTCGACAGCTCTTCATATGCGCTGGATGCACTCGCCGGTGCATTAGTGACTTTGAATTGCAATTGCTTATTCGACAGCTCTTCATATGCGCTGGATGCACTCGCCGGTGCATTAGTCACTTTGGATTGCAATTGCTTATTCGACAGCTCTTCATATGCGCTGGATGCACTCGCCGGTGCATTAGTGACTTTGGATTGCAATTTCTTATTCGACAGCTCTTCATATGCGCTGGATGCACTCGCCGGTGCATTAGTCACTTTGGTTTGCAATTGCTTATTCGACAGCTCTTCATATGCGCTGGTTGCACTCGCCGGTGCTATCGCGATGTTGTCATCCATCGTTTTATGTACTTTTTGTGTACTCGTACCTGCTCCTCCTTTTTGTATGTACGGAGGTTCTCTAATCGGCTGTTGTCGATTGTATCTACTATCTATAATTTCTGGCAACATGCAGTCCTTATAGAACATGCTCAGGTTTTCTTCCATCTCTGTTGCCCAGAATCGATCATCTCTCGATACTGTTGTAACCTTCATTCCTTTCTGCGTCCATAAACAAAAATAGGCCCGTTGCCTTTTCGTTATGTGCACTTGTCCTTGCACTTGATAATAGTAATGATGATTTTTATTCATTTCATTACCCTTGAAAATACACCGTATATTACAAAGTTGCTTTATTGCTTCAGCAGGTGATAAATCCTTGGCCGATTCAGGACACTTTACTTCGACGATTTTATCATGGTCCACGAGGCCGTCAGGGGTTGCACCTAAGTGGGGCACAGTGTCATCGATGAAGAGGCCAGACGGTAGAATATGGATTCCTAATTCTTCTTCCATTTGTCTCAAGGCGTTTGCCTCATTTTCCCTTCCGTATTGGAGAGAATGTAAATTTTGGAGTTGCGGGTACATTATACTCTTCACAATATTTGCCCGTGGTGTAGTCTTTCGTAATCGGCATACCTTGCCGAAATTGGATGCAGTTAATAATTTTTTCCTATAACCAATCCACTTTTCGCTATTCGCCTGATCGCGAGTTTCCACTTGGATCTCGTCTCGCCTCGTTTGCCAGTGAAGGAGAATATCCGCGTGCCTTTTACACTCGGAAGAGTATATTGTCTCTTCCATATCTGGTTTTTCGGCGTTAGGGCCGTAATCCTGGTCGCACGATTGTTTTTTATTTCGGAAGGAGGATGCTTTCGCTTCTTTTTTATATTCCCTTGCTTTTTCTGGTGCACGCTTACGACGTCTTTCCAGCTTTCTTACTATGGTTGATGGCTCTTTATTCATTGCCGTACTCAATCTGCTGAACGCTTCTTTTGTGTTACATTGGACGACTGCAGCGGAGACTCTACCCTGATACGAGCCCCCTTGTCCAAAGTTTATCCTTTTGCCTCCGATGAATTTAGCAATTATATTGTTACGAGTTTGGTTGGGCATAACGTAATTTTAATGGATAACAACTATAACGGAACATTTAGTAAAAGTAACACACTAACGAACGGGGAATACAAGTTCTATAATCTATGACGGTAATAGAGGCGCGTCGTTACACGATCGCGGCTGATCCCCTTCTGACAGTTTGACAGGTGACCGCTACGATCACCTTCTTCTCGTTGTCGCTTGTCTTCATTGCGGACACCAGCGGGCCATGGATCTCATCCATCGGGTGTCCGCAACAATATTATTAAAACTTTTAACAGCATTGTTATTTAGACCGCGCAGCAAACTGTCAGCTTTAGCGAAAAGTTGCTGCATCGCTTCTTCGATACTTTGATAAATACCAGCTTCTCTCAGTCGTGGAACGTAGTCTACTCTGTTGGGATCAGAGTATTTCTTACAGAAGTATGCTAACTTCTGACACTCCTTGTGTTCACCGAAAACGTGACTCGGTACATTTGTCAAGTCTTGCTTCAAATTTTGTATTCGTTCCTCCAGTGGTATTTCTTCTCGCAACCGGTATTCCGCAGCTTTCTTTATACCAGTACGCAGGCGGAGAGCATTATTCGGTACTACAGTTCTTAGATCTTTATCGCGGCCTTTTGTTCCGATTTCGGTTACTTTTTTTACTGAAATTGCGTACAGGTGATTGGTGCATTCTATTTTTTGTATCTGCACCATGTACTTTTCATATGGATTATTGTCGAATATGTTCTTGTACACACTGCTATCGCCATCGGCAACTAATATAGAGTATATTAGGCCGTGCATATCTATGCTGCAATTGAAGCCTTCGACAATGGCAACACTCTCCATGCCAGTTGAACACTGATTACGACCCCAGTTCTTGAAGCAACGATGCTCGCGCGGTTCTTGCTTCTTCGTAGATGCTATTTGGCAAGTCATGCAGAATTTATTCTTCACGCTGATGTACAGCACTTTCTTCGTGTGGTATCCCACGATGGCTCCTACGCCAGAAAGAGAATTGTAATCTCCTCCGCGGTAGGACCTTTTCATCCAGCTGCCATCCGCGACAACTGGGATAAACGGTAGATTGGATTCTGCATGTACGTCGCCTCTTGCTATAGCTAATGCTTTTTCCTCTTTTTCAGCATCTTCCATTTCGCGTTGTGCGGCCACTTCGAGGGCATCGATTAGGTCATTCTGACAGTCCTTGTAGATCCTTTTCGTCATACAGGACACGCTCACGGCAGTCAGTATATCCTCCAGTTGATTATATCCGCCGCCCGTCATCATTGTTGCGGCAACAGCGGCGCGGTTGATATCCATAGTGGCATCACTCTTCCGAAGACAGGATATGCGCTCTGTGCGTTCGCACATTTTGCATTCTACATAATACACATTTTCTAGTTCATTCCGTTGACATCTAATTATTTCAAAATGTTCGATGCCACAGCCAATAGTAGAATGTTTTCGAAGATTTTTTATTTGTTCGAAAACATACGGAAAATCAACGAAGTCTATTCTTTCTGAAATTGGATTTTCCGGCTGTTCTGGTTGTGCATTTTCGACCACCCTGTAATCATCGGCATCACTTCCAACATCTTCATTCGTTTCTTCATTGATGTCTCTTACGGAATGTATCTCATCCCTGTCTGTGTCGAAATGCACTTGTTCTACAATTTCCTTTTCGTCCGCATTAAAATGTATTTCTTCTAAAATATCTTCCGCGTCCGTATCGGAATGAACTTGTTCTATGAATCCTTCGATAATTGGGAAGTCCTGAAAATTTCCTACGTCTTCTCTACGTATTCTGTCCGTAGGAAAATCGTACGCAGCAGATGTGCTTGGAAGTGTTTCGTCGTACGAGGTACCTGCACGCGTACCTGCTTCCGCCACGGTGCCCTGACCTACCGTGAGGCACGCTGCTGTTTTCAATTGTTGCCTGCACGTAAAGAGTCAATAAACAGTAATACGTGGTACATGCATAGAAATAAGAAAAACATACATTAGAAAAAAAAGCAGGCATAGTAAAAGAAGATATAGTACAGTAAAGCCTCGATGTAAGCGAAAGCCTCGGAACGAAGTAAATTTAAATACCCGTGTGCGTGTGAGACAATACTAACGCAATCAAAATTTAAAATTAAAACTTGTAGAGTGTGTTTGTATGATTGCC
The DNA here is from genome assembly GCA_029448645.1 of Andrena camellia. Classification (NCBI taxonomy): domain Eukaryota; kingdom Metazoa; phylum Arthropoda; class Insecta; order Hymenoptera; family Andrenidae; genus Andrena; species Andrena camellia. The sequence goes on along the minus strand of CM055678.1, from coordinate 41,109,658 downwards.
GCGAAAATGGAGTGAGAGAGGGGCGGAGGGGGTGGAGTGGGAGAGAGAGGGGCAGAGGGGGAGGGAGAGTGTGAGAGAGAGAGAGAGAGAGAGAGAGAGAGAGAGAGAGAGAGAGAGAGAGAGAGAGAGAGAGAGAGAGAGAGAGAGAGAGAGAGAGTTGGTAATAATATAATTGGAATGGTACATACGCGGCCATACTTCTAATAAATTATAACCTGAAGGAATAGAAATATTGCCGAACAAACATTTTGTCCTTTTGCACATTCAGACAATACGACGCAGAGAGGATAGACCGGCAATCCAAATCATTATCATATTCTTAACGTTGTATTTCTTAAAATTCAACGAGGGGCTGCAGGGTGGTATTTCGTTTTATGGAACGTTGTAAAATAACGAAGATACGAAGGGTCTGAGAAACACGTGTCGTTTGCCTTTCGCGAAGTAAACCCTACTTGACCGCGCCGGTGTTGTAGATCCGTCTGGTTCTCGTCAACGAGCACGCTTTCCAGCACATCACCCTGTCTCTTTACATAGATTTTCGAAAGCGTGGGACTGACCTCGACTTTCGTTACCCTCGCACAAGGCAAGTCGATGGGGGCGCGAAGAGTTGTTTTCCATGTTTCGGCAAGGGCTGCCTGCCTGTGGGGCCCTTGGGGTCAGTTGGATTTTAGCTTGAGTCAGAAAAAATATAATTAGTTTCCTACGTCCGAATAGATGTTTGTGGTACTCAGGAATGCATGAAAAATTTCATGATCGCTATTGCCAGGAAACGGGACCTATCGATCGTTCTACGGGGACGGAGACGTTCTTCTTTTCCCATTCAATCTGATCAAGATTTCGATTACGTTTGTTTATTTCAGATAAAGTCAACCCTACACATCGGTGGGGATACCGATTACATATTATCCGGACGAAATCCCCAAATAGATACATTGCGAGAAATCGAAATACCATCCTGTGACACCTCAATAAAAGAATATACCGTTCTATTACGAAAAACTAATTGGACCTTGACATCGGTTCCAGTACTTCATTCATAAAAAAAAACGTTTGTACCATTGTGTCGGATGGGACTGATACTAAATAGGAATATATTAAACAATTTTCACTTATTGGAGTAATTCGCAAGTAAGAAAAGATTAAAAGGGGACAGTGTTACACGTATTCAGTAAATTTTGTCTCATCGTCCCTCTAGGTATAGGTATTCAGCGAACGGTATTCTCCGATGCTCGCGGTTACTTTATCGCTGTCAATGGGTCGTAAAAGAGAAGGATAGAAGGCTGGTCGTAGCAGCCGAGAAGTAAAGCCAGCGCCTCGGCTGCGAACACAGGCATACAGCGTTGCCAGCGCAACGTTATGCGGGACCACTTATTTAGCGGAGGGGGAACACCTACAAGAGTGGTTGTAGCGTGTGCGTGATGACGTCGCTAACGCACACGTTACCACCATTCCGCTAAATAAGTGGTCCTGCATAATGTTGCTGGCAACCCTGCAGATACACAACAATTTTTCAAGTGACAATAACGGCTCAATTTTTTTACTTTTAATTCTTTCTGCATAAATATTTCTTTCAAATATTCATAACATTTTCCTGATTATAATGAGAGCAAACATGACACAATGTCGACCAGTCGTGGTCGATACCGATATTACATCGTGTAACGTGTACGAGAAAATCTGTGTGAAAATATCTTGCTACGGTATAGATTTCGCTTTCCGCGTAGTAGTATCCACAAGTGGAGGGTACTTTGGATGTCATAAACATTGCCCGGGATGGGACAAAGGTTGCCAGTGAGGCCTGGAGAATGTTTCGAAGACTGCGCTTTTCAATGAAACAATTTCGCTGAAGGTACACATGGACGCATATATATTGCGGACAAAATTCCACAAAAGAATAAAAAGCACTGTGTATTTCGTATTCCACAAGTAACTACATATGCTGAACATCGAATTGCAAATCATCGATGACTGTTGCTAATTTTAAACATTATCTTCTACATCACATAAATAAAATCTAAAGTGCATGTTTTATCCATTCAAAACTACGTACAACGATTGAAATAGTCGCAACAGCATTATAAAGGAAACGTACCTAACGAAACGCGTATAGGGTCATTCCACTCGAAGTCGGACACTTTTCGGAGTAACATTTCGGATTTTGGTACAACTTGGATATGTTGTAGTTTTTAGGGCTATATAAACATATCTCGAAGGATTTTTCAAAATGTCAAAAATTGTGGATGTTACAGCTCTTTGAAATATAGTGTTTACTTTTTTTCCAAAAATTGTAACTATTGAACTAACCAACTCATAAAAATCACCTTTTGGGTGCTTACAGTGGAGATATAAGAGTACCTAATAAAAAATATTTCACTTAATAAAAACGAATATTTGACCATTTATTTAGCAATTGTTCTTAACAAATGCAATTTTATAATTCAAGGCCCCTTTTTAAACATTTGGAAAAATAGGAGGATATAGCCCTGTTTATCCTCTTTACGGACACGTTTTGAAAAACGCGGAAACTTTAAAATTGGCCAAATGAAAATTAATTGAATGTAACGCTGCGTCAAATCACACCGGCTCGACTGGCTGAGCCGTGCGGTACTCGCAGCGGCCAAGCGGCTATATCTGCTATTCTTATACAGTGTTTTCTAGTATGGTAAGTATTTGTAAAAAACTGAAGAAGGAAAACTTTTACTGTTTTTTAAACACAATATAATACGGTATCTTAATTTTTGGTGTTCGCAATATTTTTTTTGAAACGAGGGTGACCTTCAGTTTTTTTGAATGGAATGCTATATATTTGATTATATTGATATGGTATACTATGACCTTCAAGGCTACACAAGGTTAGGAATAAAATAAATATATCGAACTATCTATCTAACAAGGGAAGATCCCGAACCCGAAAATTCAAAAAATTCTGAAACTTTGTGGATACGTAGGGGATTTCCTTCTGATTACAACGCAATTTTTTTTGCTGCCCAAAATCACTGTAAGGGGGTGAAATTAATCCCTGAAGATTCGGCTTTTTTTCGATTTTATTTTGTAACACACAATCTGTAAGAGATAGAAATAAAGTTTCAAGACAAAAGTTACTTCTTTTAATTAGATCTATCAAATCGTAAAGGTTTTATCAATTGTTTAAACAATTAGAAAAAAGTTATAAACAAAAATATGAATGTTTTCTAACATTCGGGTTTTCACGTGAAATCTGAACTGGATGTTTAAATAATTATGAAACAGCATAATCCATATTTTTTTTCCATACAATTTCAACTATTGTTGTATCGCGGAACTGTGCTCGGCGACAATCGAAAAACTTTTGGATCCCATTGTAACGTACCTTAAGTTGCACGACGAGCAATGTTTTTCTAACTTTTATTAGGAAATAATACGCGACGCGTAGTAAGAAAGTAATATAATTTATATACTTTTGTCTCCAATTACACATGGGGAAATTATATCAGGTGGAAATAGAGGAGAAGAAGGGAACTGTTAGATATAACTTATCCTTATTAGAACTTTTTATTTTCAACATAATTATCGAACTTTTCTCTTATTTGCTTACCAAACAAGCGAGACAATGCAGGCGTTTAATAAGCGATTTAAGTATAGTTAGGTAACCTTGAAAACACTTGTGTGATTATGAATTATTCTTCATGGTGATGAAACTCTTCAAAAAAATGTTGAAAACATAAATATTGCTTACACCACGCACATCGTACGATAGCATAATTGCCGCATATGGAACAACGAGGTGGATGTATGAAATCTTGTAGTGAAAAAGCGAAATCTACTGGATTTTCAAATTGATTTGGTTTCTCAACAATATATCCACTTTTATACCATGCGTAAGCAAACACATCGTGATACTTTGGTGATGAAAGTTGATTATGAATAAGAGACTGTAATTTAATGACATTATTCCTTGCATTTAGCTGCACATCGTAATTAAACAATAATACAAGGTCGGAAAATTTTCGTACAAAGCTTTTCCATATCCGGAAACCATATACATCAAGGGGTTGTATCATTCCTGTAGTTTTTTTCGGTATTGTGAATATTTCCACATGTTGATTAGCTGGTATACCGTTTCGTAATGTAGATGGACAGTGACCAGTCCACGAATCCAATAACAAAACGCTTCGAGATCCCGCATGTGGTAGATATACGTTTGTTAACCATTCCATAACCAGTTCACCTGTTAACTTTCCAGATGTGGAAGCCTGTATAAAAACATTCCATGGTCGAAACAAAGATTGTTGCTCACGTGGACCAAAATTACCATCCTTTTCCTGCAGAACAATAAATAGCGGAGAGAGTAGTTTCCCAGAAGCTGATATTGTGGGGAATATAGTATAGCTATGTGTAGTAGCGGATATAGATTGTACGAGTGCTGTAACACTTTTGGTTCCTTGTTCAGCTAAAGTACGGCCCGAATGTAATTCTAGATTGAATCCGCTTTCATCAACATTGAATGTATTGTTTGTTCCGATATCTCTAATACGAGGTTTTACATTATTCACAAAAGTCGAAGCAATTTCATTTAATTGCGTGGTATCTGTACCGTATGATCTGGTAATAAATTTGTTCACTTTTCTTGAAACTATTTTATACGTTCTCTTAAAATTCCAGATCCAATGTCGAGATGCTTTAAAATTTTCCAACCCTGTCTCTTCATTAGCATGTAAGGCCCATCTTCGAAGGTCCAAATCATGAATAATGGCATGAGTTTCAATCCCGTCAAAAAACTTATTATACACATATTCAGAAATTTGTAACAATTTTTCCCGACGTGTCCCTCCCCTGTTCACCGTTTCTGGTTCCTTCATGGTTCCCATACATCTTGCAAATGTAATTCGTTTACTTATGACAACATTCCTAATTGAGAATAATAATGAGACGCCTATTAATAATAGAGAAATGGAGTTACACGACATAATAAAAGACATGCTTATTAAATCGCAAGAAGACACATCATTTTCAATGGAAGCTGATGTTACATTAGAATTTTTGGAACCGTTTAGACCACATTCTGTAGAATTTGTGGATGATATATATGTACCTACACGCGAAGAACTTTTAGAACCGATAGAGTTCGAAGAAGAGCAGTGTATACCAGAAGAAGGAAGTATTGTGACTTTAGAATATAAAACAGAGGCTGTTGCATTTTGGAAAAGTGGTAAAAAGAGATGGCTTTCTTTACAATCTGTCCAACATAAATTTCGGAAAGTTTCATCCGTATATCAATTGTGTAGGTGAGTGGTAAAGGATGTACTGTTATGTTAAGGTGCTTCGTATCTATTTGTTTCATAACTATGCAAAATTGCCTTGTTCTCATTAGATGGGAAGAAACGGCGAACAGCGGAGGGACACGTCGGGAAAAATTGTTACAAATTTCTGAATATGTGTATAATAAGTTCGTTGACGGGATTGAAACTCATGCCATTATTCATGATTTGGACCTTCGAAGATGGGCCTTACAAGCTAATGAAGAGACAGGGTTGGAAAATTTTAAAGCATCTCGACATTGGATCTGGAATTTTAAGAGAACGTATAAAATAGTTTCAAGAAAAGTGAACAAATTTATTACCAGATCATACGGTACAGATACCACGCAATTAAATGAAATTGCTTCGACTTTTGTGAATAATGTAAAACCTCGTATTAGAGATATCGGAACAAACAATACATTCAATGTTGATGAAAGCGGATTCAATCTAGAATTACATTCGGGCCGTACTTTAGCTGAACAAGGAACCAAAAGTGTTACAGCACTCGTACAATCTATATCCGCTACTACACATAGCTATACTATATTCCCCACAATATCAGCTTCTGGGAAACTACTCTCTCCGCTATTTATTGTTCTGCAGGAAAAGGATGGTAATTTTGGTCCACGTGAGCAACAATCTTTGTTTCGACCATGGAATGTTTTTATACAGGCTTCCACATCTGGAAAGTTAACAAGTGAACTGGTTATGGAATGGTTAACAAACGTATATCTACCACATGCGGGATCTCGAAGCGTTTTGTTATTGGATTCGTGGACTGGTCACTGTCCATCTACATTACGAAACGGTAAACCAGCTAATCAATATGTGGAAATATTCACAATACCGAAAAAAACTACAGGAATGATACAACCGCTTGATGTATATGGTTTCCGGATATGGAAAAGCTTTGTACGAAAATTTTCCGACCTTGTATTATTGTTTAATTACGATGTGCAGCTAAATGGAAGGAATAATGTCATTAAATTACAATCTCTTATTCATAATCAACTTTCATCACCAAAGTATCACGATGTGTTTGCTTACGCATGGTATAAAAGTGGATATATTGTTGAGAAACCAAATCAGTTTGAAAATCCAGTAGATTTCGCTTTTTCACTACAAGATTTCATACATCCACCTCGTTGTTCCATATGCGGCAATTATGCTATCGTACGATGTGCGTGGTGTAAGCAATATTTATGTTTTCAACATTTTTTTGAAGAGTTTCATCACCATGAAGAATAATTCATAATCACACAAGTGTTTTCAAGGTTACCTAACTATACTTAAATCGCTTATTAAACGCCTGCATTGTCTCGCTTGTTTGGTAAGCAAATAAGAGAAAAGTTCGATAATTATGTTGAAAATAAAAAGTTCTAATAAGGATAAGTTATATCTAACAGTTCCCTTCTTCTCCTCTATTTCCACCTGATATAATTTCCCCATGTGTAATTGGAGACAAAAGTATATAAATTATATTACTTTCTTACTACGCGTCGCGTATTATTTCCTAATAAAAGTTAGAAAAACATTGCTCGTCGTGCAACTTAAGGTACGTTACAATGGGATCCAAAAGTTTTTCGATTGTCGCCGAGCACAGTTCCGCGATACAACAATAGTTGAAATTGTATGGAAAAAAAATATGGATTATGCTGTTTCATAATTATTTAAACATCCAGTTCAGATTTCACGTGAAAACCCGAATGTTAGAAAACATTCATATTTTTGTTTATAACTTTTTTCTAATTGTTTAAACAATTGATAAAACCTTTACGATTTGATAGATCTAATTAAAAGAAGTAACTTTTGTCTTGAAACTTTATTTCGATCTCTTACAGATTGTGTGTTACAAAATAAAATCGAAAAATAGCCGAATCTTCAGGGGTTAATTTCACCCCCTTACAGTGATTTTGGACAGCAAAAAAAAATTGCGTTGTAATCAGAAGGAAATCCCCTACGTATCCACAAAGTTTCAGAATTTTTTGAATTTTCGGGTTCGGGATCTTCCCTTGTCAGCCAGTCGAGCCGGTGTGATTTGACGCAGCGTTACATTCAATTAATTTTCATTTGGCCAATTTTAAAGTGTCCGCGTTTTTCAAAACGTGTCCGTAAAGAGGATAAACAGGGCTATATCCTCCTATTTTTCCAAATGTTTAAAAGACGGCCTATTGCTAAATAAATGGTCAAATATTCGTTTTTATTAAGTGAAATATTTTTTATTAGGTACTCTTATATCTCCACTGTAAGCACCCAAAAGGTGATTTTTATGAGTTGGTTAGTTCAACAGTTACAATTTTTGGAAAAAAGTAAACACTATATTTTAAAGAGCTGTAACATCCACAATTTTTGACATTTTGAAAAATCCTTCGAGATATGTTTATATAGCCCTAAAAACTACAACATATCCAAGTTGCACCAAAATCCGAAATGTTACTCCGAAAAGTGTCCGACTTCGTGTGGAATGACCCTATAGTTTGAACGTTTTATAATAATAAAACACATATAGTTTGAAATATATTTTCTACCACTTTTCAAATGAGAACAAAATGCTGCATTTGTATTTTCTGAACATATGTAAAGAGGAAAGGGAAAAGAAGTGTACAGAAATGTGTATCGTATATAACGAAATTTAAAATTTCTACATTCCGTCTCATCGGCCCGAAAGTTGCAGGAACGTACTGCTGACAGTTTTTACATGAAAATAAGTCCAAACACGGTATAAATCGGATTATTAATTAATTAAACAATGAAGAATGTACGAATGGGAAAAGAATGAGTGGGGCAAGAGGGGTAAAGTAATGACATGTGTTGCTGTGCGCATAGCATAGAATATGTGTACGTAAAGTGTCAAAGATAGCTGTTCATATACGTATTTGAAGAATATGAATAATACTGTATTATATACGACAAAATATCGTGCTGCTACTACTACATCACAAACTGTAACTTCATATTAATCTGTACCATAACACGTAACTTACCTTTCTCGATACTTTCTATTTTTCGACAAACGCCTTGCAAATAATTTAGGCTGCTTCCTTTTTGTACCTTCCTCCAAATAGCGTTTATTTCTTGCATCTGTGGCTTCCTTCTTTGATTCCATGACAATGATGAATGTGAATGATCACACACAAACACACAGTTATCGGCACTACAGTAACGAACCACGCGGAAATGGAACAATACACAAATTATGAATATTCCGTACATCAATATCCGTGTATCAAATAAAAGCCCGATTGCTTTCTAGTAGTAAGGCTAGGCGGTTTCTAACTCGGGTCCTCTGAGGGGGGCGCGGGGGCGGGTGGAAGTGTGGGCGCGCGGGGAGTGCGGTGGGGGGAACTATAGGCGCGGGGACAGCGGGGAGTGGAAGACTGGTTGCGCGCGCACGAGCCGCGGAGTGGGGGAAGCCGTAATCGTGGAGGGGATCAGTCCAGGCCGAGCGGCCGCGGAGACCTCTCCAGACCTGCCCCGCCGTCAGAAATTTTTTCAGAGGGGACTGACCTGCAGCCGAAATTTTTTCATACCTAACCGAGGGAGGGAACGACCTTGGCCCACCCCGAAAATTTTTTTCACCCTTGGCCCACACCGATCTAGCGAACCGCCAAGCGCAAAGAAATAATAATAATTTATCAGAAATTGTTTCGAGCGACGTTTTACAAATCGCATATTCGGGGAGGGAAAGAGACGGCACTACATAGTTGTAAAGCTAAATTCTGAGAGAGAGGGAAAGAGACAGCACAATCGCATGCATTCTAAAGCTAAAATTTTTCAAAATGTTTTTTCAATCTTAGCGTCGCAGCGTATCACGCGATCTCGCGAAGTTTGACTCCCCTGGAGCAGCTGCGCGAGATAATGTCATTTGGCGGCGCGAAAAACGCTCGAATGAAAATTTTTCAGAGGGGGACTGACCCCCGAAAATCTTTTTCACACCTAACCGAGCGAGGGAATGACCTTGGCCCACACCGATCTAGCGAACCAATATGCAGCAGAGAAATAATAATTTATCAGAAATTGTTTCGAGCGACGTTTTACAAATCACATATTCGGGGAGGGAAAGAGATAGCACTACATAGTGGTACAAGCTAAATTCGGTGGAGAGAAAGAGACAGCAGTGGTACAATCGCATGCATTCTAAAGTTAAAATTTTTCAAAATGTTTTTTCAATCTTAGCGTCGCAGCGTATCGCGCGATCTCGCGTAATTTGACTCCCCTGGAGCAGCTGCGCGAGATGATGTCATTTGGCGGCGCGAAAAACGCTCGAATGAAAATTTTTCAGAGGGGGGACTGACCCCCGAAAATCTATTTCACACCTAACCGAGCGAGGGAATGACCTTGGCCCACCCCCGAAAATTTTTTCACACTTGGCCCACACCGATCTAGCGAACCAATATGCAGCAGAAATTGTTTAATAATTTATCAGAAATTGTTTCGAGCGATGTCGGGAAAGATCGACGTTTTACAAACCATATACAGTAGAGCGTCAATTATGCGAACCGTCGATTATTCGAATCATCGCTATCCCCGCCACTTTTTGGAAGTATATGATAACTATGTATGTACACTACATTTAGGTGTAATTCCTATAGTTATAAACTGGGTAAGTACATGCATGTTTCATTCTCCGAACAATTCGATTTTCTGAACGATCTCAATCCCAAGTGGTTCGGATAATCGACGCTCTACTGTATTCGGGGACGGGAAAGAGAGAGAGAGAGAGAGAGAGAGAGAGAGAGACGGCACAAGCACAGTTATTTTAAAGCTAAATTCGGGGAGGGAAAGAGACAGTGGTACAATCGCATGCATTCTAAAGCTAACAGTATTTCAAATGTTTTTCAATCTTAATATCGCAGCGTATCGCGCGATCGTGTGTAATTTGACTCCGCTGGGGCAGCCGTGCAGGATAACGTCATTTTCACGGCGCGAAGAAGGCGCGAATCATAGAATTATGCGGTGTCAGCTGAAATTTTTTTTCCAAACCAACAGACAGTTTCTCCCCAATGCAGAGAAATAATAATTTCATGAATAAACGATCAAGCGAGCCATTCTGTAGCAAACAGACATATTTTTTCCAACGCAGAGAAATAATTTTCAAACAAATATGTAACAAGCATTCTAAAGCTAGCATGTTTTTAAAGCGTTCAGATTTAGCGTCGCAGCGTATCGCGCGATGACACGACGCGAAGAACGCGTGAACGAAATATAATACTATTTAAAACGTTGAATCTTAGAATTAGGTGGTGAGGAAAGAATGAGGGTAAATAAAATAGAGACATAATATGTTTTAAATGATAATATATTGTTACAGGCAAAGAATATGAAAATAGAATAATAATAATTAAACATTTTTCTTCCTACGAGCATCAGCTAGAATATCATTGATGGCACATGCTAACAGTTCGCAATCTACAAGATAATCCTTGTCGTAATATTCGCTATCACGTATGATTTTAGCAGCACGACGCGTATCTAATGTTTCGCAGGTAACATCGCTCTGTTGTAGCACGTTAACAAAATTTAAAAATTTCATCCGCACATCTTGTGCAGTTTCATACAACCGCAGATACACATAGGCTATACACAGATCAAGATTAAATAAAAATGTTACTGTATTCAGTTTGAAATACAGCGGCTTAGTATCTAGTGTTATCTTTACAATCAGAGAATCATAGAAAGAATTATGCGGAGTCGATAGAAATTCGTGAGGAGAGGTCTTATGCTACTGCATAAAAATTTAATTCTAGCTAAATAAAAAATCATAAACATTAATGAAATTAAAAATCTTATAAAAATAATTCTTAAATACCCAGCTATAACAATTAATGAAAATCTACCTCTAAAATACTCAGTATTAAATCCAGACACCAATTCTGATTCCGCCTCCACTAAATCTGGCTCAATTAATAATCTAATTAAAAACGTTAAATAAATTGGAATTAAAATTATATATAAATGGAATATAAAAATATAAAATAAAAAGAGAAATAGAAAAATATAAAAAAGAAAAAATATAATAATAATTTAATTTATTGCTCATTTTCGTGTTACAATTTAACGATCATATACTCTTTTCATTTCATTCCCGCGATTGTGTCAGTGTCCAACCCTTCTAATGTATCCTGCTGTGTCTTAACAATTTTTCTAATTTACAAGTGTTTCCTAATCTATTCTATGCTGTATAAGCTTCTTTTATCACTTTCCAGTTCTTTCCATCTTTTCCTTCCCCCTATTATCTCCTGTAAAATAGCCAAGTTTTTCCTTCTCTTCTTTCCAATTCCCACCACTCTCTCCACGTACTTCACATGCTTCAATCACGTGTTCCACTCTTTCTTCCTCTTTCTTATAAAGCCTAAATACCCTTTCTTCTCTCTTTAGCCAATATTTGCATGCCCTTGTTTCACTACTTTTTGATTTTTCCCCCAATAGTATTTCGGCTTATCTCCAGGTTTCCTTGCCACCTCTCTTAATTCTCTTAGGAACTTTGACTCTTTTACTTTCGTCTCTCTCTCTTGTTCTTGGATGTCTTTACTTATCTGCTCTATTTTGATCGACACTTCTTTCCCATTTAATCTTCTTCTTTCCAATTCTTCATTTGACCACCCTCTCCCTTCCAAGAATTTGATTCTCATTCTTTCCCTTTTCGTAACTTCATTTCTTCTCATTAGACTTCTCCCACTTTCATATCTTATCGATCCTTCTTCCGAGTATATTAGCCTCTCTTCAAACTTCATTGCTCATTCTCCCATTTCAATTGCTATGCCATCTCTTCCTGTTTCTTTTAACAGCCAGTATGTTGGTGTTGATCTCTCCAATTTCATTATCCACCGCATGTATTTCACCTGCAATTATTATAATTAATATAAATTGTATTAATCTTGAAATTAAAAGAGCTAATTATAAATTATTTTTTATGTGGAATAATAATTATAAATTTATAATTAGTGGTGATATGTTATTCGATTTTATTGATATCTAGTTTTTAAATGAATTTATTCATATATTTAATTAATTATGAAAAGTATTTTTATTTTTGTTAAATATAACAAATTTATGGGATTATCTACACATTTATATTATTATTATTGATTTGATGTATTTAAGAATTGTAATTTTAAAATTTAATTTCATTTAAGATAATTTAAAAATTTATTTCATTGATAAAAAATTGAAGAATTTTGGTGCAATTTTTTAAATAAATTATATAAATGAATTATGCGTAGGGTATAATGATAAAATTAATAACTAATTTAGTGAATATATCTTTTATTCACCTGGTTATCAAAAAACATGTCTTTATGTTTAATAATTTTAAGTCTGCTCTGCCCAATGAATTATTTTTAAGTGGCTGCAGTATATTGACTACATGGTAGCATACAAAGGTAGCATAATAATTAGTCTTTTTATTGAAGGCTTGAATGAATGCGTTGATGAAATATTTCCTGTCTCTAGATTAAACTGTTAATTTAAATATTAAGTAAAAATGCTTAGATTTTTTCTATAGGACGAGAAGATCCTATAGAATTTTATAATTTACTTTAAGAATAAGTTTTGATAAAATTAATTATTTTATTGGGAGGATATTTAAAATTATTTAACTTTAAAAAATTTATCCAAGTATTTTTGTTTCAAAAGATAGTTTATTAAAAATTGTTAGATTTAATTACCTTGGGGATAACAGCGTAATATCTTTGGAGAGATCATATTTATGAAGATGATTGCGACCTCGATGTTGAATTAGGATATAATTTAAATGCAGCAGTTTAAATATTAAGTCTGTTCGACTTTTAATATCTTACATGATTTCAGTTCAGATCGACGTGAGCCAAACTAATTTAGCGAATATATTTTTTTGATAAAAATGAACTAAAGGAATTCTGCAAATTAAAAATATTCACCTGTTTATCAAAAAACATGTCTTTAATGTTTAATAATTTAAAGTCTGCTCTGCCCAATGAATTATTTTTAAGTGTTTGCAGTATATTGACTACATGGTAGCATACAAAGGTAGTATAATAATTAGTCTTTTTATTGAAGGCTTGAATGAATGCGTTGATGAAATATTTCCTGTCTCTAGATTAAACTGTTAATTTAAATTTTAAGTAAAAATGCTTAGATTTTTTCTATGGGACGAGAAGACCCTACAGAATTTTATAATTTATTTTAGGAATAAGTTTTAATAAAATTAAGTAATTTATTGGGAGGATATTTAAAATTATTTAACTTTAAAAAATTTATCCAAGTATTCTTGTTTCAAAAGATAGTTTATTAAAAAATTGTTAGATTTAATTACTTTGGGGATAACAGCGTAATATCTTTGGAGAGATCATATTTATGAAGATGATTGCGACCTCGATGTTGAATTAGGATATAATTTAATGCAGCAGTTTAAATATTAAGTCTGTTCGACTTTTAATATCTTACATGATTTCAGTTCAGATCGACGTGAGCCAGATCGGTTTCTATCTATATTTATCTAATAAGTTTTTGTACGAAAGGATTTAATATATAAATTATTTTTTACTATTTTCAATAAAAATTGGAATTTTATATTTATTAAGAATAGGTGTTTACCCTGTGATAATTGTTGGTTGGTTGGGCTTCAAATTCTAATTATTCAATATTAGGAGCGATTGGATCAATTTCACAGTCAGTTTCTTATGAAGTCAGTTTATTTTTAACAATATTTTCCGTAATTTTATTAATTGAAAGTTATTCATTATTGGATTTATATAAATTTCAATATTACGTTAAATTTATTTTAATTTTAATCCCAATACTACGACAAGAAAACCGCGGATAGGTCTTTTAAAATCGGAGACCAAGTGCTACTGCACGACGAGACGTTAAGACGCGGACGGTCACAAAGCTGACACCTGCATGGATAGGTCCCTACACGATTCAAAACATGCACGATAACAATAATTACAGTATAAAGGGCGACGAACAATCCGCGTTCACGCGAACCGACTCAAACACTTTATAGAATATGGCAGGAATAGGAAAATGGTCGCAGTTATGAGGGGAAGTAACAGCGCACCAACAACTATGTAGATTTGAAAAAAGAGGCGAACTATATTTATTTAAAAAAAAAAAATGTGGGAGAGAAAAATTTTTAAATAAGTATTTTAAAATAAGTTATTTAACTAATCAGGATATTCGCCGTTTTTGAGGGTTTAATTTAGATTTAAATTTATTTAAAACACAGTTCAATTGGTCTTTCTGATGTCTCGCATCTAAAGCTATTTGCGGGCTTAAAAATTCTAACGAATTTAAAAATTTCTCATTAAAAGGCAATCTCCTAACAGTATGTTTGAAGGCAGATTGGTAATATTTTTTTATATTTTCATAAGAGTCTATAATTCCTTGGCTATTTTCTGAATTACTACTTCTAATTTTATTAATGGTTGCCATCGATTCCTCTCCAATAAAAATTGATTGCAGTGGCAGTAAATTATCTTCATTATATACGTCTACATCATGTGAATTGGGTGCTACAATATACTCACGCTTTATAAAATTTCCTCCCAATGATCTTAATAATCTAAAACATTCAGGGAGCAGGCAATGAACTAGAATTTTCGAATTCTGAAACACTGTGTTGAATCTTGTAAATACGTTTAACGCGTAATTTAAAAATTGCAAATAAGCCTTAGTATAAGGGCAACTTAATGTTCGAAATATTTGGTTTGTTCTTTCGGAATAATTGTGTTCTGCTGCTGCCTCCGCAAAGACAGCAAATAAAACTGTCCACTGACTTAACGTTCTTTCTACAATTTCCGGTAGTACAACCCATCTGATCGGAGATGGCTGCAGAATTTTTCCCTTACATCGTCCATAAAATCTTGCAGGTCTTCTAAAACTTTCTGTTGTTTTTGATTTACTGTAAGACATGTATAAATGAAAGTGAATAATTGCTGTATTTGCAATGGCAAGTAATCGCTCGCACGGCACGCGACCAAATACATTGAAAAGCAAAAGCATGGGAAGACAGGCATTTCTTCATGCACGTGTATCACATCGTGATTGTATTATATCGAATAAATCCTCTGAACACATATACGCACATTTACGGCTCGAATAATCGTCGTAGCCCCCAAAAGTCCGGATCATCATTGTCGTCGATGAACGCCCAACGGTCTAAATCATCTCGAACCTCGCGCCAAAACTGCCTGCAGCCATGCATTAATTTTCTACATTTAATGCTGTTGTATCCTTTCGTATATGGATACTCTGTTCGCTGAAACATATGAGAAACTATAGAAAACATGTGCTTTTTATGAAAAGACCTTGTAGTCGCTACGTACAAATATCACTTACCAAATACTCCTTCATCTCGTTGCTGTCGTCGCACCACATCCTGATTGAAACGCGTAATGATCCCTCGCAGTGGCAGATTGACGAGCAACTGGTCTCGCTGCATCTCCAAGCTCCCGCATGTAGATCCATGCCCAAAGTTGCATAGCCTTGCAAAAGTAAGATACCGTTGTTCTCCACCTGCATATTCGCTGACCATCCTCTCCTTCAATGCATCTTCTTCGAATTATTCACTGACCATCATCTCCTTTTTCTTCTTCGCACTCGTCTTCTTCCTCTTCTTCTTTGGACACATCTCTTCTTCGAATTATTCACTGATCACCCTCTCCTTTTTCTTCTTCGCACTCGTCTTCTTCCCGTTCTTCTTTGGACACATCATTCGAACCACTTTCAACGTCTAACGTACCACTTTGATCGCATATCGAACGTGTATCGAACGTCTAACGTACCACTCTGGACGTGTATCGAACATGTATTGAACCACTTTGATCACGTATCGAACGTGTATCGAACGTGTGTGGTACCACTTTCAACATCAATCGAACGGGTATGGTACAACTTTCAACGTCTATCGTACCACTCTGGACGTGTATCGAACGTCTATCGTACCACTCTGGACGTGTATCGAACGTCTATCGTACCACTCTGAACGTTATCGAACGTCAATCGAACCACTCTGAACGTTATCGAACGTCAATCGAACCACTCTGAACGTGTATCGAACGTCTATCGTATCACTCTGAACGAGTATCGAACGTCTATCGTACCACTCTGAACTTGTATCGAACGTCTATCGTACCACTCTGAACGTGTATCAAACATCTGTGGTTACTTTTCTGAAGGTCACCCCCTCGATTGGTTAGGCCGGACATGTATTGAAACCCTTCCCTCGGTTAGTTCTGAAATATTTCTGCAGTGGGTTACGTCTGAAAATTTCCAGCGTCGGAGAATTTCAGACGTAACCCACTGCAGAAATATTTCAGAACTAACCGAGGGAAGGGTTTCAATACATGTCCGGCCTAACCAATCGAGGGGGTGACCTTCAGAAAAGTAACCACAGATGTTTGATACACGTTCAGAGTGGTACGATAGACGTTCGATACTCGTTCAGAGTGATACGATAGACGTTCGATACACGTTCAGAGTGGTTCGATTGACGTTCGATAACGTTCAGAGTGGTTCGATTGACGTTCGATAACGTTCAGAGTGGTACGATAGACGTTCGATACACGTCCAGAGTGGTACGATAGACGTTCGACACACGTCCAGAGTGGTACGATAGACGTTGAAAGTTGTACCATACCCGTTCGATTGATGTTGAAAGTGGTACCACACACGTTCGATACACGTTCGATACGTGATCAAAGTGGTTCAATACATGTTCGATACACGTCCAGAGTGGTACGTTAGACGTTCGATACACGTTCGATATGCGATCAAAGTGGTACGTTAGACGTTGAAAGTGGTTCGAATGATGTGTCCAAAGAAGAACGGGAAGAAGACGAGTGCGAAGAAGAAAAAGGAGAGGGTGATCAGTGAATAATTCGAAGAAGAGATGTGTCCAAAGAAGAAGAG
The DNA here is from genome assembly GCA_029448645.1 of Andrena camellia. Taxonomy (NCBI): domain Eukaryota; kingdom Metazoa; phylum Arthropoda; class Insecta; order Hymenoptera; family Andrenidae; genus Andrena; species Andrena camellia. Next base: position 41,092,487 of record CM055678.1, on the reverse strand, counting down.
GAAGAAGACGAGTGCGAAGAAGAAAAAGGAGATGATGGTCAGTGAATAATTCGAAGAAGATGCATTGAAGGAGAGGATGGTCAGCGAATATGCAGGTGGAGAACAACGGTATCTTACTTTTGCAAGGCTATGCAACTTTGGGCATGGATCTACATGCGGGAGCTTGGAGATGCAGCGAGACCAGTTGCTCGTCAATCTGCCACTGCGAGGGATCATTACGCGTTTCAATCAGGATGTGGTGCGACGACAGCAACGAGATGAAGGAGTATTTGGTAAGTGATATTTGTACGTAGCGACTACAAGGTCTTTTCATAAAAAGCACATGTTTTCTATAGTTTCTCATATGTTTCAGCGAACAGAGTATCCATATACGAAAGGATACAACAGCATTAAATGTAGAAAATTAATGCATGGCTGCAGGCAGTTTTGGCGCGAGGTTCGAGATGATTTAGACCGTTGGGCGTTCATCGACGACAATGATGATCCGGACTTTTGGGGGCTACGACGATTATTCGAGCCGTAAATGTGCGTATATGTGTTCAGAGGATTTATTCGATATAATACAATCACGATGTGATACACGTGCATGAAGAAATGCCTGTCTTCCCATGCTTTTGCTTTTCAATGTATTTGGTCGCGTGCCGTGCGAGCGATTACTTGCCATTGCAAATACAGCAATTATTCACTTTCATTTATACATGTCTTACAGTAAATCAAAAACAACAGAAAGTTTTAGAAGACCTGCAAGATTTTATGGACGATGTAAGGGAAAAATTCTGCAGCCATCTCCGATCAGATGGGTTGTACTACCGGAAATTGTAGAAAGAACGTTAAGTCAGTGGACAGTTTTATTTGCTGTCTTTGCGGAGGCAGCAGCAGAACACAATTATTCCGAAAGAACAAACCAAATATTTCGAACATTAAGTTGCCCTTATACTAAGGCTTATTTGCAATTTTTAAATTACGCGTTAAACGTATTTACAAGATTCAACACAGTGTTTCAGAATTCGAAAATTCTAGTTCATTGCCTGCTCCCTGAATGTTTTAGATTATTAAGATCATTGGGAGGAAATTTTATAAAGCGTGAGTATATTGTAGCACCCAATTCACATGATGTAGACGTATATAATGAAGATAATTTACTGCCACTGCAATCAATTTTTATTGGAGAGGAATCGATGGCAACCATTAATAAAATTAGAAGTAGTAATTCAGAAAATAGCCAAGGAATTATAGACTCTTATGAAAATATAAAAAAATATTACCAATCTGCCTTCAAACATACTGTTAGGAGATTGCCTTTTAATGAGAAATTTTTAAATTCGTTAGAATTTTTAAGCCCGCAAATAGCTTTAGATGCGAGACATCAGAAAGACCAATTGAACTGTGTTTTAAATAAATTTAAATCTAAATTAAACCCTCAAAAACGGCGAATATCCTGATTAGTTAAATAACTTATTTTAAAATACTTATTTAAAAATTTTTCTCTCCCACATTTTTTTTTTTAAATAAATATAGTTCGCCTCTTTTTTCAAATCTACATAGTTGTTGGTGCGCTGTTACTTCCCCTCATAACTGCGACCATTTTCCTATTCCTGCCATATTCTATAAAGTGTTTGAGTCGGTTCGCGTGAACGCGGATTGTTCGTCGCCCTTTATACTGTAATTATTGTTATCGTGCATGTTTTGAATCGTGTAGGGACCTATCCATGCAGGTGTCAGCTTTGTGACCGTCCGCGTCTTAACGTCTCGTCGTGCAGTAGCACTTGGTCTCCGATTTTAAAAGACCTATCCGCGGTTTTCTTGTCGTAGTATTGGGATTAAAATTAAAATAAATTTAACGTAATATTGAAATTTATATAAATCCAATAATGAATAACTTTCAATTAATAAAATTACGGAAAATATTGTTAAAAATAAACTGACTTCATAAGAAACTGACTGTGAAATTGATCCAATCGCTCCTAATATTGAATAATTAGAATTTGAAGCCCAACCAACCAACAATTATCACAGGGTAAACACCTATTCTTAATAAATATAAAATTCCAATTTTTATTGAAAATAGTAAAAAATAATTTATATATTAAATCCTTTCGTACAAAAACTTATTAGATAAATATAGATAGAAACCGATCTGGCTCACGTCGATCTGAACTGAAATCATGTAAGATATTAAAAGTCGAACAGACTTAATATTTAAACTGCTGCATTAAATTATATCCTAATTCAACATCGAGGTCGCAATCATCTTCATAAATATGATCTCTCCAAAGATATTACGCTGTTATCCCCAAAGTAATTAAATCTAACAATTTTTTAATAAACTATCTTTTGAAACAAGAATACTTGGATAAATTTTTTAAAGTTAAATAATTTTAAATATCCTCCCAATAAATTACTTAATTTTATTAAAACTTATTCCTAAAATAAATTATAAAATTCTGTAGGGTCTTCTCGTCCCATAGAAAAAATCTAAGCATTTTTACTTAAAATTTAAATTAACAGTTTAATCTAGAGACAGGAAATATTTCATCAACGCATTCATTCAAGCCTTCAATAAAAAGACTAATTATTATACTACCTTTGTATGCTACCATGTAGTCAATATACTGCAAACACTTAAAAATAATTCATTGGGCAGAGCAGACTTTAAATTATTAAACATTAAAGACATGTTTTTTGATAAACAGGTGAATATTTTTAATTTGCAGAATTCCTTTAGTTCATTTTTATCAAAAAAATATATTCGCTAAATTAGTTTGGCTCACGTCGATCTGAACTGAAATCATGTAAGATATTAAAAGTCGAACAGACTTAATATTTAAACTGCTGCATTTAAATTATATCCTAATTCAACATCGAGGTCGCAATCATCTTCATAAATATGATCTCTCCAAAGATATTACGCTGTTATCCCCAAGGTAATTAAATCTAACAATTTTTAATAAACTATCTTTTGAAACAAAAATACTTGGATAAATTTTTTAAAGTTAAATAATTTTAAATATCCTCCCAATAAAATAATTAATTTTATCAAAACTTATTCTTAAAGTAAATTATAAAATTCTATAGGATCTTCTCGTCCTATAGAAAAAATCTAAGCATTTTTACTTAATATTTAAATTAACAGTTTAATCTAGAGACAGGAAATATTTCATCAACGCATTCATTCAAGCCTTCAATAAAAAGACTAATTATTATGCTACCTTTGTATGCTACCATGTAGTCAATATACTGCAGCCACTTAAAAATAATTCATTGGGCAGAGCAGACTTAAAATTATTAAACATAAAGACATGTTTTTTGATAACCAGGTGAATAAAAGATATATTCACTAAATTAGTTATTAATTTTATCATTATACCCTACGCATAATTCATTTATATAATTTATTTAAAAAATTGCACCAAAATTCTTCAATTTTTTATCAATGAAATAAATTTTTAAATTATCTTAAATGAAATTAAATTTTAAAATTACAATTCTTAAATACATCAAATCAATAATAATAATATAAATGTGTAGATAATCCCATAAATTTGTTATATTTAACAAAAATAAAAATACTTTTCATAATTAATTAAATATATGAATAAATTCATTTAAAAACTAGATATCAATAAAATCGAATAACATATCACCACTAATTATAAATTTATAATTATTATTCCACATAAAAAATAATTTATAATTAGCTCTTTTAATTTCAAGATTAATACAATTTATATTAATTATAATAATTGCAGGTGAAATACATGCGGTGGATAATGAAATTGGAGAGATCAACACCAACATACTGGCTGTTAAAAGAAACAGGAAGAGATGGCATAGCAATTGAAATGGGAGAATGAGCAATGAAGTTTGAAGAGAGGCTAATATACTCGGAAGAAGGATCGATAAGATATGAAAGTGGGAGAAGTCTAATGAGAAGAAATGAAGTTACGAAAAGGGAAAGAATGAGAATCAAATTCTTGGAAGGGAGAGGGTGGTCAAATGAAGAATTGGAAAGAAGAAGATTAAATGGGAAAGAAGTGTCGATCAAAATAGAGCAGATAAGTAAAGACATCCAAGAACAAGAGAGAGAGACGAAAGTAAAAGAGTCAAAGTTCCTAAGAGAATTAAGAGAGGTGGCAAGGAAACCTGGAGATAAGCCGAAATACTATTGGGGGGAAAAATCAAAAAGTAGTGAAACAAGGGCATGCAAATATTGGCTAAAGAGAGAAGAAAGGGTATTTAGGCTTTATAAGAAAGAGGAAGAAAGAGTGGAACACGTGATTGAAGCATGTGAAGTACGTGGAGAGAGTGGTGGGAATTGGAAAGAAGAGAAGGAAAAACTTGGCTATTTTACAGGAGATAATAGGGGGAAGGAAAAGATGGAAAGAACTGGAAAGTGATAAAAGAAGCTTATACAGCATAGAATAGATTAGGAAACACTTGTAAATTAGAAAAATTGTTAAGACACAGCAGGATACATTAGAAGGGTTGGACACTGACACAATCGCGGGAATGAAATGAAAAGAGTATATGATCGTTAAATTGTAACACGAAAATGAGCAATAAATTAAATTATTATTATATTTTTTCTTTTTTATATTTTTCTATTTCTCTTTTTATTTTATATTTTTATATTCCATTTATATATAATTTTAATTCCAATTTATTTAACGTTTTTAATTAGATTATTAATTGAGCCAGATTTAGTGGAGGCGGAATCAGAATTGGTGTCTGGATTTAATACTGAGTATTTTAGAGGTAGATTTTCATTAATTGTTATAGCTGGGTATTTAAGAATTATTTTTATAAGATTTTTAATTTCATTAATGTTTATGATTTTTTATTTAGCTAGAATTAAATTTTTATGCAGTAGCATAAGACCTCTCCTCACGAATTTCTATCGACTCCGCATAATTCTTTCTATGATTCTCTGATTGTAAAGATAACACTAGATACTAAGCCGCTGTATTTCAAACTGAATACAGTAACATTTTTATTTAATCTTGATCTGTGTATAGCCTATGTGTATCTGCGGTTGTATGAAACTGCACAAGATGTGCGGATGAAATTTTTAAATTTTGTTAACGTGCTACAACAGAGCGATGTTACCTGCGAAACATTAGATACGCGTCGTGCTGCTAAAATCATACGTGATAGCGAATATTACGACAAGGATTATCTTGTAGATTGCGAACTGTTAGCATGTGCCATCAATGATATTCTAGCTGATGCTCGTAGGAAGAAAAATGTTTAATTATTATTATTCTATTTTCATATTCTTTGCCTGTAACAATATATTATCATTTAAAACATATTATGTCTCTATTTTATTTACCCTCATTCTTTCCTCACCACCTAATTCTAAGATTCAACGTTTTAAATAGTATTATATTTCGTTCACGCGTTCTTCGCGTCGTGTCATCGCGCGATACGCTGCGACGCTAAATCTGAACGCTTTAAAAACATGCTAGCTTTAGAATGCTTGTTACATATTTGTTTGAAAATTATTTCTCTGCGTTGGAAAAAATATGTCTGTTTGCTACAGAATGGCTCGCTTGATCGTTTATTCATGAAATTATTATTTCTCTGCATTGGGGAGAAACTGTCTGTTGGTTTGGAAAAAAAATTTCAGCTGACACCGCATAATTCTATGATTCGCGCCTTCTTCGCGCCGTGAAAATGACGTTATCCTGCACGGCTGCCCCAGCGGAGTCAAATTACACACGATCGCGCGATACGCTGCGATATTAAGATTGAAAAACATTTGAAATACTGTTAGCTTTAGAATGCATGCGATTGTACCACTGTCTCTTTCCCTCCCCGAATTTAGCTTTAAAATAACTGTGCTTGTGCCGTCTCTCTCTCTCTCTCTCTCTCTCTCTCTCTCTTTCCCGTCCCCGAATACAGTAGAGCGTCGATTATCCGAACCACTTGGGATTGAGATCGTTCAGAAAATCGAATTGTTCGGAGAATGAAACATGCATGTACTTACCCAGTTTATAACTATAGGAATTACACCTAAATGTAGTGTACATACATAGTTATCATATACTTCCAAAAAGTGGCGGGGATAGCGATGATTCGAATAATCGACGGTTCGCATAATTGACGCTCTACTGTATATGGTTTGTAAAACGTCGATCTTTCCCGACATCGCTCGAAACAATTTCTGATAAATTATTAAACAATTTCTGCTGCATATTGGTTCGCTAGATCGGTGTGGGCCAAGTGTGAAAAAATTTTCGGGGGTGGGCCAAGGTCATTCCCTCGCTCGGTTAGGTGTGAAATAGATTTTCGGGGGTCAGTCCCCCTCTGAAAAATTTTCATTCGAGCGTTTTTCGCGCCGCCAAATGACATCATCTCGCGCAGCTGCTCCAGGGGAGTCAAATTACGCGAGATCGCGCGATACGCTGCGACGCTAAGATTGAAAAAACATTTTGAAAAATTTTAACTTTAGAATGCATGCGATTGTACCACTGCTGTCTCTTTCTCTCCACCGAATTTAGCTTGTACCACTATGTAGTGCTATCTCTTTCCCTCCCCGAATATGTGATTTGTAAAACGTCGCTCGAAACAATTTCTGATAAATTATTATTTCTCTGCTGCATATTGGTTCGCTAGATCGGTGTGGGCCAAGGTCATTCCCTCGCTCGGTTAGGTGTGAAAAAGATTTTCGGGGGTCAGTCCCCCCTCTGAAAAATTTTCATTCGAGCGTTTTTCGCGCCGCCAAATGACATTATCTCGCGCAGCTGCTCCAGGGGAGTCAAACTTCGCGAGATCGCGTGATACGCTGCGACGCTAAGATTGAAAAAACATTTTGAAAAATTTTAGCTTTAGAATGCATGCGATTGTGCTGTCTCTTTCCCTCTCTCTCAGAATTTAGCTTTACAACTATGTAGTGCCGTCTCTTTCCCTCCCCGAATATGCGATTTGTAAAACGTCGCTCGAAACAATTTCTGATAAATTATTATTATTTCTTTGCGCTTGGCGGTTCGCTAGATCGGTGTGGGCCAAGGGTGAAAAAAATTTTCGGGGTGGGCCAAGGTCGTTCCCTCCCTCGGTTAGGTATGAAAAAATTTCGGCTGCAGGTCATTCCCCTCTGAAAAAATTTCTGACGGCGGGGCAGGTCTGGAGAGGTCTCCGCGGCCGCTCGGCCTGGACTGATCCCCTCCACGATTACGGCTTCCCCCACTCCGCGGCTCGTGCGCGCGCAACCAGTCTTCCACTCCCCGCTGTCCCCGCGCCTATAGTTCCCCCCACCGCACTCCCCGCGCGCCCACACTTCCACCCGCCCCGCGCCCTCACACTTCCACCCGCCCCCGCGCCCCCCTCAGAGGACCCGAGTTAGAAACCGCCTAGCCTTACTACTCTTTCTGCGTCTCCATCGTAGTGCAAACGACAAGAAACTGATCAGCTAGCGTTGTCGCTGCATTGGTTACAGATGCTGAGAGGCTAAACAGAAGATAGTGGGAAAGGGACGGATATACGCGCCCTGTTCCTTTCTTTCTCATTAGGATTGGTGGTATGCTGATACATTTACGTAGATTGTATGTACTTCCGGGAATACTGTTTTGTGCACAGAAATGTGCACAGGAAAGAATTTTTGATTATCCTGTGCATATACTGTTGACGTATCAGCGACTTTATTAGCGAAGAATTCATATTTCGTTCTACTATTATCCTTTCCCATTTGCCTGACAGCGATGAAGGAACATCCCGCAAGTATGCGCGGGCACGCGCCGCGTTTTCAAACCTTTGCGCATTCGAACTTTTATGCGGGCCGATGACGCCCCGCTCGGTTCTTGGTGCGAGTGAAATACAAAATCTTGAGGGAGTGAGAAAGGCAGTTTGGGCCCCGTCCACCCTTGAGGGTAGCAAAGGCTCGATCGTCAGAAAAAAGCGACTGTCCAGCAGTAAAGATCGTAAGTACCTTCGCGTTTACTATCCCTGCCTTTTTCACTATATGTGCCGGTTATTATGAAAGTGGTCCAAGTCCAAGTTTTTCGTTTGTTACATTTCACTTATTTTTTTACGTATTATATCAACGTGATACATAATAAACGTACAGTGCAATTTCTTTTTTTTTTATATTTCCACCGACGCCACTTTCATAACAACTGACATACTTCTACATTTTACTTCCAACCGAAGACTGTATTTAGACATATTCCGGGTAAAGATTCATTACCGCCATAGTATTGTTGTAATTTTTTGTGCAAAATCTATCGTGTGAACTGTGATTGTTTGAGTGTCCGCGTGTTTCTCAAGCTGCGTATCGCCATTGCGAGGCTACCTCGCATGGCACACCTCGCGGAGTGGAGAGTGTGGAAACTACCTCGACCATGATTACTTTACGATGCATCAGCCGTCGATTTTTCGACGTGCTCAAAGGTGCCTCGCAGCCCCAAGATCAGAAATCGCATGGTTCGGGCGACGCAAATATCAACTGTCGCACGCGCCTGCCTCTCAAAGTGATCATGATCGAGATAGTCTCCACACTCTCCTCCGCGAAGCGTGCCTCGCCTGGCATCCTCGCAATGTCGATACACAGCTTCACGCTCGGAGATTCGTGCATTCAGTCTCACGTAGAATAAGAAAGTTATATTATAATTTACCCGCGAAATGTCTACAAAGGGTATATACATTCGGGTGCAATATAGTCTTCCTTTAGTTGAAACTGAATGCAAGTAATGAAAATTAAAGTTTCTAAACATCAGAAGTGGAAAAGTCGAAAATTTTAAAATCACGAATGTTGGACATTTGATAATGCAGATATTTTGAAACTTGATATCCTCACAATATTACAAATTTTGGAAATGTTTGAATTTTAAAGCTTTCGAACTTGGAAATTCCATCACTTAGAAATGTCAAAATTCCCCTCCTGCGCTAAATCCTGGTTAAATTGTACGCGAATGTACCAAATTGATAAACATGTACAAGTAGTATGTCTAGGAGAGTTCTAACTCTGGTCCTCTGAGGGGAGCGTGGGGGGCGGGTGGAAGTGTGGTCGCGCGGGGGAGTGCGGTGGGGGGAACTTTAGGCGCGGGGACAGCGGGGAGTGGAAGACTGGTTACGCGCGCACGAGCCGCGGAATGGGGGAAGCCATAATCATGGAGGGGATCAGTCCAGGCCGAGCGGTCGCGGAGACCTCTTCAGATCTGGCCCGCCGTCAGAAATTTTTTCAGAGGGAGCGAATGACCCCTGAAAATTTTTCACACCTAACCGAGGGAGGGAACGACCTTGGCCCACCCCGAAATTTTTTTCACCCCTGACCTACACCGATTTAGCGAACCAATATGCAGCAGAGAAATAATAATTTTTATCAGAAATTGTTTCGGGCGATGTCGGGAAAGATCGACGTTTTACAAACCACATATTCGGGGAAAGAGAGAGAGAGAGACGGCACTACATAGTTGCAAAGCTAAATTCTGAGAGAGGGAACGAGACAGCAGTGGTACAATCGCATGCATTCTAAAGCTAAAATTTTTCAAAATGTTTTTTCAATCTTAGCGTCGCAGCGTATCGCGCGATCGTGTGTAATTTGAGTCCCCTGGGACAACCGCGCGAGATAACGTCATTTTCGCGGCGCGAAGAAGGCGCAAGTCATAGAATTATGCGGCGTCGGCAGAAATTTTATTCCAAACCAACAGACACTTTTTTCCCCAACACAGAAAAATAATAATGTTTTTAAAACGTTGAATCTTAAAAGTATGCGGAGAGGAGGAGAGGAGGGTAAATAAAATGGAAAAATAATTTAAGTTTAAGAAATTTATTTAAAATTAAAAGCATGTAAAATATATAATAATAATAATAATAATAATGATAATAATTTAACATTTTTTCTTCCTACGAGCATTAGCCAGAATATCACTGATGGCACATGCCACCAGTTCGCAATCTACGAGATACTCCTCGTCGTAATATTCGCTATCGCGTATGATTTTAGCAGCACTGCGCGTATCTAATGTTTCGCAGGCAACACCGCTCTGTTGCAACACGTTAACAAAACATTCATATTTCACTCTCACTTCTTCCACAGTTTGATGCAACCGCGGATATACATAGCTTACACATGGTTCAAGATTACATAAAAATGATACTGTATTCGGTTTGAAATACAGCGACTTGTCAAGCAGTGTCATCTTTACAATCGTAGAATCATAGATCCGAACAAATTCCAATACTAACTCATCAATCCGCATCGAGTCTGATTCAGACAATTGTGCACGTTCTTCGATGGTTGTACGGCTACCGACTAGTGCACCCCATGTATACCACGGGAATATAAGATGATTCCCGCGATTGTCACCGATAAGAACTTCTACATCGGCCATAGGTCCTACGTTGATTGCAATTTCCAAACACTTGCTACCCACGGATGTTAATGCGTATCTTCTGACCATGATACGCGATGCTCGGCGTGGACTAAGAGAACAATTAAAGCTATGAAATTATCCGCTCGTATCAGGAATAAACATAAAAATTGTGGGAATATGTGAAAATAAGTCTTGTCATAATAAATATTCTCCCCACATGGAGCTATACGATCATCTCGCATGATTGGAAAGAAATAATCTGAGCTCCCAGCGCCTATTGCATTAATGCTATCGGTCAATTTTTGCAGCGCTGCCTGGTCCATCAAAGTCACCGAGGTTACTGAGCGATTGATGGAATAACGTCCGGGAGCCGGCTTAAATAGAGGCTAATTGCTCCCCCCCCCCCCCCCCCCACTGCCACATTTTATTCTAAAGCAACCAATTTTCCATAATGTTTTTTTCAATCTTACCGGAATAAAAGTCTTGACACGTGCTGAATGTAATACTTTTGGGAACATCGAATCTTAAAATTATGTGGTGTCAGCAGAAACTGTGTCGGATGATCTTGCGCGCTAATTCGTCATACGCGTGAATCATGGAAAGAATTATGCGATATCAGCAGAAACTGCATCGAACAATGTTGGGATCGATCATCGTTTTTGCATGCAATGCATTCGATGGAGGGGAAATCGTGGTACCAACCATGAAAGCATGCTCTAAACTGTACAAAGCCTCAAATCGTTGTAACACATTGCGCGGATAATACAGTACATTTACATTCCATTTACGATCATGGAAAAATTCGCGCAAGTGGAACGCCAACTGCGAGATCAATCTGCACGATTGATTTCACGCGAAGAATACCTCGCGTGGGAAGAACGATGCAACGAGTGTATCGAATCTTTGGAAGAACACAGCCGAGTGAAACGTCCTCGATTATCGATCGGTGTTCGACAATCGTTAGTTGCTCGAATCGCGCAGCTCGAAGGACTGAAATATTCGTTGCGCGGACGTTTCGTGCGCGAAGGTGCCGGACATTCGAGCACGGGACTTTTGTGGCGCGAAATAGACACTGCGTTCGATAGCCGCGTATTAACTGGTGCCGTGCTAAATTTGAATTACATCGAACCGCGCAACTTCCTCCAGGATGCAGCGGCCATTGTGTTGGAGCATGTGCGGGGTCCTTTGAGGAAACATCGGAACCTCAAAGTGAACACGGTGTTCAACGGTGAATTTGTGGCAGGTGACAAGCATGCTTGTAAAAGCATCAATACCCGAAACTGCCAACTCTTCGGTGCATCCGATCTGCAGGAGTGGTACCAACGATGCGTCATCGAACCAACCCTGGCATCGCTGGGAGAGTTCCAGGAACGCGACAGCGGATGGGCATTGACGAGAATCCTGAATCTGACCGTCAATGTCAATGAGTACAATCCGCTGGGTGTCACTACAAGTTGCCAAGGCAAATATCGCTGAAGAAAGCGACGATTAACGTGCAATCCCCGGACAACGCCTGTTTCGCTTGGGCAGTGGTCGCCGCTCTTCATCCCGCGGAAAGAAACGCCGATCGCCCAAGTTCATACCCCGACTATGCTTCAGCACTAAATCTCCAGGGCATTGAATTTCCAATGCATCTGGAGCAGATTGGGAAGTTTGAACGGCTGAACATCTCCGTCAATGAGTACAGCTTCGAGAAGAAGAAAGGACCGACAATCTTCCTACTGTGCCTCACCAGCTAAAAGAGGGATCGGCACGTCAACCTGCTCTACACACCGAATCAAGAGCTCGGCGATGTAGGGCACTATGTGCTAATTAAGGACTTGTCCAGGCTGGCGAGCACGCAACTGAGCAAGCACAATGGAAGGAAATTCATCTGTGATCGGTACGTATATAAACATAAGAAATGTTGAAATGTCTCGCGAAACCATTAAATAAAAATTGTTTTCTTTTTTTGCAGATGCATGCACTACTTCGGATCTGCCGAGAAGTTGGAGCTTCATTCGCTGGACTGCGGGCAAATGAACGACTGCGCCATTCTGCTGCCCAGCGAAGGCAACAACTTCCTCAGTTTCGGCAACCACTGCATGAAGGAGCGGCTCCCCTTCGTGGTATACGCAGATCTCGAGTGCATCATCGAGAAAACGGAGGACAATCAGAGGGGTAATAATAATAAATTACACGCGTACCAGCACCATAAAGTGCACAGCATAGCATATTATATGCATTGTTCGTACGATACATCGCTATCGATCTATCGATGTCGCCGCGACACGGATTGTGTTTCATGGTTCGTCGAAGAATTGAAAAATTTGTCAGACTTTGCCAAACCCATCCTGACCAGTAATGTTCCCATGTTGGATTTAACTAGCGAAAAGTGGACGACATTTCGCAATGCAACAGATTGCCATATTTGCGAAGAGCCATTCGAGGCTAGCGATATACGAGTTCGCGATCATTGCCATCTATCCGGACAGTTTAGAGGTCCGGCACATTCGGAGTGCAATTTAAATTATAAAAATGCGTTTTACATCCCCATCGTTTTTCATAATTTATCCGGCTATGATTCGCATTTTATTATCGAGGAAATAGCTACCGCTTTCGAAGGTCACGTTGATGTATTGCCCATTACTAAAGAAAAATATATTTCTTTCACAAAAAATGTTGAAGATACGGCTGAATCAGACTCGCGAAATTATATTAAATTGCGATTCATCGATTCGTACAAATTTCTCAATACCAGTCTCGACAAATTAGCATCTTTTCTTAGCACAGATAAATTAAAAATTTTACGATCCAAATTTGAAACATTATCCACCGAGGATTTCAATTTATTGACGCGAAAGGGTGTCTTTCCGTATGAATACCTTGATTGCGCGAATAAGCTGCAGGACTCATGCTTACCGCCGCGCGAGTCATTCTACAGTTCGTTGACGGGCGAGACTGTATCCAAGAGCCATTACGCGCACGCCGAGACTGTCTGGCAAGGTTTCGGCATTAGAACCTAGGGCGAATACAGCGACTTGTATTTGAAAACAGATATCTTGTTATTGGCACATATTTTTGAAAATTTTCACGATAGCGGTATCAAGAGTTATGGATTAGATTCAGCACATTATTATACTTTACCTGGTTGCACGTGGGATGCTATGCTAAAACATACCAAAATTACATTCGAAATGCTCACAGACGTCGATATGGTCATGTTTATCGAACGCGGTATACGTGGGGGTTTAAGTCAATGTTTCGGTAGATACGCACATGCCAATAACAAGTACATGCCATCTTACGACGCATCGGAACAGTCATCGTACTTGATGTACTTTGACGTAAATAATTTGTATGGATGGGCAATGTGTCAGCCCCTGCCACATGCCAAATTTCAATGGGTCGAAGATGTCGCAAATTTTAACGTGTCTTCGATCGCTGTCGATTCGCCCACGGGATACATTCTCGAGGTAGATCTGGAATATCCGCAACGTCTGCACGACGCTCATGCCGATCTACCGTTCTGCCCGACGCGTGCCAATCCACCTGGCAGCAGACAGGACAAGTTACTCGCGACGGTATACGATAAGCAGCGTTGAGTTATCCATTATTGCAACCTGCAGCAGTGCATGCGTCACGGTCTTCGTATTACAAAGATACACCGCGTGCTTCAATTCGATCAATCCCCCTGGCTCCGCGATTACATCGAACTCAATACGCGGTTTAGAACAAGCGCGACAAATGATTTTGAAAAGAATTTATACAAATTGATGAACAACGCGGTATTCGGTAAAACTATGGAAAATGTGCGAAATCATGTGGATGTAAAACTTTTAACACATTGGGAAGGGCGATATGGCGCGGAGGCGATGATCGCGAAACCGAATTTCCACAGCAGAAGTGTTTTTTCGTAAATTTAATAGCCGTTGAATTGCGAAAACTCGAGGTGAAATTTAACAAACCGATATACGTGGGTATGTGCATTCTGGACATATCAAAAATTTGTTTGTATGAATTTCACCACGAGCACATGTCTTCCCTGCACGGACAAAATTGTAAAATTCTATACACCGACACAGACAGTCTCGTTTATCATATTCAGTGCGATGATATCTACGAGACCAAGAAACACAATATCGATAGATTTGACACATCCGATTATCCCATCGACAATCCATATAATATGTCGCGCTTAAATAAGAAGGTTCCGGGGCTGATGAAGGACGAAAATAACGGCGCGATAATGACCGAATTCGTAGGTCTTAGAGCGAAAATGTATGCACTCCGCGTAGACGGTAAAAAAGATACGAAGAAGGCGAAAGGCGTCAAGACCAACGTCATAGCCAGGACGATAACTTTCGACGACTACGCGCAGTGTTTGCACAGGGAGATCGAAATGGTTCGCAGGCAATCATGCATACGGTCGAAATTGCACAAAGTGTACACCATTTCGGAATCGAAAATCGCTCTAAGCCCGCACGACGACAAGCGGTATATCGTACCCGATTCGACCGACACTCTGCCCTGGGGACATTATAATGTGCCATTGTAAATTAGAAATTATTGTATTTATTATAAACTCATTCTTATAAATGGTGGAATTATTGCATAAAAAATAAAATTCTTCGCGCATGTATAGAAATTATATTTATTACCGATTATAAATGGTGGAATTATTGCATAAAAATAAAATTCTTCGCGCATGTATAGAAATTATTATATTTATTAACGATTATAAATGGTGGAATTATGCATAAAAATAAAATTGTTCACATGTATATGTATCATTGTATTTATTGAACCATGTATTATTATGTTACAATACATTATTTTTATTTATCCAAGAATTGTGCGATTTATCAAACCCTAGCCACTTGACGTATACCTTATCCCCCTTCCTACGCAATAATTTTTCCACTAGATACACATCAGGATCGCTGACGCGTTGCAGCTCGTGTTCATAGAATCCTCCGGCAACAGGTTTTCCACAGGAATCAAGGAGCAGATACGTTGCGGGATTAGTTGCCTGTACTTTGGCTATCTCGAACACCTCCGTTATCCAATTCGGCGTGTAGCCTTTATCGAAGATGGTTTTAAATTTGCTCACGCGCACAAACTCGCCCAACTTGAATCTCGCCGGAGCAGCGATCTTTACGTTGCTGTATACGGTGGTCAGCAGCTTATCGGCGATCGCTGGGGTAACATCGCAAGGACGCATTCTGATGGTTCTATGTTTTCGCGCGTTATACTCTGCAAGTAGACGCGATAGCGCATCGGTCCATCTGTAGGTTCCATTGAGCGTAAACAGTTTCCACATATTGTTCTTCAAAGATCGATTGAAACGATCTACGACGGAGGCCTCCATCACCGAATACGTCGAATAATGATTAATGTCATGCTTTGTCAAGAGTTTCTGCACATCGGCGTTGCAAAATTCTTTTCCTTGATCGGTTTGCAAATTTTTCGGATATTGATCTCTAAATATCTTTGCAAACGCTTTAGCCACCTCAGCGCCACTTTTAGTCTTGAGCGGTGCCGCCCATGCATACTTGCTCAGCACATCGATGACGGTGAGTATGTAGTGGTGACCTTGGTTGAATCGCGAGTATGGACGCATTTCTACAACGTCAGCTTGCCACAGATCATCGTATCCGCGCACTATGACTCGCCTCCGCGGGAAGTTTCTTCGAGCTGGAGCATGCAATTCCTCGACGAGCTGTCGCTTCTTGTGGCCGTGGTTTTCTTTACTCTTGGATTTCGATGATGGCTGCATGTTTGATCGCAGAGGTGTCTTTGACACGAATGATGCAATAATTATCGTGTACGTGCATTATGTGCTGCGCCCCATCGGTCCGGTGACAAGTTCAACCGTCTCGCATGATTCTCCTTCGCAGCGCTGCTGCGGGATAGAATTCGACGCTTGCGATATCTTTTGAACGCTGTTTTGCAGCGCCAGCATCTCTCTCTGAAACACGATCAGCTTCCTCTCTAATTCTTCCTGCTGCTCTCTCAAAAGTTTAATGCTCTTTTTCACGTATAGTTTATTGACGGCATCGCTATCGACCACCGGTTGAGCTACGCGTCGTATCCTGCGTGATTTTGCATCAAAGTCGGCACCGGTCACGCAAAGAGCATTGTCTTGTATATAATTTCGAAGCAACCCGTTCGATTTGTAATAATCCATTCTAGCTGCGTCACTCTTCTCGAGCGATACTCCAAATTTGTTGATCGGCATCTCAATGCATACAGTGCGCATCATCGGTGCGCGGTTACTACAGCCTACTGTCTGCTTCTGCACGATCGGTCGGTTGAATACAATCCACTGACAAACATGGTGCGAAAAATCATTTAAATTGCCACGCTACTTGCTCGCCCTCTCCTGTGTCAAAATTTCATCGTGAAAATCGAGATGCTTTACGAGAAAGATCGCATTCTCCCGTCTGTCTTGGAAGCGAGCGGACCTCTAAATTGTACCGATAATGGTCATACCGACATTTGTTGACCTGCAAGGGTTCATCGTTGATGGAAGATTTGTCGTCAAGAAAGTGGCTGTCCTACGAAACGGAACAATTCTCTCGCACTATATTTTTGTGAGTTCGATGCCCCAATATCTTCTTACGAAATCTGACAAATCAAGCATCCGGTGGCTGGCGGCAAAACATCATGGATTACGGTGGGAAGATGGAGACGTTCCATACAGTATGGCTAAACAGCTAATTACGAAAGCTGTTGCTGATGCAATCGATGAAGAAGATGACACATCCCATATCGTATACGGTAAAGGGCTGCATAAACGCGACTGGCTTGCGGATTTCCTCGATGAAAATACGAGAGCGGACGCGATTATCGAGACACTGGACATTGACTACGAGGATATCATATCTCTAAATAAGGTAAATGTAGTTAATACTCTGCGTTGTGGCAGACACGCAAAGCACTGTGCCTTGCAAAATGTATTTAAAATATTCAACTGGTGGTCTAAACACCAGAGAGAAATGCATAAATAAATATAATCAATTTTTAATGTATATGAAAATGTTTTTTTCTCCACCCATCCCCAACCTCCTGCATGTGATGTACGCTAGATTAAGATGATGATGATGATGGTTGTAATTATTATGTAGAAGTAGTACCATACGCGTTCAGAGTGGTACCCTACACGATCAAATTGGTACCATACACGTTCAGAGTGGTACGATAGACGTTGAAAATTGTACCATACACGTTCAGAGTGGTACGATAGACGTACGATCCACATCCAGAGTGGTACGATAGACGTTCGGTACACGTTGTAGGTGGTTCGAGTGACGTTCGATACACGTCCAGACTGGTACGATAGACGTTCAGAGTGGTACCATACACGTTCGATACATGACCAAAGTGGTTCAATACACGTTCGATACATGATCAAAGTGGTACGTTAGACGTTGAAAGTAGTTCGAATGATGTGTCCAAAGAAGAAGGGGAAGCGGTTCAGCCAAATGACGAGTGCGAAGAAGAAGAAAATGAGTGGTCGGCGAAAATGGAGGCGGAGAACAACGGCATCTTACTTTTGCAAAGCTACGCGCTTCTCGATTTCAAGATACGAGTTTACGTGCAAGCGCTTGGAGATGCAGCGAGTCCAGTTGTCTTCAAATCTTGACAGTGAACAGTCTGATTTTACATATGTGTTTTTTTCTGTGCGACAAAAAATGGGACTGGGGCGGATAGCCCCAGAGTGGGACCCTGAGGTATGTACACAATAATATTTTTTACATTTATTACGTTTAACCATCGAAATCGAGTTCGATCCTGCGGTCGCAAATATTATATCGAGGTTTCTATTTTCTAGAACTCGCCACCACCATCACCCCCCTCGCCACCTGAATCGCCGTCGCCTTCGCCGCCGCCGCAGCTGTCGCCGCCGCCTCCAGTGGTATGTAATACTTTGTATTGCTTTTGTACATTCGATGTGATAATATTATATGTACGTTTGTGATAATATTATATCGACGTTTATGTCTTTGTTGTAGAACTTACCTATTATTTTGGAGGTGTGGCTAGCAGGCCCGTCGCAGGGGCCCCCCGTAATTGGGCCAAGGATGGCCGCGCGGCTACGGCACCCGTGGGTGCCACATCGGCAGATGGGGCCCCTGCGGCGACCGCGCGCCCCACCGCCTCAACAGCCGACACCGCCACCATCACCACCGCCGCTCCCGCCCTATTAGTTTTTATTCTTATTTTTTTTTTATATTTTATTATTAATTTTCTTTTTATTTTATATTTTTTATTATTTTTTCTTTTTATTATATATATTAATTATTATTATTCTTTATTTTATATATATTTTTTATTGTATTATATATTCTTTATTATTATTATTATTCTTTATTTTATTATTATTATTATTATTATTATATATTTTACATGCTTTTAATTTTAAATAAATTTCTTCTTCGCGCCGCGAAAATGACGTCATCTCGCGCGGTTGTCCCAGGGGACTCAAATTACACACGATCGCGCGATATGCTGCGACGCTGACAAGGGGAGGCCGCGACATCTGGAACACGGATTTTGATGACTCTCATATATGTTGTAGTGTAGGCGTAGTAGACCAATATATGTGCCACATGTTGGGTCCACTACCCCATAGTTTCCGAAATATTAATAAAAAAAGATGTTTATGCGTTGAATAACAGAAGCGATAGCGTTGTTCATTGTAATGATGAATAGCGACGCGTGTAAAGGGCAGGTCTCGTACCAAAACTTTCACCGGTTCGATTCTCACTGGAATCATTTTTTTTTATAAATTTATTTTATATGTTTTATTCCTCAAAAGATAAAGTATTATTTTTTACATTCTAAAATGTGACATTTATCGTAAAAACAAATGAAACAATAAAATTTACGACACCATGCACATCTAATAAAAGATGTATGGCCACAGGTACATTTTTTAATTGTACAATTAGTTTCTAGTGGACATGACATTTGATTTAATTTAAAAGAAAATACGTCGCCTACACGGCTTATAAGCTTGCTTATAAAAGACCCGCTATAGCGAGCACTTTCGGCACCGATAAGGTCCGTTGACAGACACGAGCCAGACTCGTCGTTTCATATAAACATAAGAAATGGTTGCAGCATTTCGTGCACGTTACTTTGTACCGTGTCAGTTCTATTTCATGCGTCGTTGGTTGATGTTCGAGAGTATAATTGTGAATATCCAATTTTTTTTTCTATACGTTCCGGATTATTATTTTATTATTTACTGCAAGTGCAAAAAATGTACCTGTGGCCATACATCTTTTATTAGATGTGCATGGTGTCGTAAATTTTATTGTTTCATTTGTTTTTACGATAAATGTCACATTTTAGAATGTAAAAAATAATACTTTATCTTTTGAGGAATAAAACATATAAAATAAATTTATAAAAAAAATGATTCCAGTGAGAATCGAACCGGTGAAAGTTTTGGTACGAGACCTGCCCTTTACACGCGTCGCTATTCATCATTACAATGAACAACGCTATCGCTTCTGTTCTTCAACGCATAAACATCTTTTTTTATTAATATTTCGGAAACTATGGGGTAGTGGACCCAACATGTGACACATATATTGGTCTACTACGCCTACACTACAACATATATGAGAGTCATCAAAATCCGTGTTCCAGATGTCGCGGCCTCCCCTTGTAAGATTGAAAAAACATTTTGAAAAATTTTAGCTTTAGAATGCATGCGATTGTACCACTGCTGTCTCTTTCCCTCTCTCAGAATTTAGCTTTGCAACTATGTAGTGTCGTCTCTCTCTCTCTCTTTCCCCGAATATGTGGTTTGTAAAACGTCGATCTTTCCCGACATCGCCCGAAACAATTTCTGATAAAAATTATTATTATTTCTCTGCTGCATATTGGTTCGCTAAATCGGTGTAGGTCAGGGGTGAAAAAATGTTCGGGGTGGGCCAAGGTCGTTCCCTCCCTCGGTTAGGTGTGAAAAAATTTCAGGGGTCATTCGCTCCCTCTGAAAAAATTTCTGACGGCGGGCCAGATCTGGAGAGGTCTCCGCGACCGCTCGGCCTGGACTGATCCCCTCCATGATTATGGCTTCCCCCACTCCGCGGCTCGTGCGCGCGCAACCAGTCTTCCACTCCCCGCTGTCCCCGCGCCTAAGTTCCCCCCACCGCACTCCCCCGCGCGCCCACACTTCCACCCGCCCCCCACGCTCCCCTCAGAGGACCTGAGTTAGAACTCTCCTAGACATACTACTTTTACACTTCTACTGCACTGTCAAATCCATTTTAATTACGTTCAATAGTTTCAATGTTTCTTCGATTCATTTTTAGATGTCTGGCAAAGAAGGGAAAGCAGAAAAGGAAGTGACTCCGTCTGGGGGACGGAGTCCAACCAGCAGGGAACCTCCGTCCCCAAGACGGAGTGGAACTACCAGCCGGACTCCGTCGCGAAGACGGAGTCGAAGTACCAGCCGGACTCCGTCGCGAAGACGGAGTCGAAGTACCAGCCGGACTCCGTCGCGAAGACGGAGTCGAAGCAGCAGGCGGACTGCGTCCTCGCGACGGAGTCCGCAGCAAGACTGGAAAGATATTGCACTGTAATATAAAAAGAAGGTATGTAGATACGTAGGCGATCTCACGCAAAACGATCATACTGGATTTACACATTTCTTACATTTTCATGAAAGCGTGAAAACATCTAAACATTGCAGTAATTAACATAACATTTATGTTTATCTTTCATATTCCAGAACAGCGAGCTAAAGCAGCTCCTAAGAGGAATTATATATGGGGGAGGAAGAGGAGGAAGGGGAGGAAGAGGAGAAGGAGTTGGAAGAGGCAGGAGGGGGCGCGGAGGGTCCAATTATTTTTATTTTAAATTATAAAACATAAAAAATAAAGTTTTTAATATAAATTTACCTTTTATCATCATCATTTATTAGTCGTCAATATTGTAAGGCAAATCTGTTATTTTAGGTTGTTTTATTTTTTTTTTTTAAAAAATAAGGACGAAAGGTTTATTCTACTAAACCCATGTTTTGGGCCAAATTGTGTCGGTATACACAGCGCTGCATTACCCGTGTCTACCCCCTTAAGCAGATATATTTTTATACAAATAAATATGTTAATACGAATAAATATTTTATTCAAAATACTTGGTACTGCTCTCTGAATTGGTGTCGCTAAACTGAATAAATATGTATATAAATTGCATTAATTTTTTCTTTCTTGTGCGTACGTTCGTGAATGTGTGTATGTGCACATGCTACGTATGATATTAGAATTAAATATATGTAGAATAAATCTGACTGCGTTTCTAATATGTATATGTACATGTTTATGTATTTTCGATTGTAAGGGAGTAATTGTAAATTATTAATACTAAGACAATTAACATTTTTTCGGTTTCGCAGCGCCAAGTATTTTGAATAAAATATTTATTCGTATTAAAATATTTATTTGTATAAAAATATATCTGCTTAATATTATTTAATACATTGTTCTCTTTGTATAAATAGCCATTGTTATAATTGGCGCAATTTTTGTATATCATTAATTCCGTAAAGCTATTAATTTACGACAATGTTTTTAAATGGGATTCTTTTTGATGGGTTAATTAAAATGTCCGCGATATGAGTAATGGAATGTATGAACACAGCATTTTAGCTGTGTATATGTAGTTGTGTCATCTTAAGCACAGTTGGAAAGCACCTTTATGTACTTGCAGCTCATTTTGATTTTACATCTTTTTTTTATTTTGTAATTATTATTATCTTCTATTTTTTGTGATTTATTTGATTTCATGTACTTGGCGTAATTTTTTTACTTTTTTGAAGTTTTTTTTATGGGGATTTACAAATCTCGCAACTTAAGAAATCTTTTATATGTATCTCTGTTGAGATGGGATTCCTAACAAAAATTTTATCTTCTTTTGCAAGCAAATCTGTTATTGACTAGTATTAAAAATATTGATATTTTAAAGCCATCATATATTATAAGCAGAACTCAAACTTGTCTGAATTGCGTCGGGTTTGGTTTCATTTTTATTAGAAAAATCTCACCCATGCGTTGGAAATATTCTCATTATGCTAAAACCAAAAATATAAACATTGTATTCGAGCTTGTCATGCATACTATTTCTGTGGAGTACCTGCCGGCGGATGGTCCTAGAGGGTCGCCTGTTTACGAGCAGTGCCACAATGGCAAGGGATGCGGATCGCCAAGTATCGTCAGAAATGTTCGTCCGCTGCGTTCCTACCGACGCGAACATCTTCGAGAACGTTCGTACGCTGTATTCTGTTCGTGTTCGCGGCGGTGTAAATGCGACGAGAACAGACGAACACGTTCGCGAACAATGTTTTTGTTCGTGTTCGCCTTGGTGTAAACCCGGCATAAGGAGGCATGCCCATTTGAACGCTTGGAAAATGTGTACATTTTGTGCAATTTATTACATGTCGACGGCTTGTTGATGATTTTCCATTTGTGTATTATGTTTACACAGTATTATTTACTACTTTAAAAAAAGTTTCAGTTAAAAATCTATTATTTTTCAGAAGTTATGGATACATATCCGAAACTCTCACGATTTTAGACGGCTACACGGTGTCCCTGAAAAAGCCGTTTGTCGTGTCTGAAATCAAAAAAGTAAATTTTTTTAGAAAATATGTTAATAGCTATCGATCTACGGCGCTGATTTTGAAAATTTTGAAACATAAAGAAATGATGAGATCAAAGATAAAGTCAGATTTTTCTAAGAGAAAAGTCCACGTTTTTTTCTTTATAAATTATAAACGGGGCATCGGATTAAAAAAAGGCGTCGTAGATTGATGTGGAATCTTATTATGATTCTGCATGCAAAATTGGAAGTGAATTGGTTGAACATAGCGCGAGTTCTTAGGCCACCGTAATGAAAAATGTAGTTCCGCTGCGATCGGTCAAAATTTGAGTGAAACAATACATTTAATGTCTATAATTCCGTCAGTTTTCCGAATTTTTACATCCGTATTTGATTTATAATATTTCTAAAATACCAATATATGAAAATATGTAAAAAGAAAAAATTCAGTTTTGACACTTTTAAACGATTATACCCCCGCAAAGTGAAAAAAAAACACCATCGAAATTGTAGTACAGGAAAATAATTATTTTTTAGTTTTTAGTGCATTTTTAATAAAATCGTTTGACATAAATTTTTTTTTATACGTTTTTACTCGCTCATTTTCTATTGTATGGATTTCATTTTTTTTTATTTTTCCAAAAGGCGTAAATATGTCTCTGAAGATCCATTTCTGCTATTCTCACTTAAATTTTTTCCTGGAAAATCTTGGTGACGTAAATAACGATCGCGGAGAGAGATTCCATCACGATATGAAGGGTATTGAGTGGCGGTATCATGGATTTTGGGATGAAACAATGATGGGAGATTATATTTGGTTCCTCATAAGATAAACGTATCCCAAAAGAAAGAAAAGACAAAAAAGGGTCAGAAACATTTCTAAAACACACATATGTATATTAAAAAAATACTTGAAAAATGTATAAAATGAATTAAAATTGAAATAATACAATAAAATGAAGAAAAGAAACACAAAAACTGAGAAAAAAATGAAATTTTAGTGTTTTCACACAATTGTCTCTACCTTTGGTATTTATCCTTAAATTTTCTTCAGTAACACCTTCTTTTCTTCGTAAAAGTGCAGATTCAAGGTAAGAAATGAGAAACTGGGCTGATTTTTGCGATTTTAATTTTGGTCGAAAAAAATTACTTTTTCTACATATTTCCATCGATTTCACCCGAACTGCTGAATCGATTTGAAAATTTTGTGAAGTACATTTGCTGATGATTCAATTATCTAGATATCATAGATTGTTGGTTGTAGGGTAGGTGGTTTAATAAAACTAGTCTTTTATAACTACAATTTATAACTTTATTTGAGAGAGGAGTCAGAATATACGTCTTCTTTATTCAAAGCGCAAGGAACGAAAGAATACAACGAGAGCCGAGAGATAGAATATCGGTGCCCACTCGGTCGAATCAGCAAAGGAGCATCTTTTGTTTATTAAACAATAAACTGTAACGCAGCATCTCCTCTTAGAGAGTTGATTCAATTTTGACCTTTACATTCCATCACGCACTCACGGCAGACACGAAATATCCAATATAGATATCATAGAATTTTTTTAGACCTTATTTTCGGAATCACCGGGCCATTTTATATAAGAAAAAATAGTGGCTGCACAAAATGGCTGTAAACTAGTGTTACATGTGGCAATTACAATTGTAATTCAGGTCAGAAGAAATTTACGATTACTGAAAGCAATTCGTAATTGAATTAACAATTACATTTCAATCGCAATTAGTAATTAGATTAAATTTTGTCCCATTCTGATTTGATCCTACAGAAGTGGAGACCGCATGGTTAAAACCACTGTGTCTGAATAAGGCTAAAAGATAAATGTTCATATTTTTGCATCTTTTATTACATCTTTTTGGAAGTATTTCCAATGAATTGATGGGAATTGAAAAATTGGGATGGGAATATTTATAATATCCATTTCGGTTCGTGAAACAGTTATGAATAACTGTTATTCTGAATAACTGTATGTCGAATATTGCTTGGCTTAGGTTGGTGTAAAGATAGAAATTGGTCTAATCAATGATAAGTGCCGTCAAAAGGATCTGGTAGAAAACATGGAAATCTTAATTTTAGTTATTAATATTAAGTGACTCATATCGAGCTCGGCTATGTACAAAGAAAACATAGCTTAAACGACCACGTATAAAACAATCTCCGAGCCCGCG
Source organism: Andrena camellia (assembly GCA_029448645.1). NCBI lineage: Eukaryota > Metazoa > Arthropoda > Insecta > Hymenoptera > Andrenidae > Andrena > Andrena camellia. The sequence goes on along the minus strand of CM055678.1, from coordinate 41,067,393 downwards.
TTGTTTATACAGAAAAAATGGGGAATTCTTGGACGGTACATTCGATGCTTTCTCAAACATGTCGATGAAAAAATATGCCAAAACCGTGCACGAGGTGTAAGTACGTTGGCGTGTTTTCATTGCTATTCATAGTGTTAATGTATATAAGTACATAATATTGTTGGTTTCTTAAACTGGCCCTGTTCATCATTTCAATTTTCATCCTAAAATCCTTAAGAATTAATAGAAGCAATTCTTTTCTCAGTTTTTCCATTAATATATTAATAAAAATAAGCCATGTACATATTTTTAAATTTGTGTATAGAGTATTTCCTTGTTAGCGGCTCGCTGGTCGGGACGGCGTTGAGCCGTCAGCGTGAACAGAGCCCTAATTTCGGACGATCGCTTCTCGCTTCTTTCTGACCGAAGGGGGCAGCGAGATGGAACGCTTTGCGTGCGCGGCGGGCGTACGTGCTGCGATGCAATCGTGACTGCTCGACGCATGCACGCCACGGTCAGATAGCCAGGCACGGCACGAGTCTTTTTTGCGCCCTAGGCGAACTTGTCTAATTGAGCCCTTTATTATAATACATTTATTTGAGTTTATTGATGATTATACTCTGAAATTTTATTCGTAGTTTAAAACAGTTGCAGTACAATTTGTAATATTTTATTTTAAAGTTTATTTTCATCAATACCAGCAATGAAAATACCATTTTGCACCTCTTGTCTTCTTTACGCCCTAGCAGTTGCCTAATTTTGCAGAGTAAAGTCATAAATAATTTCTAATAAATGTATTATAATAAAGGACGCAATTTGACAAGTTCGCCTAGGGCGCAAAAAAGACTTGAGCCGGGCCTGCGTCAAGATTTTGCGAAGCGGTTACCATGCTCACCGTAAGCGCTTGCGACCATCGCGCACGCCCGTCGCGCACGCAAAGGACGGAGTGTCACGGCGTCCGAAAGACGGAGTGAGACAAAACATCAACGCATCGTCTGTCTCGTACCGTCCTCGCTCGCTCTTGTTCCATCTCGCTCTCGCCTTCGCCGGACAAGAGTGAGACAGAAGTGGTGGGGATAGCGAAAAGTCCACATCGTGCACACCAAACCGAGCCCCTAACGAGACAATACTGTATTGCAATAGCTTTCAACAAATACTACCTGATGTATTGTAATAGATTGAACTTTCAATTCATATTTAGCAGAAGGTAAAAAATATGGACTTAATAAGTTTTACCAACAAACCAAAGATATCTTCAATTATCTCATATCGGTTCAATAGACACATACGCTGAAATTGTTTGGTGCATTAAAGAATCAACTTTGAGCTCAATCGTCACTTGAATTTTATCCATCGATAGTTCGCATATTAAAATTTCAAATCAAATTATAAGCTTGTTGCTATTCATCAAAATGAATTTCACAGTATATTAAATTGGAGCGTAGTAACCAAATATAAAACCCGTTTATCAATGTGTAATAATAGTTACATTTTAAGAATTGGGAAACTAGTTAAACACTTTTAAAGCTTATGTTAAAACATTATTCTTAGAATGTCTTGTGTTTATATAATCTTATTTGAAATCTCACAAGCTACTTTATCATTTTTATTATATTGTATATTTCTATATATCACGATACTTATCACAAATTTACAGAACATCATCCAGACGATTACTACGCGCGGAATGCGTACGGATTATTATTAGAGAGACAGAAACTTTACAAATCAGCTGCTGAACAATTTACTGCAGCTGTGTGTTTAAGTCTTAACGAGGAAAAAGATTTGGCGTGTATTAATTTGGCACGTGTTTTAATTCAACTTAAGAAATACAGTGAAGCTGTAAAGTTATGTGGAGCCGTTAAAGGAAACAATTATAATTCACAGTGCCACTTAGCATTGTCTTTATTGAAAGGTAATTATATTTACATCCATATGTATACATGATGCTGCTACATATTGGCATAGACTGTATGTATTTCCGGGGAGAGAAAATTGAATGAATGTGTTGCATGATTTGGCAAGATCTATTTCGTGATCATATAGTACATACATACTCCACACCTATAATAATGGTCATGTAAAGACAAAAAAATTAACACTTTTACTCAAAAGAAAATCACCCGAATCGATACGTTTGTGTCAAAAAATTAAATGATTAAATGATTGATGAAGAATTAAATGATAGATGAAGTAAAAGAAGAAGTATTTTACAACTTCATAATATAACTTGAATGTACATACAATACTTCGTCGCTGAGGGTTCGGTTTGGTCTACACGATGAGGACTTTTCGCTATCCCCACCACTTCTGTCTCACTCTTGCCCGGCAAAGGTGAGAGCGAGATGAAACGAGAGCGAGTGAAAGGCACTGAAAGCGAGCAAGGACGGTCCGAGACAAGACGACACGTTGATATTTTTTCTCGCTCCGTCTTTCGGACGCTTGACACTCCGTCCTTTCGTGAGCACTCATCGTAGACACGAAAACAGTTTCCGCGAAAGTTCGACGCAGGCCCGGCTTAAGACTTTTTTGCGCCGTAGGCGAACTTGTCAAATTGCGCCCTTTACTATAATACATTTATTTGAGATTATTTATGACTTTACTCTGCAAAATTTGGCAACTGTTAGGGCGTAAGGTTATCAAGGGCCGCAAAATGATCTTTTCATTGTTGGCATTGTTGAAAATAAATTTTTAAATGAAATACTACAAATTGTACAACAACCGTTTTAAACTACGAGTAAAAATTAAGAGTAAGGTCATCAAGAAGATCAATTAAATGTATTATAATAAATGGCGGAATTTGGCAAGCTCGCCTAGGACGCATAAAAGGTTCGTGACGTGTCTGGCTCTGACCGTGACGCGTATGCGTCGAGCAGTCACGATGCGTGTGATGTGGAACCGTTTTCGTTTCGTCTGAAGGCTCGTGTCCGTCCCGCACGCAAAGCGTTCGATCTCGCTCCCACTTCGGCCAGAAAGAAGCGAGACACGATCGCTCGGATTTAGGGCTCCGTTAACGATGACGGCTTAACGCCGGTCCCAACCAGCGAGCCCTCAGCGAGAAAATACTGTACATATTAGCATTTGTACAAAAATGGTCATAGAAATGTATACGGGTTGTTTCACCAATCTTTATTAGGGGAACATGTTGTACCTTTGACCAGTTTGAAGTTTTTTAATTTTCTCCACTTCAGTTTTGCTAAAAAAAAATCGAAAATGGGATCGTATTAATTTTCAAGGCTTTTACTAACACATATATTTTTATAAAATTTTAATATATCTTTTACTCTCAATTTACCGCAGTTTAAGAAAGAAAGGAAAATTGGTCAAAGGTACAACAGCCTGTTGTTCCTTTGACCAGGGGGTATTGTACTTTTGACCAGCAGGTATATAATGATACATAATAAAAAGAAACAGGCTTAAATGAATACAAATGTTTATTATTGTGTTACAGTAATATGTGACACTAACTTATAGACTATAAAACTATAAAATTTTGCGCTTTGCTTTCTTATTTTTTATTCTTTTCTTTTCTTCAATCGCAAGTTTCTCTGGCGTATTTGAGGGAACTGCTGTGTTATCCAGATGATTGGTCACTGATTGATCCTTTTGCGGTACTGCTCGATCCGTTACATTTGCTGCCACGTAGTCTTCATCAGTGAAGATGTTTTGATTTAATGGGTATAAACTAGTCAAAGGTACAATGGTTACTGGTGGTCAAATGTACAACACATTGACTTGATTAAGCACATTGCAAACTATAATGTTTAGGTTAGACCGACTGACTTCAAACTTCGCATGCTTCTTTGTCAGTCTTATCTACAGCTTAGTATAAAAAAAAACTTAACAAATATTAACTTGTTAAAACTGTATGAGGTTGTGAAGCAATGGAAAATACTTACTTTTTTCTTATGAAATTGAATAATATTTTTCTCTGGTCACATGGACTACGATCTCCTTACAACAAGCCATTTAATTACAAATCTGATGGATAACAAATGAACTGAAATTTTTATTTTCACATACATTTAACAGATGGCTCCGTAACCCATGGTGGTTAAAGGTACAACTGGTCAAAGGAACAACATGTTCCCCTATAGTATTCGCAAAGATATAGGGAGATCGTAGAAGTGGTAGCGCTTGTCTGTTTACATGTTTCGAAAGTCGGAACGAGCGAATTGACAGATTTATGAGTCGATAAGGGTCTCGGGCCTCACTCAGGGCCGGCTTCAGGGCTCAGGACATGTGACCTGAGACTCAATTCCTACTGATATTCTTAGGTACGGCCCTGGGTGCCGGGGCCTCAAAGACCCGCGCTGTTTGAGTGTTTAATTTACGACCTCCCTATATCTTTGCGGGTACTATATCTGAAATATTTCTGCTAAATTGAAAATTTGATAAAAATGTTTCTTACAAAAGTTTCATAGTTTTGTGGGGGCCGGCGAATATTAACAATGGTTTTATTTTGGTGAGAGTGGTGTTTTTTTAATTGGAATACTATATTTTATCTTTTGGTACACGATTGCGACTTTAAAAGCAAATTCATCTACCTACAACAATAAGTCCTCCAACTGTTCACTCCCGATACCGGGAATCTTGTCGCCTGTGTGTGACATATGCATCTGGGACAGAGCTCTGCAACGGGCGGTTATATCGCGGGTCAATCCGCTCGTTACCCAGCCGTCTTTCGATTTACCCGACCCGCCCGGCTCACGACGGATGTGTCTGGTCAGCGTTGATTTCTATCCGCCCGAGGTGCCCCAGACGGCCGAAATGTCCGAAGCAGTCACCAGTCATGACGTCACCACGTGTATCTGACTCACTGTTGCCCAGACTATTACTCGTTCTTACCCGTGACTGGTCACTCTTCGGGCATCTCGGGCGGATAGAAATCAACGCTGACCCGACTCAGCCGACGCGGATACGGACGAGTTGGATAAGCGCTCGGCGGGTTTGGACGGATTAGTGGCAGGTATCGCGGGTTAGTGAACGTTCGGGTCCGGGCTGTTCGGGTGCATCGAGATACAATCGAGTGACGAGCGGACCAAACCCACCCGTTGCAGACCTCTGATCTAGGTGCGTGGGTTTGGGGAGCGACAGGCGGCATCTATCATGTTTAGAGATCACTTGTTTACTTTCGCTCCTTTGTTGGCTACTCTTCGCCACGTGCTTTCGCGAAACCGCGCCTTCTTTCGGATGTGTAACAAGCTTAAGCTAAACCGCTACCGTTTTGTTTCATTACTACATTACTTCTATTATAATTATTATTACTAGTATTATAAGTATTATTGTTTTGACGGTCGCATGAGATGACGTCACTCGGGATCGGCAGACTCTGGCCGGTAACTTCAACTGGGATGCAAGGTCTTGTTAACAGAGTCTCGAGTGTAATAAATCATTTTTATTTAACTTATTAAAATCGGTTAACGTTGCTCTGAGCTATAAACACTTAAAGATCGCAGAATAACGTCGGATATCGCTGATTTCGGAAATTTCCGCAATTCTCAACCTTATTCTGCGATCTTTAAAGGTTTGTAGCTCAGAGCAACGTTAACCGATTTTAACGAAATTTTAGGCATGTATACAACTTACTTCAATCTACAAACGTTTTTTCTTAATTTTCATTACAGGCTAAAAAAAAGTTTAAAAAACAACTTTTACTATTTTTGTTGCTATTCCGACCAATTGCATTTTTTTTTACAAAACGGCGAAACACGTCACTTAGCAAACTAATCCTTCTGGCTTCTCAAAAAAAAAAAACTCATGTCGTTTGGACCAACTCTAAAAAAGTTATGCGATTGTTACGTCCTGGAAGGGACTTTTTGATAAATCACCCTGAGCGGTTAGGGTGATTCATGGGGTTCTTGCTTGGTTAATGTGCTAACGCACGCCTTGACTATACTTACCAGGGATCGGAAAGGTAATCGGGGTTGAATGATTGGTGACTCGGAATTTGAGGAGAAACAATAAAGCAATATATATTCTACTGTGTAGGTCAAGTACACATACCCTTGGGACGGGCGTCGTCCCAGCTGTTGGTCGGGGCGTCCTTTGATAACGCTGCGGCACGCTTGCCGTCTATCGCTTCGCTCGCTCGTATGTCGCCGGACCAAGTGTCGTGGTCGTCCGAGCAGTCAGCTGGCGCTCAGGGGTCGGTGAACTCGCGTATCGGTCTTATCGCGTTCGCTCGTTCGTCCCACGACTTCGCGGTGTTACGGTGGCCCGAATCGGCGCGTAAGGGCTCTCCCGGCTAGGCCGTTCTCGGTGCGTCGGATGGAGTTACCCTTGCGCTTCTCTTCCTCGGACCAACGCGCTTCGCGGTGTCAACGCGGAGGTGAGGTCGCGATCTCTACACGGCCCGCTGGCTCGTCGTGACTTTCTGACGCGAGCTCTCGAAATCGAATCCCTGTTCCGCGGCTCTCGATCGCGGGCCGCGCCTCGTCCACTTTCGCGCGCATGGGAGGAAACTGCCCCGTCGGCAACCGTCTCCTTCCCGAAGGTTCCGGGCCCGAGCCTGCGACGGTTACGTTGTCCCTACGGCTGTCATTTCACCTTGAGGATAACGTGACTGCCACGCGCGGGGCGATTCCGCTGAATCGCCGAAAGAAAAACACGCGAGGACAGCGAGCACGGAGTGGACCTGAAGGGCCCATGTAACACGATTTTAAAAGTTGTAAACTTTCTTTCGTCCGCCACTGTATATATAGAATTATTGCTAAAATTCTAAGTAGGGTTTGCCCCGCGAACGGGTAGCGCGGTTCATTGGGATGGACGGTCGTCGGAACAGATAGTGTCGGTTTATGCAGGTCTAACTGACGCGCTACGCCTCAGAGTCTCCTTTATAGCAGCAATTTAAACCAAGCAAGGTGAAGTGACCATTTATAGCTTCCTAGCGAACCACCGTGCAGGCCACAGGGGGGCGGAACAGTCGAGGGAAGGTGAAGACCACGCTTGCCTCGATGGGATCACCGTAAGGAATTTTGCTATAGGATAGGCCTTGAGGTCACGAAATATATACATTCGCTACCGAGGGGACCTCCTACCCATGTGGGGTGCCAGCAGCAAGCGACGCACCGGGAGAAAAACGGTCACCCATCCTTCCCCGGTACGCGCCCCGTGATGTTTAACTTCGGTGATCGGACGAGAACCGGTGCTTTCAACACGGCCACTGCCGCTGGCGCGTGGTCGTGGGAACAGTGGAGCCTGGACGAAGTCCAGCCATTCCAGTAAGAAGGCTACGGGATACGATCGGTCGAGACCTGGGCAACGTCCAGCCGTCTCGCCGTTAATACTGGATATTAAGGATACCCACTTTACGTCCCCATTTCAGTCAAATCGGTGCAACATCCAGCCCTGCCACTCACGTACATGGAAACGTATAGGACGATAGTGACGAAAGGCTGGGACGCACTTAAGGGAATTAGGGCGGTTAAAAAGACTAGGATGAGTCATATTCTCCTGGAATTGGAGAGAGTCGCCAGCGCGACCTTGGTCGCGGCAAAACTGGGGAGACTTGTGTGTGTGGGGGGGGGGGGGGGCGTTACCCTCCTGCAGGATAGGACGACTCTGGATATAAGGGACATCTGCCCATTGGTCGAGGCCCCCGAGCTTTTGAGAGACCTGAGTGAGACTCTGAAGTCGGAGCCGGATGATATGGCCGTAAAGAATATGAGGCTTGGACCAGGGGGAACCCAGATGGCAGTGGTGGAGGTACCGACCAACGCCCTTAAGCACAATGCAGATAGACTGAGATTCTGTACTGGCTTCACAATGGCGAGAGTGAGGATCCTCCCCAAGAATATGAGGTGTTTTAGGTGTCACCTGCTGGGGCACATGGCACGCAATTTCCCGACAATGCAGGAGAGGGGAGAATGTTGCATGAGGTGCGGGGAGAAGAACTACATCATTGCAGTCTGTAATAACCCACCTATACGTGCCATCTGTACAAAGACAGGGGTATCAGGAGCTAGGACGGCCCATGTAACAGCGTCCTTGGCCTGTCCGGCCAGCAGACGGATACGAGCAACGGAGGGCCAATGAATCCAAGCCCCTGCTAATGCCCCCCCCCCCCCCGCTTAAGGTGTTGCAAATTAATTTAAATAGGTGTAAGCTGGCACAAGATATAATGATACACAATGCGTCCCAGTTGGATGCGGACATTGTAATGATCTCTGAGCCGTACAGACAGATGCCGGAATGGTCTAATGACCTGACAGGCGATGCCTTTATATGGGTAACCGGTTTTAAGGAAAGATTTGCCTCTCTCACCCCGGTTGTGGCGGGAGCCGTTATCGTGGTGGTGGAGCTGGATAGGATATGTGTGATCAGCTGCTACTGTTCACCGAGCAGGAACGTGGACTTCAGGGTGTATCTGGATACTCTCGAGGAAACAATCAACATGATTTTGGCCCCAGGCAAAGGAATTGTAGTGGCAGGGGACCTAAACGTCAAATCCCCGGTTTGTGTGTGGGGGGGGGGGGGTGGATGAAAGGGGGCAGCTGTGTATGGGTCTCCTAGACGGGCAAGGCCTCACCCCGATTAGGTTGAGGGCTAAATTCACGTTCCGATGCAGTAATGGTTCCTCGGTGATCGACGCGAGGGTGGTGGACAGGGCCACGTCCCGAAGAATCACTAGGAGCGAGGTCCTGCACCGTCTGACGGAATCGGTCCATTTGTACGTGATGTACACGTTAGGACACCAGGCAAGAACTGGACTCCGTATGATGTCAGGATTTTAGACGTAGCGTCGATTGCACGCAGATACGTGCAATTACATAGCGAGGACCATGCGCAGGAGGAGGGGCAACATAGCGAGAAGCCTGCCGCGGATAGGCTGCAGCGAATCTTGGACGAGGTGGCAAGCAAGGAGCTGGTGGAGAAAAAGCTTCCGCGGGGGACCAGGAAGCCTAACTTTTGGTGGTGCGATGAGATAGCGGAGGCTAGAGCGGAGATGTACCGGACTAGGAGAGTGTATCCGAGGAAGTTGAAGAAAAAAGCCGAGGACCTTAGAGGAATATAAGGGGGCATACGGAACGGCGAGAAAGCACCTCCAGGTCATGATTTGGAGAGCGAAGGAGAACAAATAGAGGGAGCTCTGCGGTATAGTGGATGGGGACCTGTTGGGGAAGCCCTATGAAGTGGTCATAGCCAGGGTTAAGGGTAACTCCGTTAAGAAGGTCATGACCCCGGAGCAGGTAAGGGGATTTGCGTCGCACCTCTTTATTACCGGACCAGAGGAGGAGGTATTTAGGGCGCCGGCCACGTTACACCGTGGAGGCATCGTTGGAGGTAACGCCATTTGTAGAAGAATACAAAGAAAAGGGGAGGACCTGTACGATGGTCGCGGTAGATGTTAGAAACGCGTTCAATACCTTAAGATGGGACCTTCTATTGAGGGAATTGGAGAGGAGGGGGCCATCTGGCGCGGTGATGAGTGTGATGGCCTCATACTTCCAGGGACGCAGGATAGTTATACATACTCCTCAAGGGCAGGTCGAAATAGGCGTTTCGGTGGGGGTTCCACAGGGTTCGTTCTCGGGCCATTCCTTTGGAACCTGGTGTACGACGGGGCCCTGAAGGCCCTCAATACGCATAAGAACGTCAAGGCTATCGCCTACGCGGACGATCTGATGCTCCTCTTTTCATCCCGGGGTCCGACTTAGGTGGAGCCAATGATGAAGAGGGCCATGGATATACTGGACGGTTGATTCCGCAACACGGGCCTGAGGATAGCGCCAGACAAGATGGAGGCCATCTTCCTTACTGGGAGATGATCGGAGAAGATCGCGAGACTGGACATCTTCGGCATGGCGGTAACAACGGCAAGGGAGGTGATATACCTCGGCGCACAGTGGGAGAAAATGACACAGTCGGCGTCAAAAATCGATTCCCACGCCAAATCGAAACGAAAATCAACGAAACTTGGTATACTGGGGTATTAGGTATCGCTGATCACGATCCCGTTGCGGGTTTTTTGAAAAAGAAGATGGCGGAGCCAATATAGCCGCTCAAAGTTGACAAAAACTGGAAAAATACGAATCCTACGAACGAAACACGTTGTTTATTCAAAACCTACAGCTATAACTGTATATTTTATGAGTTTAGAAATGTACATCACACTCTATAGAATGATATTCTAATGAATAGTTGTTAAAAAATTGTTGTTAACAATAAAAAAAACAACATTATTTACTAATTTTATCATTTCCGCGAATACTGCAAATACATGATTAATCTAACCATTGATATCTATCGCAGACGAAAATAAAGATTATTGACATAAAAAATGTTAGTAGATTGTTTATTAATAATTTGTTTAAACAATTTTTTAACAAAGTGACAGTGAAATCCCTTTCATACAATCAAATTGATCATGCTTTGTTGTAACATTACTATAAACAATTGATTGTTATTAAACAATTTGTTAACATAATAGATTTCAGTAATATTCAATAACGATAAGTGAAATTTGGAAGGTACATTGTTTTTATGACATAGGCACCCACTAAGTAAAGATTCTTGGAAATTTCATCCCCAAGGGGGTGAAAAGGGGTAAACTGTATTTTCTCGGACTCCTTAGTATCTTTTAGGCCCGATTAGATATCACCTTGGTTTTCACGTACAATGACTGCCCACATAAATGCCTAAAACTCAATTTCAGGATTTTGCCCTAACCAACCCCTAAGGGGGTGAAACGTGTTTTCACGCATTCTTCAAAATCTCTTGGGCCCGATTAGACATCCAATTGGTTTTTAGTTACAAAGGTTCCCCGCCCAAATGCTTATCAACAAATTTCAGGATATTGCCCTAATCAACCCCTAAGGGGGAGAAAGGTGGTATAATTTGTTGTCACGGATCCCTCAAAAGCTTTTCGGTCCGATTCGATATCGATACTTGGTTTTAGCCTAGCAACACAAATGCCTAAAAACCAATTTCCAAATTTTACCCTAATCAACCCTTAAAGGGTTAACTGTGGATCTGGTGTACTAAGTGTACATTGAATTGGGGCGTCTTAAGTTTTGAATAGTAGGTGTGGACGAACATATGCATATATAAATGTTCGTCATACAGAGGTTACTTTACCGAAATTATATAAAAAATTGCTACGGAAAACAGATATAAAAGTATTCCTTTTAATTATTCTACCGTAGCGAAGCACGCGTATTTTGCTAGACATAAATAAATAACTCGAAACCCAGTATTTGAATTTTTTAAACTTTTTTTTACATTTTTTTTCCAGTTTTATAATTTTGTTTTTATTTTTTCCGTGTTTTTCTTAATTTGTTGTTTACTTGAAGTTTATTGAATTAAATAATATTTATATTGACTCATAGTCTTTTATAACTAAAATTAAAAAAAACGGTGGGCAACCGTTGTAAGTGAAAACCAAGGTGATATCTAATCGGGCCTAAGAGATATTAAGGAGTCCGAGAAAATACAGTTTACCCCTTTTCACCCCCTTGGGGATGAAATTTCCAAGAATCCTTACTTAGTGGGTGCCTATGTCATAAAAACAATGTACCTTCCAAATTTCACTTATCGTTATTGAATATTACTGAAATCTATTATGTTAACAAATTGTTTAATAACAATCAATTGTTTGTAGTAATGTTACAACAAAGCATGATCAATTTGATTGTATGAAAGGGATTTCACTGTCACTTTGTTAAAAAAATTGTTTAAACAAATTATTAATAAACAATCTACTAACATTTTTTATGTCAATACTCTTTATTTTCGTCTGCGATAGATATCAATGGTTAGATTAATCATGTATTTGCAGTATTTGTCGCGGAAATGATAAAATTAGTAAATAATGTTGTTTTTTTTATTGTTAACAACAATTTTTTAACAACTATTCATTAGAATATCATTCTATAGAGTGTGATGTACATTTCTAAATTCATAAAATATACAGTTATAGCTGTAGGTTTTGAATAAACAACGTGTTTCGTTCGTAGGATTCGTATTTTTCCAGTTTTTGTCAACTTTGAGCGGCCATATTGGCTCCGCCATCTTCTTTTTCAAAAAACCCGCAACGGGATCGTGATCAGCGATACCTAATACCCCAGTATACCAAGTTTCGTTGATTTGCATTTCGATTTGGCGTGGGTATCGATTTTTGACGCCGACTGTGTCATTTTCTCCCACTGTGCGGCGTGATGATGTACTGCCAACGTAGCTTCAGACCACACTTGGAGAAGGCCGGTGCTAGGGCCGAAAAGGTAGGGGGGGCATTGTCGTCACTGCTGCCGAGCACGAGTGTCTCCTCGCGGCATTCGAAGCGCCTATATTACGCCGTATGGGAGTTGGTGGTGATGTATGCGGTGTGGGCGACGTCCCTGGTCCGGGAGGGGAATTGTGGCATCCTGAGGAGGGCCCAGAAGAATGCCCTGACAAGAATAACGACAGCCTACAGGACGGTCTGTTTCCACGCACTGTGTGTGTTGTCTGGCAGAATGCCGCTGACTATAAAGGCATGAATGTAGAGGGAAGTGTTCGAGGCGAGGACAGCGGACAGGGGGGGACCCTGAGCTGGTAGGGGAGATGCAGATACTCAAAGAAAGACCGGCGATGCATCGAAGAGTAGTGCTGGCAAAGGCGATGGTAGAGTGGCAGAGGGAATGGGATGCCTCGAACGTGTCCAGCTGGACGCGGAGACTTATGAGAAGCGTCAAGACGTTCTCCACGAAAGGGCGACCAGGGTTCATACAGGATTTTTTCACCATGCAGCTACTCACGGGGCATGGAGTGTTCAGCGTATTTAAAAAGAGGAGTGGGAAATCCGCGAATGAGATATGCCCGGGTTGTGTGTGTGTGTGGGGGGGGGGGGGGGGAATCGATTGATGACGCGGAACACGTCCAGACTGGGTGCCCCGGATATAAAGAGGAGAGGGTCCAACTGGCTGCGGTACTCGGAGCGGCGGTGGAGGTCGGCACAGTAATTGGCCTTGCCACCAGGTCAGAGGAGATGTGGCACCACCACTTAAGCGCCTTCGCGGCTAAGGTGACGAAGGACCGCGGGGACTGAGAAAGGGAAGCCGATAAGAAAGCGAGAGAGTTGAGGATGCGCTGCATCAGGGAGGAGGTGACGAGAAAGGCTACAGAAAGAAAAAGAAAGGCGCGGAGAAGGAAGCGCTAGGACCAGTGGGGAGGATATCGGCGGGGGGGTGAGATACGGAAAGATAAGTACATAGATCATCGATGAACTTAACCGAACTGACCTGGGGTTACTTATTTTCAGGTATTATTTTACTTATTTATTTATTTGTTTATTTATTTATTTATTTACTGACAGACAGCGTCCAGGGGCCCCGTTCAACGAGGAGTTAGCCCTAAGTTATTATTATTGTATATATTTATATATTTGCATATTTTAATTACTGACCACAATTATTCATTCACTGAATGGAAGGCGAGCGGTCACCGTAGGGAGACTTAGACCGAAGTAATAGCTACAAGTAGCGGTCGAAGCCAGGACGGCCAGAGGAAAGGAGGTCCACGCAAGAGGGGGGTTTTTAGTGGGTATTCCACAATACCGAAGAGAGCCCCACATAACCCCGGCAGTATTGTTCGGGGTAGGCGGAAAGGCATTTTCCTCCCTCGATAAAAAAAAGGCCTACCATAAGGGAGTCAACTTCAGATTCTCCGGTTTCAATCCTCGGGGCGTTACCCCTCCACGCCTCCTCATGATCAGTAGTCAGAAGATTAAGGATCGCGAGAGAATAGCAAAGGAAATTGCAAAAACCAGCGAATCCATTCGCAAGAAACGTCAGGCTTTGAAGACTGGCAAAATGGTGGAAGATATCGCGTTGGAGAGATACTTTAAACCTGTTGTCGAACCCTTAAAACATATTGTGGAAAATACCGCAGCGGCAGAAGCTGGCATATCACCGGTGATCAGCACAAACGTTGAAGGGAATGAAACATTAACGCCTAAAACAAAAATCCAACCGAAAGGGAACACGTCGCGTAAGAGAAATAGAAAGTGATCATACATGACATCGGAAAATTCACTCGTAACCTTCACACCAGTTCAATCGAAGCGGAAACGGCTGAATGTCGCGTCAAATGATTCCACGGTTCCTCCAGCACGATATTCGAGACTCTGAGCAGCTGAAATATACAAAAGATTATTCTACTGCGTAAGTTTGGCAGGTAAATTGACAATTTGTGGCACAGACTGCCCGAGCATATAAAAGCCGATCCTGAGGTTCAGCAACATCGTCGGTGTCTAGAACATTATAATCGCCCTTGGCAGTGAACGCATATCGACGATCTGCACCATTGATTAGGAACTGTGGCGAATGTCGCCGACGAGGGGAAAGGGATGGTCGTAGTTTGTTAAATCGGGCGATAAACGCGTTACCTATAGAATTACATATCCCAGGATACCAGTTTTGCGACCCAGGAACTCATCTGGCAAAACGATTGGTTAGAGGTGATCGAGGCATTAATCCGTTGGACGCAGCGTATCGCGAACACGATATTGCACTTTCGCGTAGCAACGACTAAGGTGAATGGCACGCAGCAGATAACGTACTCGCTGACAAAGCGCGAAAACGCATCGTTGCGAGAGATTCGACACTGGGTGAAAGAGGCGCTGCTACAGCTGTTCGGGCAGCTATGAAGGCGAATACGAAAATCGGAATGGGGATAAAAACAAAAACCCGCAAAAGGACTGCAAAGAGAGCACCGCAAAAGTGGATTCCTTCCGGTAGCGAAACGGGGTGGTTTATTACCACTTCTCCCGCTGCTAGGTGTTCTCGGATCATTAGCTGGTGGAGCGGCGGGGATCGCTAAGGCGGTAAACGATAATAAGGCGGCGCAACGTCAGCTGCGGGAAATGCAGCGTCATAATCGCACCATGGAAGGTCGTGGACTTTATCTCACGCCATACAAGCGCGGTGAGGAAATATCGAAACGAAAAAAATGCCTGCGGGGATAACTACCGACGCACAATTGGAGCAGTTTGCAAAACGTATGCGTATTCCATTCTTTAGAGGTGTTTTTATGCGCAATGTGTCACCATCCGGAGGAGTACGTCGACACGAGAGCGGTATCGTAAATTTGGACAATGTCGAGGGATCGGGCACTCATTGGGTGGCGTATGCGAAGAGAGGGTGTCGAGCTGTATATTTCGTCAGCTTTGGCAATCTTCGATCGCCTAAGGAATTGGTACAGTATCTGGATATAGATGCCGTGAGAATCGAATACATTCGAACGCTTTATCAGCAGTACGATCAGAGCAATTTTGGACAACTATGTCTACGCTTTCTACAAACGATCGACACCAAATTTAAGGATTGTTTTCCCACCACTCTGATTCAGTATTAGTCAAGCAGTTTCTCGGAATATGTCGTTAACATTCACTCTAACCGGCAAGAGTAGCACCCTAGCGGTAAGCTACTTTCCGCCCATAGATTTGAGCGATGATGATTACGACCTTGGTCTAACAACATTTGAAACTTATCATACGATACCCAACATCGACTTGAGCAACAATAAATTCTACTTCATCACAAAGTATGACACCAACAACAACAGCGTTGACACCGGCCATGAATACATTACGATTGCCCACAGCTCCTACGTCTAGTTTAGCGTCGTTCAGGCTATGGTTTGGCGGGTAAGGGCCCTCGCCACTGCCCGGGGCAAACGCTGCGGGCAAAGCTCCGGGCAGTGATGTCAGCTATCGATACAGAGGAGTGGGGAGGAACAGTTGTGGAGGCTCGTAGATGCGTAGGCAGGCGTGTGTTAGTAGGTTCATTCAAATCTAGAGACGGGGTAGCGTCTCGACGCCAAGTACATGTTTCGATACTCTGTATATATCGACTGTCGCTGCCATGTATCTTTACTCGAAACACGTCTGTTCCGTCGTTACCTGATACTTATTTCTATAATATCTCATCACACATGTAATATTTCCTAAATTTAAAGACATTTTTCTTATATAAACCGCATATAAGCTTTCGAATAAGACCAAATTCAATAAAATCGGTCCACGCATGATTGAGATATCGTAATATCGTCTCTTGGATCTGTCGGAAATGGTAACATTTTTCTTATTCTTATGATTTTGCTTCTCCAGTCAAAATTATCGTCAACATAATACGTATACGCGTTACACGCACACCTTCAGCCAAAAGAAACTAACACATGTCAATCGCTATCTTCACTATGCAATCCACTCCAAATTTTGACAGCTTACCGTCAAGTTATAACCAAGTTATAAACGTGTTTTTACAAATATGTATCATTGTACCATTGAATTGCAACCAAAATGCAGTCTCAAACACGAGGTAAGTTGCCGAAATTTCAATTGCTACATGTTTGTATATCATCAAACTGTTTTTTATTTGTAACTAAACTGAGGATTTTATGTATAAGTGGATAATCGAAGCGTAAAATGATGCTGTGACCTACGCCAGGCTATGTATGTACGCATAGTTGTGCAGGAAGGATTTCGTATACATACTTATTAAGTTATTTTGATACATGGACACCTTCGATAATGCATGAATTTAATCAGTGTTTCCTGTACTATACACAAAGTACTATACATATAATACATATAGCTCGGCAATGCGGTGCACATGGTTTGTTTTCATGGTTGTTAAACTTGCGTAGAATTTATCCTTAATTCTGTCCCGTGATAAGAATGTTCATTGCTGTTGATGATGAACCTTTGTAATTTATAATATTAAAAATAATCTGAAATAATACCCTATGCAAATTATCATTGTAACAAGAAGTGAGATCCCCATAAAAGACTTCAAAAAAGTAAAAAAATTACGGCGAGTACATGAAAAAGTCGAGGACGGAAAAGAATATTATCAAATAAATAAAAAAATAATAATAATTAAACTACACAAAAAGATGTGAAATCAAAATGAGCTGCAAATACACAAAGGTGTTTTCCAACTGCGCTTAAGATGACACAACGACATATACACAGCCAAAATGCTGTGTTCATACATTCCAGTACTCATAGAACGGACATTTTAATAATGTGAAGATAAAATGTAACATCTAGACATTTGCCTGGATGTCCGCGACCTGGCAGTCAAATACTTGGCGCGGGCAGGGTAGGTCAAGGTGTCGATGAAAAAGAATTATTTAAAAATGCAAAATAATGAAAGTGTACTCATATTGTCAGAGTTTTAAAGTGACAAATTATTTGAAAACTTGTGAGAGGAAAGGTATCGGTGTCGATGAATCATCTTGGAATTATTTTAAAACGCAATATACTGTAAATGTACTCCTATTGTCAGAGTTTTAAATTGATAAATTATCTGAAAGCCTGGGAAAGGGAAGGTATGTGTATTGATGATCCGAGAATACCTTGCGTGGCCACGAAAAGTATTTGACTTCCAGACCGCGGACATATAGGCAAATGTCTAGATGTTGCATTTTATCTTCACATGTTTAAAATGTCCGTGATATGAGTACTGGAATGTATGAACACAGCATTTCAGCTGTGTATATGTCGTTGTGTCATCTTAAGCGCAGTTGGAAAGCACCTTTGTGTACTTGCAGCTTATTTTGATTTCACATCTTTTTGTGTATTCTAATTATTATTATTTTTGTGATTTATTTGATAAGATAGTAGTATGTCGAGGCGGTTTCTAACTCAGGTCCTCTGAGGGGAGCGTGGGGGCGGGTGGAAGTGTGGTCGCGCGGGGAGTACGGGGGGGGGGGACTTTGGGCGCGGGGTAGTGGGGAGTGGAAGACTGGTTGCGCGCGCACGAGCCGCGGAGTGGGGGAAGCCATAATTGTGGAGGGGATCAGTCCAGGCCGAGCGGCCGCGGAGACCTCTCCAGACCTGGCCCAGCGCCGGAAATTTTTCAGAGGGGGGACTGACCCACAGCAGAAATTTTTTCATACCTAACCGAGGGAGGGAACGACCTTAACTGACCCCCGAAAATTTTTTCATACCTAACCGTGGGAGGGAATGACCTTGACCCACCCCAGAAAAATTTTCAGACCTGGCCCACACCGATCTAGCGAACCAATATGCAGCAGAAATTTTTCCCAAGCGCAGAGAAATAATAATAATTTTTATCAGAAATTGTTTTGGACGATGTCGAGAAAGATCGACGTTATACAAATCACATATTCGGGGAGGGAAAGAGACGGCACAAGCATAGTTATTTTAAAGCTAAATTCGGAGTGGGGGGGAGAAGAGGCGGCACTACATAGTGGTACAATCGCATGCATTCTAAAGCTAACAGTATTTCAAAATGTTTTTTCAATCTTAACGTTGCAGCGTATCGCGCGATCGTGTGTAATTTGACTCCTCTGGAGCAGCCGTGCGAGATGATGTCATTTGGTGGCGCGAAGAAGGCGCGGATCATAGAATTATGCGGTGTCAGCAGAAATTTTATTCCATACCAACAGACCCTTTTTTCCCAGCGCAGAGAAATAATAATTTTGAAACGTCGAATCTTAAAAGTATGTGGTGAGGAGAGAAGGAGGCTAAATAAAATGGAGAAATAATATATGTAAAATGATTATACAGGGTGTCCGCGGGAAGACTGAACAGCTGGATATCTCCTAAAGTATTGGAGATAAAAAAAATAAAAGAAATATGGAATCGCATGGTTCGAGGGGTATAATTTATTAGCGCAGACGAATTTTTTCTTCGATTATTATTTTAAAAGATACGATGGTCAAGTTCGGTTTTGTAAATGGAACTCTTTTTTTTGAAGAGGTCACGTGATAGTGCGTTTCAAGACAAATTCAATAAGCTATAATGTATACACTTTATTTCCACTGGTTTTTAAGATATTGCGCTTGCAAATTTACTGATTTTCCATGGAAGAAAACCCGCTGGAATAGCAAGGATCGGGAACGGTCTTACTAGCGCCACGGGTGGCCTTGCCTATTGAAACAGATACCTACCTGCCAAAGGTCTACGCCGGGAATGTCAGGCCCAAAGGCTGGACAATTCTTTTCCGTCAGAAATGATACTTAGGTAGATACATCTGCGGTATCGAGAAGCGCACCGTTACTTTTATTTCGCACTTGCTTCTACGCTCGGATGGCCGGTTCTTTTGGGAGGGATGCAAGTTCGATTGGTTAGAGTTAGGAGGTATGAAAGTTGTTAGACCAAATTTCAGCCATAGGGGGCAGATTGTATTAGGACCAATCGGATTTGCATCCCTCGCAAACGGCTGCTCTCTTGAGGAGAGCCTCTTCACAGCAGTACCCCCCCCCCCCCCCAATGCCCACCTGCTCTCGCACGGAATACGTCAACGCATGCTTCTATTTTGATATTGGAGCTCGTGTTTATACTCGAGAGATGAGGGATCTGTGCGAATTTTTAGAGAGGACCTCGCGTCGACAGCGGGCTACCCGGTTTCTTCTTCTGTCTCTCCACGAGGCGTGTTGACGGTGGATTGTAGGAGCGTAGATGTCTGGATGCCAGTTATTGAATTCAGGAGACGATAGAAACACTTTATTACAAAACACACATGCACTATAATATTATAGTAAATCGTATTCCTCTCGGGCAGGAGTACTGATAATGATCGAACTTGCGCCGTACTTCGCGCAGACCGATTACACGGAGGGTACTCGAGTCACACACTGCACATATGATACAGGGTGATTCTGGAGCTATGCCTGTTGAAGGATGCGGCCTGGTACCCCGTGACGAGGACAACCCCTCAGCAGTGCCCCACCGAATTTTATGGCCTTTTCCGGAAGAAGGTATGAATGCTGGGCCGAACGTAGCGAATTGAGGTCGAGCCCCCGCTGTCGAGGGTGAAATATCTATTACAGCATATTAAGAAATTCTTTTCTTCATCGTATCGAAAGGGAAGTGACGCCAATGGATTCCTTATGTTTTTCTGATGAAAATCATACCAAATGTCATGCAAATCGGACTACTTTGACACAAACTATTTGTACTCCTCATGTAAAAGTTGTCCTATTTACACGATATTTGGCATGATTTTCATCAGAAAACCCCAAGGAATCCATCGGCCACACGTCCATATCCATACGATAAAGTGTAAGGGATTATTTTATTGCTGAAACAGACACAGGGTAAATCTGGAGCGACGCTCGTCAAGGAGATGCGGCCTGGTACCCCGTGGCCAGGACAGCTCTTCGCAGTGCCTCACCCGATTTTATGGCTTTCGACCCTCGAAGGGGTTGGAGTGCCTATTAAGAAGTGAGAAATCTTCGATTTGCGCATTTCTTATCAGATCTTTGCGAAAACGACACCCATCGATTCCTCACGTTTCGCCGATGAAACTAACACCAAGAACGACGTAATTCGGACCATGATAAAGGAAATTCCAGGGAAAATCGATTTGTATCATTTCAAGTTGACTTGACTTGGTTAAAAATAGTGCGATTTACACGAAATTTGGTATGATCGTCATCGGAAAAACACAACGAATCCATTGGCCTCACATCCTTTTCGATGCGATAAAGAATGAAGAATTTCTTAATACGCTGAAATGAATATTTCACATTTTCACCCTCGACTGCGGGGGATTCATACCTGTTTCAGAAATACAATAATTCTTTATTCTTTATCGCATCGATATGGAAGTGGTACCAATGGATTCCTGGGGTTCTCCCGATTAGAATCATACCAAATGTCATGTAAATCGGACTACTTTTACATAAGGAATACAAATTGCAAATTACCTCATTCTTGGAGTCAGTTTCATCGGTGAAACATAAGGAATAAATTGGCCACGTTTGCGCAAATATCTGATGAGGAATGCGGAAGTGGAAGATTTCTCACTTCTTAATGGACACTCCAAATCCTTCGAGGGTCGAAAGCCAAAAAATCGGGTGTGGCACGGGGGGGGGGGGGGTCCGCGCCACGTGGTACCAGGCCGCATCCTTCGACGGGCGTAGCTCCAGAATCACCCTGTACTAGTTTTCCCATCTCTACACAGTACCAATGAGTTTCTTTTCAATGTACTCTTTTTACCAAGTCACGTTATTTTGATAAATAGCGAAAGCGTTAACCCTTTCGCTCCTAACGCCGAATATATCCGGCATCAACGACAGAGATGGGCAAAAAATTATTTGAAATAAAAAATTAAGTTCGTCTAAAAGACGAAAATTTTATTCGAGACTCATGAATAAGTCTAACCCGAATCAATATTTAATTGTAGCGATCATGATTGAATGAACAGTGTTCTCGTATTCAATCGTAATTTAGTCGATTTAAACTCGACTAACCTCGGCGAGTCTCGAGACTCGCGAGAGCCTTTGATCGATTCCGCGCGAGGTCCGAGCCGAGCGACATTGTATCGTCCACCCGTCTAAATACTGTTAATTCAGTCATGATTGAATCCCCATGATTGAAGGTAGTTCAATCATGGCCGACGATTGAATCCTCATGATTGAAGTAGTTCAATCATGGTCAACGATTGAATCCCCATGATCCAACTACTTCAATCATGGGCGCTTCGATTAAATATTGACTCAGGTGAGTCCTATTCATGAGGAATAAGACTAAAGTATCTTTTATTTGATACGTCATTTAAATAATTTGTTATTTAAATAATGCCCATCTCTGATCCACGAAACGAACCGTAGGGACGAACGCCGGATATATCCGGTATCCACGAAACAACCCGTAGAGACGAACGCCGATTACGCTAGGTTTACATTAGTCTGGTTCAGTTATCCACTGATTTATTTCTAAACAAACCACTCGCTTGCGGCTTGATCGGACCCGCACCGCAGCACAATGGGCCAGATTCACTTATTTAGCGCCATTTGGGTATTTTTTTGACATAACGGAATGAAATTTTCGTCAAAAAATAGGAAAAAATTATTCCTTTCTAATGATGTATTGTTTGGGATTCATGCAGTTCCATACACGGCCACACTCATTCTCACAGCAGCACCTCTCAGACACAGGTTGGCTACGCTGATCGACGATCGATCCACCAATCAGAGATGTGGATCGACGATCGATCCTCCAATCAGCCGCCTTCACTCAACCAATCAGATCACCCCACGTCGAACGATCCTCGAGAATGTTCGAGCCGACGACGTAACGGAAATCAACCATCTTAAGAGACGATTCTCGTGCGCATTTTTGAGGGTATAGCCGGATTTGTCCTGCACAATTATCAGGCTCGATCATCGAAGATCATTTCTCACGTGCTCATGCTCACTAGCTCACGACTCATCAAGTATTTAAATAAAGACGAAACTCATTTCAACTCATACATTGCTGTGTTACGTGCACTTGTTCACCGTCGCCCCTAACCTCAATCGAATTCAGCGCGCTCCACCGCGATGTTTCTCAAACATGTATAATTTCATTTTTTTTTTATAAAAAAAATTTAATTCGGTTTATTTGGTACTTTGTTTAATGCCCTTTTCAGTGGTTTAAACGGAATGTTCGGGAAACTTTTCGTTTCCATGTTATATGGAAAAGTCGAATAATAAATGAATGCAGCCAAATATTGTTTTGTTGAAATTAAAAACCAATCTTTTGCGCTAAACATCATCTTCTATTAGTAATTAATGTAACTAATGTATTGAAAAATAATTCTGAATGTAGTGAGGAAATTTGCGATATTTTTTATAATTGACAAGGAATATCTTTCAAATCCCGAGTCCCAACTTCTAACCAATTAGAATATTTTTTTGTACACCTTCCTCTACATGATTATGCTAAAACCACATACTACTTCGCTCTACTTTACAAATTATTACTGTTTAAAGTTCGCGTCCGATCTCGGGACTCAGCGAGACACTAAGGGTGGAATCTGACGGCGCGTGGATCGGTGATCTTTGCGCGGCTCGCCCAGGATCGCCCATGATCACGGATCGGCGATCCATGAGCGTTCTGACGGCGCGTGGATCGGCGATTCACGCGCAAATATCGCCGATCCACAAGCCGTCATATTCTACCCCTAGACACTCTCCTAAGGATTTGTTTAGATTATAGGCATTAATAAAATCATATAAAAAGAATGTTAAACCACTAGATCTTAAACAAATCCTGAGGAGAGTGTCTGAGTGTCTCGCGGATCCCCGAGATCGGACGCAAACTTTAAACAGTAATAATTTGTAAAGTAGGACGAAATAGTATGTGGTTTTTGCATAATCATGTAGAGGAAGGTGTACTGAAAATATTCTAATTGGTTAGAAGTTGGGACTCGTTGGGATTTGAAAGATATTCCTTGTCAATTTTAAAAACTATCGCAAATTTCCTCACTACATTCAGAATTATTTTTCAATACATTATTTACATTAATTACTAATAGAAGATGATGTTTAGCGCAAAAGATTGGTTTTTAATTTCAACAAAACCATATTTGGCTGCATTCATTTATTATTCGACTTTTCCTTATAACTTGGAAACGAAAAGTTTCCCGAACATTCCGTTTAAACCACTGAAAAGGGCATTAAATAAGGTACCAAATAAACCGAATTAATTTTTTTTTATCACAAATAAGTTAAAAAAATTGAAAAATAAATAAATCAGTCAATCAGAAAAAATTAAATTATACATCATTAGAAAGGAATAATTTTTTCCTATTTTTTGACGTAAATTTCATTCCGTTATGTTAAAAAAATACCCAAATGGCGCTAAATAAGTAAATCCGGCCCACTGTGCGCCGCTGCGAAAAGGGTACACTCGTGGCGCGGGCTCCCGGTCGGTAGCGGCGCCCTCGCGGACCGGGGCGCCGTAGCAAAAGGGTTAAAGATTCAGTATTTAACTGTATGTATTTCACTAAATGAAGATAAAGACTTACCGTTATATGACTTGGTTTTGGTCGATCTGGATGTCGTTGGTGAAACTCTGTACTCACTTGACGATACGACAAGTATCCATCGCCGCGTAAAAACACTAACTCCACTTTGTCTTTCACCGTGAGGTACATTTTTCGAGTGGATGTCTTCGCAGCAAAAAATTGGTAGATACTGTGAACGTCTAATGACTTCTGATACACAGACTGTTTGCTAAGTCTGAGGAAAATTTGTCAGAAGATGCTATTGGCCCTTTCGAAAGAAAGGAACTTCTTCCTTATTGGTTGGAAATATCCACGTAGATGGTTAAAAGATGCAAAGGGGAAGTTTTTATGATCAACAAAAAAAAATTTATAACACCCACTATTTCCTAGCTGGAACCCATCCTGACCATCCGAACGTAGAAGGAAATGCGAAATAAAATACTACTTATTCCATCTTACGGGACAAAGGAGAGGCTAGCTCAGAATGAAGAGAAATTCATTTAATGTTTACGATTGGCAATTTAGTATTTTCGAGGGACAGTTCTTCGACATCTGTTGGGTTTCTACTTAGAAGGAAATCGAACATGCTGTCTTCTTGGCTTTCGACACCTTTCGCTCTGAGTTAATTCGTGTAGGTAGTGCTACGTTGGTGGATGGTCGCCTCGGTAATTACGGATCGGAATGTACCGTTGTACCTGGCCACCAGCGCGCGGGACATTTCAGTCATAAACCGCGACCATGGCGAAACACTCCGGTCGATCAGCCTGTTTAATTTATGGGAACCAGATGTGGTATATTTCTTTTCCGCTAGATAAACTCTATACATTCGGCAGACCATAACCCGCGCCCCGCTACACTATAAATAAATTATAATGATGTCCTCAGCGCTGACCGTGACGAAAATTAATATTCTGGTCCGCACGATGACAGAAAGAAGATGTTCTTATGTTACATTGAAGAATGTTTCCCTGGCAATGTGGTAGGAAACGAAATTACTTTGAAGAAGTGCCAGTACGCCTTGCGGTGAGACACAGGAAGAAAAGGGGTAGTCCGCTGACTGCGCGTGGTCCCGCTTGCGTCGTCTTCCCTACAAATTCGAGACGGGTCCCTTATTCCTTTACTATAAACACGCGTTCGAATTTCAAAACAAAAGCACGCGAGACGTATTGGGTGCAAGAAAAGGTGGGCCATAGTACCCCATGGCGAGGACAACACCCCGCAGTGTCTCACCGAGTTTTATGGCTTTCGACCCTCGAAGGGTTTGGAATACCATTAAGAAGTGAGAAATGTCCAGGATTTCCGCATTTCTCATCAGATCTTTGCGAAAACGACACCCATCGATTCCTCACGTTTCGCCGATGAAACTAACACCAAGAACGACGTAATTCGGACCTTGATAAAGGAAATTCCATGGAAAATCGATTTGTATCATTTCAAGCTGATTTGACTTGGTTAAAAATAGTCCGATTTACACGAAATTTGGTATGATCGTCATCGGAAAAACATAACGAATCCTTTGGCGTCACATCCTTTTCGATGCGACAAAGAATGAAGAATTTCTTACTACGTTGAAAGGAATATTTCACATTTTCACTCTCGACTGCGGGGGATCGACCTCGATTTTCCGGGGTCGGCCGAGGATTCGTACCTGTTCCAGAAATAAAATAATTCTTTATTTCTTATCGTATCGATATGGAAGTGACACCGAAGGATTCCTCATATTTTTCCGATGAAAATCATGCCAAATATCGTGTAAATAGGACAATTTTTACATAAAGAATACAAATAGCTTGTGTCAAAGTAGTCCGATTTGCATGACATTTGGTATGATTTTCATCAGAAAAACATAAGGAATCCATTGGCGTCACTTTCCTTTCGATACGATGAAGAAAAGAATTTCTTAATATGCTGTAATGGATATTTCACCCTTGACTGCGGGGGCTCGACCTCAATTCGCTACGTTCGGCCCAGCATTCATACCTTCTTCCGGAAAAGGCCATAAAATTCGGTGGGGCACTGCTGAGGGGTTGTCCTCGTCACGGGGTACCAGGCCGCATCCTTCAACAGGCGTAGCTCTAGAATCACCCTGTATCATATGTGCAGTGTGTGACTCGAGTACCCTCCGTGTAATCGGTCTGCGCGAAGTAGGGCGCAAGTTCGATCATTATCAGTACTCCTACCCGAGAGGAATACGATTTACTTTAATATTATAATGCATGTGTGTTTTGTAATAAAGTGTTTCTATCGTCTCCCGAATTCAATAACTGGCATCCAGACATCTACGCTCCTACAATCTACCGTCAATACGCCTCGTGGAGAGACACAAGAAGAAACCGTGTAGCCCGCTGTCGACGCGAGGTCCTCTCTAAAAATTTGCACAGATCTCTCATCTCTCGAGTATAAACACGAGCTCCAATATCAAAACAGAAGCATGCGTTGACGTATTCCGTGCGAGAGCAGGTGGGCATTGGGGGGGGGGGGGGGGGTATTGCTGTGAAGAGGCTCTCAAGAGAGCAGCCGTTTGGGAGGGATGCAAATCCGATCGGTCCTAATACAAACTGCTCCCTATGGTTGAAATTTGGTCTAACAAGTTTCACACTTCCTAACTCTAACCAATCGAACTTGCATCCCTCCCAAAAGAACCGGCCATCCGAGCGTAGAAGCAAGTGCGAAATAAAAGTAGCGGTGCGCTTCTTGATACCGCAGATGTACCTACCTAAGTATCATTTCTGACGGAAAAGAATTGTCCAGCCTTTGGGCCTGCCATTCCCGGCGTAGACCTTTGGCAGGTAGGTATCTGTTTCAATAGGCAAGGCCACCCGTGGTGCCAGTAAGACCGTTCCCGATCCTTGCTATTCCAGCGGGTTTTCTTCCATGGAAAATCAGTAAATTTGCAAGCGCAATATCTTAAAAACCAGTGGAAATAAAGTGTATACATTATAGCTTATTGAATTTGTCTTGAAACGCACTATTACGTGACCTCTTCAAAAAAAAAAAAGAGTTCCATTTACAAAACCGAACTTGACCATCGTATCTTTTAAAATAATAATCGAAGAAAAAATTCGTCTGCGCTAATAAATTAGCCCCCTCGAACCATGCGATTCCATATTTTTTTTATTTTTTTTATCTCCAATACTTTAGGAGATATCCAGCTGTTCAGTCTTCCCGCGGACACCCTGTATATTTTTACAAATAAGAATAATAGTAATAATAATATAAATATATATAAAAAGAATATAAAAAAACGAATATTATAATATAAGAATATAAGAATATAAATATAAAAAGAAAAACTAATAAAGAATATTAAAATATAAATATATATAAAAAGAATATAAAAAACGAATATAATACGCATGTCTTAATTCCGGCGCCCACCCTCGGTGGTTTTAGATACAACTACAAATTAAGCGACTATGTCTCGATAAACAACTTTCTGGGTTGTGTTAATTGGGATGAGGCTTTGCGAGATCTATCTGTTGACGACTCCGTTGAGTTTCTCTATCACCAGCTTTATACCGCTATCGATTCTTTCGTGCCTAAATATGTAAAAAGTCACTTTACCAATATATATCCAGAGTGGTTTACCTCAGATTTAAAGCAGCTGGTTCGCAACAAAAAAGCCACGCATTTAAGATATAAAAAATCAAGTCTTCCCTGCGACTATATCCACTTTTCCTATCTCCGATCCGAATGCAAGCGAGCGTCCGCTATATGCTATCAGCAATATTGTAAGCGCCTTGAGAGTAACATCAACAATGATGTCAAAGCCTTCTGGAACTTTGTTAATAGAAGCTCCCGTTCAAGTACCATCCCTACTGTTATGAAGTACGATAATGAATTTGCAAACTCTAATGAGCACATCGCAAATTTATTTGCCGGTTATTTTGAATCCGTTAACACTACTCCAGTTGCTTCTTATTCTTCCGCTCAGCAATGCGGCTCCGTTGACATCAATTCAATCTCGATAAAAATTAGCGAGGTACTTGAGAAAATCAATAGCTTGAATATAAACAAGGGTCCAGGCGAAGATGGCATTCCGTCGGTTTTCCTAAATAATTGCCCCTATGTTATATCTTGTCCACTTTGGATAATATTCAACAAATCGCTATCTGTCGGTTATTTTCCGTTGCTTTGGAAATGCAGTTTATTAACGCCGATTTACAAATCCGGTGACGGTTCCGTTGTAACGAATTATAGGCCTATCTCCGTTTTAAACGTCATGGCAAAGATTTTTGAAAGTATTATTACTGACAAGCTATATTCATTGGTGTCCTCGGCTATCTCCGATGAACAGCATGGCTTCATTGCAGGAAGATCTACTGTCACTAATCTGGCGATATTCTGCAGTTTCATAGCATCATCGTTAGATGGAGGTTACCAAGTGGATGCGGTATACACCGATTTTAGTAAAGCGTTGATACAGTCGACCATAATATATTGGTCTCTAAACTTTCTTCTATTGGATTTCGTGGAACCATACTCAGTTGGCTTAGGAGTTACCTGTGCGATCGAACGCAGATTGTAAAAGTCAAGGATGCATATTCCAAACCTGTTGATGTCACTTCTGGTGTCCCGCAAGGCTCGCATATTGGCCCTTTATTGTTCACCCTCTTTATTAATGACATAGTTAGTGAGTTCAGTAATAGTAAGTTCTTGTTGTTTGCCGATGATCTAAAGATCTTTAAATTAGTATCTTCTGAATCTGATGCGCTAGGCTTACAATCCGACCTACGCAAGGTTGAAGACTGGTGCCGACGCAATAATCTCCGTATCAATGCTGATAAATGTCATGTAATACGTTTTTCTCGTGGTAAGTGCGCCATTACCTATGATTACTCCCTTAACGATACTGCTCTTGTGCCTGTTAATAACGTTCGTGATCTCGGTGTCATCATAGACTCGAGCTTGAACTTCTCTGAACACGTAGATCATATTTTCCGCTCTGCTATGAAGAAGGTTGGTTTCCTGCAGAAATTTTCCACAAATTTTTCCAATCCTTATACGCTCAGAACGCTGTACTTCTCTCTCGTAATACCCCTTCTTGAATACGCATCGGTTATATGGTCTCCTAACCTTGTCAAGCACAGGACGCTGCTCGAAAGGGTTCAGTATATATTTCTCCGATATGCGGCATACAAAACTGGATGTCCTATGTCCTACACTAATCACGACTACAATCAAATAATGGGCAGGCTTAAAATAGACTCACTCTACAAAAGAAGAGTAGTGGCTGATCTGACTTTTCTTTACAAAATTTTTAACGGCCACATTTGCTGTCCCGAAATCCTTGGCAAAATGTGTCTAAATGCGCCTGAACGAAAGATAAGATCTTTTCCCTTCCTCAAACCCACGCTCTTAAAGACTAGTGTAGCGCATGCCGACCCCATAAACAGGATATCCAATCTTGCGAACAAATATTGTTCCGAGTTGGACTTCTTCAGTAAGACTCTAGCGCCCTTTCTAACAGCGGTGCGAAAAATTATTCCTGTAGAATAGCAATAAGCGGTTATGTCGTAAACATTCTAATTTTATTATCTATGCAATACCACACAAAGCATTTTTTCTTATTAACTGTATAGTGTATTGTTTGGGATTCATATAGTTCCATACACGGCCACACTCATTCTCACCGCAGCACCTCTCAGACTCAGGTTGGCTACGCCGATCGACGATCGATCCACCAATCAGCGACGTGGACCGACGATCGATCCTCCAATCACCCGCCTTCGATCAACCAATCAGCGCGCCTCATCGAACGGTTCTAGATCGTTCGAGAAGACGCTGAAACGGAAATCAATCATCTTGCAACGGTGTCTTGTTCACGTAGCGTGTAGTGATAGATGTATCGCGTGCGGTTCATTACTGTTTCTCACCTCGTGAATTCTCAGTGCTCAGTGCATTTCATTGTTCTTTTGAACTCAAACGCTCCTTTGTTACAAGCTCACCGCTATTTCTCGTGCTTATTCAGGGATTGTAAATCTCCGTGAATGCTCACGCACGTGGTGGCGTGTTCACTCACGTGGTGGCGTGTTCACTCACGTGGTGGCGTGTTCACTCACCGATCACCGTGCCGGGCACATTTATACAATTGCTAGGCGCTCAAATTCATGTGCTCAGTGCTCACGCTCATTGCGACTCAGCGAGTCTTTTAATAAATTGACGCATCTCATTTTAAGTGCTGTGTTGTGTGCACCTTTTCATTGCCGCTCCTAACCTCACTCACATCCAGCGCGCTCAACCGCGAGAATCTCAAACATGTATACTAAGGGCTTGTCCCGTTTAAATAAATAATAATAATAATAATAATATGTATGAATATAAGAATATAAATATAAAAGAAAAACTAATAAAGAATAATAAATATATAAATTAAAAGAAAAAACTAATAAAGAATATAAGAATATAATATAAATATAATAGAAAAAAATATAAAAATAGAATAAAATAGAATAAAATAGAATAAAAGAAAAAATAGTACAAATATAAAATAAAATAAAAGAAAAAATATAAAAAAATAACAACTAGTGGGGAGGCGGTGGCGACGACTCCGACGACGGCGGCGGTAACTGCGGCGGCGGTGATGGCAGTGGTCGTGACGGAGACGGTAATTACAACCATCATCTTAATCTAGCATACATCACATGTAGGAGGTTGGGGATGTGTGAAGAAAAAACATTTATCCATTAAAAATTGATTATAATTATTTATGCATTTCTCTCTGATGTTTAGACCACCAGTTGAATATTTTAAATACATTTTGCAAGGCACAGTGCTTTGCGTGTCTGCCACATCGCAGAGTATTAACTACATTTAGCTTATTTAGAGATATGATATCCTCGTAGTCAATGTCCAGTGTCTCAATGATCACGTCCGCTCTCGTATTTTCATCGAGGAAATCCGCAAGCCAGTCGCGTTTCTGCAGCCCTTTAACGTATACGATATGGGATGCGTCATTTTCTTCATCGATCGCATCAGCAACAGCTTTCGTAATTAGCTGTTTAGCCATACTGTATGGAACGTCTCCATCTTCCCACCGTAGCTCATGATGTTTTGCCACCAACCACCGTATGCTTGATTTGTCAGATTTCGTAAGAAGATATTGGGGCATCGAACTCCCAAAAATATAGTGCGAGACAATTGTTCCGTTTCGTAGGACAGCCACTTCCTTGACGACAAATCTTCCATCAACGATGAACCCTTGCAGGTCAACAAATGTCGGTATGGCCATTATCGGTACAATTTAGAGGTCCACTCGCTTGCAAGACAAACGGGAGAATGCGATCTTTCTCGTAAAGCATCTCGATTTTCACGATGAAATTTTGGCACAGGAGAGGGCGGGCAAGTAGCGTGGCAGTTTAATTGATTTTTCGCACCATGTTTGTCAGTGGATTGTATTCAGCCGACCGATCGTGCAGAATCAGACAGTAGGCTGTAGTATGTGCAGGCACATTCTCTTTACATTCGAATTCTATGCGCACGTCCACGGTACCATTCTTGATCGACTCATTTTGTCGCGAGCAATCAATCACGACGAGGGGGCCAAATTGTAAAAATTTGACCACGGTGAATAATGCCTCGTTACAACTATATCCATAATACGATTTACGGAATTGCGTATACATATGAAACAAGATGGCGTGCCTATTCTTGTCAAAGTCCAAGTTCAAGTCATCGTAGGGGTAAAATTCCGAGTTGAGAAAATGTTTTAGATTGATCAGTTTGCAGTTGTCGAGCTTAGTAAGATCTTCGCTCATCACATTCTTTCGATTAGTCTGTAGACCAAAGATAATGCATCGCGGCTTCTCCAGCTGCGCAGATGCCTTCACGGCCCACAAATGCTTGGTCGTGCTCTGTAAGAGAGGATACTCGTACAGTTCCCACGATTGAAAACAAATGCTTAGGTTTTGTCCACTTTCCAAAGTATATAGCAACGATAGCTTATTAACGTCGTTCAGCGTCACATGAGGCAAAAATTGAAATGATTGTTCAATATTGGCCCATTACGTCGTCTCAAGCCCCATCCTGCATTCTCAAAATTTTTGTCTTCGCCAGATGTCAGCGATACATAGTTTTTAAGCGTGCTAGTTATTCCAACGTTTCTGTTGCGGTCAATCTCCACGCCATTCAGCTCGTATCGAATCTCGTCAAATAAAAACGCCACACAATTATTTCCCAACTTCACCGTTAATGCATCATTTGGCTTATTTATCGTCAATTTCCCTTCCACGTAGAGAAAACTTTCACACGGCAATGTGTATAAATCCTGATGCTGTATATGTATTCTGATCTCATCGCTGTATCCAAACGTCGTGTTGACGTACGGGTTGTATGTGTGAGTCTGGAGCTTGCCGATGCGATTATCAAACGTCGGCTTCCCTCCAATGCATAGAATGTCAACCATTTTTTCAACTTAAATGCGCACAATGAATCCCAGTGATTTCAAAAATGCAATGTTTGCAGCACTGAGCCTCTTCGTTTTAGCGTGATCAGATCTGTTGCAGTTGCAGTTGTTGTTGTTGTTATTGCAAACAATTTCGTTTGGATGAAACGGGTTTCTGGTGTCGTTCAACACAAGCATCTCTTTCGTTCGCACCACGCGTATTATCGTCGTCGTCGCCGTACGTGTAGTCTGATGGTAATCTCTTCACCTCGAAAATCGAGCAACCGTCCGTGCTGATCCACAACACGTATCGTTAGATCCGTAATGACCCGTGCGGTGATCGGAAGGTATATGATCTGTGCGGGCGTTTCCGATATCTTATATCCCGGTGAGACCCTCGGAGGAAATTCATGCATCGTATGTACGTGCTTCCCATTGTTGTACGCACCAGCGGTCACGCTACATTCTACGTGAATAATGTTTACGTTCATGATATTAATTGGATCGTCCGATTCGTGCCACCGTCCAGGTTCTAATACTCGATTCGTCGAGAATCCCAGTAGCGATCCAATGTTATTGGACTTTGTAAAGTCTACGGTGAACGAGCAGCATAGCTCGCTTTTCATGGTGTTGTTGTTGGAACGCAACACTATTGGATACACATCGTTGTCACCACCATTGTTTTCATCGTTGCCACCGAGATTTTGAGGATACCGCTCGAGTAATCGCTGCTTCAAACAGGGTTGCCAGATGGTTTTAATGTCCGGCCGCCAGATCGCGTAGGAAAAGTAGCCCAAAAGCGCCAAAATTTAAATATCTTGATTGAAAAGGATGAAGGATGTTTAAGTATTTTATTAATTTCTGTTACTTACACCAAATAAACTTTATTTGAATAAAAACAATACAATAAAATTAAAATTTGTTACAAAACAGAGATAAACTAAGTATTTGATGAAATAAAAAGCTTTAGGCCGGTATTCATAAACGTGTCTTAAGATTAAGCAAATGCTTAAGCATGCGGCATCCTCTACTAAGCTAGTAGCATAGTAAAGGATGCCGAATGCTTAAGCACTTGCTTAATCTTAAGACACGTTTATGAATACCGCCCTTAGAAGTAATTGTCACATTCTAATTCACCAAAAATTTCTAACGCTTCTTCGGCGTCATTTTCTTTTTTATAATTATAGATAATTTCAGACGTAAAATTAGAAATCATATTTTTGGTGATTTTAAAGTTTCTGCAGCAATAAACATTGTTATTTGCATGGATTCTGATTCTCAATAGGGCTTCCATCATTTCTAATATCATTTTATTGCGGCATTTACTTTTAACAATATTCATGGTTGAAAAAACTCTTTCAACGATTGCATTACTAAACGGTAATGATAATACATTAAGAGCATACATGGCTATGTCTTTAAAAACATGGTTTCCCCCGGCATCTTTAAATTGCAATACACACGACCAGAATCCATATATATCGCAGCAATCGCAATCAGTGACTGATACCCAATCAACATCCAAAAGTTTATTATATTGTAATTCTAATTTTCCAAGGTCATCCAATTTATTAAAATCACATAAAAAAGGCAAATCTGTCAGTTTAGGCATTAGCTGATTTAAACAAATTTCTGGTGACAAGTTTCTCATTTTTTTAAAATGGTCCAAACTCTTTGGCAGTCTTATTGACAATTCATAACATAAGCTCTTCAGATAGTTAAACATTTTATGCTCCAAAAGTTTTCTTTTTTCAGGAGTAATAGGATTTTTTCCCAAATTCTGGTAATAGTCTATTCCAAAATCAGCCCTTTTAATATCTACTAAAGCTAAGTCATTATTTATTTCTCTAATGAGAGTTTGTGCACCGTCGTTAATAAATACAGGTTTGTAGATTTTTCTGCATAAAAGCATAAATAGTCGCTCCAAATTATCATAAGCCTTTGTTACATCCATATTTGTTTTTTGAGAACATAAATTTTCTTGGTTTATCTCATAAAGTAGGGGTTTTAAAAATTTCAAATACAATAAGTTTTCATTGTCATTGAACATATCACATAATTGTCTTGCTGTGTAACATTTTTCTTTTTTAACAAAGAAGTTGAAATGCGTTTTCAGTTCAAGCCAATTTTCTAAAATTACTTTTATAGATTGATACCGAGATAACCATCTTGTTGTGGCAGGCTGCACAAACATATGAAAAGTTCTATTTTCATTGATGTTTATTAAATCATACACCTTTTTGTATTCAATTCTACGATTTGAACTTTGTGAAAACCAAGAATATACTTCTCTGCACATAAATTCAATATGTGCTGGAAGTTCTTCTGTGGACTTTGAACAGGCATTATTCAGTGAGTGACAAACGCATCTTATTAATTTTAGATTTGGCACATCCTTTCGCAATAGAGCAAATACTGAGTGGTTCGTCCCACAAAGGCTATTAGCCCCATCAGTACCAAGCCCAATTAAATTTTTAAGTTTTAAATTATATTTTGTTATATATTCTTTAATAGAAGTATATAACACATCAGCAGTGCTATTTTCGACAATGATTAAACCCAAAAATTCCGTCACATGCTTCATTTTGGTCATAGAATAATATCTGATGCACAGGCATAAATATTTAACAACAGAGATATCCGTAGATTCATCTATAATAAGAGAATACATGGAATCTCCAATATCCTGAAGTAAATTACTGAAGATGCTAGGTGCTATAACGTATTTTATTAGGCCAGAACATTTAGTACGATGAAGCTTTAATTTATCAAGTTTTGAACCTGTTAAAGTTATGGTTGAGATAATGTTTGAATCTATCCTTAAAGACCACCTTGGAGGAAAGAAAAAGAATTAACTCTGGACACCTTCTAATCACACGTGTTCGGTTACAAGTACTTTTATTACAAAGAGACGGTACATAGAGTGTATTAGCATAAGAAGAAAACACGATCTATCATTAGATCGAAGCGCCACTCTGCTATCGGTAATTTAGGTTTCTGTACGAAATTGCTCCAGCCATGTTTGTCTCAACACACCTCCCTCAATTCGTACAGGTAGTTCATTTTGTGGTTTGAGATACTTCCAATAATCCCATGCTTCTGCAGCAGTACATGTGTTTCATCTTGCTCAACGGTTTTGTTAGGATGTCTGCAGCCATTTTCTCTGTAGGAAGATAGTGTAATTTAAGCTTACCACTATTAATTGTATCCCTCACAAAGTGATATCTTAGGTCAATATGTTTTGACCTATTGTGAAAAATTGCATCTCGAGCTAACAAGTTCGCGCTTTGATTATAATTATATAAATCAATATTTATATCAAAATTAATTTCCTCAAATAAATTTTTAAGATATACGGCTTCTTTAGCTGCTTCAGCGATGGACATATATTCGGCTTCTGCTGAAGACATGGCGACAGTTTTCTGTTTTTGCGTTCTCCACGCTATGGCTCCACCACACATTTTATATATATATCCTGTATATGACTTTCTGTCAGTTATGTCTCCTCCCCAATCTGCATCTGCATATCCAGTTATTCTTATATCTCCAACAATTCTTTTGTATTTTAAACCAAAATTTATTGTTTTTAGCACGTATCTTAGAATCCTTTTTGCTGTTACCCAATGTGCTTTACTATGGTTTTGCATGAATTGTGCTAGATATACGACCCTATTCATGATATCTGGCCTTGTTACTGTTGCCAAATACATTAATCCTCCTATTAGCTCTCTATATGGTGCTTCATAAATATCATTGTCTAGTTCATATTTTTCATTCACATTTCCAGGTGTATCTACTCCTTTTGCATTTTCCATATTAAATTTCTTAAGTAAATCCCTTATGTATCTTCTTTGGATAATACTTATTTCATCTTCTCCCTTTATAATTTCGATACCTAGGAAGTACTTTGCTTCTCCCATGTCCTTTATTTCATACTCTTTGCTCAAGTCCCTCTTTATTTCATTTATTTTGTAAATATTATTACTAGCTATTAAAATATCATCCACATACACTAATAATAAAGTTAATGATTCCTTCTCATGAGTATAGTATATACAAGGTTCCACTTTGTTTTGCTTTAAACCCATTGCTTTTAATTTGGAGTCGAGTAGTATGTTCCACTGTCGACTTGCCTGTTTCAGGCCATACAAAGCCTTCTTTAGCTTAAAGCAACAATTACTGTCCTGCATACAATTTAACATTTTAATGGCTTTATTTTTTATATTTCCCTTTTCTTCTCTTATCAAGTAATCTAATGACTCCTTAAAAATATCAGGTACTTCCATATATATATTCTCTTCTAATTTTGCATTTAGAAAGGCTGATGCTATATCTATTTGATGTACTATTAATTTATACTGTGCTGCTAAAGCCATTAGCGTCCTAAAGGATTCCATCCTAGCAACTGGTGCAAAAGTGAGCTTATAGTCATAACCTTCCCTCTGACTGAAGCCCTTTGCCACCAATCTCGCTTTCCTTTTATATATTTCTCCTTCGCCATTTAATTTATTTGCTAGTACAATCCTACTCTTTATAATGTTTTGGTTCTCTGGTTTCGTTACTGTGTCCCATGTATCCTTTTCTAACAGGCTCTTCAATTCATTTGCAATGGCTTTACCCCATTCATCTCTTGAATTACTGTCCATTGCCTCCTGTAAATCAATTTCGGCATAGTTAGCAATAGCATCTTCAAACACATCCTCATCGTTATTGTCAATTTCAGGTAGTATTTCTTGTACTTCTGTGGTTGACGTAGTTCTATATGATTTCTTCGGCCTTCCTGGTTTGCCGGTACGTAATATTTTCGGTCTCCCTGGTAACCGTTTTTCACGACATTCTATATGATTATCATTTTCTTGATCTTCTTCTGGCTTTATAATGTGTGTAATTTCTACATCCAGTAAATTGTCATTCATCCTTGGATTAATTTCATCAATGATTGTTTCGTTTTCTTGCCTTAATTCATTTAGAAATCTTACATCTCTTGATATGATGATCTTATTTATTTTCGGTATATATACTCTATATCCCTTTGTACGTTCAGAGTATCCTACTAAATATTCCTCTTGTGATCTTTGATCCATTTTTCCTTTTATTGTAGTTTTATCTAGCACAAACGCTTTCGTTCCAAACACCCTCAGATAATTTATGTTTACTTTTCTATTAAACCAAAGCTCATATGGTATTCTGTTATTCAGTGAATCTGTGGGACTCCTATTTCTTATGTAATTTGCAGCCATAATGGCTTCAGCCCAAGAATGTCCTTTTAGTCCTGCATTCAAAATCATGCACCTTGCCATGTCAAGTAAAGTCCTATTTTTTCTTTCAGCCACGCCATTCTACTGTGGCGTATATGGAACAGACAATCTCCTTTGTATTCCACAATCGTTTAAAAATTGATCAAATCATCCATTACAGTATTCTCTTCCATTGTCTGTTTGCAGATATTTTATTTTGCTTTCACATATATTTTCTACCATGTGTTTATATTCTTTGAACAGTAGGTATAGTAGGCCGATTCTAAATCAACGCAGGGCGAGGGGTGAAGCGGGGCGAGGGGAACCGCGATGGCGAGGGAACGCGCGCGCGAGCGCGCGCACACACACACACACACACACACACACACACACACACACACACACAAAAGGGGGAGGGGGGAGGGGAGGGGGAGGTACCGCCGATGACTCATCCTCTCGGCCCGTGGTCAAAACATGCGGAGGTATTACGCGTAGAAGATGCAAGTCGACACCTGCACGGCTATTGCGCAATAACAGCGCCAAAAACATATAATGCTCGAAGGTCAACTTCCGAGAATAATGAGGTATGTCGCGTAGAAGATGCGAGTCGAAACCTGCATTTCGGTATCGCTCCAAGGTCAGATCGCGCTCGCGAACAAGGAGTGTGAGAGAGAGGGGTACGATATGAATCTATCCTTCTCTCTCTAGGTGCATAGTCGAAACATACGACGGTACGACGCGTAGGAGATGATGCGAGTCGAAACCTGCGTTAAAACATACGACGATGGAGGCAAACTTCCGAGAATAATGCGCAGCATCTTTGCGCGCGATCCGATCCGCAACCCTTTTATCTCCCCAAGGCCAGATCGCGCCCCGATATTCGCTACTTTGAAATCGAGTGTACGAGAGAGAGAGAGAGAGAGAGAGAGAGAGGGGGAGAGAGAGAGAGAGAGAGAGAGAGAGAGAGAGAGAGAGAGAGAGAGAGAGAGAGAGAGAGAGAGAGAGAGAGAGAGGTACGATATTTTCGTACATCTTTCTCGTTGTCGGGGGTCGGAAACATACCGAGGTACGCCGCGTAAAAGATGCGAGTCGAAACCTGCGCGGCTGTTGCGTAATAGCCGCGCCAAAAAAACATATAATAGGCGAAGATCAACTTCCGAGAATAATGCGCGGCATCGGTGCGCGATAATTTTGGACGGTAAACTTTCGAGAAGGAATAATACGCATATGACTTAAAAGATCTCACGTAACAGCAGAATATGATGTGTACAAGAATAAAGCGATGTAATCAAATACTGTTTTCGGTGGTCCATTAGGTTAGAGATGATTATCAAGAGCATATTCGGTGGGAGAGATGCGATATTACTCGAAATGCGTAATAAGAGGTATAGATGTTGTCCAGATCTCGTAACATACCTAGCGTAAGAAACGAAGATTGAAAGAACACCAGTTTTTTGGGATAAACGATATCCTGCGAGGATAGGAACGGATCGTTTAAGGTATCAAACAATACAGATATTCGTGCGATAAAGTATTGTATTTATTGGTAAAGCATATATAGACATGTACACATTATTGGGATACGTTGCGAGCATCACGTATAATGGAGTCCAAGCATAACGCTAATAATTCGCAATCTAACAAAGAATGTGGTTCGAAGTATTCGCTTTCAGAAATGAGTTTTTCATAGTCCGCGATCGGTGTCGTAGCGGCGCGTATAATGGCTACGAAGGAAGCGTATTTGAGGCTTACGGAGTCTAGAATTTCCGACAACCACGAGAACGTGTGATCGATGCAGCGATCGTATTTGAACATTTGCCGTATCGTAGCTTCGACCATGTATATGGTTGAACTATCATCCGATATTTTGACAATTCGTTGACTGTTGATTCGCGTAAAGTCGATGCGTAAATGATCGACGACGATAGAGTCTTGATGCGATGGAGTTGCGTCGTTACGGAGACGATGAAGTATCTCCGGTTCTTGATGCAGCAGAAGTTTCCACGTAGACATGGGGAAACACAGTTCGTTGGATTTGTTGTCGACTATCGCGATTTCAACGCGACACGAATCCTGGTCGATACGGACTCCAATTGCGATGCGTTTGTACGTGGTCAATGTTAATGGGTAATCGCGTCCCATGATTCGTATGACGGCCTTCTTGGGCGATGGCGCAGATGTATCGCTGTAAGAAACACACACGCAGAGTTAACGCATCGAACGTTTTCGTGTAAAATCGAAAAGTATACGGACGTATATAATGTACCTTAGATTCAGACGACGCTGTTTAGCAGGAAAATCCGTAGCGTTGCAACGGTTGAGGTGGTTTTCGCCCATGTAGGAAGCAGCGTTCAAAAGTTGGTTAAACATTTTGAATACGCACTACAGCTAACTGCACTGAACGGTTACTACGAACGTACGCGATGTGATGTGGTCCGCAAGACCGATCGGTACCTCTTTTATAGTGGTTTGCACTCACACATATGCAAAGTGTAGTTTGTTGGTGATGGGGATGGTAGCCATCGTCGTTACAAAAGGAGGAGGAGGAGGAAGAGTAGGAGGAGGAGGAGGAGGAGGAGGAGGAGGAGGAGGAGGAGGAGGAGGAGTGTTAAAATAAAAGCCTTAACATATTTTCATAAATAAATATTGCGTTTATTTATGCAATAAATGTCCATAAAATATTTAAAATATAAGGAATATATACTATATAATATAGACGATAAAAGAAAGTGTAGCGTTAGAGTCCACAGTGCATATAATTCCAAATTTTTTGAACGTTTTCCAGCGCGCACATACAACCGCCGCCGTTGTGGAAAGCGCATCGGATGGTGTTCTTTGCTGGCATTGCTTTCAGGTTAGGAACGACCGTGGTAGGAGGCACGATTCCACGATAATCGTTGTCAACGTCGGAGCCGTCGTTGTCCTCGTCGGTATCCTCGTAGTCGTCGGAGTCGGAGTCGGAGTCGCAGGTGTCATCGTCGTTGTTGTTGTTGTTCTTCTTCTCGTACATGTCAACGATGTCTACGATGCTTGTATCTGCTCGTAGGAGCAGTTGCGATAACCAGGTTTTCTTCTCCGCTCCCTTCACGAACACCACGTCGACGGTTCCGAGCTCGCGAGCGAGCATTTCTGATAGCTTGTGGTACGGCACCCAACCGTCGGACCAGCGAAGTCCGTGATGATTCGTCGTGAGCCAGGTGGCTTGACGCTTCTCGAACGATGACAGGCGAGCGTAGGAGTACGGTGGTTCGAAAATCCAATGACAAATGGTCGTTTCCGTGTCGCGATTGTTCGCGAGAATCGCAATTTCCTTAGCGACGAACGTGTTACGTTCGGTCTTGAAGCCTTGCAGGTCGGCCACGACGGATAACATTGTTAGGTAGTAATATGTAGTAGTGTGTAGTAAAACAAGTGTCACCGACGGCTGCAGACGAGCTACTGACTATTTCGCGATTATCCTCATAGGTATAGTAGTCGTAGTCGTTGGAATCACGTGATTTTTCGCACTACGTTCGTCAAAGGATTGTATTGAACCATGCACTCGTATATGATGAGACAGTAGGCGGTTGTATTAGCGGGTACGTTCTCTTTGCACTCGAAGTCGATTCGCACATCCACCGTGGCGCTCTTCACCGACTCGTTCTGTCGAGAGCAATCTATGATCGCGATAGGGGCGTATCGCAAAAATTCGTCCGTGTTCAGCAACGGTTCGCCGTGACCGTAGTACGAACGGTTAAATTTCGCGTACATATCGTACAGGAGCGCGTATTTAGATTTATCGAAATCCAGGTTCGGTCGTCGTACGGATACGTCTCGGAATTCAGAAACAATCGTACGTTCGTGAGTTTGCACGCGTCGAATCTGCTCGCGCTTTTCTTGAGATTATAACTTCGCTCGATTTGCGTAGCGAACATCACGTATCGCGGTATCTCGAACTGCGACGAGGCTTTCACGGTCCACGTGTGTTTGGTTGTCGTTTGCAGCAACGGATACTGTTGCAGTTGCCACGATCGAAAACTCATAGCGATAGGTCGATCGCTTTGCAGGAGACGTAGCATCGCCAGTTTTTGAGTGTCTTCTAG
Organism: Andrena camellia; assembly: GCA_029448645.1. Taxonomy (NCBI): domain Eukaryota; kingdom Metazoa; phylum Arthropoda; class Insecta; order Hymenoptera; family Andrenidae; genus Andrena; species Andrena camellia. The sequence goes on along the minus strand of CM055678.1, from coordinate 41,025,986 downwards.
CACGACGTGCGGCATACGCCATTGTATCTTGCGTATCTCCAGTTTCAGTATTATCGCGGAGGATACAGAGGTCGCGTACATCGCGTTCGTATCGACTCGCGCGCGAATCAGGATCAACTCGTGTCGCGCGTTCATCACGATACGCTTGTAATCTTCGCAGAATCCTAGTAGCGCGTTCATGGGCACGCAGAAATTGAACGCCGGGCTATTAAAAATGTCGCGGTCGTGTGCGATGGTGTGGTCCCAACCGGCGTTCATCAACGCTCTGCTCTTCTCGACGTACAATGACGCGTAATGTTTCAGCGATGTCGTGATTCCCGGATTTCTACAACGATCGATCTCCACGCCGTTCAATTCGTACCGAATCTCGTCGAACATGAACGCGACGCAATTGTTGTCCAGAAAAACTCTCGCGGCAGCTTTCACTTCCTCGGTAGTCGTCGGGGCGGTCATCAAAGAGAGACGTTCTTCCACGTAGAGATAACTTTCACACGGGAGCGTGTACAGATCTTGTTGCTGAATAGGTATTCGTATCTCGTCGTTATTGTCGTACGTCGTGTTGGCGTACGGATTGTAGCCGTGCACCTCGATCTTCGTGATACGATCGTCGAACGTCGGTGTACTCGTCACGTTCAGTATGGTATACATCCTGTTAGACGTGTGTATGTACGTATAAGTGATACGTTAGTACGTTACGACGAATCCCAGGGATCGTAGGAAAAGCGCGTTTCGATGCGTCAACGATTTGAAGCTTCTTCTTCTTTTTCTTCCTCTTGTTCCGCTCCCTGTCTTTATCAGCGTTGTCGGTGGCGGTGAAGGTGTTGCGTTTCGACGATAATGCGCGGCAGAGACCGGAGTAGGAGCGGTGAGCGATGATGATGATGTTGATGAGTCGTACGTGTGATCGAATACCAACATATTAAACACTCGCGCGCTCACGTTATCTTATCGCGCGAACGTCGTTGCACGTGCAGGCGAATCGTTATTTCCTCTCCGCGAAAATCTATAGGGCGATCGTATTGATCGACGATGCGTACCGTTAGATCGTGTATCGCTCGCGCAACGAACGGTAGGTAAATGACGTATCGAGGGGTTTCCGATATCTTATATCCCGGTGGTACGCGAGGTGAAAATTCGTGAATCGTGTGTACGGATTTGGCGTTGCTGTACGCACCGGCAGTGACGTTACACGTTACTCTGATCACGTTAACGTTTATAATGTTCTCGGGTTCGTCGGACTCGTACCAGATTCTCGGCAATAAGACACAATTTGGCGAAAATCCCAGCAACGATCCCACGTTGTTCGGTTGCGTAAAGTCCACGAAGAACGAGCAGTACAGTTCGCTTTTCATGGTGTTGTTGTTAGCTCGTAGCACTAGCGGATACTTGTTGTCGTCGTCGTCGGTCTCGTTGTCGTCGCGTTTTCGAGGATATCGATCGAGCAGTTGACGCCTCAAGTGCTTGGCGATAGCGTCTAATTCGTAGGAGCCATGGGGGATCGTAACGCGGTCGCTAGCGGCATCGATGCTGGGGATCGAGGCGTTCTTGTTGTTGTTGTTCGTGACGAAGTAGAACGTGTCGTTGCTCGAGTCGATGTTCGGTATCGTGTGAAACGTCTCCAAGTCGGCGAGTCCTAATTCGTACTGTCCGTCGCTCAAATCGATCGGCGGAAAGTAATTGACCGTGAGCACGCTGCTCCGACCCGTTAACGTGAGCTTGAGCGACATCGTACCGCTGTAGGTTACGCTAGTGAGACCGAGAGAGTGAAAGTGACGAGGACGTACGGTATCGCGTCAATTTATCTCGGGAAGAGCCGAGGCCAAAATTCCCGAGCTTTTTGTCATAGAAATTGTACGCACAAGTGACCGCAATTCATCTGGTCGAAACGTTGAAAGCGATCGTGATTGTACTTGATCGTAGGTGTCGTTCCCCGTCCGAAATAGTCGATCAGTTCCGCGGGTGGTCGCAAAATCCCAAAACTATCGAAATACTGTACGCGCGGTCCGCGTTTCGCGTACTCTACCCAGTGCGTACCTTCGCCGCGATTCTCGTCCAGATTCGCGATACCGCATTCGTTCGATCGTACGCGCGCGGGGAGCGTGTCGCGCATAATTACCCCCCGAAAGAACGGTACGTCGACGCACTCGCGCTCTAATTGCAGGTTAGTCATAGGTAGTAGTTGTAGCTGCTGTCGCGTTATCGCCGCCGCCGCAAGCCCGATCGAGCGGAGTTTTTTTTTTTTCCTCGGTCGTCGTCGCAGGTTCACGCCGGCGCCGCGATTGTACGGTGACAGATACAGTCCTCGCCCTTCCATCTCGCGATTATGACGCATCGTTTCTTCCAGCTGTTTGCGCGAGGCCTTCGCGTCGTTGGCCGCTTTGGCGATACCGGCAGCTCCGCCGGCCAATGCTCCGATAGCCGACAAAGCGGGCAGCACGAGCGGTAGAAGCGGAAGAAAGCCTCCGCGTTTCGCTACCGGTAGGATACGGCGTTGTCCTCTGGATTTGCGTTTCCGTCCCGTAGTCCTTCCTCTTCTTCTTCCTACTCCTCGTCCCATACCCATACCGAGTTTAGTCTTTGCTTTCATCGCGGCCCACACTCCGGTCGCAGCGGCTTTTTCACCGAAAGTCGCGTCGTTCGCGAACACGCGTTCTCGGGCTCGTTCGGCTAGCGATCGATCCGCCTCGTGTCGTCCCTCCAAATCCTTTCGACGAGAGTACGCGATATCGTGCTCTCGACAAGCCGCGTCCAGCGGATTCGCGCCTTCGTCACCGCGAGCCAATCGCTTCGACAAACGCGTCCCCGGTCCGCAGAACTGATATCCCGGAATGTGTAGTTCGAACGGTAAACGATTTATGATCGCGTTCACGAGTCCCGATCCCGTCGTCTTCTTATTCTTCGTTGGTCTACGCGTTACCGCAACCATACGCGTGAAAATGAAGATGCACGGAGACGCGAGGCCAGTCGTAAGTCGACGGTTCTTCGATAGCGATCGATTCGAGGAGCGCGACGATTCTGATTCGCTCGACAGGTTTCGCGGGTATAAATAGCAGTGGCGTTACGTGCTTGCGAGGAGAGAGTCAGAGAGAGAGCATGCGATTCGCAAAACAACCGAACGCTATTCGCGTGACCGCGAACAGGACGTTGGAGGATTCGACGTGGGACGACGAGAGTCGTTCGCGCAGGCACGGTTCGTTGTTGCCGAACAGCGTGCGAGCCGTGATCTGCGGTCCGTCCGGGTGCGGGAAAACGAACGTGCTTCTCAGCCTGCTGGAGAGTCCGAACGGTTTGCGTTTCGAGAACGTGTACGTGTACTCGAAATCGTTGCGCCAGCCAAAGTATCGGTATCTGGAGCGAGTGCTGTCGCGCGTCGGTGGACTCGGATACTTTCCCTACTCGAACACCGCTGAGATCGTCCCGCCGAGGGACGCTCTGCCCGATTCGATCTTCGTGTTCGACGACGTGGCGTGCGACGAACAGACGGCGATCCGCGAATACTTCTCCATGGGCAGGCACGCGAACGTGGACTGCTTCTACCTGTGCCAATCGTACGCGAGAATACCGAAACACTTGATCAGAGACAACGCGAATTTTCTCGTGCTGTTCAAACAGGACGGGACGAACTTGCGTCGCGTGTACAACGATCACGTGAACACGGACATGACGTTCGAGGCGTTCACCAACCTGTGCGCCAAATGCTGGAAACGACGCTACGACTTCGTTGTCATCGACAAGGACCGTGCCCGGTACGATGGTCGATATCGACGAGGATTTAACGAGTTCGCGATAGCTCGTGAACCTCAGTAGATAGCGAGTCCTTCGTCGAGCAACACACACACACACACACACACACACACCAGGATGTCTAACGAAACAGCTACCAGCGGTGTAAACATTGAGATCGCGCAACAACCAGACATACTACAGAAACGGCGTCGTAGACAACAACAGCAACAAAAACAACAACCGCGAGAGGTCGAGACGAAGAAGAAAATTGTTAAAATCAGCGCCGCTATTCGACGGAAATACATGAACCTGAAACTCGGTAAAATGGCGACGAAAGCTGCTGCGGAGGAAAGCGCGCGTCCGATCGTCGAACCGCTGAAACATTTGGTCGAGAACACCGCGACGTGGAAAACGAGTCCAGCGACGTCATCGCTCGTCAAGCGGAAGCATCAACGTTCGAAGAAACGATTATCCTTTACTCCGTCCACGACCGAAGCGGCGATACTGCCCGAAACGACTCCACTTCCGGATTCGAACGACGACGACGACAGCACCGTCTACGAAACAACCGAGGAACATGAGCCGGACCATGGCGAGACGGACGAAACGATTCGAGAAGTTCTCGATCCAAAAACCACAACCACAACCGTCGAAAACCTCGACGCGTACACTCGAAACGTCAGCGGGCCGCTATCGCGCGAATATCTGCGCTTGTTCTTCACCGACACTAAGAAACTCATCGACAACGTGTACGGCGTGTACCTAGACGACGACGAACAGCTGATGATCGGCGATTCCGTGCTAGCTATCGGCGAGAACGACGACGTTGACGTGAAAGGCAAGCGATTCGCTGGTACGCGAGGCTTGTACGAACTGCTGTTCATGCGAGTGCCCAACGAGCAAGCGTACACGAACGCCGATCTCGAGGCGTACCGCGACATCTTGTTGGCGACGAACGCGCATCGACGGGACCATTCGGCTAGCAAACCTACGCTAGGCAACAAGGGTTACAAGTACAGAAAGATCGTGTCGGAGTTGTTGCGTAGTGGAGACCGCGTTTCTGGCGACAGCGTCACGCACGAAGGTCGAGGATTGCCCACCGATGACGCGATGACGGTTACCGATAACGCGATCGATTACGTGTACTGGGACGATCCGAACGAATTGGTCGATAGACTGCGATTGCTCTTGGCGTCGCGCGCGGCCGGACACACCGGACACGACAACGAAATCGCGTCCATCTTGGAGGAACTTCGCGAAGCCGGTCTCATCATAAATTGATCGGTCGGTTCGATTACGCGTCAGTCTCGTTCGCGATCACCGCCCACCCAACATGTCGGTAAACAAGTTTGGAGCACCTTTGCACGGTAGTACCGACAACGACGACGACAACGATCGACGCACGGAGACGATTCGCTCGCGGAATCTGTACGTCGCGAATCACGTGCGAGAGAACGCGCTGTGTCTGGGCACCGATCGGTCAACGTTCGACGCTATGGAACGCAAGATACGTCGCGTGGCGCATCCGGAGGAGGATACCGACGCTGCGACGAAACGATACGTGTACGACGTGAACGAATCGACGACGACGCGACTGAATGCTTTGACGACCGCGATAAATACCGCCGTATTCGATAAATTCTACGCTGCAACAACAATTCGATCACTTGCAGGATAGACTCGACGTGCTTGCGACATTGATCGCGGAAGTACAGAAACGCAAGGAAGCGTCGCGATGAGCGACGACGACGAGGACAAACCCCGTCGACACCGTACGTGCTTCGAGTGCCTGGTGCAGTATCTGTTGCTTGTCGTGGAACGTTATCGTCGCTATGGGCGCGAGTAAGGAGCGAGTACAACTGGTCGACGAACTGCACGCTCCAGCGAGACGAACTTTCCCACGGATACGCGTAGTCACTCGAGGCTACGACGATCTGTGGCAGGCAGATTTGGTGGAAATGCGCGCGTACGCAACCCACAATCGCGGCTACAACTACATACTCACGATCATCGATACGTTCAGCAAGTACGCGTGGGCCGTTCCCGTGAAAACGAAAAGCGGCCGCGACGTTACCGAGGCGTTCGCGACCGTGTTGCGACGAAGCTGCAGATGTCCGCGAAACCTGCAAACCGACATGGGAAAGGAGTTCTACAACGCGGAGTTTCAACGATGCGCGAAGACTCGCGGAATCAACCACTACTCGACGTACAGCGTGATGAAAGCGTCGATCGTCGAGCGTTTCAATCGCACGCTGAAGAATCTGATGTGGAAACAATTCTCCTTGAAAGCCTCTTATCGCTGGTTGGATCTGCTGCCGACGCTCGTGCACACCTACAATCATCGTAAACATCGCACGATCAACGCGCGACCCGTCGACGTGACCTCCGCCACTCGTTTACCGTTCGTCGTATCGTCGGGTGTCGAGCAACGACTACGACGACAACGCGCCAAATTCTGCGTCGGCGACAAAGTACGCGTCAGCAAATTCAAGACGATCTTCGAGAAAGGATACACGCCGAACTGGTCGACCGAGGTGTTTGAAATCACCGCTGTACAACGAACGCGTCCTGTCACGTACATTCTACGCGATTCCGCGGGCGAGCCGATCTCGGGCGGATTCTACAAGCACGAACTGCATTCGGTCGCGAATCCGGACGTATATCTGATCGAGAAGATTATTCGTCGCAAGGGTAACCAGGTGTACGTGAAATGGTTAGGATTCGACTCGTCCAAGAACTCGTGGATACGGGAAAAGGATGTTCTCTGATTAAATAGCAACTCTTTATTAGTATTACTATTACTATTACATATACATATACATATACATTTATTTCGTTCTTCGTATATAACAAAAAATAAAGCACAATATATATCATGATCTTTGTACATTATTTACATGAATGTGTAATATTATACATGGGTATATTAAGAAAAACATTTTATGTCCATCCATTGCATACATTTTTTTTTTTTTTTTTTTTTTAAAGAGGGGGAAAATGCATTACGCATACCCCGACAACAGTTATGTCGGGGTTATGTGGGACTCTCCATTTCTGGCATACCCACTAAAAACCCCCTCTACGTTCATACAGTGTATCATTCTTGTATACATATCAATATATATATATATATATATATATATATATATATATATATATATATATATATATTGTACGTGACATTACTACGAATCTACATATACATATAACTATACACATAACTATTGTATCTACTTAACCGTACCACTGTCACTATCACTGTCGTCGCACTCGGGAATCCGATAGTGTCCCCACGGAAGGGTTTCGATCCTATCGGCTAGAACGTAACGCTTATCGTCGTACGGACTGAGCGCGGTCTTCAGTTCGTTCACGGAATACACGTCGTGTAATCGCGCGCGAATATGGTTCTGTCGTACCGTAGTTTCAGCGTGCTCGAGAAGACACCGCACGTAGTCCTCGAAACGTATTTCGTTCGTTACGACACTTCTCTTCACCCCCTTCACTTTTTTCGTCTCGGACGTTCCCGACGACGACGACGCGTCACGCACTCGAGTCGCGTACATCTTCGATCGAAGTCCCACGAACTCCGTCATCAAGGCACCGTTGTTCTCGTCCTTCATGAGTCCCGGCACCTTCTTGTTTACGCGCGGCATACCGTACGGGTTGTCCACCGCGTAATCGCTCGTGTCGAATCGCGCACTGACGTCACTTTTCAGCTGCTCGTAAGCGTCCTCGCACCGCAGCAGATACATGAGACTGTCGGTGTCCGTGTACAACACTTTGCACCCATCACCGAACTTGGCGCGCATGTAGTCGTAGTGAAATTCATACAAGCACACCTTGGACACGTCCAACACGCTCATGCCCACGTATATGGGCTTGTCGAACTTCACTTTTAATTTTCGCATCTCGATAGCGACCAAGTGTTCGGAAAATATCGCGCGACTATGGAAATTTGGTTTCGCGATCAACGATTCGGCGCCGTAACGTCCGTCCCACCGCGTCACCAGTCGCACGTCCACTCGATTTCGAACGTTCTCCATCGTTTTCCCGTACACGGCATTGTTCATTAGCTTGTACAGTGTTTTCCGGAAATCGCTGGTCGCTCGCGTTCTCAACTCCGTGTTCAGCATGATGTAGTCGCGCAACCAACGCGATTGATCGAACCGCAGAACGCGATGAATTCTCGATACGCGAAGTCCGTGTCGAATGCACTGCTTCAAGTACCGATAGTGGACCACGTATCGTTCTTTGTCGCGGAGCGTGGCGATCAGCTTCGTCTGCTTACCGATGGGTGCGTGCTCGCGAACAGGACAGAACGGAAGGTCCGCGTGCTCGTCGTGAATGTCCCGCGGATACTCCATGTCCACTTCCAGCAGGTAGCCCTCCGGTCCGTCGTCCTCCGGCAAGGAGTTCGCGTCCAAAGCGGCAACCGCGTCGTCGTCCCGCGTCGCACCCTACTCGCGATAATCGTCCTCGCACTATCGCGCGCAATGTTTGCATTCGCGCGAGCAGCGACACCATCCGTTGCTTCTCCCACACCGGCACGCGTTCGCCTCGTTGATACGCAACCATGTGCCGTACGGTCTCGTCGCACCTGTCCATCCACTCGCGAAATTCCGCGGTGGTCCTCAAAAGTTCGGACATTCGAGCCAAAAGCACGAATGCGTTCTTGAACGTATCCATGTTGTCACTTGATATAACAGACTGTATACCGTTCCGCGACACGTTTCCGCCACGTAGTCAAACTCGCGTCAGGATATCGGACACATTTATTATTATTATTATTATTGTCAACGTATGTAACACTTAACTGGATACTGCTTCGAGAAAAACGCGAGATGCGCAACGATTGTATCACACAAATCTTCTGACGCGTTACCATTCACGATTTTACCCTGTCGAAGACGCGACCTGGTTTAAATATACGATCATCCGTACCTAAACTCTCCCTACCCCATTGCACCCCAATGGGACGCGTATATTTCCACCTTAAGTCCTATCGATCTTTTACTCACCGTATTATCTCGGTAGGTACCGCGCGTTATTCTCGGATTACACGATAAGAAATGGTATGTTTCGACACGCTTCTGGCGCGATAACCACGCCGGTTTCGCGTTACATCTTCCACCTGACATACCGCCGTCTCTTCTTTGATCGCCTACCGACAAAGGACTACAGACGGAGAGATACACGACAATATCTAGCCTCTCTCTCTCGTATTCCTTGTTCGCTCGTCGCAGCAATCGCGGGCGCGATCGCGCCTTCGAACGATAAATAGAAGCGTGTCGGCTCGCTTTGAATTTTCGTGGTCTCGCGATTGCTCGCGCAAAGATGCTGCGTATTATTATTAGTCTCGGACTACCCGATACGAAACGGTACGTTTCGACTAGCAGCATGTCCTACGCGACGTACCGCCGTATGTTTCCGACCCCCTGCAACGAGAAAGAGGAGGATAGATTAATATCGTACCTCTCTCTCTCTCTCGTACACTCGATTCCAAAGTAACGAATATCGGGGCGCGATCTGGCCTTGGGGAGATAAAAGGGTTGCGGATCGGATCGCGCGCACCGATGCCGCGCATTATTCTCGGAAGTTGACCTTCGCCTATTATATGTTTTTTTAGCGCGGCTATTACGCAACAGCCGCGCAGGTTTCGACTCGCATCTTTTACGCGGCGTACCTCGGTATGTTTCCGACCCCCGACAACGAGAAAGATGTACGAAAATATCGTACCTCTCTCTCTCTCTCTCTCTCTCTCTCTCTCTCTCTCTCTCTCTCTCTCTCTCTCTCTCTCTCTCTCTCTCTCTCGTACACTCGATTTCAAAGTAGCGAATATCGGGGCGCGATCTGGCCTTGGGGAGATAAAAGGGTTGCGGATCGGATCGCGCGCAAAGATGCTGCGCATTATTCTCGGAAGTTTGCCTCCATCGTCGTATGTTTTAACGCATGTTTCGACTCGCATCATCTCCTACGCGTCGTACCGTCGTATGTTTCGACTATGCACCTAGAGAGAGAAGGATAGATTCATATCGTACCCCTCTCTCTCACACTCCATGTTCGCGAGCGCGATCTGACCTTGGAGCGATACCGAAATGCAGGTTTCGACTCGCATCTTCTACGCGACATACCTCATTATTCTCGGAAGTTGACCTTCGAGCATTATATGTTTTTGGCGCTGTTATTGCGCAATAGCCGTGCAGGTGTCGACTCGCATCTTCTACGCGTAATACCTCCGCATGTTTTGACCACGGGCCGAGAGGATGAGTCATCGGCGGTACCTCCCCCTCCCCCCTCCCCCTTGTGTGTGTGTGTGTGTGCGCTCGCGCGCGCGTTCCCTCGCCATCGCGGTTCCCCTCGCCCCGCTTCACCCCTCGCCCTGCGTTGATTTAGAATCGGCCTACTATACCTACTTTGAACTTTTCAAATACTTCATTCTTACTTTTTAATATATACACAATACAATATCTCGTGTTATCATCAATGAAGGTACAAAAATATTTACCGCCTCCCATTGATGGCTCTCTGAATGGTCCACATATATCACTATGAACAATGTCAAGTAATTTTGTTGCCTTCTTGTGTGAGTTTCTAAAAGGCAGTGCTGGCTGTTTTCCTAGAGCACATATTCTGCATTCTAGGGCTTTCTTATGTATACCTAGATCAAGATTAACATGATTTAATAAAGATGATAAATGTTTTTCGTTCAAATGCCCCATGCGCTCATGCCATAATCTCATCTTGGTATCTTGTCCATCAATATGTTGCGCAACCTCTGTTTCATTTTGTTTAACATAGTATAGGTTACCTATTCTATTTGCTATCAATTTAACATCACCATCTTTTCCTTTTATTATAGCAATATCCTTTTTGAAAACTATTTCGTTACCCTTATCTACGATTTTAGTTACTGACATTAAATTTGTCCTTAAGTCAGGTACCCATAAAGTGTTTTCCAAATTAACAATCTTTTCATCATTTTGATTCATCATTTTTACCATGACCTTTCCTTTGGCCTTTATATCCGCAGTGTTTTTGTTTGCTAAATTCAAACTTTCATTCATTGGTTTCATTTCTTGAAATAATTCCTTATTCTTACATAGGTGTGTGGTGCATCCACTGTCCAAGCACCATTTTTCCTCGTTCTGAGCCGCCATATTTGCGTCAGCTAACGCTGTAAAGAACGTCTCTTCGACCAATTTAGCATATTTATTGTTCCTTTTATTTCTATTTTCCTTAGGCAGCTTTGAGTAACATTTAGAAGCTATGTGCCCTTTTTTATTGCATCTGAAACATATTATATCAGTATTTATTTTATTATGCTTTTGGTTACCTGAGTGTTCATGTCAGACATCTTGTCGACGTTCCCGTCCATTTCCGTTCGTATGTCGGCCATTTTGGTTATTCTTCTCCATGGCCCACATGGCATTCGAATTTTCAGCCATTCTTTCATTTTGTTTTCGCGCATCATTTTCTTCTAATATTTTTATTTTTAACATTTCAGCTTCAGGTAAACTATCGCGTGACTCGATTGCACATCTAAAATTTTCGTAGCTACTGGGCAAGCTATAGAGCAGCATTATTGATAATAAATCAGCATTTATATCCACTTCCATTTCTCCTAATTTATCAACTGCATCAAAGAATTTATTAATGTGTTCCCGCACATCGTCTTCTTCTTGCATTTTATGTAATGTTAGCTGTTTCAATAATGTTGCCTTTCTTGCAGGCCCCTTGGAAGCATATATGCTTTCTAATTTTACCCATGTTTCGTGGGATGTCACACATCCCTTTAATTGTATTAACTCACTTGGTGAAATGCTCAAAATTAGGTCTGATTTGGCCTTTTTATCCTGGACGGCCCATCTTGCATGTGCTGCAATTGATTGTACATCACCTTCTAGTACCTCCGGTTTCGTCTTTTCCCCAGTCACATACTGCCACAAGTCATCTTTCACTAGTAACGCCTCCACTTGCATTCGCCATGTGTCGTAATTGGTTTTATTCAGCGCTTGTATTCTAACCATATTGAGGCTCATTATTGCGAGCACGTGCTTAACGTTATAATTTGACACCAACTATGACACCAACAACAACAACAACATATTGCGAGCACGTGCTTAACCCGTATATGCTATTACGGGTAAAATCGGCTTGTGAGTAAACGGGAGAATCAACCATCTACCAAACACCAATTCCATCTACGAGGACGCCACGGATCCGAGAACCAAGGCGCACGAGAAGACATGGAGACAGAGGAACGTGTAGGAGCCGCACCTGACGGATGGACGGAGAACCGTACGAGGGAAGCAGCCGTCGGGGCACGCAGCGAACAGCTATACGGATCGACCTTGCTGGGTCCAGATTCATCTTATCGCCGCCGTTGGTTCACGTACGAGAGGACGTCCGACCGAGCCGACGACATGTGGTTGCGAGCAGCATTGTAAGTAAATGAAGCGTATACCGAGTCCGAAACAGAAAACGCGAGCGTAAATATTGTAAACCAGAGTCCTAAAGAAATTCAGAGACGGTACATGCATGTATATAGAAGACGAACGCGCAAATCAATTCAAACTCCCAGGTCAAAGAAGCTTGTCGCGATCATTCGAGTCCTTTTTCGATAAAAACCTAATCTTCGTACGAGAGGAACTAGACCTTCTACCTTCTATAGACCATCCAAGACCGTCCCGCCAAACACTTCGACCGCCGCCGCTAAAACTAAGCGTTAAGAGGAACGACGATTCAAGCGTAGAATCGTCCCCGGAAAATTTTGTGACACCGAATAGAGAATATCCGATTTTGCTAGCGGTCTTTAGTTTGTTGGACAGAGTAAATTCGGGAGGACAAGAAATGTCGTTGCTTGACGATGATAACCCCCCCCCCCCCTCCGGACTACCGGACGTAAAAAAATTGTCTACCGCATTGTCGCTAGTCGATAAATTCGTAGGAAAATTATCAGACGAGCTTGCAGAATTTTTGAAGTGTTATGCGAGCGCCTCAGAGTTTGTCCCCGCAACGGAGTTACCGCGGTTCTTGAAAACAGTGATAGGAACGAAAATAAAAGGCAAAGCAGCCAAGGTATTAGAATACAAGGAAGTAGATAGTTTCGAAAAATTAAAGGACATTTTAACATCCTTATTCGTGGACAAAAGGTCAATAGGAGCAGTTGGAGCAGAGTTCCATGCCTGCCACCAACGAGAAAACGAGAGCGTAAAACAATTCGCGTGTAGAGTAGAAGAATTAGCTGGAGAATTATCTGAACTATCGGTAAAGCCATGAAACAGCAACGAAGTAAATGACGCGTTGGTAGGATCAGTACAAGAACCGTCCTAGATGTTTTCACCCTCGAATTGAATGTGAAACTGAGAACGATCATAAGGTCTCGAAACTATACAACGTTAAATGCAGCTATAGCCGCAGCAATAGAGGAGGAACAAGCGATGGGTCTAAACACCTCGCGAAATTTTAGGAAATTCGGTAATCAGCCCAAAGGAAGGGAAGGATCAAACGTACCGCGATGTGAACGCTGTAATAAATTAGGACATTTAGCAAGGAATTGCTATACACGGTTAAGCATGCCGCGAGAAAACTATCCGACTCAACAAACGACCGTAAAAAGGGAAGTTCAGCGCGTTACAGTAATCTGCCACTATTGTAAAAAACCGGGACACCAAATCAGGGAATGTAGGGCCAGAGAAAGAGCAAATGAACGAGGGTACGGACCGCGCTATACAAATACGAATAATAGACGCAACGATTTTAGACAGAATTTCAATAGAAACCCGAGTCGAGAACAATCTAGCGAAAATCAAGATTCCCCTACCTCGAGCCGCGGAACAACCGACGATAGGCAAACTAACGCAGGAGCCAGAGTGGATTCATACCGAGCGAATCGGGTAGTGACTTCCAAGATAGAGAACACAATTGAAATCGAGGCGCCGGAGCTAGTAAAGGAAAAAACAAACATGCTGATCGACACCGGTGCCGATATCACGTTAATAAAGATAGGAAAGGTGTTGGGCGACGTCCACGCCCAGGACGAAGTAGTGTCCCTGCGAGGAATAGCTCCAATAGAAATCAAAACGCTATGCCTAATAGAATTAAACATAAGGGTTGGGAATAAACTCGTAACGCATCCTTGTCGGTTAGTGAGAGACGACTTCCCGTTAGAAGCAGACGGAATCCTGGGACAAGATTTTATGACTAAGCACGACGTATGCATCCGAGCAAATCAAGGGAAAGAGTTGTACGGAATACGGTTCCCCTACTCCGGAGGAGGAAATGTAACACTGAAACCGCGATCAGAAACAATTCTCTTAGCTAGAACGACGAGTAAAGGAGAAGGAATAGTATAGGGACAGCCGATCAAGCCAGGAATATTCATAGGGAACTCATTAACAGTAGGCAGTGACGGAAAATGCGTAATAAGCGTAATGAACACCACAGCGGACGAAGTCCTTATCAGTACGCCGACTGTGCCGTTAAAACCACTGACGAGCGATGACATTGACCCGACAGACGCGACCTGCGACAAAGAGCGCGACGCGCTGACATATATAATACACGCCGTGTACGGAAGGAATAGAATGCAAATCTTGCGCGAAAGCCTCAGGACCGAACACCTAAATGGCGAAGAAGAAACAAGCTTACTCGAACTTTGCGAAAAATACAACGAAATATTCGGATTAGAGGGAGACAAACTCGGATACTCCACAAAAGCAGAACATTCAATTACCCTAACCCAAGGCACCAACCCTATATTCGTGAAGCCGTATAGATTGCCTCAGGCACATACGGATGAAGTGGATAGACAAGTTCAAGAAATGGTAAAGGAAGGAATAATTAGACCAAGCGCTAGCCAATGGAACGCTCCCTTGCTAGTAGTCCCGAAAAAGACAGACGCTACGGGTAAACGCAGGCTAAGAGTAGTGGTAGATTTCCGAAAAGTAAACGAGGCGACAATAGGCGATTCATATCCCTTGCCAAATATAACAGATATTCTAGACCAATTAGGCGGAGCGAAATACTTTTCAACCCTGGATTTAGCATCAGGATTCCATCAAATAGCAATGAAAAAGGAAGATCGCGAAAAAACCGCATTCTCGACGCCATACGGCCATTTTGAGTATGATAGAATGCCGTTCGGGCTGAAAAACGCCCCCGCGACGTTTCAAAGATTAATGAATACCGTGCTGTCAGGCCTACAAGGAATAAAATGTTTCGTATATTTAGATGACATAGTCGTTTACGGACGCTCGTTAAAGGAGCACCAGGAGGGACTAGAACTCGTGTTTGAACGCATACGAGAGAGTGGTCTAAATCTTCAACCCAACAAGTGCGAATTTCTACGCAAGGAAACAATATACTTAGGACACATAATAACCGAAAACGGCATCAAACCAGACCCGTCAAAACTAGATGCCGTCCGAAATTTCCCAATACCCAAAGGAGTTAAAGACGTACAATCCTTCTTAGGCTTAGCTGGATATTACAGAAGATTCATAGACCATTTCTCACAAATCGCGAAACCATTAACACAACTGTTAAAGAAAGACCAAACATTCAGATGGCCGCATAGGAGCAAGAAGCCCTCGAGATTCTAAAGGAAAAATTAACGACAGCTCCGATATTACAATATCCAGATTTTTCGAAACCGTTTGTTCTAACAACGGACGCTTCCGGGAAAGCGATAGGAGCGGTACTATCGCAAGGAAAAATAGGACAAGATTTGCCGATAGTATACGCGAGCAGGGTATTAAACAAGGCGGAAGAGAATTACAGCACAATCGAAAGAGAACTGCTAGCTATCGTATGGGCGACGCAACATTTCAGACCATACGTATACGGCACCAAATTCAAAATCGTGACGGATCACGAGCCACTTACTTGGCTTTTTAACGTAAAGGACCCCGGTTCTAGATTAATGAGGTGGAAGTTGAAATTAGCAGAATACGATTATAGCATAGAGTATAAGGCAGGAAAAACGAATAAGAACGCGGACGCCCTCAGCAGAATGTTCGCGATAACGCGAGGAACGAAACAAAAGATCAGCAGCGAACTAGTAGCCGACGCCAGTGAAGGCGCCAGGGAAGGCGCCAGCGAAGAAAAGGAGCCCCGGTCAGAAGAAGAAACGAGCGATACAACATATACGGAGGACAATAAAAACAGAATACTGCGCGAATTTCATGACACTTCCTTAGGAGGACACTTATGGGTAAAACGGACCCTGGAACGTATAAAATTAAAACATTCATGGCCAGGAATGCGGCAAGACATAGAAAAGTACATCTCCGGATGCGAAAAATGTCGGAGAAATAAGCTATCAAGAATAACCAAAGCTCCCATGGTAATTACAGACACTCCCACGGAACCATTTGAGAAATGTGCACTAGACATAGTAGGACCCTTACCCGAGACAAGCAGGCGAAACAAATACGTGCTAACCTTTCAAGACCTACTAACCAAATTTAGTAAAGCCATACCCCTTGAGAACCAGGAAGCAAACACAGTAGCAAAAGAATTCGTCACTAAGATAATTTGCGAATACGGTATACCACAACGAGTATTAACCGATCAAGGAACCAATTTCCTAAGCCAGCTATTCAAAAACGTCTGCAAATTGCTCAAAATCGAAAAAATCCAAACCACAGCCTACCACCCGCAATCAAACGGAGCTCTAGAAAGAAGCCATCGTACACTAGCCGAATACTTAAAGAATTTTATCGCGAAAGACCAGACTGATTGGGACGAGTGGTTGCCTTACGCGATGTTTACGTACAATACCACCCCGCACACGTCCACTAGCTACACGCCCTACGAACTCGTTTTCGGGAGGCAAGCTACCTTGCCGACCTCATTAAACCAGACACCGCAGTTAACATATACTTATGACAAATATGCTGAAGAGTTGCGAGAGAGACTACGGTCTACCAATACCATTGCACGCGAGACTATAGGGATCAGTAAAGACAAGTCAAAGACGCACTACGACAAAAAGACGACAGACAGATCTTTCAAAATCGGAGATCAAGTGCTACTGCACGACGAAGCAGTAAGACGTGGACGATCAAAAAAATTAACACCCGCGTGGATAGGTCCCTATTCAATTCAAAATACGCACGACAATAATAACTACACCATAAAAAGAGGACGAAAAACGTGCCGCATACACTCTAACAGACTTAAACATTTCATAGAATAGGATAGGAATAGGGAAACGGTCGCAGTAGTGGAGGAAAGTAACAATACGCGAAAAATTAAATTAAAGAAAAGTAAATATATTAAAATGCAAAACATTCGCCGCGAAAATCCAAGACAAGGTAGACCGCATCACCAAACTCCTTACTTACGTCCAGCAAACTATAAGCTCAGCACAAAAACAGCGCCGCGGACTAATAGACGGATTAGGTTACATAGGCAAATAACTTTTCGGACTAATGGATTCCGAGGACAGAAAGAAAATCAACGACCAAATAGACTTTTTAAAGAGACAGGACAGTAGATTAAAAAATACAATCAAAGGACAAATGCAAATTGTAAGAGCCAACGTCGAACTTCTCAATAAGACTATACATAACATACAAGACAACGAAAAAACACTTTTAAACGCGACTTGGCAAATTCAATACTTACTACAACAGTCGACCGACATTATTAAATTCCGAGAGATAGTAGACGAACATCTCATACTAATAAACAGCGTCGCAGAAACACTATTGCGCGACACACAAGACTTGCTAGAATTCATAATGGATATAAAAAAGGGAGTCCTTAACCCACGGTTAATACCACCAGCGCAAATCATAACGTACCTCACTTCAGCACTCCCACACATTCCAAAAGGACTAGACTTCCCTATCGGGATAAAGTCAGAAAACATGCACGTCCTGTACGAGATACTAACACTCTCCGCATTTTCGGATACCAAATCAATTACTGTAGTATTCGACATCCCATTGTTGAGCGCAAAGAAATTTAAATTGAGTAAAGTACACCCGGTACCAACGAAAGTGAACGAATCATTCTACACGTATATAGAACCCCTCGACCCATACGTGGTACTTGACACCTCGGTGCAAGATTACATACAACTAAGTAAACAAGACCTATCAGAATGTAAAACTATAAACGATCTATACCTCTGCACATATAATCACCCGATGTTCAAAGCGATACTATACGGACCTTGCGAAGTACAGTTATACACAAAATTGACACAAAAACCAAACAATTGTAAAATACGAATCATGACACTGAATCACACGATCCTGATAGAATTACAACAACCGGGCACGTGGATTTATATCGCGCCGAAACCGATACAACTAGCAGCAACCTGGGACGACAAAGGCACAAACATATATAGCATTAAGGACTTTGTTATAATAACGATAAGAAATAAATGTACTATCACCACCGCCGAATTCACAATAGAAACTGGTAAGCAATACGGAATAGAAAAAACATGGAACTACTTACCTGGTTATAATTTGTCACTAGACGAAATTACGTTTCCACAGACCACTGTAAATTCGTATCGACATACCAACTTCGAACCTAAAAGAATAATCAAACACCCGGAAGAATTAAATAAAGTTAGCAAAAAATTAGAGGACTTACAGAACGATTTAGAAAAACCCGAGATCATACCAATTGAATACCACTATAGCTTCTTTACACTATCCTCTGTGACGGGATTAATAACAATTACATTGTGTATCTTCACACTTTACAAATGCATTGTACGCTGTAATGCAAGAATACCACATTGTACCACAGACAATACGAATCGCGACAAAACAACACAAAAACCTGAAGCGATAATCAAAATAGTTAGTAAGGAAGAAACGCTTTCCACTAATTCTCTTTGAAATATTATATTCGTTATAAACAAACTATTATTACTATATAATACAAATATCATAATCTTTCACTGTCAAATGTATAAGACAGTCTATACCGAATTACCATTATAATCTAGTTAAGAAAAACCACATGTAAGTCGATAATAATCAATCCAACCATTACGAGTTTCGGGATTTCTCTAAGATAGTTTATCATCGGCCGCTGGAAAAGCTATGGCTTTTCCTCCCCAAGGGGGGAGGGATGTTGTGCCCAGGCAACGCCCAAGCACGCGTATCAGACATTATACATATTATATTACGTCCGTTACGAAACGTTCGAGACGTTTCCAAGCTAAGACAGCCGCTAAGCAACCGAATCTACAAAATCAGCAAAATGCGAACGTTCCACGCCAACCGGGCATGGTAACGCGTACCACGCCCAAGAGGGATATAAAACCAATTCGACTCCGCTAATCGAAAGACTCGAGATCCGACCCTCGACCGGGCAACACGGCTCAAAACCTACTTGTACACCTCAGTCTTGTTTAGTTGTTTCTGAATAAAGACTTAGTCTTTGAGTTTAAACACATATGGTGTAGTTCACCCGGAGGATTCTCATCCTTTAATCACTCCCGAATCCACGATTACGCCAGATCCCGTACCAGCCTTGCGAGTCATCACGTAGGGCACAACATTTCGATATTCCCTGTCCGCGCTTGTATGGCGCGAGATAAAGTTCACGACCTTCCATGGAGAGATTATGATGTTGCATTTCCTGCAGCTGATGTTGCGCCGCCTTATTATCGTTTACAGCCTTGGCGATCCTTGCCGCTACACCAGCTAATGATCCGAGAACACCTTGCAGCGGTAGAAGTGGTAATATACCACCCTGTTTTGCACCGGAAGAATCCGCTTTTGCGGTGCTCTCTTTGCAGTCCTTTTGCGAGTTTTTGTTTTCATCTCCATTCCGATTTTCGTCTTGGCCTTCATAGCTGCCCAAACAGCTGTAGCAGCGCCTCTTTCGCCCAGAGTCGAGTCTCGCGCAACGATTCGTTTTCGCGCTTTGTCAGCGAGTACGTTATCTGCCGCGTGCCTTTCGCTGAGGTCGTTGCTACGCGAATACGCTATATCGTGTTCGCGGCACGCTGCATCCAACGGATTGATACCTTGATCGCCTCTAGCCAATCGTTTTGCCAGATGAGTTCCTGGACCACAAAACTGATATCCCGGGATATGTAATTCGACAGCTAGCGCGTTTATCGCCCGATTTAACAAACCACAACCTTTCTTTACTCTCGTCGGCGACATTCGCTACAGTTTTTAATCGGTGGTGCTGGACCGTGGATATGCGTTCGCTGCCAAGGGCGATTATAATGTTCCAGACACCGACGGTGCTGCCGAACCTCGGAATCGGCTTTTATATGCTCGGGGAGTCTGTCCCACAACTGATCAATGTGTCTGCCAAACTCGCGCATTAGAATAATATTTGGTTTATATTTCAACTGCTCAGAGGTTGGGTCTCGAATATTGCAATTATCCGACAGAACGAGAAGCATTTCGATTACTGAGCTGTTTTTCTTCGGCGCGGGCCTATAAATAGGGCGCGTCGCCGCTTCGATGTATCAAAAATCATTTTGACGGTTCGCAGCGAGGATGCGATTCGTGCGGTAACCTGCGACGATACGCGTGACAAATTTTGACGATAAATCGTAAATGATGTCCTCGAAAACAAGACGCAGACATGGTAGCATGCTGCCAAACACCATACGCTGCCTGATTTGCGGCCCATCAAATTGTGGAAAGACCAACGTGTTGGTGAGCTTGTTGGAAAGTCCTCACGGCGTCCGCTTCGAGAACGTGTACGTGTATTCCAAATCGTTGCAACAGCCAAAATATCAGTATTTGGAAAATTTATTGACTCCGATATATGAAATTGGCTACTTCACATTTTCGAATAACAGTGACGTCATACCACCGAGGGAATCGCTTCCGAATTCTATTTTTATCTTTGATGACGTGGCATGCGACAAGCAAGATACGATAAGAGAATACTTTGCAATGGGGCGCCACTCGAACGTTGACTGCTTCTATCTCTATCAGACATATGCAAAGATTCCCAAACATTCTGTTTAAGCAGGATGGTACCAACTTGAAACATGTGTACAACGATCATGTAAACACTGATATGTCTTACGAGGATTTCTGCGCTTTGTGTTGTAATTGTTGGCAGCTGGAGTATGGTTTCGTGGTGATAGACAAGGATAGCGCGATGTCCAATGGACGTTACAGAAAGGGATTTAACGAGTTTGCCGTACCGTGAGATGGTCAATCATTGTCAACACTTCGGTGGGAAAGCAACGTCTGCGGTGCAACAATGATCGATATCGATAGTCTGGAGATTAAGGATCGCGAGAGAATAGCGAAGGAAATTGCAAGAACCAGCGAAGCCTTTCGCAAGAAACATCAGGCTTTGAAGACCGGCAAGATGGAGGAAGATATCGCGTTGGAGAGATACTTTAAACCTGTTGTCGAACCCTTAAAACATATTGTGGAAAATGCCGCAGCGACAGAAGCTGAAATATAGCCGCTGATGAGCACAAGCGTTGAAGGGAATGAAACATTAACGCCTGAAACAAAAATCCGACCGAAATGGAACACATCGCGTAAGAGAAAGAGGAAACCACGCGCGTCATCGGATTATTCACTCGTAACCTCTACACCAGTTCAACCGAAGCGAAGACGGCAGATTGTTGCATCAAACGAGTCCCCGGTTCCTCCCCCACCAAAAAATACATTTCCCAGTGTACAGTTGCTCACAACCAATGATGATGATGATGACGATGATGTTTTTGAAACTACTCCCGATGAGTCGTTTGCAACATCTATTAGACAGCAACTTCAAACACTCGCTGGACAGGAACGTTTCGCAGCCATTTGGGTCCCCTGGGACAAAAATATAAGGATGCAATCATAAGTAGGGATAATGAAACTGTCACAGACACTGTGTATGGCGTATACTTTGGCGATAGTAGAATGATGCTTGTGGATAAGGCATTCGATATGGACAAGGCTGATAATATAATCATCGACGGTGTAAAATACAGAGAAACGTCCGGCCTTTACGAACTGATTTTCAAGAGAATTCCCGACGATGCTGTATACACCGATGCCGATAAACAAAAATACAAAAGTATACTGCTGGCGACGAATGCTTACAGACGCGGTCATTCTGCTTAAAATCCCATATTAGGCAACAAGGAATACGAGTACAAACATGTAATTGCACGGCTACTCCCTCGTGTATCAACCAATAAAGCAGGGAAAGGTCTAACGGCGTCGCGAGTCGTGGTGGTGAATGATAACAAGATCGATTACATGCGCTGGGACGATCCCAACGAGCTTGTGGATCGATACCGTTTGCTGGAAGCGTCGCGTCAGGCGGGCAACAACTCGCATGACCATGTCGTACTCGTAGAATCCACCCGAGATCGGCTCTCCCGCGGAATCGCGTAGAATGTACGTCACCGGGTACGTTCGTTGCACGGTTACGATTTCGAACACCTCCGTCGACCAGTTCGGAGTGTACCCCTTCTCGAAGAGGGTCTTGAACTTGCTCACGCGTACCTTGTCACCGACGTTGAATTTTGCGCGCCGTCGAACCCCTTTCGATGCGGAAGGGGAGAGGGGCTCATTCGCAGCGAACGACAAACGCGCCGCGGGGAGGAATCCAGGTAAACATTTGCGGGTGAGTTCCGAAAAAATTTGGTCGCAATAATCACACGCTGTTTTGAATAAAAAATATGTATATATATTTATTTAAAAAATTGTTGAATCTTTATATGTTTAAAAAATTATTTTAAAAAAGAAAAAAATCGACGTGATGTTACGTCCTGCAAGCTCGCACAGGTACGCGAACGCCAACAACAAACATCTGCCTGCAGGGATGTACGACAAGTCGAAGGCGTCGACGTATCTGATGTACTTCGACGTCAACAACTTGTACGGATGGGCGATGTCGCAGACTATGCCGCAAAGAGAGTTTCGATGGCTGGACGATGCGACAGTGGCCGCGCTAGACGTGCATCCCTGCCCGACGACGAGGACTCCAAGGGATACCTGTTGGAGGTGGACATCGAATACCCCGAAGAGATTCATGACGCGCACGCCGACCTACCATTCTGCCCGGTGCACGAGCACGCGCCACACGGTAAACAGACCAAGCTGCTTGCCACGCTCGACGATAAGGAGCGATACGTCATCCACTATCGCTACCTGAAACAGTGCGCGCGACACGGTTTACGCGTGGCGCGAATTCATCGGGTGTTGCGATTCGATCAGTTGCCTTGGTTGCGCGACTACATTCAATTGAACACCGATTTGAGGACGCGAACCACGAGTGAATTTTAGAAGACTCTATATAAATTAATGAACAACGCGGTGTACGGGAAAACAATGGAGAATGTGCGGAATCGCGTAGACGTGCGACTGGTGACGCGGTGGGACGGTCGTTACGGCGCGAAAGCGCTGATCGCGAAGCCGAACTTTCACAGTCGTACGATTTTCTCCGAGGAGTTGGTTGCGATCGAAATACGGAAACTCAAAGTGAAGTTCGACAAGCCGATATACGTGGGGATGAGTGTACTGGGCGTATCCAAAGAATGCCTGTACGACTTCCAGTATGCATATATTAGATATTCGTAAATAGATAAATGGTATGAACAAAGAGAAAGAAACGCTTACAACGCAACGTATATACATATGTACATGCAAACATGCAATCATACAAACCTACGCTATATACATATATCAGCTATTCGTAAATAGATAAATGGTATGAACAAAAGAAAGAAACGCTTACAACGCAACGTATATACATATGTATATGCAAACGTACAATCATACAAACATACTATACAACGGGATTCTCGAGGGACTCGTCGGGCTCAAGCTCGATGCGTTCGTGGCTCTTGAGCTGCAGGATTCGATAATGCCCCCACGGAAGGGTGCTGACCCGATCGGCTAAAGTACACCGCTTATCGTCGAACGGGCTGAGAGCGTTCTTTTCCCCACTCACGGAAAACACATTGTGCCGGTTTGATCGAATGTTGTTCTGCCGAACCGCTTTCTCGGCGAGATCGTTAAGACAACGAATGTAATCGTCGAATTGTATATCGTTCGCGACCACGTGTCCCCGCACACCCTTCACTTTTTAGTCTCACTCGTAGACCCCACTGCAGCGTTAAACGTTTTAGTCACGTACATCTTAGACCTCAATCCGACGAACTCGGTCATCAAGGCGCCGTTGTTCTCATCTTTCATGTGTCCTGGAACCCTTTTTTGTTTACGCTGGCTTGCAAAGCTACACACTTCTCGGTTTCAAGATAAGGGTTTACTTCCAAGAGCCTGGAGATGCTGCGAGACCAGTTGCCAGTCAAATGTGGCAGTGAACTGTCATTTTGTACATTTTTTTTCATTCTGTGTGTGAAATGGGACTAACGCGGATAGCCTCGGAGTGCGGCCCCGAGGTATGTACACAACAATATTCTTTACATTTATCGCGTTTAACCGGTGAAATCGAGTTCGATCCCGCTGTCGTAAATATTATATCGAGGTTTCTATGTTGTGAAACTCTCCGCCAGAATCACCCCAGTGGTCACCTGATTGGGGTCGGCCCGTTTGGTCGCCGCCGCCGTCGCCGCCGCCATTGCCGCCGCCGTCGCCGCCGCAGGTATGCAATACTTTGGTGTTGGTTTGCATTTGATGTTTATTGCGTTTAATGTATCCGTGTTATATCGATATTTGTGTGTGTTCTAGGACTTGCTGCAGCCTGCACCCCTGGACGTGTGGATGCTGCGGTCGGTGCCAGTGATCGGCCCCGTGATTGCCGCACGACGACGGCGCCCATGGACGCCTTATCCAGGGGGGTCCCTGCGACGACCGCGGCCCCCATCACCGCCATCACCCCCATCGCCGCCGTCGCCCACATCGCCATCGCCTTCATAAATATTCTTTTTCAATTTAATTTTATTTTTATAGTGTATGTTTTATTATATTTTTAGAGTGTATGTTTTATTATATTTTTATTTTTCATTTAATTTTATTTTTTTTAATTACTTTATTGTAACAATATATACATATATTTCTTAAACATATATTATGTCTCTATTTTATTTACCCTCCTTCTCTCCTCACCACATACTTTTAAGATTCGACGCTCCATATAAAGTATTATATTTCGTTCGTGCGTTCTTCGCGTCGTGAAAATGACATCATCACGCGCGGTTGTCCCAGGGGACTTAAATTACACGCGTAATCGCGCGCTGCGCTGCGATGTTAAATCAGAACGCTTTGAAAAATTGTTAGCTTTAGAATGTTTGTGTTCTATATAATGATTCGGTAGATCGTTGATTCAAGAAATTATTATTTCTCTGCGTTGGTTCGGAAAAAATATGTCTATTGGTATGAAATAAAATTTCTGCTGACGCCACATAATTCTATGATCTGCGCCTTCTTCGCGCCTTTGCGGACGGCAATTCGATGGCGCACTCGTTCATACGTTGACAGTCCACGGTGTGTTTCGTCAATTACTCGGACGAGTAGAAGTAACTCAGGCATCTACAACGATAACAACATCAATAATAAACATAAGAATAAATAATACATCGATCGAAATATTCCGTATTCGACTCACCTTTCGCAAACGAATACTTGTCCATTATGGTTACCGAGCTGCTTCGAAATCAGCCTAGACATGCTTCGAATGCACGCGAAATGGTATCATTGTGGCTACTTGGGGTCCTGCACCAGTAGCAGGTTCGCGTGTCTCTCTCGCTTGTCCTTGGTCAAACGCAGAGGCGCGCAGCTTCCGTCGGACCACGCGTACACGTTCACCGACACGTCGTTGAACCTCTCGAACTTCGCCAGCTGATCCAACGTCACGGGAAGAGTCGTATCGTCCGTGCGAAGTACCGTCGAGTAATGAGGGTACAATGAGTCCCTACGCACGTTCGTAGCAGCAGGGTACAAACTGGCGACAACGGACCACAAGAAGCACGCATTATCTCTGCTCTTTACGTTCACCACCGCTTTCTTCAGTACGACGGCGCGCGGGAGCGGTACGTCGCAACCGGCTCGAAGTAGATTATACTTATTTATATTCACTAGAATATTTAGCACAGCCGTCAGGGTCCATCTACTGTCGCGATTTTGAATCTCCTCGAGCATCACTAGCGTGGGACCGAGCACGTGCTTCGAATACCTCTCGCGCACGTTCGATGTCCTGAACAGTACGCGATTTCGCGTACCGAAACTTTTCTTATCCGTATTCTCACCCAACATAAACTCCTCGTTCAAGTTCGTATTCACGACTACGCTTTTATGTTGGGTGATAGCATCCGTGACGCGTGAGATCGCAACCATAGTCGACAATAATGGCGGCGAGTTGTGCTTTTCAATGTCAACGTGGAAGCTCCTGCTGCAAAATGGGGCGGACATACTTCAAAGATTACGCGACAACGCAACGTCGCCCCAAACCCACATCGTAATTGATCATTTGCGAATCGAATTCACGCGCATGCATAATGATCACCTCGTCAAAATCACCGATAATCGCGTTACCTTATACATGACGGAAGTCACGATGCGTAAACTATTCGCGTATGAACATTGCATCGATCATATTTTCACCTGGTTGACCGAAAATATATACTCCGTAACCCTGGTGAGACGATCAGACCGAGCAATCTGGATAGGTTTGCTAGCCAGATGTCTGGTGTTTTCCTCGCTATGTCATCCTTAGAGGTATAGACTTACCGAATGATAATTGTGTTTTAGGATAGGTAGTATGGGCTGTCCTGACACCGGTCTGCTGTAAATCAGACGTCTTGGGTGTAGGGTTTCCTTAGAGTTCGCTATCGGTTTAAGTACGAGTTGACGGTTACTCGACGTCTGGGAAAATTCAAGACTTTTCGCCTCGAATGTTATTCTCGCGCGGTTCGCAAGTGCCCCCAATATAACTCTCTC
Source organism: Andrena camellia (assembly GCA_029448645.1). NCBI lineage: Eukaryota > Metazoa > Arthropoda > Insecta > Hymenoptera > Andrenidae > Andrena > Andrena camellia. The sequence continues at coordinate 40,999,395 of CM055678.1, read as the reverse complement.
TCTCCCTCTGCCTCTCTCTCTCCTTCTCTCTCTCTCTCTCTCTCTCTCTCTCTCTCTCTCTCTCTCTCTCTCTCTCTCTCTCTCTCTTACGCTGTACCTTGTCCTACCTTCTATACACGCGTCTAACGTCGCCTGCGTCCGATGCGGTACCACGTGTATCGAATTGCAGCGTTGGTGATAAGGCGACGGCCCCAAACTTTAAAAAATATTCGAGACGATATCCGAATAATTATCACTCTACGTTTTCGTTGGCGCATGTTTTCGTTGCCGGATGTTTATACGAGCGCGACGTTGCATTCTTTCGCGAGACGCTATCTTCAAAGTCTCAGCCCCTGTGACGTCATCCCCCTCACCCACGAACTCGGTACCCACACCACGCCTCGCCCCGCCCCGCGGTCGGTACCCCCGCCCCGCCTCACCCCTCGCCCTCATTTGGTCCAGAACTCTCGTAGCCTACCTACTAGAGAGGAAGCTGATCGTGTTTCAGAGAGAGATGCTGGCACTGCAAAACAGCGTTCAAAAGATATCGCAGGCGTCGAATTCTATTCCACAGCAGCGCTGTGAAGGAGAATCATGCGAGACGGTTGAACTTGTCAAAGAGACGGTTGAACTTGTCAACGAGACGGTTGAACTCTTCAAGAATTTCCTCGGACCGATGGGGCGCACATAATGCACGTACACGATAATTATCGCATCATTCGTGTCAAAGACACCTCTGCGATCAAACATGCAGCCATCATCGAAATCCAAGAGTAAAGAAAACCATGGCCAGAAGAAGCGGCAACTCGTCGAGGAATTGCATGCTCCAGCTCAAAGACATTTCCCGCGGAGGCGAGTCATAGTGCGCGGATACGATGATCTGTGGCAAGCTGACGTTGTAGAAATGCGTCCATACTCGCGATTCAACCAAGGTCACCACTATATACTCACCGTCATCGATGTGCTGAGCAAGTATGCATGGGCGGTACCGCTCAAGACTAAAATTGGTGCTGAGGTGGCTAAAGCGTTTGCAAAGATATTTAGAGATCGATATCCGAAAAATTTGCAAACCGATCAAGGAAAAGAATTTTACAACGCCGATGTGCAGAAACTCTTGACAAAGCATGACATTAATCATTATTCGACGTATTCGGTGATGAAGGCCTCCGTCGTAGAACGTTTCAATCGAACTTTGAAGAACAATATGTGGAAACTGTTTACGCTCAATGGAACCTACAGATGGACCGATGCGCTATCGCGTCTACTTGCAGAGTATAACGCGCGAAAACATAGAACCATCAGAATGCGTCCTCGCGATGTTACCCCAGCGATCGCCGATAAGCTGCTGACCACCGTATACAGCAACGTAAAGATCGCTGCTCCAGCGAAATTCAAGTTGGGCGAGTTTGTGCGCGTGAGCAAATTTAAAACCATCTTCGATAAAGGCTACACGCCGAATTGGGCAACGGAGGTGTTCGAGATAGTCAGAGTACAGGCAACTAATCCTGCAACGTATCTGCTCCTCGATTTCTGTGGAAAACCTGTTGCCGGAGGATTCTATGAACACGAGCTGCAACGCGTCACCGATCCTGATGTGTATCGAGTGGAAAAAGTATTGCGTAGGAAGGGGGATAAGGTATACGTCAAGTGGCTAGGGTTTGATAAATCGCACAATTCTTGGATGAATAAAAATAATGTATTGTAACATAATAATACATGGTTCAATAAATACAATGATACATGTGAACAATTTTATTTTTATGTATATTTCCACCATTTATAATACTTTAATAAATATAATAATTTCTATATATGTGCGAAGAATTTTATATTTTACAATAATTTATATTTTACAATGGTATATTATAATGTCCCCAGAGCAGAGTGTCGGTCGAATCGGGTACGATATACCGCTTGTCGTCGTGTGGGCTTAGAGCGATTTTCGATTCCGAAATGGTGTACACTTTGTGCAATTTCGACCGTATGCATGATTGCCTGCGAACCATTTAGATCTCCCTGTGCAAACACTGCGCGTAATCGTCGAAAGTTATCATCCTGGCTATGACGTTGGTCTTGACGCCTTTCACCTTTTTCATATCTTTTTTACCGTCTACGCGGAGTGCATACATTTTCGCTCTAAGACCTACGACTTCGGTCATTATTGCACCGTTATTTTCGTCCTTCATCAGCCCCGGAACCTTCTTATTTAAGCGCGGCTGTTACATGCCGACACTTTTTATTAAAATTCATTGACAATTGATCCAACCACTTAGAGTGTTACGGGATATCCCTCGATCGATTGTCAATGATTTACAAACCAAAATTCTACGATGATATTTAATTGCTTTACGCCACGGCATATTTTCTGATGCGAGATTGTCGGCAACAATCTTTCGATGCTGCGCGACGTTCTTGGAACACCGGATGTGATAATGTTTGGAAACTCAAGCACAAAGAGGCTGGGATCGGTCCGAGGTGACGACGTGGTGGGCCATGTGCACGAGGTGCAGAGTCAGCAATTTGGCGCTCTTTGTTCAAAGTCCCAAGTGCTTGGGCCTACCCTGCGTTCGCTCGTCACATTCGGCTAGCATGTCGCGTAGTGCGCGGTCGCTGTGCCCGAGGGACACATTGCTATGTGTACAAGTAGTCATTGAGCTGGAGTGCCGAGTGATCGTGAGACAACGGAGGGACTCAGTCCCCGTAAAGACTCAATTTAAATCGTTATATTAACCATTTCTCGTTAATTTTTATATCTCTGCGCTTTACTATCTAAATGTACCCTTTATATCAACATAACATCAGTGTGCTGATCATATCGGAGAGAATGAGGGAGTGAGTGGTGAGGGGGGAGGGGGGAGAGAGAGAGAGAGAGAGAGAGAGAGAGAGAGAGAGAGAGAGAGTGGAAGGGCGGCGGGAGGGGGTGAGGGGGTAGGGGGGGAATAAGCCAACCAAAATTTTCAGTTTCTTGTACCAATTCGGTGAGTGAATCCAAAGTATGCTATTGTGCGGAAGTGGCAGTTAATCCAACCATTATGTGTTTCGGGAATTATCCCTCGATGATCTGTCGTATTCCCTCGAGCGTGTGCCGCATTTTGTAAATTCTCCGTTTCATGTGATTATAATCACCGTCCTCGTTACCTTTATAAATTGCTGCTTTGAATAACTCTCGTGCATAGATTGATCCAACCACCTAATGGTGAGTTGTGTGTTTCCCTCAATCAATCGTCGTCTACAAATAGTCGTCCGGCATTTGTTACCTTCGCTGAAATTTGACTGTAACTTTCGAAACCTACAAAAACGAGTTCTTGTACTCGATTGCAACTTCTTTATGTACATTTTTATCGCTTGACGCATACCATGTAAGTTCCCCCATTTGTAACACCCTTTTGCTTTTCCTTCGCTTATTTTGTAATACATGGTAACTTTTATATAAATTCGTCTCATTTGTTTCGCCAGTCTCCCCAAAGTGCCACATCCTGTTTGAGCAACCTGTATGGGTTGTAGACAAGAGCCGTACTCAAAACAAATCATCATTTTTGCGTAATAATCTGATTATGTCAAAACTATAAAAGTCTCTTTAAAATTCGTTAAGCTTTGCGTGAGGTAATTAGACTCAACCGCTCTGTCGCTTAAAAAAATTAACGCCCTCACGTAACACGGCATATTATATGGATTGTAGATGGGATAATCGGATGTGTCAAATCTATCGTTATTGTATTTCATGGTCTCGTAGATATCTTCGCATTGAATGTGATAAATGAGACTCTCAGTGTCTGTATATAGAATTTTACAATTTTGAGCGTGCGGGGGAGACATGTATTCGTGGTGAAATTCATACAAATTTTTTATATGTCCAGAATGCACATACCCACGTATATCGGTTTGTTGAATTTCACCTCGAGTTTTCGCAATTCAACAGCTATTAAATTTTCCGAAAAAACACTTCTGCTGTGGAAATTTGATTTCGCGATCATTGCCTCCACGCCATATCGCCCTTCCCAATGTGTTAAAGGTTTTACATCCACATGATTTCACACATTTTCCATAGTTTTACCGAATACCGCGTTGTTCATCAATTTGTATTAATTCTTTTCAAAATCATTTGTCGCGCTTGTTCTAAACCGCGTATTGAGTTCGATGTTATCGCGGAGCCAAGAGGATTGAGCAAATTGAATCACGCGGTGTATCTTTGTAATACGAAGACCGTGACACGTGCACTGCTGCAAGTTGCGATAATGGATAACGTAACTCTGCTTATCGTATACCGTCGCGAGTAACTTATCCCGTCTGCTGCCAGGTGGTTTGGCACGCGTCGGACAGAACGGTAGATCGGCATGAGCGTCGTGCAGGCGGTGTGGATATTCCAGATCTATCTCCAGAATGTATCCCGTGGGCGAATCGGCAGCGATCGAAGACATGTTAAAATTTGCAACATCTTCGACCCATTGAAATTTGGCATGTGGCAGGGGTTGACACATTGCCCATCCATACAAATTGTTTACATCAAAGTACATCAAGTACGATGATTGTTCCAATGCGTCGTAAGATGACATGTACTTGTTATTGGCATGTGCATATCTTCCGAAACATTGACTTAAATCCCCACGTATACCGCGTTCGATAAACATGACCATATCGACGTCTGTGAGCAATTCGAATGTAATTTTGGTATATTTTAGCATAGCATCCTACGTAAAACCAGGTAAAGTATAATAATGTGCTGAATCTAATCCATAACTCTTGATACCGCTATCGTGAAAATTTTCAAAAATATATGCCAATAACCAGATACCTGTTTTCAAATATAAGTCGCTGTATTCGCCCTAGGTTCTAATGCCGAAACCTTGCCAGACAGTCTCGGCGTGCGCGTAATCGCTCTTGGATACAGTCTCGCCCGTCAACGAACTGTAGAATGACTCGCGCGGCGGTAAGCATGAGTCCTGCAGCTTATTCGCGCAATCAAGGTATTCATACGGAAAGACACCCTTTCGCGTCAATAAATTAAAATCTTCGGCGTATAATGTTTGAAATTTGGATCGTAAAAATTTTAATTTATCTGCGCTAAGAAAAGATGCTAACTTGTCAAGACTGGTGTTTAGAAATTTGTACGAATCGATGAATCGCAATTTAATATAATTTCGCGAGTCTGATTCAGCCGTATCTTCAACATTTTTTGTGAAAGAAATATACTTTTTTTTTAGTAATGGGTAATACATCAACGTGACCTCCGAAAGCGGTAGCTATTTCCTCGATAATGAAATGTGAATCGTAGCCGGATAAATTATGAAAAACGATGGGGATATAAAACGCATATTTATAATTTAAATTGCACTCCGAATGTGATAAGCCTCTAAACCGTCCGGATAGATGGCAATGATCGCGAACTCGTATATCGCTAGCCTCGAATGGTTCGTCGCAAATATGGCAATGTGTTGCATTGCGAAATGCCGTCCACTGTTCGCTAGTTAAATCCAGCATGGGAACATTACTGGTCAGGACGGGTTTGGCAAAGTTTGCAAAATTTTTCAATTCGTCGACGAATCATGAAACACAATCCGCTTCGCGGCGACATCGATACATCGATAGCGATTTATCGTACGAACAATGCATATAATAGCCGATACTGTGCACTTTGTGGTGCTGATATTTACACAATTTATTATTATCACCTATTCGATTGTCCTCCGTTTTCGTCAAGATGCACTCAAGATCGGCGTACACCACGAAGGGGAGTCGCTACTTCCTGCAGTGGTTGCCGAAACTGAGCAGGTTGTTGCCTTCGCTGGGCAGCAGAATGGCGCAGTCGTTCATCTTGCTGCAGTCCAGCCAATGAACCTCCAACTTCTCGGCAGATCCGAAATAGTGCATGCATCTGTAAACCCAAATTTTTTTTTATTTAAATTGTTTCGCGAGACATTTCAACATTTCATAAGTTTATATACGTTCCGATCACAGATGAATTTCTTTGCCTTCTTCTTACTCAATTGTGTGCTCACCAGCCTGTACAAGTCCTTGAACAGCACAAAGTGCCCTACATCGCCGTGCTCTTGATTCGGCGTGTAGAGCAGATTGACGTGCCGATCCCTCTTTTGGCTGGCGAGGCGCAGTGGGAAGACTGTCGGCCCTTTCTTTCTCTCCTCCTCGAAGCTGTACACGTTGATGGAGATAACATTCTGCCGCTCAAACTTCTCAATCTGCTTCAGAGACATTGGAAATTCAATGCCCCGGAGATATAGCACTGAAGCATAGTCGGGGTATGAACTTGGGCGATCGGCATTTCTTTCCGCAGGATGTAGAGCGGCGACCACTGCCCACACGAAACAGGCGTTGTCCGGGGATTGCACGCTAATCGTTGCTTTCTTCAGCGATATTTCCCGTGGCAACTTGTAGTGACACCCCGCGCGCAGCGGATTGTACTGGTTGACATTGACGGTCAGATTCAAAATCCTCGTCAATGCCCATCCGCTGTCGCGTTCCTGGAACTCTTCCAGCGATGCCAGGGTTGGTTCGATGACACTTCGTTGGTACCACTCCTGCAGATTGGATGTATCAAAGAGTTCACAGTTTCGGGTATTGATGCTTTACAAGCATGCTTGTCACCTGCCACAAATTCGCCGTTGAACCGTGTTCACTTTGAGGTTTCGATGTTTCCTCAAAGGACCCCGCACATGCTCCAACACAATGGCCGCCGCATCCTGGAGGAAGTTGCACTGTTCGATGTAATTCGAATTTAGCACGGCGCCAGTTAATATGCGGCTATCGAACGCAGTGTCTATTTCGCGACACAAAAGTCCCGTGCTCGAATGTCCTGCACCTTCACGCACGAAACGTCCGCGCAACGAATATTTCAGTCCTTCGAGCTGCGCGATTCGAGCAACTAACGATTGTCGAACACCGATCGATAATCGAGAACGTTTCAATCGGCTGTGTTCTTCCAAAGATTCGATACACTCGTTGCACCGTTCTTCCCACGCTAGGTATTCTTCGCGTGAAATCAATCGTGCAGATTGATCTCGCAGCTGGCGTTCTACTTGTGCGAATTTTTCCATGATCGTAAATGGAATGTAAATGTAATGTATTATCCGCGCAACGTGTTACAACGATTTGACGCTTTGTGCAGTTTAGAGCATGCTTTTATGGTTGGTACCACGATTTGGTATCTCTGTCTGACTCTTTCGGTGTACCCCCTCCCTCGAATGCACTGCATGCAAAAACGACGATCCGTCCCAACATTGTTCGATGCAGTTTCTGCTGATATCGCATAATTCTTTGTATGATTCACGCGTATGACGAATTAGCACGCAAGATCATCCGACACAGTTTCTGCTGACACCGCATAATTCTAAGATTTGACGTTCCCAAAAGTATTATATTACATTCAACACGTGTCGAGACTTTTATCCTTCAGGGTGCGTTCAAATTACATGCGATCGCGCGATATGCTACGACGTTAAGATTGAAAAACATTCTGGAAAATTGGTGGCTTTAGAATAAAATGTGGCAGTGGGGGGAAGCAATTACGCCTCTATTTAAGCCGGCTCCCGGACGTTATTTTATCAATTGCTCAGTAGCCTCAGTGACTTTGACGGAACAGACAGTGCTCCAAAAATTATGTAGTGTCGATGGAAACGCCGAAGGCATGGATTATTTCGTTCCAATCATGCGAGATGATGGTATAGCTCCATGTGGGGAGAATATATATAATGACAGGTAAGGCTTATTTTCACATATTTTCACAATTTTCATGTTTATTCATGATACGAGCGGTTAATTTCATAGTTTTAATTGTTCTCTTATTCCGTGCCGAGGATCCCGTATCATGGTCAGAAGATACGCATTAACATCCGTGGGTAGCAAGTATTTGGAAATTGGAATCAACGTAGGACCTATGGCCGATGTAGAAGTTGTTCTCGGTGACAATCATGGGAATCATCTCATATTACCATGACATACATGGAATGTGCTATTCGACAGCAATTCATCCAGCGAAGAACGTGCACAATTGTCTGAACCAGACTCGATGCGGATGGATGATTTAATGTTGGAATTTGTTCGGATCTTTGATTCACCGATTGTAAAGATGACACGAGCTGATTATACACTGTATTTCAAAATGAATACAGTATCATTTTTATGTTATCTTGAGCCGTGTGTAAGCTATGTGTATCCACGGTTGCATCAAACTGCAGAAGATGTGAAAGTAAAATTTGAATGTTTTGTTAACGTGCTGCAGCAGAGCGGTGTTGCCTGCGAAACATTAGATACGCGTCGCGCTGCTAAAATCATACGCGATAGCGAATATTACTGCGAGGAGTATCTTGTAGATTGCGAACTGGTAGCATGTGCCATCAGTGATAATCTAGTTGATGCTCGTAGGAAGAAAAAATGTTAAATTATTATTATTAGTTTCGTTTGGTTTGTAACAATATATTTCTTAAACGTACATTATTTCTCCATTTTATTTCTCCATTTTATTTACCCTCCTTCTCTCCTCACCACATACTTTTAAGATTCGACGTTTCAAAATGATTATTTCTCTGCGCTGGGAAGAAAGGGTCTGTTGGTATGGAATAAAATTTCTGCTGACACCGCATAATTCTATGATCCGCGCCTTCTTCGCGCCACCAAATGACATCATCTCGCACGGCTGCTCCAGAGGAGTCAAATTACACACGATCGCGCGATACGTTGCAACGTTAAGATTGAAAAAACATTTTGAAATACTTCTTAGCTTTAGAATGCATGCGATTGTACCACTATGTAGTGCCGCCTCTCCCCCCCCCCCCGCCCCGAATTTAGCTTTAAAATAACTGTGCTTGTGCCGTCTCTTTCCCTCCCCGAATATGTGATTTGTAAAACGTCGATCTTTCCCGACATCGTCCGAAACAATTTCTTATAAAAATTATTATTATTTCTCTGCGCTTGGGAAAAATTTCTGCTGCATATTGGTTCGCTAGATCGGTGTGGGCCAGGTCTGAAAATTTTTCTGGGGTGGGTCAAGGTCATTCCCTCCCTCGGTTAGGTATGAAAAAATTTTTGGGGTGTGAGCCAAGGTCGGTTCCTCCCTTGGTTAGGTATGAAAAAATTTCTGCTGTGGGTTAGTCCCCCCTCTGAAAAATTTCCGGCGGTGGGCCAGGTCTGAAGAGGTCTCCGCGGCCGCTCGGCCTGGACTGATCCTCTCCACAATTATGGCTTCCCCCACTCCGCGGCTCCTGCGCACGCAACCAGTCTTCCACTCCCCGCTGCCCCGCGCCTAAAGTTCCCCCCACCGCACTCCCCCGCGCGCTCTCACTTCCACCCGCCCCCGCGCTCCCCTCAGAGGACCAGCGTTAGAAACCGCCTAGACATACTACTTAGGATTCTTTTCCGTCCTCGACTTTTTCATGTACTTGGCGTAGTTTTTTTTTTACTTTTTTAAAGTTTTTTATGGGGTACTGTTGAGTCAACACGACGGTTCTTGTTCATCCTGGCATCTGTACAATATTGCCCGGGGAGACGTGACTTACCCGCCGCCGACTCGTGTCTGCCCTGGGCTGCCTGATCTGTTGCCCATACGGGCAACTCCTGAACGGCGCTGGTCTACTTAGATTCTATCGCCAAGTATTTGAAGCAGCGATTACTCGACCGGTATCCTCAAAGTCTAGGCGGCATCGATGACAACGATGACGGCGACAATGATGACGGCGACAACGACGAGTATCCTATAGTTTTGCGCCACAAGAACAACAGCATGAAAAGCGTGCTGTAGTGCTCGTTCGCCGTGGACAAGAAGATGGGAAATCGGGTATTAGAACCAGGACAGTGGCACGAATCGGACGATCCGATTAATATCATGAACGTAAACATTATTCGCGTAGAATGTAGCGTGACCGCTGGTGCGTACAACAATGGGAAGCAGCGTGTGGGGGAGATGGGCAGATTGGTGCATTTTTTTTTTAAACTTGAATATCTTTTGACAAATGAATATTAGTGGCACAATTTTCATGCCAATTTGTTAACATTTTATTCTAGTTTAAAAAAACGTTCGGATTTTTTATACAAGGTTTAAAAAAAAGTTATTAATATTTTTTTAAAAAATGAGATTTGCATCAGTCTGCCCCATAAGTGGGGCACACATATTCATAGATAGGGGTACATTAATACAGGATGAGGCACATTCATAATATATCTGAATGTTAATTGGAACACCACAGTTTTTCAATTTTCTTTTATTATGTTAGAAATAACAATCTCAAAAGTGTAGTTTGTTTAATAATAATTATGTAATATAATATTTAAGTGTTTGGCATTTATTGCACATTATAATTGGAAATATTAATCGGAAAACTATAATGTGCCGCGGCTCTAGATGTTCCTTTGGTGGAGTAAGGTGTTGGCAATTTTAAAACTATATCACTGATGTCAACACTAGCCAAGTCTTCAACAACAGGAAAACTGAATGCCCACGAAGATTATGAATATGATACTTGGTACTCAGTCAAGCTATATTTTGAAATAACTTTGGCAACATAATATAAAACAGATTTGTTATTTTCGAATTTAATCAATAAGAACTCATTCCTTTTTATATTATCTGAGGCAGGGACACTCATAGAAACTCCGTCGTCAAAATCTTCAGCCCCTGATATTGTGTCATTCCCATCTGATACGTGCTTGTTCCATTCGGACAAACTGGAATCTGTATCTGTTATAACAGGACATTGTTTCTTCTTCCTTCTCTTAATTTTGTCAGTCACACCAAGTAGATTTTTTGCGGTTCATAGATGTTTTGCTCTCTATTTCATTTCCTTTACTAATCTTTTCTTTTCTCTTTCATCATGCATATTTTGCGATCTGTCCTTTTCTGGTGTATTAGTGTATATTCTTGATTTTCCCTTTCCTTTCATTTTTCTTTTTGAGTTGTCTTCTTTCTGTATTGTAACCCTTGGATAAGGCCGTACAACTTCTGGCGACAGTATGATTTTGGATGTCGACTGTGTTGGACTGCTATTTCCTTGATTTATTATATTAGGGCCTGGTGTTGGTTGCCAATTTTCTGAATCTGAATTGAATATATCAATTGTTGCAAAATCATCATCTGGAAACGCAAGTTTATTTAATGGTCAAATCCCTGGTTTAGAAAATCCGCTCTTAATATTTTTTGGAGTAAATGGTAATAGAAAGTAAGTTCACTTCCCGTAAGTTTTACTAACACCATCCCGTAACCATCCTCTCTTGCTCTCCCTATCCTGGCCACCTCCTTTATTCCTCCCTCCCCCAGACCCATCCTATCCCAAAGTTTCTTCACCTCCTCCTCCACATCCCTTCCCTCTATCTCTAATCCCCTTATTACTACGTTGTTTCTACTACCCTCTCTCTCCTTTTTGTCCTGCTTCACCTCTATCTTCCTCATCCTAAGCCTCCACTCCTCCACTTGCTCTTCCTCCATCACTCCGTTAGCTCGCCTTCCCATTCCTTCCTTTTCCCAATTTTCTACCTTCTCCACCACCTCCTCCGTCCTCTTTCCCCTTTCCTCCAAACTCTCCACTTTCTTTTCCAACCCCTCCGTCTTTGCCCTCTCCTCCTTCATCCACTCCTCCCACTTCCTCCTATCCCCTCTCCACTCCTCCTCCACTCTTCTTCTCTCTTCCTTCTCCTCCCTCAACCCCTCCTTCATTTCTCTCATCTCCTCCTTCTGGTGATCTCGCCGTTTTCCCGCTCCTTTTAAAACCTCCCCCATCGTCCCTTCCTCCTCCTCCCTCTCCCTCTTTTTTCCCCAATAACTCTCCAAACTCCCTACGCTACTCCCTACACTACTTGTACTGTCCTTCCTATCCCTTTCCTCGTTCTTTCCCCTTCCTTTTTCCTCCTCCCCTTTCCCATCTGCCCCCCCCCCCCCCCCAGTTCCCTCTATTTGTTTTTCTCTCCAACCCTCCTCCTCCCTTCCCCGCATTCCTTTCCCTTAATCATTCCCAAGCACTTCACTTTCCCCGTTCAAACTTCGCGCCTTCTATGTCTTCTACCTCATTTCCTCTCGCCTAGGTATCTCCACTTTCCTTACTAATTCTTTGCCGCCAAACTTCTCTCACCTTATCCACTTAACCTCCAAACCTTCCCTTAACCCTCCTACTTTTCCACTACTCTCAATCCCAGCCCTATTCTCAATAGCCCTCTCTCTCCTACTCCTCCCCCTCACCTTCCACACACGCCCTCTCCACTATCTTTCACCACCTCACCAAACTTTCCTTCACCCGCTATCACCACTCACTTTCATGCACCTGACACACAACGCGACTGGAAACGGAAGTCCTTATTGACGTCTAATATAAATGCACTTTATGATTCTTTCCAAACATATACATACAGGGTGATTCTCTCGCTCAAATCCCCAAAGACACAATGCCGCCAACAAAATTGATTTTCATAATGTAAAGCTAACTTTGTTAAAAGTAATCCTATTTACATGACATGTGGCATGATTTTAATCGGTAGAACGCCAGGAATTCATTGGTGACACTGCCATATCGATTCGATGAAGAATAAAGAATTTTTTAATATGTTGTAGTGAATATATTTCACGTTCGACCTCGCGGTTTCGGTCCATCTTCGCCGAGTCGCCCAGGCGATGATTCACAGCTTATGCGAAAAATTAAATTCTTTATTCTCCATTGAACCGATATGGCATCACTGTCCGGAGGACCGTGGCTCGAAGAAGCGCGCCTTCGAATAAAGGCCCCCGCCGAAGTTATTTGAGCTTCAAATAACATTCAAATAAAGATAAAAATAAAGTTGAAAAAATTATTTGAAGCGCAAGATGGAAAGGCCTTCGAATAAAAAAAATATCTGTGGCTGTCAGATGAAACCCCGTCGAATAAACTGATTTATCCGTAACGCTTCGAATAAAGATAACTCGGGTTATGTTCATTTAACAGCAGATAAAGATAAAGTATCTTTTATTCGATTCGTTATTTAAATAATGCCCATCTCCGTTTACATGTAAACAGTTAACTGCAGTTAACTGCTTTATACAAACTGCAATCGCAATGCTTAAATACATCTTATTTCCGAGTCTTATCGGCATAGCATTTTTCGATTCCAATTTATGTCAGCTGCGAGTAATGAAAAATGAGCATTTTTTAAGTAATTCTGTCAGCGTTACAAGTAATGTGACTCGTGAAACCGCATATCCGTTTCAGATTTTGTCGTTGTTCACAAGTAACTGTAAGAGTGTTGGCCAAATTTCTGTAGCTATTCCATAGATTAATTGTAATTAGTGATTTACTTGAATTTTTGGTCATTTTATTTCATTTGCAATTGTTTAATTCTAGATGCACAGTATGAAGATTCGTATACTGCATATGAAGCTGCGCTTCGTTCGTTTGCGAATACCGAAATAGAAAAAGCTTACACATTGTGTGCAATGGCCGCTATAGCTTATACTTTTCAAGGAGTAAACGATGCTAAGACTTTACTTTTTCAATGTATTCAAGTGCAACCACCGATTATAGCTGCTTTTTTGGCAGCGGCATCACTAGGAATATTGCATGGAGATTTAAATTTAACTACGTTGGTACTTAATGAATTAAAACCATATGAAAATAATCCTGAATATGGTCTACATGTTGCAAACTTATCAGCCTATTTTCACCTAATTGGAAATAATACTAAGAGTGCTGTTGCTACTCTTTCCAAAGCAACTTTCAGGCATCCTGGTAAGTAATATGTTGTTCCTTTTTAATCCAGTTAAGCTAATCAAATAATAATGTTTAACACTTTGAGTGACGCAAGGTTTTGAATAATGTCCCTTCAAATTGGTAAGACCTTTCCGAGCAATCACTTCTGTCGGGAAACTTTTACTTAAGGGGACTAGGCAGTCAGAAATTCGATTTTTTTTGCATTTTTCGAAAGTACCATCCTTCCCGAGTAAAATGCCGTTTGGTTTATGTTAACATTCGCAAAATTAAGGATTTTACAGCCGAAAAGGTCGAGCGCGCCATAAACCGTTTCTGTGCGCACGTAGGTAGACTAAATTTCTCGTATTCAAGAAAGGATTTACACCTGACCTGTCGTATCTTTAGTGTATTGTGTATAGAAGGGTTCACTCAGCTTATTCATTAGCTTCTTTCTTCACTCAGCTTATTTTATTAACCCTCGTACAACGAATGCAGAGTTACTTTTATCCAACTCTGATAAAGTCTATCACGATGTTATATTTGTGTTGGCGATGGCAAAATATAGTATAAGATGCCTAAATTGCAATAACATTATTTGTAAAAATCATACAGGAGATACACCTATTTTATGTATCAAATGTACATAAATAATTCTTTTTTTTATGTATTTCTTTATTAATAAATTTTAGTTCATTTTAGACATTTTAATTATTAAATTCATTTTATATTCAATTTTTCCTCCATCCTGTGTACCATAGAAATGTTGCTATGGATCAAACTGACCCTGCATTCGTCTCACGCGTCCATATCCACCATTCGTCTTCCGAGTGTTAAATTATTGCACTGAAATGTTACCGTTACTCTAAACGTGTAGAAGTAGCGTCCTTCAGTTTCGATCGAGCATTCGAAATGAAAAGTGCGCCGTATATGTTGAGAAAAACATTAGTTTGGATTGTACTTTAATTTTTTTAGTGCACATAAACATGATAGAAAAAACGGAGGAGGCAGGCTGAAAAGAGGCAAGTTTTTGGGCAATCAATTTGCTGAGAAAAATGGAAATGTGGAAGGGAAGCTTCGTCGCACAGTGGTTCCAAATCGCTAGAAAACGACAAACGGCTCAAAACATACTTCAATTTAGTCAGAAGTCGGTGCTCGGGGGTTTCTGGGGTCGCTGATTACGAATCTGAAATTCAAAATTTTTTAAACAAAATGGCGAATCCAATATGGCGGACGCGTATATCAGAAGCATATCAAATTTGATCTAAACTTGGTATCCTACAGTTTTCGAGGTCGCTGATTACGAATCTGAAGTCAAAAGTGCAAAAAACCAAATGGCGGGTCCAATATGGCGGAGGCGTATATCAGACAAACATCATATTTGGTCTAAGCTTGGTATTGTGGTGTTTTCGAAAGATAGTTTTTTCTTTGACGATTTCAAATACTTCTTTGCAATTTTGACTTAAGATTCGTAATGAGCGATCTCGAAAACTCCAGAATACCAAGTTTCGACCAAATCTAATGTTTTTCTGATATACGCGTCCGCCATTTGGTTTTTTGCAATTTTGACTTCAAATTCGTAATCAGCGACCTCGAAAACTGTAGGATACCAAGTTTAGATCAATTATAATTGATATGTTTCTGATATACGCGTCCGCCATATTGAATTCGCCATTTTGTTTTAAAAATTTTGAATTTCAGAATCGTAATCAGCGACCCCAAAACCCCCCGAGCACCGACTTCTGATTAAATTGAAGTACGTTTTTAGGAGTTTGCCGCTTTTTAGCGATTTGGAATCATTGCGCGTCGCCGCGGCTATCGCTAAATTATCAATGACCTCGGCAATAACAGAAAAAAGAGTGACTCAAAAATGAGGCTTTTTTTGCCTCTTTTTAGTCCCGCGATTTTGGAACTGAATTTTATGCCAAACGATACCTTATGACGAGACATCAATCACGAAATTTTCCAATTGACGTGACAATTAGTTTCTGAGATATGGGAGATCAAAGAAGTGAAAATTCGTTAACGCGTCAGCCCATACGCTTCGATGTACGGACTTTTATGCCAGTCCAATAATTTAAAAATTATTCCCAGAGTTCTTTCTGACTGCTAACAACGAATTTGAAATTAAGGGATCATTCTGATAATCACGCTACAAAATTTGGCAACATTCAGGGTTCTTTTCCTCAGTGAATACATTGAATAACAATGTCAAACTTTTTTCATTTATTAAGCTACTTATAATGTATATGGAACAATTTTTTAAATACACTTTTAACTGTGTTTCTCCAATGTTATCTGGAGTTAAAAATCGCGCCTTTGAAAAGACGGCGGGAGTGATTTCAGCTCACAGACTCATCTGAAACAAAAAAAACCAAACTGATTCTTAATCATTATGAGTACCGCTATCGCGGGTGCCAGAATTAGCCACGTAAGTCAAAATTTAACAAAATTGCGCGTATTTAAACTTCAAGTCTCGAAATTTTCCATTTTTCCTTGATGTTTGAATGCGCGTAATTTTGTTAAATTTTAACTTACGTGGCTAATTCTGGCACCTGCGATAGCGGTACTCATAATGATTAAGGATCAGTTTGGTTTTTTTTGTTTCAGATGAGTCTGTGAGCTGAAATCACTCCCGCCGTCTTTTCGGCGGGATTGAAGATACATAATTAAAAGCGTATTAAAAAAATTGTTCCGTAGGGGAGAGTGGGGTAATTACGAACACCTAAGCGGGAAAGCAAACAGAACGAAAACTATGTGAGATACGAATTTGTTTTTTATTTATAAACATTCTTAAACTAGTCCTCTATGAACTACTGTAACGAATTTTGGAAAAAATTTAATAAAAATTAACTTTATAATAAAAAAACAAGACCCCTGCTGTTCGGAATTAACCGACTGCTGTGGGGTAATTCCGAACACTGCACGGGGTAATCACGAACAGAGCTATATATCGCAGGAGTCGCAGAGAACCCCTCTAGATGTGCTTGCGCTGCTGCCGCTGCATCTTTCGTGTGCCCATAATTTACATTTGTAGCACATTATCCAGTCTTCAGTGGGCGGGTGTGTATACATTTCATCACAATAAATACAGATATATATAATTTCTTTATCAACATTTTTCGTCCTTTTTTTCTTCTTCTTTGGTTCTTCATCTGCAATTACCTCCAGGTTTTCCTCATCAAAAGTTTTCAAATTCCTAACACATTTCTTCTTTAATTTATCATTTTTGTTCGTCTGATTCTTTGGCACTTCTGTGTTCTTTTTATCTTTCTTCTCTTTTTTTTCGTAAAACATCTTTCATTGGGGTAGTGGTTAAAATAACTGAATGCCTCTTCCTAGGATTCTGTTTCGTACTGCTCTGTGGCAAAGTAGGTGGAAGGACAATATCTGACAGTGGTACCGATTGGTTGATTGTAGGTTCAGGTACATCCAGTGGTGTCTGCACATTAAGTAATGATTCTGGTTGCGCAGCCTCAGTTATCGCAGTTACGAAAAAATCATCAAATTGGTTGGTATCCAATGGGAAAATCCCTGCTGCTCGGAATCCATTTGATGCCTTTTCTAAATTACTAACGCGATGAAATGCTTTCGTAAACAGTTCAACCACTTCATGCTGTGTAATTCTTCGTCCTATATTCTCGGCCATATATAAATCACATTCTCTGTTATATGCAATCTTGAGTGGACCAAAATATGTTAAGTCTAATGGTTGCATACGATGCGAGGTATGCGGAGGAAGAGACAACAAATGGATTCCATGCTGGCGACACAACTCGTAACAATTAAGGCTAACATGACTTTCGTGATTATCCAGGACTAATAATATTGAACTTTCTTTGGATGGTTTAGAAAATAAAATAAAATGTTGTAACCAGTCCACGAATAAATTTTCATTAATCCAGCCCAAATCACTGACTGCCGCAATCATGTTCTCGGCACCTCCTCGTAGTAATTGGCCGTTCAAGCACTTTCTTTTAAAAATAAAAAATGGAGGGATGTAATTTCCCGAAGCATTGAATGCACACACAACTGTTGTTGTGGTGCCTCTTTCACCACTCGTTGCCATTCCTACTTGCTTCTGGCCTTTAGGGGCTAAGATTCTTGAATTTCTCTGGAGGTTTGTGATGCCTGTCTCATCGACATTGTAAATGTGATCACTGTCAAAGTGGTGAGTTCGTTGTAGGGTTTCCAAATTATTGAAAAATATTTTCACTTCTGTTTCGTTGAACGCAGTGATTCTATTTAAAGAGGTAGCCCCAGGTTTCCTTAATGAAATGTTGGGATGTCTTTTTATGAATCCGTAGTACCAGTCTTTACCTGCCATTTGGGATGTTTTATTAAAATTGTGTTTTAGTTTATTTGTCTCTGCAAAACTAAAAGCAATTTTTCACACTCTTTCGATGGTCAATCCATAAAAAATCTTGCTACAATCTATAATATATTCTTCCAATTCCGCTTCTTGTGCGTTAGAAAATATACACTTTCTTCCATATTTTGGTTGAATTATAACTGTATTTTTGAGGAGGTCGAATATAGTTGTTTTAGGTACAGAATAAACAGTAGCTGCTTTTCCTAATTATAATTTTTTACTCTTCACATCTTCTACGGCTTTTTGTAATGTATCTGTGTCATAAGTTGATTTCGTTTTCCTTTCGTAATTTCGCGGCATCTGAAACGATCAATTCAATATTAAAATTAAGCAACAAAAGAAAAAAGGTATTGTTATTGACGAGGGGTAATCTCGAACGTTCGAGATTACCCCATTCGATTTGTTCGTCATTACCCCACGAGTTCAAAAGATAGAAAAAAATTTATTTCACAGGTTAGAATCATGATTCAGGCAACGCCTTGGTCACAAAATGTTGCTTAAAAAGTACTTTATTTCCACTTGAAAAAATCCCAATTGTATCATTAACTCAACAGTAATTACATGCAATTGAAAATGGACAAAATATTACTTGAAACACGATGAAAATAATTGTACGCGAAAGGAGCATCCTAACGCCATCTCCTAACGATTACTAATATCGATATTTCGGGTAGTGGCGCGCTTACTCATGTGGAGCGGCTATCGCGATTCCTTCCATAGACTTGCGGTCGATGGAAGGGGGAGAATCCTCGTTCCAGGAAATCTCCGCTGATTTTCTGGATATGGCACTCTCTAAGTGACACGGCTACGAAAATTACGCACTTTGAATTCGCTTATGCGCATCTTCTGCTCGCGCTTCGCCTTCGAAATTACTCACCTGCAGAGTAACGTGCGTTCACCCAAGTTACCCACCTGCTTGGTAACTTGGTTAGTTAATTGGGATTCATTGTTCATTGTTCATTTAAAACATTCTTAGTGTAAATACTGTATATATTTCTGTGACCGTTGTACATAAATTCAAAATCGTAACTGTAGTTGTTCGTCAGAGTCTAAAATATATCTATCCTTGTGCTCCGTCTAAGTCTAGCAGCTTCTCAGTGCTTACTCATTATTAATCGCTTCCTTGCACCGCTTCCAAACACTTTACTAACAATAATAAATTGTATTTACCGTGAATAGCGTGAGCGTCCTGTATTTATTTGTTTCTGCTCGGCGTTGGATACGACCTAAACTATTACCTGGTGGAGAGGGAACATTGGTTTTCTTTTATTAAAACGCCGTAATCATAGCGTTCGAAATTACCCCGCGTTCGTTATTACCCCACTCTCCCTTATACATTATAAGTAGCTTAATAGTTGAAAAAAAGTTTGACATTGTTATTCATTGTTTCACAGAGAAAAAAAACCTTAAATTTTCAAAACTCACAAAAAAATCAAAATAGAAATATAAATACCTGTATAGTGGGTGTTTTTTTTAAATATAACGTCCACCATATTGAATCGGCATGACTAGGGTGGCTCTTATTCTCGACTTCTGAATTTTTTTCACCGCACCCTCAGAATAGTTCCAAGCAATGAAAAATATCTGTGTAAAATTTAAGTCCGATTTGATAAGGCGAAAAGAGCCCGAGCCCCTTGAACATTTAAATAATTACCTAAACGCGCACAAAGTCGATTGTATTTCATTATCCTCTAAATTATTGATTCCATCAAAAAACATGTAAACCAAAATTATAGTTCCAGACAACGAGCATCTTTTTCTCGGGCGACAAACGGTTTTCGACAAAAATCCGAAAAACTGGAGAAAAGAGAACAATTTTTTTTTAATTTGGAATGTTTAAATACATCTCGAACATTTCTTATTTATGAAGACAAAAATGTGTATTTTTTATTTTCATGGACTATTTTTAAACATTTAAGAAATTTCTTGAAAGTCGGGAAACTACAGACTTCTTGTAAATCCTTGAAATGAAAGTTGATAGATAATGTGTAATAAGACGAAAGAAGACTTAATCGAAAATAAATAGTTCATTGGATAAACTTGTCGATTAGCATGACCATCACCGATTTCGATGACCTTGAAATATGTTCTAGGCGGCATGATTCTGAACAAATTTTTCCTATACATGTAACCGTCGCTCGGCCCTAGTTTCCGAGATATTTGCAAAAATCTTTACTTAAGGGGGCTGTCTCATTTTTGTTATGGTCCGAATCGAACGAAGCGTCCCTTGTAAACAGACGGACCCTAATGAAAGTACTGCGGTCGATAAAAAAAACTTCTACAGAAGTGACATCTCCAGGTACTCTATGTAGACGAATTTTTTACGCATAGTTGAGGTTTGTGAAGATAGCACCCCCAATTCGAATTTTCGGAAAACAACACGTTTGTCCAACAAAAATTTTCGTTTGTCCACTCTTCAAAAAAGTTATCAACAAAAAAAATTTTTCATCAGCACCCCCATGAAAACTTTTTAATAATTTAATGGGGGGAAATGATTGTCCATCGTTTGTCCACGTTTGTCCACCCTTCAAAAAGAAGTTATGAACAAATTAAGAAAATTTGTCATCAGCACCCTCCATGAACACTTCAACTTTTTAAAAGAGGGATACGATTGTCCACGATCTAGCATTGATTGTCCACTAAAAATTTTCATTTCTCCACCCTCCAGAATGGAATTATTTATAAAAATACCGAAAAGGAGGGGTCTGGTGAAGCGATCGCGTATAAGTTCGATTTTTTATTAATTAAACACTGAAATTGTTTGTCCAACGATGCAGTTCGGTAGTGTAGATGTAGAAGACGTTTGCCCAACCCATGATTTCGTTTGTCCAGCCTCCAGAATGGAATTATTTATAAAAATCGCGAAAAAGAAGGGTACTCGTAAAGTGATCGCGTATAAGTTCGATTTTAATGACAGGCCATTAAGGAAAAGAAGAAATGAAATATTAAGAAATGGAAATAACTGTAATTTGGTTAATCTAAATGGCGAAAAAAAATATATATTAAAAATACGTGTGCATTCGACTCATTGGCTGAAGTATTAACCAGTGCGTATTGCAATTATAGTACATTTAAAAACTGGATCGATGAAAACTCAGACAATATATTTTTTACGTTCGTCAAACAATACGCTATGGAAAATATTAACAACTCCGTGTATGAAGAGCGAGGAGCTATTTCATGTACAATATTTGCAAATCGCAATAATGTAGATTGTACTACAAATGCCGATTCGCTATTTACAAAACTTGTAACAGACGTTTGCAGCGTCGAAGAAAATAGAATCTGCGGCAAATGTAAAGTAAAATATAGAATTTATGTGTAGTATATTTAATTAGCACACTCATAACCGAAGATTTTAAACAAAATTTTGTTAAGTTTGTTGCACAATTCTTCAGTATACAAACACGCACGTGTAAAACATGTCAATCAGCAGTGCAGTTAAAGAGAGAACCAAAATCGTATGTGTTCATAGAAACTGAAATCTTTTTCCAACTAAATGAAATAGATGGAATATTTTCAAATAGCATACCTGAAAAGTTTCAAATTGAAGATGCAATATACGTTTTAAGCGGCATCGTATGTCATAGATCAGGACATTATACAGCTTATTGACGTAATACAGCAGGAATATGGACACTGCACAATGACATTAGTCAAAAATTGAGTACAATTACAAATCCACGAACGGTAAAAGAATTTCCTACAACAATGATATTTATAAAAATATAAAAATTCTGTTAACACTTTAATTCAACAGAATATATGATAATGATACTTTACAATAGTAAAACTATTGAATCGGTCCGGTGTTGCACCGCGCTGTAAAGTGCGGTACCACTGGCTCTGTCAGTGGTTAAAAGTAGAGCTCTTACTTTTTGACCCGTCGGATACCCGTCTACCCGAAACAACTTCATGCCATTGAGTGTTGTATTGTTCGATCATTTTTGGCTAACATCAAACAATACCACAGACAATACAACATTCAATAGCTTGAAGTTGTTCCGGGTAGCCGGGTACCCGACGGGTCAAAAAGTAAGAGCTCTAGTTACAAGTGCCAGCCATGGCACCTAGTTACAAGTGCCAGCCATAGCACTTGTACTCGCAGATCGTACGATCACGCGAGTCGATTGACGCCGGCGTAATTTTGCCAAGAAAATGACGAAGGAAATAATAAATTTAATTCACCTAATTAAGTCGATTCTGAAAGGTGGCCAAACGAAATCATTGGAGGACAAACGTCTTCTACATCTGGACTAACGAAATCTATCGTCGAAGCAACGATTTTGCTAATTTATTCGACAAAAATCGAACATAAATGTGATCGGTTAGCAGGACATTTCTTTTTCGCTATATTCATTAATAATTCCATTCTGCAAGCTGTACAAACGAAATCATGGGTTGGACAAACGTCTTCTGCATCTACACTACCGAACTGCATCGTTGGACAAACAATTTCAGTGTTTAATTAATAAAAAATTGAACTTATACGCGATCGCTTTGCGAGTACCCTTCTTTTTCGCGATTTTTATAAATAATTCCATTCTGGAGGCCGGACAAACGAATTCATGGGTTGGACAAACGTCTTCTAAATCTACACTACTGAACTGCATCGTTGGATAAACAATTTCAGTGTATAATTAATAAAAAATCGAACTTATACGCGATCGCTTTGCGGGTACCCTTCTTTTTCGCTATTTTTATAAATAATTCGATTCTGGAGGATGGACAAATGAAAATTTTTGGTGGACAATCGTATCCCTCTTTTAAAAAGTTGAAGTGTTCATGGAGGGTGCTGATGACAAATTTTCTTAATTTATTCATAACTTTTTTTTGAAGGGTGGACAAACGAAATTTCTGGTTGGACAAACGTGGACAAACGATGGACAATCATTTTCCCCCCATTAAATTATTAAAAAGTTTTGATGGGGGTGCTGATGAAAATTTTTTTTTTGTTGATATCTATTTTTTGAAGGGTGGACAAACGAAAATTTTTGTTGGACAAACGTGGACAAACGATAGACAAACGAATGCCGTTGAGTTTTTTCAAAAATACGAATTTGGGGGTGCTATCTTCACAGACCTGCATAGTTGCCACATTTTCTGTTCTCTCTGTCTCTGCCGCGCTGTTGCCACAGCTCTTTCTCGATTCCTTCTAGAAACCACGTTACACAGTTTTTTTTTCTAAAGCAGAATCTTAAATAATAATTAGTTGAAGTGAGAGGACAAGAAATACGTAAATTTCGTTTTCAAATACCGCATAAACGAAAAGGTAATGTAACAGAAAATGTACGACAAGTGATCGTAATTCGTTATTGAGGTAAAAACCCGTAGTTTAATAACGGCCAACACAACTAAATTTAAAAAATAATATTAGGTGTATGAATAAATTCTTTCCGACTGGATTTACATAATCAGTACAAAGCTACCGAATTTCTATCGCGGTGATATTCGTAAGCTGACTGAAAAATGGCAAAAGGTAATTAACAATAGTGGAAATTATTTTGTGATTGATTTGTGTTCATATTTTTTAAATCAAACTGTTATTGTACCCTAAAATCGGGAAGAATTTATTTCTACACCTAATAATCAGCAATAAATTAAATAAAACCTACCCATTCGGACATTCCTTTCCTTCCTCTTCGTAAACCTGTGTCACTGGGTCACTGTACCTATCCTGGTCATCGGTGGACGAAAAGATTTATGGTAGGGTAGCGCCCAGTGCTCAGCTGATCGCAGGTATTCGCAGGACACCACCCGAAGGCAAGGGTCGCAACGTCAAGTGCGTCCGGGTTAATGTACCGAATATTCACTTCACTGCACTGCTACTAACACTGATCACTTAATTTATTTTTCATGGAACGTGATGTTCCTACGTTATAAAAATTGGTGGAAATGAATTTTTACTTGGCGTTCGGAGCCGTGGGTATTCTCGCGTATATTTTCACACTGCAGCACTTGCGTCCCCCTTGTTCGTGGGGTACACCCAGAACATCGCGTAATACCCTTGAGCAGAGAACATTTCTGCGACGTGATTACTAGCTGACTGACAGGATTTTTCCCAAGCAACTTCCTCTACCCCCAAGTAGTTTCTCACGTTCCATTATGAGTTAACTCCCACCAGGACAAGAGGCTTTAGGTAAAAAGAAGCCAGCACATTTTCGAAACGCACGTGCTTTGCAGAAGTGCAACGAACGAACCATCCTACACTTTCACAAAAGCCCGCGCTCCGTCCTTTTACTGCCAATGTATCCATTGCTTAGAGATAGACAGCAGACACCACGTGTTTCGGTTCGAAAGGGTCCGAAGAGAAGAGAAACAGAAAGTCTTCGAGTTGCCATAAAGAAGAAAAGGCATACCATTCCTGTTTCCGTTTTCCGATACCCAGAGTTCACGTCTGCTACGAGGCGGAACCACCTAAGCCATAAATTACCCAAAACTGTAGGAAATCGTTCTCTACCGCCGTCTCGCGGGGCAATGCGGTCATAAACCGCGACCCTGGCGAAATGCTCTGGCCCATCAGCCTGATTAATTTTAAATACGCCGCGTGGAAAGACACAGGAAGAAAGGGGGTAACTCTATGACTGCGCGTAGTCTCCCCTGGTTCGTCCTTTCTTCAAATTAAAGACGGATCCCTTATCTGTCGTATAAACACGCGCGCGAATTTGAAAACAATTTGAAAACACGCGCGAGGAGGCGGGCTTGAAGTCCGATTTGTCGTAACCTAACCAAATTCGAGCGCGAATTTGGCCAGAGCATTTCGCCAGTATCGCGGTTTATGACCGTATTGCCCCGCGAGACGGCGGTAGAGAACGATTTCCTACAGTTTTGGATAATTTATGGCTTAGGTGGTTCCGCCTCGTAGCAGATGTGAACTCAGGGTATCGGAAAACGGAAACAGGAATGGTATGTCTTTTCTTCTTTATGGCAACTCGAAGACTTTCTGTTTCTCTTCTCTTCGGACCCTTTCGAATCGAAATACGTGGTGTCTGCTGTCTATCTCTAAGCAATGGATACATTGGCAGTAAAAGGACGGAGCGCGAGCTTTTGTGAAAGTGTAGGATGGTTCGTTCGTTGCACTTCTGCAAAGCACGTGCGTTTCGAAAATGTGCTGGCTTCTTTTTACCTAAAGCCTCTTGTCCTGGTGGGAGTTAACTCATAATGGAACGTGAGAAACTACTTGGGGGTAGAGGAAGTTGCTTGGGAAAAATCCTGTCAGTCAGCTAGTAATCACGTCGCAGAAATGTTCTCTGCTTAAGAGTATTACGCGATGTTCTGGGTGTACCCCACGAACAAGGGGGACGCAAGTGCTGCTGTGTGAGAATTTACGCGAGAATACCCACGGCTCTGAAAGCCAAGTAAAATTTCATTTCCACCAATTTTTATAACGTAGGAACAACACGTTCCATGAAAAATAAATTAAGTGATCAGTGTTAGTAGCAGTGCAGTGAAGTGAATATTCGGTACATTAACCCGGACGCACTTGACGTTGCGACCCTTACCTTCGGGTGGTGTCCTGCGAATACCTGCGATCAGCTGAGCACTGGGCGCTACCCTACCATAAATCTTTTCGTCCACCGATGACCAGGATCGGTACAGTGACCCAGTGACACAGGTTTACGAAAAGGAAGGAAAGGAATGTCCGAATGGGTGAGTTTTATTTAATTTATTGCTGATTATTAGGTGTAGAAATAAATTCTTCCCGATTTTAGGGTACAATAACTGTTTGATTTAAAAAATATGAAAACAAATCAATCACAAAATAATTTCCGCTATTGTTAATTACCTTTTGCCATTTTTCTGGCAGCTTACGAATATCACCGCGATAGAAATTCGGTAGCTTTGTACTGATTATGTAAATCCAGTCGGAAAGAATTTATTCATACACCTAATATTATTTTTTAAATTTAGTTGTGTTGGCCGTTATTAAACTACGTGTTTTTACCTCAATAACGAATTACGATCACTTGTCGTACATTTTCTGTTACATTACCTTTTCGTTTATGCGGTATTTGAAAATGAAATTTACGTATTTCTTGTCCTCTCACTTCAAATAATTATTATTTAAGATTCTGCTTTAGAAAAAAAAACTGTGTAACGCGGTTTCCTTCGATGCATGCCGACTTGCTTGTTCGTACGTGCGTAGTACAAGCGCAGCCGCCTACCGCGTAGCCAACGCTACCGCGGGAGCTCGGGCGGAAGACGTGCGCCCTGATTGGTCCGGGTTTTTTGTTAATATCTCGTTAACGAAGCTTCGGACAATATTTTCGCTAAGGAAAAAGTTGTTTCAAATCACCCCCTGAGTCACCCCTTTCAAGGAACTCCGACATTTTTGGGACACCCTGTATACATCGTCGAGCAACTTCAGGCGGCAGGTTATACAGATGAGCGATACAATGTCGCTCGGCTTGGGCCTCCAGGGACCTCAAGAACGAAGGCCTTCGATCAAAAATATTCTTTGTAGCCGGCGGATAAATTCCCATCGAATAAACTGATTCATCCGTGGCGTTGCAAATAAAAATAACTCTGGGTGATTTTTATTCGACGACATATAAAGATAAAGTCTCTTTAATTTGATAGGTTATTCCAATAATATATAATGACCATCTGTGGATGAAACAATACTTATTTGCGTATCAATATCCCTTCTAAAGTTCGCAATTCTTATTATCTTCTCTCATTCTGTGTAATTCCTCTTCTCCATTGACGGTCTTCCTACAATTTTACCAGATCGCTCGTAATGAATTCGCTCATTTGCTGCAACAACGACACAACTCAAAATTTGCAGTTTTTGAGTTATTAGTATAGAAAAAGCGGTTGTTGTCTAACAAAACTTTTCCCGTTAACGAAACCCGTTTCCTCAAATATCGTGAATTTTGAGTTATACATATATGTCGTTGTTGCAACAAATGAGCAAAATGTAATGTACAGTAGAGCGTCGATTATCCCAACCACTTGGGATTGAGATCGTTTAGAAAATCGAATTGTTCGGAGAATGAAGCATGCATGTACTTACCCAGTTTATAACTATAGGAATTACACCTAAATGTAGTGTACATGCATAGTTATCATATACTTCCAAAAAGTGGCGGGGATAGCGATGATTCGAATAATCGACGGTTCGGATAATTGACGCTCTACTGTATGCAGTGAGGGCAATATTTATAATTTGTTGTGAAAAAAAATAGTGATATGATTGTTTATTTTGTTTGTTTTAATAGAATGTATTTTCTAACGTATCGGCATAAACGTCTTCAGTAACATACTGCTGAGATTTTCCAGATTAAAATCAATTTAAATACATTATTTTTATTATTATTAGATTAGAAATGTTACATTTATATTTAATTACACTAGTTTACAAAATCCAAAAAATTATTTTTGATCAAGACTCCACTATTAAATTCTTATGTAAGGAGGTCCCCTAAACTCAAAAATCGACCTGAGACGTAATCCTGTTACGAGCCGGGGCTGTGGCAAAGCGAGAGGCCGGCGAGAAGGGTATTTCCCAAGGAATACGGTCTATGAGTTTGTTAGTTAGAGTGCGGACGAACCTGATGCGAAATCGGGGAGCCGCTAGGATTATCGGAAGCGAGAACGAACCTGATGCGAAATCAGGGAGCCTCTAGGATGGATTCACACGCGGACGAACCTGATGCGAAATCAGGGAGCCGCAGGAGGGTGAAACGACGTGAACGAACCCGATGCGAAATCAGGGAGTCACTAGGATGAAGTTCACAGACGAACCTGGTGCGAAACCAG
Source organism: Andrena camellia (assembly GCA_029448645.1). Classification (NCBI taxonomy): domain Eukaryota; kingdom Metazoa; phylum Arthropoda; class Insecta; order Hymenoptera; family Andrenidae; genus Andrena; species Andrena camellia. The sequence continues at coordinate 40,971,633 of CM055678.1, read as the reverse complement.
GGAGCTGTTGGGAGGTTGGATTATTCACAGACGAACCTGGTGCGAAACCAGGGAGCTGTTCGGAGGTTGGTAGACTTACAGACGAACCTGATGCGAAATCAGGGAGCTGTAGGATACGGACGAACCTGATGCGAAATCAGGGAGCCGTAGGAGGAGTGAGGTTTCGTGGACGAACCCGATGCGAAATCGGGGAGCCACTGGGTTGAAGAAGATTCCTTGTTTTGGTGAAAGGTTTGCGAACGAACCTGATGTGAAATCAGGGAGTCGCGGGAAATGTTAGTGATGCCTCGTAACTCTTAATTAAAGTTTGATACAACTCGAGCGGTAAAGTTGTATCAGTGGGTGAGTGCTACTAATATTATAAGGATCGCTGGGTAAGAGATGGGTTTAACGAATCTACTCGATTTACAACGTGAACACCATTCGTATATTCAATAATCAATATGATACAAATGTAAGTGTCGCGATTAAATAATATGATAAAGTGTGTAGTTTACCAATAGTTGCACGGTGTTAACGCACTGGCGATGCGGGGCGTAAGAGTGGCTATTTCAAAGTGCCAAATAGAATATAAACCGAACTCGCGGATTCTATGAGGTTAACTGTTGATTCGTAAGGAGACTCGAGCCCGATCTTACTGGATTTTAACCAACTCTGTACGAGCGTGACACGACGTTACTCTACGCGTAACTGTACTGCTTTGAACCGACGAGGGTTGAAACCAAAGGGTTTATATAGTCCCAAAAATGAGTGGGGATTCGTTAGGAATCTCCATATAAGGAAATCCTTCGGGGTCGTCGTCGTGTCACTCCCGTTCTCACGGTCGAAATCCAGCTGGTCGGGATCTTGACTTCCATTAGTGGTGTGTGATAAGCGAAAGGATTTTAGGGCGTTTTCCCTTCGCAGACGCGAGCTCGAAAAATGGTTGAGAGCGGCGTGTGGGAAAATTCCACATACGTAACAATCCTATGGATACGTTTTTGAGATATCGGTGGATAAATATTTTGGTAATTTTTTACGAAGACGACCCGACGTTTTTGGCCATATCTCGCGTTAGAGTTGACCGATTTGATCGCGATGACTCTTAAGATCAAGGTAATTAAATTGCATACAATTATTTCCTACAGTGTTTTCCAATCGGACCAATAGTTTAGGCGGAATCGACCGAATCTTAAGAAAAATGTAATGTTTTGAGGCCGAAATTGAAATCGACAATTCACTACATACCTTGGAACACATAGAAATTATCATGTAACGTCCAGTTGCTTATTTTTTATGTAGAGTGCGCACCTGTACGAAAAAACAAGCCCAACCTGAGCAAAATCCATTCATAAATAAGGAAGTTATGGCCGATAGAGTGGAAGTGTCTATTTTCAACATTTTCCCTATTTTTGCATTTCTTCCTGTTTCTTGGCAAATTACGTATTTGTCTTCAGTGAAAACAAATTTTCATGTATTTTTTTTTATTTTATTTTTGAAAAACAATTCTGGCCTTTTCTGTTTCTTTTGCCCGCATTGAGATCAGTTTCTCTTACAAGGAACCAGTCGTAGTCACCCATCATTGATTCATCCCAGAATCCTTGGTAGCATCTCTCAATATTTTTCATCTGCTGATGAAATCTCTCACCATGTTCATCGTTTACAACACCAAGATTTGGTGGGAAGAAATCCAAATGCGAATGGAGGAAATGGATCTTCAAAGACATGTTAATGCTTATATTGAGAGAATAAAGAATTAAAAAGCATGTTACAGCAGAAGATCGAACGTCGGGCGTCTTCTTAAAAAATGATCAAAATATTCATCGAGTGATATCTCAAAATCGTATCCGTAGGATTTCTTCTCATGTCGATTTTTGAGTGTTGGGGACCACCTTACATAAGAATTTCATAGCGGAGTCTACGTCAAGAAATGACTGTAAATTAGTGTTATCTAATACCTACTGTTCTAGAAATAATCCGATTTATACTGTGTTTGAACTCATTTTAATCTGGAAAATCTCAGCAGTTTGTTACTGAAAACATTACGTTTTACATTTTATTAATACATAATCCATCGCAAGTAACACTGTATGCCTTTCGAGCCGAGGCTCGAACCGAGATCAGAAGCCTCCGCCGAACAGCCCAAATCCTCAGCACGAAGTGAGATCGCGCCGGTTCAGGTAAACACGCTGCCGAAAGTTATTTGAAATTTCGAAGCCTTCGAATACAAACCGAATCAACTACGGATAAAGATGAAAACCTTATTCGATGGTTCGAATAAACTTTCTTCGAATAAAAAAATTTACTTTCGCCGTCGAATGAATTCACTTCGAATAAAAAATTATCTTTCGCCGTCGAATAAATTCACTTCAAATAAATTTATTTATTCGTGGTGTTTGGAATAAAGATAACTTATGCTATTCCAAGCTTCGAATAACGGATAAACAGAAAGTATCTTTTATTTGAGTTTATCCATATATTATCTTTGCCCATCTCGGTTCTCCAGCCGCTTCGCCATGATTCATTCAAGCCTCCCTGATGGCAAAGTAGTGATAGGGGAAATGCGGCAAAAACGCGATACGACTCTCAATACGTATTGGCAACTATGTCTTTCCTATATTTATCGGCTAGCGTGGACTTCTACCGGTTCTGATAGTACATGGCGCGAATATACCATCAGCGCCGGTGACGGAGATTACTTGAAGCTTCATTCTGTCATTTCTCGAGTCTGTCTCAGTACACGATTCATAAATTCATTATTATTTCAACGTATGGTGCTTATTAGCGTTCAAACGCACCAGACCCGTCTGCAGCGATGTCTACTGGAGGCAACTATACCCGCAAAAACTTTCTTCTTGCCGATTCCAGGCCGAAAGACGGTTGAAACGGTTTGTTTACTACAAGCGTATACGTACACGCTTAACTTAGCTTGCGTGAGCGTACGAACACACAAGCTAAATTAAGCGTGTACGTATACGCGTGTAGTAAACAAACCGTTTCAACCGTCTTTCGGCCTGGAATCGGCAAGAAGAAAGTTTTGGCGCGTATAGTTGCCTCCAGTAGACATCAGTGCAGGGTGGTCTGGTGCGTTTGGACGCTAATAACCACCGTACGTTGAAATAATAGTGAATTTATGACTCGTGTACTGAGACAGACTACAGAAATGACAGAATGAAGCTTCAAGGATTCTCCGTCACCGGCGCTGATGGTATATTCGCGCCATGTAACATCAGAACCGTTGAAAGTCCAAGCTAGCCGATAAATGTAGGAAAGACATAGTTACCAATATGTATTGAGAGTCGGATCGTGCTGTTGCCGCATTTCCCCTATTACTATTTTGTCGTCAGGGAGGCTTGAATGAATCACGGCGAAGCGGTTGGAGAACAGAGATGGGCAAAGATAATATCTGGATAAATTAGAATAAAAGTTAGGTTCGAGAGGCATACAGTGTTGCTTGCGTTGGATTATGTATTAATAAAATGTAAAACGTGACTTTTTCAGTATTCATTAACATACTGCTGAGATTGTCCAGATTAAAATGAGTTTTAACATGGTATAAATCGAATTATTTCTAGAACTGTACTTGGTAATTAAATATAAATGTAATCTAAATTCTAATCTAAAAATGCTAAGAATAATCCGATTTATACTGTGTTTAAATTTATTGTCATCTGGAAAATCTCAGGAGTATATTATTGAAACGTTCGTGCCGATACTATAGCGAATGTGAATGTTGTACATTCTATCAAAACGAACAACATAAAGAATCATTAAGCAATCATTTTAATATATTTTTTTATGAGTGAATATAAATATTGTTCCCCCACGGCTATTTCCTCCCCGTCGTCCTGGCAATTTTGTTGAAATTGAAATATGTTAGAGTCCATGTGAAAATAAGGAGGTTAAATAATCATTTTGCCAAATTTGAAAGGTTATTTTCAAAAAATTGATGAACGTTTTGTACTTTGAGGGTCTGGATTGTTACGTCCTGAAGGTACTTTTCAATAATTCAGCCCGAACTATCGGAATAATTCGTGGGTTCTTGCTTTTTCGAAGGGCTAAAGCCCACCTTGACTATAATTACCAGGGAAGGGGAAGGTAAAAGGGGGTAGAATAAGATGGCACACGGAATTTAAAGGAAAACAATCAAAAGCAAAATATATTCTATAAGAAAGCAAAATAAGGTTAACATACCAGGAGACGGCGCTCCGTCTCAGCTGTCGCTCGGAGGTGTCCTAAGATAACATACGGCACTCTTGCCGTCTATCGCTCCGCACGCTCTCTGTGTCGCTGCACCAAGCGCAGGTCGAGGTCGCCCGCGCTGTTTACGGGGGTCGCTCGGAAGTCGGTGAACTCGTCGATCGTCAGGTTCGCTCGCTCGCTCTATTACACTGCGTCGTGGTCGCGGTGGTCCGTAACGGCGCGCAAGTGATCTTCCGGCTAGGCCGTTTCTCGGTGCGTCGGATGGAGAAACACTTCGCCTAACCTGTTCGGCCGAGCGCGATTCGCGAGATAGACTCGGGGACGAGGTCGCGATTTCTAGACGGCACGTCTGTCCGTCGATACTTCCTAATTTGAACTCCTATTCACGACTGTCTCTACCCGGTCTCCCGGTTGCGGGCCGCGCCTCGCACAATCCTTGCGAACGGGGGAAACTGCCCCGTCGGCAGTTCAATCGCTCCTCAACGGAAATTTCTGGGCCCGGGCCGGCAACAGTCACGTTGTCCCTACAGCTGTCGCTACGTGGCTCGGGGCAACGTGACTGCCACGCGCGAGGCGATTCCGCTGAATCGTCTATTCGACGGGAAGCGACGCGAGGACAGCAAGCACGAGATGGGCCAGAAGGGCCCATGTAACAGTATTTATAAAACAATTTTAAATGTGGCCAAATGTGGCAACTTGAATCCCTCTTATTTTCACATGCACTATAACGTGTTTGAATTTGAACAAAATCTCAGACATTGAGTGCTCAAAGTGATCCGCTCGGCATGGAATGGACCATATATACGACATTGTCAATTCCAACCGAAATGGATCTTAACCCACTTCCAACTATTGCGTTCTTTACGAAAACGACACAGGGCCTATGCACACGGCGACTTTTTGCAGCGGTACAGTCGCGATATAGTCGCAAAGAGGTCGCGATGCTAGCGCGATGCAGTCGCTGCCCGTCTACCTTTGCACACGTGCGTAGCACAGTCGCGATGCAGCAGCGAGATACAAACGCGCGTCTGCTCGACTGGTTCGGTGTCTCGTCACGACGTCAATAATAGCACAATGGAGTCGGTCGAGACAACACTGCTTACGTTTACTTTATTACTGCTTTTAAAAACACAAACAAGGAATAAACTTTATTGAATTAATAAACTGGAATTAACTGAATACGCGCGTTTGCATCGATACAATCGCTGGCAATTGTTTCAGCTGTACTTCTGCACCGATGCAGTCGCGTGTTCGCGAAACGCGCGACTGTATCGCTGCAAAAAGTCGCCGTGTGCATAGGCCCAAAAAGCTTCTGCGTTCGGGACGCTAGTCGCATCGCGATTACCGAAAATACACAATTTATCGAGAAATGATCCGTCACGTATGTACGAATAGTAAAACTAAAACTTTTCAGGCGTTCGTAGTATATCACCATCGAAATTGTAGTATAAGAAAAGAATTATTTTTTAGTGACTTTAGCACTATAGCGTTTCAGCAAACTGTTAAACTCTATACAGCCATAAAAGATATTTCTAAAAAAGTCTGAGCTGTGAAATGTAAATCCACAAACACTAGAAACTAGAAAATGAAAAATATTTAAAAAAGAATTTTTATGTTAAACGATTTTATTAAAAATGCACTAAAACTAAAAAATAATTATTTTCTTGTACTACAATTTTGATGGTGTTAATATCACCTTAAATAATTCACTTGAAATAAAATCGTGGGGCACTATGTGCAACCAGAAGTTGAAGTATTAAAGTGATTCATATCCTGTTATGAAATATCGTGCCCCATGATTTTATTTAAAGTGATTTATGTGATATTACCACCATAAAATTTTATTTGATATATTTGTTTTCTAAATAAATCACATGGCACTAATCAGTAAAAAAAATGTTTTTATTATATTTATTTTTATATTATTATTATATTATTGTTTATATTTATATGAAATGCATATCACATCGCGTGCGTATTTTGGCGCAATTTGTAAAACGACTCCCTTTAACTCATGTTTACAGCGATTGGTTACATTTATTTAATGTTTAAATAAATATTATGCCTCCCCCCCTCACCGCGCCTACCGCCGTGGCCTCCCCGGCGCCATCCTCCCCGACCTCTTTTATTGCTTCCGCCACGCCCATGCTGGTACCGTAACCGCCAAAGCTCCCTTTTCATCTGAAATAGTACAATAAAAATTACATTTTCTACTTCTACCCGTACATATAGTGAATATGTACGACGCTCGAGACGAGATTCACTACAGCATAATTAAGCAATTTTTAATTCTTCATCGAATCGATATGGCAGTCACACCAATGGATTTCTTATGTTTTTTCGAAGAAAATCATTCTATATTTCGCGAAGATCCGAAGGGAAATGGAGAACTTGAGATTCGTAATTTTTAAGGGGAATATTATAATCCATTGGTGTGACTGCCATATCGCTTCGATGAAGAATTAAAAATTCTTTAATTATGCTGTCGGACTACATTTCATGATCGACCACGCGGTGTCATTTCGTTTTTGCCGGGCTTCGCCGTCGCCGTTCATACCAAAGAAACTTCAGAAAAACACACACACATTCAACATAACTTACCTTTGACATTTCTTTCTTGAGTTTCTCAGTTTCCTCCTCCTTTTTCTTCTCCGCTTCCTTATTCTTTTTCTCCTCCTCTCTCTCTTTTTCTCCTCCTCTCTCACTTTTTCTCCTCTCTCTCTTTTTCTCCTCTCTCTCTCTCTCTCTCTCTCTCTCTCTCTCTCTCTCTCTCTCCCTTTCTCCTCCTCGTTCCCCGGCTTACGCCAGGTCACGAATGCATTCATGATCTGGAAATGAAATAATGAATGTATTATTTTATGGCAAATAGTAAGATTGTACAGCGTGATTCTCTCGCTAGAGTCGTAAAGACAATGCCGCGAATAAGCCACGTCTCGTTGAGTTTCGTGGAAGTGACGAATTCCACGTTCTGCATTTCTCATCAGATTTTTGCGAAAATGGCGTCAATCGAAGTCGTGCCGATGAAAATGGCCCCAAGCTAACTTCGTTAAAAATAGTCCGATCTACATGACATGATTTTAATCGGGAGAACGCCAGGAATTCATTGGTATCACTGCCATATCGATTCGATGAAGAATAAAGAATTTTTGAATATGCCGTAGTGAATCTCGTCGCGATCGTTGAAATCATCGCTTTTGAATACTGTAGCTAGAGAGTCACTCTGTATAATAGTATACAATATAGTACTTACATTTTCTGGATTCCCCATTTCTTCAACAATTACGTACTACAGCAAATCACCTATGTGCGTCCGTGTCGTCGACTTCGTTTCACGACTTGCAACGGACTGACTGCCAGGAATTTGCAAGCTTCAGTTACTGCTGATAGAGGGGGAAACACCTACAGGAGCGCTGGTTACGTGTGCTTGACTCACGCAGGCACAGTTCATGCACACACAACCACCGCTACTGTAGGTGTTTCCCCCTCCATCAGCGGTAGCTGAAGCTCGCAGATTCCTGACTGACGGTTTGCGCCGTTGCCTGGTTTGTAAAGCGTCATTTGTTTCAGAACGCACCACAAACGAATCTTCAAATTCACGTTTCGCGTTTACGTTTTTTTCTAACGGGCAGTAGGATTTTGAGTTGTGTTGCGTTATGTTGTATTGTGTTTGTGTTGTGTTTGTTGGTTTACTGTAAAATGAGTGACACTCGAAGTGTGAATATGCAGGACGTGCAAGAAGATATGGACAATAATTTTCCGTTTCGTCCGCGAAAATTACGTCCGTCCGCAAGGAGATTTTCGAAACGGAAAGTACATCGCCAAAAGAGAAGGTCTTCAGCCCTTCAGAAGAAGAAACAAGAAAACACAAAAACGGCAGACGACACTGCCGTAGGACAACATCCAGAAGAAATGGCCGGGGAACGTATAGTAGAGGGACCATCAACATCCGATGGACGAAATCATACGCATCAAGAAATAATGTACTTGCCATCTAATGAAGATACTGATATGGCCAGTTCGGGAAAAATTGAAGAGGCGCTGGATGAACTGAGAACCAAAATACCAGAAGGCACGGATGTAGAAAGCAACGAAGAAGAAAACTTTGTTGTAGAAAAGGTTGCGAAGAGCGAGTCACAAGTACAATCGCGTCTCCTAAATAGCAACGTTATAATGAATTTCCAAAATGTGCTTACTCAATTGCAGAAAATAGGTAAGCATGCAAAACGTAGGGAAGACTGTGGCATTGAACACCTACGAATAACTGGTGTCAAACGGTGTGGCTTCAAGAGCATCTTCAGTGTAATGTGCACTTTATGCCATTACAAAGATGAAATCCGCAATCAATCGGACGAAGCCGAAGAAGTGGATAGCAATCAGGGCGCCGTTAATGCAACAATTTTATGTGGAGGCAGTTTTGCCCAGTTGGAACACACTTTTGCAGGAGTGAACATACGTTGCATGTCGAAGAGAGACTTCGTGAAGAATCAAGATGAATTCGAATCAAGATGAACGGACTAATTGCCGCTGCAGAAGAAGAGATGTTAGCAGCGGCTGAAGAAAAAAAAACGTTTGGCGATTGAAAGAGGCGACGTTCTTCCCACATCAGGGACCCCTCACATCCCCGTTGTGGCCGACAGAAGCTGGATGAAGAGATCCTACTGCAGTGGATGTTACGATTCTGCGTCTGGAGTCGGCGTGATAGTTGGCTATCATACGAAGAGAGTTTTATTATACGGCGTTCGAAATAAAGTTTGCAGAATTTGTCGGATTGCTGCGAAAAGCAAGAAAGAACATCGAAAGCACATATGCTTCAAAAACTGGAGCACAAGTCGAGCAACGATTGCCATGGAAAGCGATGCTATAGTAGAAGGATTCAATACTAGCATAGAAAAACGTGAGCTGGTTTATTCAACTCTGATTGCTGATGGGGACAGCAGCGTGTATAAGAATATTATTGATGCGGACCCATATAAGAGACAGATTCGCGTAAAGAAAATTGAATTTGTTGCGAAACTTCTGCACAAAAATGAAAGCGATTGTGAAGAAGACCACACCTGGATCATTGAGACAAGCTGTGTGCACGGACATCGTAAAAGCCGCAAAGTTTACATACAATCAGAATGTATCAATTGACGAGAAAACGAAGAATTTGTATGACAACATACAAAATGTTCCGAGCCACGTTTTTGGTGAACACAAAGAGTGTGCACAATTAGAACATTTCTGCGATGGGAAGAATAAAGAGAATGAAAGAAACATCGTTCCAGAGTTGATGAAAATTGGAGTGTACCAGGACGTAAAAGAAATACTTTGTTCACTATTAGCTCATGCGGAGAGCTTACTCTATAACACCAATAATAACGCTGTGGAAAGTTTGAACGGACTAATTGCTAAGTACACTGGCGGAAAAAGATTAAATTTCGCCGAAAGAGGATCGTATACAGGGAGATGTGCTGCTGCTGCCGTGGAGTACAACAGTAACCAAGTGCACTCGCGATTGAATGCGGTAGTGAAGATGAAAACGCCCGAGGTTGTTCGCCAAATGGAAGAAAAGAAGAAGAAAGAAAAGGAAAAGAGAGCTGCAAAACGGAAGGAAACGAAGGCTGCGCGATATGTACGCAAGCAATTGCCCTCGCAGAACGATTCTGATTATGGACAAAATGCACAGAAGCCAGACATGCCATCCGAAATGTATGAACTGGAGCGGAAAAAGCATATGAAAATGCTCAGTGAGTGGCAAGAAAAAAGACATGCTATTGATACCATCGGACAAGCAAAGAATCGCAGATGGTTGCAGTACAGGTCCAAATTGTTGACAGCATCCAATTTTGGACAAGTGTGCCGTCGCCGACCTGACACGCTTTGCGCAAATGCAGTGAAGTCATTTCTGTATCCGAAGATAATTAGTGCACCCGCGGTGGAATACGGGAAAGAATGGAGAAAATTGCTTGCGAAGAATTGAAGAAGCAATATACAGATATTGCAGAATGTGGAATTTTCATCGACAGCTGCATCCCCTTCTTAGGAGCTTCACCGGATGGAATCATCTGTCAAGAGGGTATTGTGGAAATCAAATGCCCCAAATCAGCGGAGAACTTTTCGCCGGAAGAAGCTATTGAAAAAGTACCCGCTGTCCGGCGCATGTTCGCACGTAAAACAGGTGTTTCACTGAACAAAGGGCATCACTATTTTTATCAAGTACAAGGCCAGTTACATATTACTGACAGAAAGTACTGTATATTTTGCGTTTGGACCCCGAAGGGTCTGAAATCTATAAGAATAGAGAGAAATGATGCGTTTTGGAAAACAGAAATGGAGCCAAAACTGGTTCAATTTTATTTAGAATGCATGCTACCCGAATTAATATATAGTCGGCACAATAGGTGCATGCCTATTCGGGAGCCTCAATTTGTACTAGCAGAAAGAGCGACAGAAAAACTGAAAACCTTGAAAAATCGAAAAAGGTCTCCCTCCGAAAATAGTAAAACTCTTGTATCGGTCCGGTGTCGCACCGCGCTGTAAAGCGCGGTACCACTGACTCTTGTCAGTGGTCACAAGTGCCAGCAATGGCACTTTTACTCGCGGATCATACGATCACGCGAGTCGATCGATGCCGCCGTCACGTTACCAAGAAAGTGACGAAGGAAGTAATAAATTTAATTTACCCTTTAATTTTTTCAGACACATTTCTAAGTTCACAGGAGCAAACAGACGGAATCATGTTCGGTCAAAGTGTGCTAGGCTGACTGTGCTCTTGAAGAAAATGAACTTCAAGTACGTACAGAGACAACGCAGTAGTGCCCTTATCGAGCGGGAAGATATAATTCGTTGGCGCCGAACGTTCATCAACAAAATTCGAGAATTATGTGACCTTTTACTACCGCCCACGCGAGCTCAATTGGGTTCAAGTCTCAATGGTAAGGCGGTAGTCGGAGAATAGTTCTCCCCGTTGTCTTTGCGAATTCATCGATCACATATTTATCGTAATTCGGCTTCATTCTGCGAATCTCGTCCAATAACTGCTACTTCAGTGCTGTATCTGGCATTCGTATTCCCTTGCTGGTAAGCCACTCTCTTATCTGCGTTTTGTTCCAGCTTGTTACGGGACAGCGCTCCTCTTTCGCAGAGTGGTACGGCGCGTTATCCATCACAATAATGGCGTTTGATTTTAAATATGGTACAGTGCGCTTAAACCAGTCGAAAAAATGTGCCGTATTCATCTCGTCGTGATAATCAGCACTCTTGGTCTTCAATTCAAAACACAGCAAGCCATTTTCGGCAAAACCATCCTCCGATCCAATATGGAGTACGATGAGGCGCTTTCCTTTCGTAGTCGGAGTAGGTGGACCAATCGTCAGACCACTGTCTCTGGCGTTCGATGCCGAAACTATGGTGTTGTTCACACACAATCGCTTCCGTGTGTCGCCCGCATTTACCCACGTCTGGTCCAAATAATAAATGGGTCTTCCCGCTGCTCTGAATTCTCGAATTTTGTTGATGAACGTTCGGCGCCAACGAATTATATCTTCCCACTCGATAAGGGCACTAATGCGTTGTCTCTGTACGTACTTGAAGTTCATTTTCTTCAAGAGGCGATGTAATGTACTCTTCTATATAAATGGTAAATTTTCGTCTCTTCGGATCGCCGCCAACACTCTCAGAAGTGTCGGTAGTTGTCTTCGTTCCCAAAGGGCGTGCATATGCTTCCGAATTGCTCCAATTTCCTCTTCCGACATCTTTTGCACTACATCGGGCCTTACCCGCTTGTTCGACGGTGAAGTCACGGTCCCTGTCCTTTTAAATTCTTTTAGACTGTCGACGAATGTACGGTAGCCCACGCTGCATGTATTTTGAACCAATTTAATAATTTCCTTGTACGTTTTTTCGGGAAACTGAACTTTCTTTTCATTATATATGTTGATGATTATCTTTCTTTGTTCAGAGTGAACTATCTGTAAGAGAAACGTTTCCCATTAAATTGGAGTATAAATACATTTTCCCGGTCTTTCAGGTTAATATTTATCCTTATAATATTTCAGTTACTCATAATACTTCAGTTGCTTATAATACTTCAGATACTTATAATATTTCAGTTACTTACCTTTCCTTTCTTATTTTTTTCTATGGGCGTACGCGCATTATTATTCATATTTTCTATTTCCCATTTTTTTTTGTTTTATGACAAGCCATTTCTTTAGCAATTTTCAGTAAAAAAAAAAGACAATCAATTCGGACGAAAAAGTCGAAACACGCGGTATATTCGAAAGTGGTGCCACGCCAACGCTTTCGGCGCAGAACGGAAGCGCAGCCGAAAAACCATTGGTCATGGCATAGCCAATGAGCGCCAACATGTGCAGAACCGCTCTAAATTCGTCGGTCGGCAGGTTCCTTCTTAAATGACAGGGAGTGTATGTATAAATTGGAACAAGAAAACACACTTTTCAATATTTGCAGTCATTTCTATTTCATATAAATATTGGTGCTATGTAGATCCTTTTTCAGGCTTATCGGTTACTCTGTCCGTGTGTACATCACATTCTGGTGTGTTCTGCATGTCCATTAATTCTTCTAAATTTTCTTCATTGACTTATTTTTTTAATAACAAAATTGCTTCGGGGAACATTAACTACTTTATCTTTTGGCTGCAATTGTGTGATCCAATATTAGAAATCAGAGGATCGAAAACATTATGAAAGTATTTCTGTAAGTAACTTTTTTTATTAATATCATTATACGTATTTATCTTTGATTTATATTTTTCGAGCGGTTATTAGTTTAACGTTAACAAAAACTTACAAGAACAAGATAGTGTGTTATGTGTATAATATTTATGCCAATTTTGATAAAAAAATATGATTCGTCACATACGAGAAGTTTGAATATCCAGCAATTTATACGTTTTGTCCCACTGTCTGTTTTACCTTCCTTTCTCATATTAATTTTTGGAGAAAATAATAGTTTCTAATCCCTTCTACTTGATGCACAGTGTGATATTTGCAATAAAAACGGACGGAACTATTTCTAAAATTTGTTCATATTTGAAACTCCCAAAACTTGGCTAAAATTCATCAAAAGTTGATAAAACAAAGACCATTTTAAAGCCTGAACTTTCTGTTTTTCTATACTTTAAATCACTATTATCGAAATGGGTGTCCAGGGGGTAAAATCCGCCCTCAAACAGGAGTGTGCCAAACTACAAAAATTTGTTGATGTTTGTCAAATGCTAGAGAGTGCAAACAATATTTTTTGCAATTATTATGTTCACTGTCAGAAAATATGATGCTTTAATAGGATGTTTTTTAACAAAAATACAGCCATGTCCAGAGATGTTCACGTTTCGTCCCACTGTGCGACGCTCGGCGCTCGAGAGCAACGGAGCCATAAAATACAAGAACAGAAATAGCTATTAAGAAGTAGAAATGTCAACTTCCACATTTCTCATCAGATTTTTACGAAAGTGACGTCAATCCATTAGATTCCTTGGGCGGTATTCATAAACGTGTCTTAAGCAAATGCTGAAGATCATCTTCTAGAGGACGATCTTATTTCACTTAAGACATCAGGCATTCATAAACGTTGCTGAAAACGATCTTAAGCATTTGCTTAGAATAAGCAGTTGCTTATATCTTATAAGCACTGTCTTTATAAAGCATTTGCTTAAGACAATGCTTATTCACGTTCGGAAACCTTCGGAATAATTCTGTTAGAACAACCAATGAAAGAAGGATATTCATTGGTAGGCAACGGAGTAGGGATGCGCGACCGCCGACCATTGGAACACACATGATTTTAAACATTTTCAAAAATGTCTGCAAATAAAGACGACAAAAGAGCGAAGCACTACACTGCAGTAGAGAAAAGTTATTTTTTACAAGTGATTGATAAATACAAGCATATAATAGAGTGCAAAAAAGTAATGTTAACACATTACGAGACAAAGAAGTGGCATGGTCAAATATTTGTGATGATTTTAATAACTCGTCTGTGACAATGCAACAGGTAAGCATGAGCTTAACATTATCAGGGCCAACTTCACCGGAAATTAAAAGCATACGCACTCATCATTTTGTGCTAATGTTCTTTCATTTTATAGAGAAACAGCCAACAACTGAAGAAGCTGTGAACCAACCTAAAATATGCCCACCGAGATGCTTTAACAAAAGAGAAACAAAGCAGGTTTGCCACAGGTGGAGGGCCAGAATTGCCTTCCGCAGAAATTGATGCAGCGGTCGCAGCAATTGCACTGACATTAATGTCCACTGCGCCAACTATATTTACGTCAAACCTAGTTGTTAATAAATTAGAAGGTAAGTTCATTTATCAATAGTTGTCAAATTTAATTGTAAAAGGTAATAAGAACTGAGAGAGCAAAGGTTAGTAACTTTTATAATTCTTAATTTTAGATGCAAGAGGAATAGTTTTCACTACAAATGAATATGATATTGAAAATAATGTGGACCCAGTCTCCGAAAACAATGACTCAATTCTAGCGAATACTAATCCGTCAACTTCACAAAGTACAATTACACAAAACGAAAGTATCTATTAACAACCGAGAAAAAAACAAAAAGTCCGAAAAACTGAAGAAGAATTAAAAATATTAAGATTGAAGAACATTATGCAGCACGAAGAGAGACTGGCTACAATGAAAGAAGAGCATTTAAAAAAAATGAATGAACTGGAAATCAGAGCTGCTTCAGCAAACGCTGAATTAGCTCAGTTGTTATTGTCAAAAGAAGAAGGAAACCTCTGTTAAACTTTAAGTACCTCTTGCATTGTCACTGACGAGTTATTGAAATCATCACAAATATTTGACCATGCCACTTCCTTGTCCCGCAATGTGTTAACATTGTTTTTTTTTGCGCTCTATTATATGCTTGTATTTATCAATCACTTGTAAAAAATAACTTCTCTCTACTGCAGTGTAGTGCTTCCTTCTATCATAGTAAACTAATATATAAACATGAAACGTTGTATTGTTCATTCCTTAATCGCAACCCAACCACTAAACCGATGTAATGTAAAATTAAAAACACCTCAGATAGTGGAAATTTCATTTAATTTTTTTTTACATAATTAATATACTTGATATATTTAGCGAAATAATATTGGATGGGGAGAATTAGTTCGATCGTCTTGGACGAATAGGTTTCCTTTCTTATTCATAGATAGATAAACACAAGTACACTTCGATTATTATTTCAGTCACATTGCTTTAATACGAAACTTCTTAATATGAACAAATAAACTTTACATAAAAGAAAACTTTGAGAGTACAAGATGACGCCATTCTTCTCGGATGCTCGACTACGTCATGACGATTCGAAACGGGTAGAAGAGAAGGCCGGAAGTTTTTCGTTCCCGCTAGTGGAATCCGCCTATACCATCTCCTAAAAAATAATAATAATAATAATAATTTCACATACACAAAATCAGATTATTTTAATATATATATATATATATATATATATATATATATATATATATATAGATGATTATATAGTTGATATGCCGCCGGTATTAGCGTTACCCGATGTACACCACGAGGAGGTTACTCGATCGGACTTTGTACATCAGGGTGGCTCTGAAAAGAGCCGATTTGTGTGTGCGTCCGTGTCTGTTAGTTGAAAAGCCGGGTAATTAGCGCCTCACGAATAGCAAATCCATTGGCATTTTGAACATTTTGCACTGGAGCCACTGGTACTTCTTCATTATTATCCTCATCATCATTGAAGTCATCATCTTCTGGCAATATGTCATTGAAGATTAACGACATGTTGTGCAACACTGCACATGCCACAACAGTTGTGGTAGAGCAGGTCAATTTAGTCGTTAATCCGCGTAACAAACATGGAAACTTTCGTTTCCAAACGCCAAAAGTCCGTTCCACAATGATGCGCGTTCTACTTTGGATATTGTTATAGCTGCAATGATACAACAGTCAGTCAATAAATATAGTTCTTTTTCATACTGAACAGCATGATAATTTTAAAAAACAGAATACTTACGTCAATTCTTCGTCTGTTTATGGATTTGTAAGTGGCGTCATTAAAAAGTGCAAGCAAGGATATCCTCTATCGCCAACAAGCATGTCATCCAAATGTCTTTGAAAGTACCGCATATACAGTAAAGAGTTGTAAAATATACGACTGTCGTGCGCACTGCCCGGCCACTCTGGTACTATGTCTAAGAACTCCATCTTCGGACCAACCACAGCCTGCAACAAAGATGATAATTAAAAAAATAAAGAGAAAAACTTGGAGACTAAAAACTGGAGTGATATTCAATCACATAATTGATGAATTATAATAATATTTCAAGTATGAATTAAAAACTTGAATGAAAACCTACTTACACGTTAAGTGAAACATATCCTTTACGGTTCCGGAAATTTTCTGCAATATTGTGGAATCCTCGTGGACGTTAACCTGATATGTGTGCAGTCTATCGCTCCATCAGTACCCGGTAAACAAATTGCCCCATTTCCTTTCCCGAGGTCAATGAATAAACGTCGATTCTGCATGCGTGCTTCAAAATCCCCTGGCATTTATATATATTCCAGAAGTAAACTCGCAAGTAATCAGCTTACACGGAAAACAATTCTCGATACTGTCGGTTGGGAGATGTGCATTGTGTCACAAAGCAGTTGCTACAAATATATTTTAAACAATTTTCCTCATGTACACTCTTTAATTATCAATATTTCAAATGTTAAAAATAGAATATTATATTTGTAAATTACCTGAAAACTTGCAATTTCATAATATCGTAAACAAACCAGTAGTTTCAATTCCAAGAAAATGGGCGAGCCACGATTGTCGTATTTTACAAGGCCTTCATAGATTTTTGGTAAAATACCAAACATTACAGAGTCCTTGCAAAAACGAAATCGCCTTTTGAATTCCTCTGACAAGGGAAGATCCCGAACCCGAAAATGCAAAAAATTCTGAAACTTTGTGGATATGTAGGGGATTTCCTTCTGATTACAACGCAATTTTTTTTGCTGCCCAAAATCACTCTAAGGGGATGAAATTAACCCCTGAAAATTCGGCTATTTTTCAATTTTATTTTGTAACACACAATTTGTAAGAGATAGAAAAAAAAGTTTCAAGACAAAAGTTACTTCTTTTAATTAGATCTATCAAAACGTAAAGGTTTTATCAATTGTTTAAACAATTAGAAAAAAGTTATAAACAAAAATATGAATAATGTTTTCTAAAATTCGGGTTTTCACGTGAAATCTGAACTGGATGTTTAAATAATTATGAAACAGCATAATCCATATTTTTTTCCATACAATTTCAACTATTGTTGTATCGCGGAACTGTGCTCCGCGACAATAGAAAAATTTTTGGATCCCATTGTAACGTACCTTAAGCTGCACGACGAGCAATGTTTTTCTAACTTTTATTAGGAAATAATACGCGACGCGTAGTAAGAAAGTAAGATAATTTATATACTTTTGTCTCTAATTACACATGGGGAAATTATATCAGGTAGAAATAGAGGAGAAGAAGGGAACTGTTAGATATAACTTATCCTTATTAGAACTTTTTATTTTTAACATAATTATCGAACTTTTCTCTTATTTGCTCACCAAACAAGCGAGACAATGCAGGCGTTTAATAAGCGATTTAAGTATAGTTAGATAACTTTGAAAACACTTGTGTGATTATGAATTATTCTTCGTGGTGATGAAACTCTTCAAAAAAATGTTGAAAACATAAGTATTGCTTACACCACTAACATCGTATGATAGCATAATTGCCGCATATGGAACAACGAGGTGGATGTATGAAATCTTGTTGTAAAAATGCGAAATCTACTGGATTTTCAAACTGATTTGGTTTCTCAACAATATATCCACTTTTATACCATGCGTAAGCAAACACATCGTGATACTTTGGTGATGAAAGCTGATTATGAATAAGAGACTGTAATTTAATGACATTATTCAGTAGTATAGCAAGGAGAGTTCTAACCCTGGTCCTCTGAGGGGAGCGCGGGGGCGGGTGGAAGTGAGGGCGAGCGGGGGAGTGCGGTGGGAGAACTTTGGGCGCGGGGACAGCGGGGAGAGGAAGACTGGTTGCGCGCGCACGAGCCGCGGAGTGGGGGAAGCCATAATCGTGGAGGGGATCAGTCCAGGCCGAGCGGCCGCGGAGACCTCTCCAGACTTGGCCCACCGTCAGAAATTTTTTCAGAGGGGGGACTGACCCCCGAAAATTTTTTCATACCTAACCGAGGGAGGGAACGACCTTGGCCCACCCCCAAAAATTTTTTCACCCCTGACCCACACCGATTTAGCGAACCAATGTGCAGCAGAGAAATAATAATTTTTAACAGAAATTGTATCGAGCGATGTCGGGAAAGATCGACGTTTTACAAATCACATATTCGGGGAGGGAAAGAGACGGCACAAGCACAGTTATTTTAAAGCTAAATTCGGGGAGGGAAAGAGACAGTGGTACAATCGCATGCATTCTAAAGCTAACAGTATTTCAAATGTTTTTCAATCTTAATATCGCAGCGTATCGCGCGATCGTGTGTAATTTGACTCCTCTGGAGCAGCCGTGCGGGATAACGTCATTTGGCGGCGCGAAGAAGGCGCGAATCATAGAATTATGCGATGTCAGCTGAAATTTTTTTCCAAACGAATAGACACTTTATCCCCAACGCAGAGAAATAATAATTTCATGAATAAACGATCAAGCGAACCAGTCTGTAGCAAACAGACATATTTTTTCCAACGCAGAGAAATAATTTTCAAACAAATATGTAACAAGCATTCTAAAGCTAGCATGTTTTTAAAGCGTTCAGATTTAGCGTCTCAGCGTATCGCGCGATAACACGACGCGAAGAACGCGTGACCGAAATATAATACTATTTGAAACGTTGAATCTTAGAATTAGGTGGTGAGGAAAGAATGAGGAAAGTGGGTAAATAAAATGGAAAAATAATATGTTTTAAATGATAATATATTGTTACAGTCAAAGAATATGAAAGTAGAATTATAATAATAATTTAACATTGTTTCTTTCTACGAGCATCAGCTAGAATATCATTGATGGCACATGCTAACAGTTCGCAATCTACAAGATAATCCTCGTCGTAATATTCACTATCACGTATGATTTTAGCAGCACGACGCGTATCTAATGTTTCGCAGGCAACATCGCTCTGTTGTAGCACGTTAACAAAATTTAAAAATTTCATCCGCACATCTTGTGCAGTTTCATACAACAGCAGATACACATAGGCTATACACAGATCAAGATTAAATAAAAATGTTGCAGTATTCAGTTTGAAATACAGCGGCTTAGTATCTAGTGTTATCTTTACAATCAGAGAATCATAGAAAGAATTATGCGGAGTCGATAGAAATTAGTGAGGAGAGAAGGTCTTATGATACTGCATAAAAATTTAATTCTAGCTAAATAAAAAATCATAAACATTAATAAATTTAAAAATCTTATAAAAATAATTCTTAAATACCCAGCTATAACAATTAATGAAAATCTACCTCTAAAATACTCAGTATTAAACCCAGACACCAATTCTGATTCCCCCTCCACTAAATCGAACACCTTTTGATTTGGCTCAATTAATAATCTAATTAAAAACATTAAATAAATTGGAATTAAAATTAAATATAAATAGAATATAAAAATATAAAATAAAAAGAGAAATAGAAAAATATAAAAAGAAAAAATATAATAATAATTTAATTTATTGCTCATTTTCGTGTTACAATTTAACGATCATATACTCTTTTCATTTCATTCCCGCGATTGTGTCAGTGTCCAACCCTTCTAATGTATCCGGCTGTGTCTTAACAATTTTTCTATTTTACAAGTGTTTCCTAATCTATTCTATGCTGTATAAGCTTCTTTTATCACTTTCCAGTTCTTTCCATCTTTTCCTTCTCCCTATTATCTCCTGTAAAATAGCCAAGTTTTTTCTTCTCTTCTTTCCAATTCCTGCCACTCTCTCCACTTACTTCACATGCTTCAATCACGTGTTCCACTCTTTCTTCCTCTTTCTTATAAAGCCTAAATACCTTATAAAGCCTAAATACTTCTTTCTTTAGCCAATATTTGCATGCCCTTCTTTCACTACCTTTTGATTTTTCCCCCCAATAGTATTTCGGCTTATCTCCAGGTTTCCATGCCACCTCTCTTAATTTTCTTAGGAACTTTGGCTCTTTTACTTTCGTCTCTCTTTCTTGTTCTTGGATGTCTTTACTTATCTGCTCTATTTTGATCGACACTTCTTTCCCATTTAATCTTCTTCTTTCCAATTCTTCATTTGACCATCCTCTCCCTTCCATGAATTTGATTCTCATTCTTTCCCTTTTCGTAACTTCATTTCCTCTCATTAGACTTCTCCCACTTTCATATCTTATCGATCCTTCTTCCGAGTTTATTAGCCCCACTTCAAACTTCATTGCTCATTCTCCCATTTCAATTGCTATGCCATCTCTTCCTGTTTCTTTTAACAGCCAGTATGTTGGTGTTGATCTCTCCAATTTCATTATCCACCTCATGTATTTCGCCTGCAATTATCATAATTAATATAAATTGTATTAATATTGAAATTAAAACAGCTAATTATAAATTATTTTTTTATGTGGAATAATAATTATAAATTTATAATGTGTGGTGATATGTTATTCGATTTTATTGATATCTAGTTTTTAAATGAATTTATTCATATATTTAATTAATTATGAAAAGTATTTTTATTTTGGTTAAATATAACAAATTTATGGGATTATCTACACATTTATATTATTATTATTAATTTGATGTATTTACGAATTGTAATTTTAAAATTTAATTTCATTTAAGATAATTTAATAATTGATTTCATTGATAAAAAATTTAAGAATTTTTTAAATAAATTATATAAATGAATTATGCGTATGGTATAATGATAAAATTAATAACTAATTTAGTAAATATATTTTTTTAGATAAAAATGAACTAAAGGAATTCTGCAAATTAAAAATATTCACCTGTTTATCAAAAAACATGTCTTTATGTTTAATAATTTAAAGTCTGCTCTGCCCAATGAATTATTTTTAAGTGGCTGCAGTATATTGACTTGTGCACGTTGAACTTCGACTCGCGAAAGTTTTGACCGCGCTCGAAACAAAAAGAAGAAAGGGATGCTCGGAAGAAAATCGGCTCGTAGCCCGAGGCCGAAACTTTATATTGTAAATCCACCACACGCGTGTTTACATTCGCGAGGTTCGTACAGGAAGAAGCCGGCAACCGCAGCCTTGCAGATCGCCGAAAAGGATCGTACCCGCACCCCGCCGCTCCCGCGGCCAGAGCTACTGGGTCCACCCGAACCACGGGAACGACGAGATCGCCCGAGCCAATCATTTATGGTTCGCGCGAGAGCGCGCAATACAAAGATAGGTTATATTATATATCTTACAAACTAGCATACAATATTGAAAATAGTTAGGAAATATGTACAAATAAAAGCGATGCAATTAAAAGGAAGAGGATAAGAAACTTCCCATACCAAAATCCCTCTCTCCTTCCACCACCACGCTACCACCAGCTCGCCATCGCGAACACATATGCTCGGGTAGTCTGTGCCACAACTGGTCAATGTGTCTGCCAAACTCGCGCAGTAGAATAATCTTTGGTATATATTTCAACTGCTCAGAGGTTAGGTCTCGAATATCGCAATTATCCGACAGGACGAGAAGCATTTCGAATACTATAAATAGGGCGCATCGCCGCTTCGATGTATCAAAATTATTTTCGCAGTTCGCACCGAGAATACGATTCGTGCGGCAACCTGTGACGATACGCGTGACAGATTTCGACGGTAAATCGCAAATTATGTCCTCGAAAACAAGACGCAAACATGGAACCACGCTGCCAAACACTAAACGCTGCCTCATTTGCTGCCCATTAAATTGTGGAAAGACCAACGTGCTGGTGAGCTTGTTGGAAAGTCTTCATGGTGTCCGCTTCGAGGACGTGTACGTGTATTCCAAGTCGTTGCAACAGCCGAAATATCAGTATTTGGAGAATTTATTGACTCCAATAGATGAAATTGGCGACTTTACATTTTCGAATAATAGTGACGTCATCCCACCGAGCGAATCGCTTCCGAATTCCATTTTTATCTTTGATGATGTGGCATGCGACAAGCAAGATACGATAAGGGAATATTTTGCAATGGGGCGCCACTCGAACGTCGACTGCTTCTATCTCTGTGAGACATATGCAAAGATTCCCAAACATCTTGTACGCGATAATGCGAATCTGTTGATTCTGTTTAAGCAGGATGGTACCAATTTGAAACATGTGTACAACGATCACGTAAACACTGACATGCCTTACGAGGATTTCTGTGCTTTGTGTCGTAATTGTTGGCAACGGGAATATGGTTTCGTGTTGATAAACAAGGATAACGCGATGCCCAATGGACGTTATAGAAAGGGAATTAACGAGTATACCGTACCGTGAGATGGTCAATCATTCTCAACACGTCGGTGGGAAAGCAACGTCCACGGTACAACAATGATTGATATCGATAAACTGGAGATTAAGAATAGCGAGAGAATAGCGAAGGAAATTGTAAAATCCAGCGAAGCCATTCGCAAGAAACATCAGGCTTTGAAGTCTGGCAAGATGGAGAAAGATATTGCGTTGGAGAGATACTTTAAACCTATTGTCGAACCCTTAAAACATATTGTGGAAAATACCGCAGCGGCAGAAGCTGACATATCACTGCTGATGAGCACAAGCGTTGAAGGGAATGAAACATTAACGCCTAAAACAAAAATCCGGCCGAAATGGAACACATCGTGTAAGACAAAGAGGAAACCACACACGTCATCGGATTATTCACTCGTGACCTCCACATCAGTTCAATCGAAGCGAAAACGGCAGAATGTCGCATCATACGAGTTCCCGGTTCCTCCCTCGCCAAAAAATACATTTCCCAGTGTACATATGCTCACAACCATTGATGATGATGGTGACGACGTTTTTAAAACTACTCCCGATGAGTCGTTTGTAACATCTATTAGACAGCAACTTCAAACATCCGAGGGACAAGAAACGTTTCGCAGCCATTTGGGCCCCCTGGAACAAAAATATATGGACGCAATCATAAGTAGGGATAAGGAAACTGTCACAGACACTGTGTGTGGCGTATACATTGGCAATAGTAGAATGATGCTTGGGAATAAGGCTTTCGATATGGACAAGATTGATAATATAATCATCTATGGTGTAAAATACAGAGGAACGCCCGGCCTTTGCGAACTGATTTTCAAGAGAATTCCCGACAAAAGTATACTGCTGGCGACGAATGCCCACAGACGCAGACATGGCGCTCAAAATCCCATATTAGGCAACAAGGAATACAAGTACAAACATGTAATTGCACCGCTACTCCCTCGCGTATCAACCAATGAAGCTGGGAAAGGTCTAACGGCGCCGCGAGTCATGGTGGTAAATGATAGCAAGATCGATTACGTGCGCTGGGACGATCCCAACGAGCTGGTGGATCGATACCGTTTGCTGGAAGCGTCGCGTCAGGTGGGCAACAATTCGCATGACCATGAAATTCTGTGGATTATCGAGAATCTCTACTTCATTATAAATAAAACCGTGCGCCGATGATGTGTACTGTATGCATAGAGAGGCCGATCAACAGATTTGGACTATCGCTCGAGAAGAGTGGCGTAGCTAGAATGGATTATTACAAATGGAATGGTTTGCTTCGAAATTATATGCGAGATAGCGCTCTTTGCATGACTGGTGCCGACTTTGATGCAAAATCACGCAAGATACGACGCATAGCTCAGCCGGTGGCTGACAACGATGCTGTCAATAAACTACACGTAGAAAAGAGCATTAAACTTTTGAGAGAGCAGCAGGAAGAATTAGAGAGGAAGCTGGTCGTGTTTCAGAGAGAGAGAGATGCTGGCGCTGCAAAACAGCGTTCAAAAGATATTGCAGGCGTCGAATTCTCTCCCACAGCAGCGCTGCGAAGGAGAATCATGCGAGACGGTTGAACTTGTCCAAAACTTCCCCGGACCGATGGGGCGCATATAATGCACGTACACGATAATTATCACATCATTCGTGTCAAAGACACCTCTGCGATCAAACATGCAGGAGGATTCTATGAACACGAGCTGCAGCGCGTCACCGATTCTGATGTGTATCTAGTGGAAAAGGTGTTGCGTAGGAAGGGGGATATGGTATACGCCAAGTGGCTGGGGTTTGATAAATCACACAATTCATGGATAAATTAAAATAATGTATTGTAAAAATAAATACATGGTTCAATAAACATAATAATTTCTATACATGCATGAACAATTTTATATTACGCAATAATTCCACTATTTATAAGAAACGAGTTACTAAATATAATTGTATGTTCTATTTTACAATAATTTCTATTTTCCAATTATAATGTCCCCTGGGCAGAGTGTCGGTCGAATCGGGTACGATATACCGCTTGTCGTTGTATGGGCTTAGAGCGATTTTCGATTCCGAAATGGTGTACACTTTTTGCAATTTCGACCGTATGCATTGTTGTCTGCAAACCATTTCGATCTCCCTGTGCATACACTGCGCGTAGTTGTCGAAAGTTATCGTCCTGGCTATGACGTTGGTCTTGACGCCTTTCGCTTTTTTCGTATCTTTTTTACCGTCTACGCGGAGTGCATACATTTTCGCTCTAACACCTACGAATTCGGTCATTATCGCACCGTTATTTTCGTCCTTCATCGGCCCTGGAACGTGCTTATTTACGCGCGGCATATTATATGTATTGTCGATGGGATAATCGCTTGTGTCAAATCTATCTATATTGTGTTTCATGGTCTCGTAGATATCTTCGCATTGAATGTGATAAATGAGGCTGTCAGTGTCTGTATATAGAATTTTACAATTTTGAGCGTGCAGGGGAGGCATGTACTCGTGATGAAATTCATACAAACAAATTTTGGATATGTCCAGAATGCACATACCCACGTATATCGGTTTGTTGAATTTCACCTCGAGTTTTCGCAATTCAACAGCTATTAAATTTTCCAAAAAAACACTTCTACTGTGGAAATTCGGTTTCGCGATCATTGCCTCCGCGCCATATCGCCCATCCCAATATGTCAAAAATTTTACATCCTCATGATTTCGCACATTTTCCATAATTTTACCGAATACCGCGTTGTTCATCAATTTGTATAAATTCTTTTCAAAATCATTTGTCGCGCTTGTTCTAAACCGCGTATTGAGTTCGATGTAATCGCGGAGCCAGGGGGATTGAGCGAATTGAAGCACGCGGTGTACATTTGTAATACGAAGACTGTGACGTGTGCACTGCTGCAGGTTGCGATAATGGATAACGTAACGCTGTTTATCGTATACCGTCGCGAGTAACTTGTCCTGTCTGCTGCCAGGTGGTTGGGCACGCGTCGGGCAGAACGGTAGATCAGCATGAGCGTCGTGCAGACTTTGCGGATATTCCAGATCTACCTCAAGAATGTATCCCGTGGGCGAATCGGCAGCGATTGAAGACACGTCAAATTTTGCAACATTTTCGACCCATTGAAAATCAGCGTATGGCAGGGCCTGACACATTGCCCATCCATACAAATTGTTTACATCAAAGTACATCAAGTACGATGACTGCTCCGATGCATCGTAAGATGGCATGCACTTGTTATTGGCATGTGCGTATCTTCCGGAACATTAACTTAAACCCCCACGTATACCGCGTTCGATAAACATGACCATATTGATGTCTGTGAGTAATTCGAATGTAATTTTGGTGTGTTTTAGCATGGCATCCCACGTGAAATCTGGTAAAGTTTATTAATGTGCTGAATCTAATCCATAACTCTTGATGCAACTTTCGCCAAAATTTTCAAAAATATCTGCCAATAACAAGACATCTGTTTTCAAATACAAGTCGCTGTATTCGCCCAAGGTTCTAATGCCGAAACGTTGCCAGACAGTCTCGGCATGTGCATAATCGCTTTCGGATATAGTCTCACCCGTTAACGAACTGTAGAATGACTCGCACGGCGGTAAACATGGATCCTGCAGCTTGTTCGCGCAATCAAGGTATTCATACGGAAAGACAACCTTTCGCGTCAATAAATTGAAATCTTCGGTGGATAATGTTTCAAATTGGGTTCGTAAATTTTTTAATTTATCTGCGCTGAGAAAAGATGCTAATTTGTCGAAACTGTTATTTATACAGTATTTATACATTTGTACGATTCGATGAATCGCAATTTAATACAATTTCGCGAGTCTGATTCAGCCGTATCTTCGACATTTTTTGTGAAAGAAATATATTTTTCGTAGTAATGGGTAATACATCAACGTGACCTTCGAAACCGCTAGCTATTTTCTCGATAATAAAATGCGAATCATAGCCGGATAAATTATGGAAAACTATTGGGATGTAAAACGAATTTTTATAATTTAAATTGCACTCCGCATGTGCGGGGCCTCTAAACCATCCGGATAGGTGGCAGTGATCATGAACTCGTATATCGCTATCCTCGAATGGTTCTTCGCAATTGTGGCAATGCGTCGCGCTGTGAAATGCCCTCCATTGGTCCTTCGTCAACTTTTCCATGGGAACATTATTGACCAGAACGGGCTTAGCAAAATCTGCCAAATTTTTAAGTTCGTCGACGAACCAAGAAACGCAATCCGCGTCGCGGTGACATCGATACATCGATAGCGATGTATCGTACGAACAATGCACATAATAGCCGATATATGCACCTTATGTTTCTGGTACATGTGTAATTTGCGATCCTCCTCACCCCTCCGACTGTCCTCCGTTTTCGCAAGGATACACTCAAGATCGACGTACACCACGAAGGAAAGTCGCTCCTTCCTGCAGTGGTTGTCGAAGCTGAGCAGATTGTTGCCTTCGCTGGGCAGCAGGATGGCGCAGTCGTTCATCTTCCCGCAGTCCAGCGAATGAGCCTCCAACTTCTCGGCGGATCCAAAGTAATGGAGGCACCTATAAAATCAAATTTTTATTTAATCTTTTTTTCATGGGGACATTTCAATATTTCATCATTTTCTATACCTATCGGTCACAGATGAATTTTTTGGATTTGCTCCTGCTCAACTGCGTGCTCACCAGCCGGGACAAGTTCTTAATCAGTACAAAGTTTCCCACATTACTGTCCCCCTGTTCTGGCATGTCGAGTAGGTTGACGTGTCGATCCCTGTTTTGGCTGGTGAGACGCAGTGGAAAGATTGCCGGCCCTTTCTTCGTCTTCTTCTCCTCATCGAAACTATATACATTCACCGATGTGTTGTTCTGCCGCTCCAATTTTCCAATCTACTCCAGGGACATTGGGAACTCAATACCCTGGAAATTTAGCACCAATGTATAATGCAGGTATGAACTTGTGTGATCGGCATTTCTTTCGGCGGGATGGAGAGCTGCGACAACTGCCCACGCGAAACACACATTGTCCTCGGATCGCACGCTAATCGTTGCTTTCTTCAACAATAATTCTCGCGGCTACTTGCAGTGACACCCTGCGCGCCGCGGATTGTATTTGTTGACATTGACGGTCAGATTCAGGATTCTCGTCAATGCCCATCCGCTGTCGCGTTCCTGGAACTCTTCCAACGATGCCAGGGTGGGTTCGACGACATATCGCTGGCACCATTCCTGCATATCGGATGTGCCAAAGAGTTCGTAGTATCGGGTGTTGATGCTTTTACAAGCATGCTTGTCACCGGCCACAATTTCGCCATTGAACACCGTGTTCACGTTGAGGTTTTGATGTTTCCTCAAAGCGCCTCGCACATGCTCCAACACAATGGTCGTCGCATCCTGGAGGAAGTTGCGCGGCTCGATATAGTTCAAATTTAGCACGACACCAGTTAATACGCGACTATCGAATGCAGTATCTATTTCGCGCCACAAAAGTCCTGTGTTTGAGTGCCCGGCACCTTCACGCATGAAACGTCCATGCAACGAATATTTCAGTCTTTCGAGACGCGCGATTCGAGCAACCAGTGATTTTCGAACACCGATCGATACTCGAGGACGTTTCACTCGGCTGTGTTCTTCCAACACTTCGATACACTCGTTGCACCGTTCATCCCTCGCGAGGTATTCTTCCCGTGAAATCAATCGTGCAGATTGATCCAACAATTGGCGTTCTACTTGTGTGGATTCTTCCATGGCTGTAATGTCTTTTTCACTCAACACGTTGCAGCGATTTGAGATTTTTGTGCAGTTTAGAGCGCATATTTATACCCACACTGCGATTTGGTATCTCTGTCTAACTCTTTCGATGTACCTCCTTCATCCAATAGATTGCACGTAAAAGCCGATCCTTCCCGATATCATCCGAAGCAATTTCCGCTGACACAGCATAATTCTTTCTATGATTCACACGTATGACGAATTAGCGCGGAAAATCATCCGATACAATTTCTGCTGACTCCACATAATTCTATGATTCGACGTTTCCAAAACGTATTATGTTACATTCAACACGTGTCGAGACTTTTATCCTTGAGAGTGGGTTCAGATTACAAAAAAGTATTATATTACATTCGCATTGCAAAAATTACGTCATCTCACGCAGCTGTCCCAGGGGACTCAAATTACGCGTAATGGCGCGATGTGCTGCGACGTTAAGATCAAAAACATTTTGAAAAACTTTAGCTTTAGAATAACTGTGATTGTACCACTAAGTAATGCTATCTCTGTCTAACTCTTTGATGTACCTCCTTCCTTCAATAGATTGTACGTGAAAAGCCGACATTGCCCGATATCATCCGATGAAAATAAATTATTATGCGCTGACGTTTTGGCGTGTGACGCTCGGTATATGTACTATTCAGGAAAGGCTAATGTCAGAGAGCTGGCGTTGGGGAAGTTGGTTAGGCGACTGACTCGTGCCACGCAGGTCTTGAATTCGAGCCCCGTCGCCCGAGATTCTGTTTTTCATTTATATTAATATCTTAAAATTAATATTTCCTTCCTTACCGACAGTTTGTACCACGCTTCAGAGTAGCACTTCACCCGCGGTTCCTCCTCGATGCACTTCGGTATCGGTTCGATATCAATTCGGTATCGATTCGATAATATCAGTTATCGCGCTATACCCCCAGCACTCCGCCATCTCTATGACATCATCCGCAGCCTGCCCGCGCCGCCGCGCCCGCAGCCCGCCCAAAAAAACAAATTTCGAAAATTTTCGAATCCAAATTTGGATTTCAAGGTCAGAGGGAAATCCTTATCGTGGCCTTGAAACGCAAATGTGAGTTAGAATCCTTATAGCCCTACTACCTTAACCCTTAAAATACTTTCATAAGGATTTTACAAACAGTTTAAAAATTTAAATCTTTGTTGTTGGGTCACTCATCTCATTATTGATCTCGAGTGTCGATTACATGGATATGTGACCTTTCAGGCCATGCCATTTAAATCTCGCACAGGCGAGCATTCAATTCTGAGATTCGTTCCGAGACTCTGAGACACTGTCGTTTGCTGAGATGTTGCCGGCAGAAGCTTGGTGGTCCGTTTGATACATTCCCATAGGCCCACGTTCTCTAACACAATTGTAGAGGTAGGGCACACGTATTGTCGTTATTGGCCGACGTGACAACGCCGACGAATACAAAGTAAGCGAACGGGACACAGGCGGTTGGACCCAATGCGAGCGAAGTAACGCCCTTGTATCACCGGGTTTCTTCCTCTCAGCAAACGACAGTGGGTACTGAAGACGTTTACCATACTCCTATACTGTGTAGTTTTATTTTTTCTAACGTTATATAAAGACATGCTTGAATGATATAATTTTTATTTACAGGTGACGTGCGATACTGGGTACAGTTACTCAAAGTTTTATTGCAAACAGATTTACAAACTTTTAACAAATGTGCCCAGAAAACATTGTTTCTTAACAGAAATATTGCTGGTACAAATGTTATACATGTTGCTTGTGCATCATCCCTTAGCTACTTTGCGCAAAATTTAGACACAAATAGTTCCAGATCTATACAAAAGCTGTTATTCACTTATCCTAGCCATGTTGAAAGTTGGGCCACGTTCATAGCAGCATTTCTACCGAGGTTTGCTATAATTTAATTTATGCACCTTTATTTAGATCGCGATGGTTCGGTGTACGTTGCGCAATATAATTAATAGTTATTATGCATATTTATTGATTTTTACATTATATTAACTCTGGTGTTGCATTTATTAGTTAGTTATATATATATATTCTTACATGTTAAAGAGAATGTACTATGTTATGAGCCGGCGTTCTTCCTGAAAATGTTAGATGTAATAGCAAAAATTTTAATGCTATGGAGTTTAGTGTTATCCTATCTGTGCCAAATGCCTTCACGTAGCGAACATTAGCTCATTATGCAGAGTTTCAATAAGTAATTGCCAGGACTCTTAAGACAGAAGCTACGTATGTAACCGAAGATGGTAGGAAATAGTCAAATTTATGGATTGTTTGACATACACATTTTTAGTAACGGATACTTTTATAGGTCCCATGGAATTATAAAAGTTCGGCTATCGTGGATAGCATATTGTATGTATTCGAATATGGATACTTAACAGTAAGAAAATATGTATGAAACTGGATGTAGTACGATTTATTAAGTGCATTCGCGTCGTATCTCGATACCGGCGCGGCGCGGCGATTAACAACAGTGCCTACGTGCTGGTCTGAAGCTATCGTACGTACTACCCACCGACAGAGCAATGTACGGATTAACTCATTGTCAGACTGAAGAATGCTTAAATTTTTAAAGACGGCACCACGTTCTTGACTACTCTTTAGAAATGCTGGCAAACAGATGTTGTCGAAATGTTCTTGGGAAAATATGAAATTATAGATCGAAAACAACGAATGAATTCTCGCTTGGCTCTGAGCCCGCTTTTGTCGCAACGCATAGTGGGCGTCAATCCCAAGAATAGAGAAAAATTCAAGATGCCACTTCTTCTATTGGAAATAATTTGGGCACCTCACGTGGTGACGGCACTGGGTGACGTCACAAGGATATGTAGCATGAGTGGGAGAGTAACCGGTATGCGAGCATTGCGAGCGAAGTTAGTTCGTAAGAATACGCTATACAAGAAGAATCGTGAGAATAGAGGGAGATTATAAAACCAAAGTTGTTATTGTTCAAATAAAGTATATTTTTCATATAAATTGTATTAAGTCAACATTTTCCAATCAAAATATTGAATCTTGTCAAGCTACTTTTATAAAAAAAAGTTTTTTTTGGCAAATATACCTAGAAATCTATCTAGTACTGGATCTAAAGAAATCGATAAAATGTTTAAAACACCTTCATTTGTATTGCAATGAGAATATTTTGAACGCACAATCTTTTCTATACTTTTTAAAACTATTATTTCTTAGTAGGTATAATAGGCCGATTCTAATCCAACGCAGGGCGAGGGGTGAAGCGGGGCGAGGGGAACCGCAGCTGGGCGAGGGGGCAGGCGGGTGGGGGGACCGCGACTCGTGGAGGTGGGGGCCGGAACCCAGGATCACTGGCGGTAGAGGGGGGTACCTCGAGGTCACGTAACGCGTTCCTCGACGATGACACGTCACGCGTTGCAGGAGGAAGCGATCCGCAACCCTCTTATCTCCCCGAGGCCAGATCGCGCCCCGATATTCGCTACTTTGGAATCAAGTGTAAGAGAGAGGTACGATATTAATCTATCCCCCTCTCTCTCGTTGCAGGGGGTCGGAAACATACCGAGGTACGTCGCGTAGAAGATTCGAGTCGACACCTGCACGGCTGTTGCGTAATAGCCGCGCCAAAAACATATAATGCTCGAAGGTCAATTTCCGAGAATAATGAGGTACGTCGCGTAGGAGCTGATGCGAGTCGAAATCTGCACGGCTGTTGCGTAATAGCCGAGCCAAAAAACATATAATAGGCGAAGGTCAACTTCCGAGAATACTTCAAAGCGATCCGCAACCCTCTTATCTCCCCTAGACGAGATCGCGCCCCGATATTCGCTACTTTGGAATCGAGTGTACGAGAGAGAGAGGTACGATATTAATCTATCCTCCTCTCTCTCCTTGCAGGGGGTCGGAAACATACGGCGGTACGATGCGTAGGAGATGATGCGAGTCGAAACGTACCGTTTCGTATCGAGTAGTCCGATAATAATAATAATACGCAGCATCTTTGCCCGAGCAATCGCGAGACCTCGAAAATTCAAAGCGAGCCGACACGCTTCTATCTATCGTTCGAAGACGAGATCGTGCCCGCGAACAAGGAGTGTGAGAGAGAGGTACGATAGGAATCTATCCGTCTCTCTCTAGAGGCATAGTCGAAACATACGGAGGTACGTCGCGTAGGAGATGATGCGAGTCGAAACGTACCGTTTCGTATCGCGTAATCCGTGAATAATAATACGCAGCATCTTTGCGCGAGCAATCGCGAGACTACGAAAATTCAAAGCGAGCCACGTTTGAACGAGGAGCGTGAGAGTGGTATGACATTTTTGCACATCTGTCTCTCTATCCCTCTCGGTGTCGGAGGTAAGAAAACACAATACGGTGTTACGACGCGTAGGAGCCGCAAGTCGAATCTTATAGTTTTTTATGGCGCGATAATCGAGCCAAAAGCGTATCACTGTAACGATAGAAGGTTGATTTCCGAGAATAGTACACAGCATCTTTGCGCGAGAATTTTGGAAGGTAAACTGTCGAGAAGGAATAATGCGCATATGACTTAAAAGATATCACGTAACAGCAGAATATGATGTGTACAAGAATAAAGCGATGTAATCGAATACTGTTTTCGGTGGTTCATTAGGCTAGAGATGATTATCAAGAGCATATTCGGTGGGAGAGATGCGATATTATTCGAAATGCGTAATAAGAGGTATAGATGTTTTCCAGATCTCGTAACATACCTAGTGTAAGAAACGAAGATTGAAAGAACATTAGTTTTTGGGATAAGCGATATCCTGCGAGGATAGGAATGGATCGTTTAAGGTACCAAACAATACAGATATTCGTGCGATAAAGTGTTGTATTTATTGGTAAAACATATATAGACATGTATACATTATTGGGATACGTTGCGAGCATCACGTATAATGGAATCCAAGCATAACGCTAATAATTCACAATCTAACAAAGAATGTGGTTCGAAGTATTCGCTTTCGGAAACGAAAATTTTTCAGAACTGACCCACACCGATCTAGCGAACCGCCAAGCGCAGAGAAATAATAATAATGTTTATCTGAAATGGTTTCGAGCGATGTCGGGAAAGATCGACGTTTTACAAATCACATATTCGGGGAGGGAAAGAGATAGCACTACATAGTGGTACAATCGTATGCATTCTAAAGCTAAATTCTGAGAGGGAAAGAGACAGCAGTGGTACAATCGCATGCATTCTAAAGCCAAAATTGTTCAAAATGTTTTTGATCTTAACGTCGCAGGGTATCGCGCGATCTCGCGTAATTTGGCGGTGCGAAAAACGCTCGAATGAAAATTTTCAGAGGAGGGACTGACCCCTGAAAATCTTTTTCACACCTAACCGAGCGAGGGAATGACCTTGGCCCACCCCCAAAAATTTTTTCACACCTGACCCACACCGATCTGGCGAACCAATATGCAGCAGAAATTGTTTAATAATTTATCAGAAATTGTTTCGGGCGATGTCGGGAAAGATCGACGTTTTACAAACCATATATTCGGGGACGGGAAAGAGAGAGAGAGAGAGAGAGAGAGAGAGAGAGAGAGAGAGAGAGAGAGAGAGAGAGACACGGCACAAGCACAGTTATTTTAAAGCTAAATTCGGGGAGGGAAAGAGACGGCACTACATAGTGGTACAATCGCATGCATTCTAAAGCTAACAGTATTTCAAATGTTTTTCAATCTTAATATCGCAGCGCATCGCGCGATCGTGTGTAATTTGACTCCTCTGGAGCAGCCGTGCAGGATGACGTCATGTTCACGGTGCGAAGAATGCGCGAATCATAGAATTATGCGGTGTCAGTTGAAATTTTTTTCCAAACCAACAGACACTTTTTCCCCAACGCAGAGAAATAATAATTTCATGAATAAACGATCTAGCGAACCATTCTGTAGCAAACAGACATATTTTTTCCAACGCAGAAAAAAATTTTTCAAACAAATATGTAACAAGCATTCTAAAGCTAGCATGTTTTTAAAGCGTCCAGATTTAGCGTCGCAGCGTATCGCGCGATGACACGACGCGAAGAACGCGTGAACGAAATATAATACTATTTAAAGCGGTGAATCTTAGAATTAGGTGGTGAGGAAAGAATGAGAGTAAATAAAATAGAGACATAATATGTTTTAAATGATAATATATTGTTACAGGCAAAGAATATGAAAATAGAATAATAATAATAATTTAACATTTTTTCTTCCTACGAGCATCAGCTAGAATATCATTGATGGCACATGCTAACAGTTCGCAATCTACAAGATAATCCTCGTCGTAATATTCACTATCACGTATGATTTTAGCAGCACGACGCGTATCTAATGTTTCGCAGGCAACATCGCTCTGTTGTAGCACGTTAACAAAATTTAAAAATTTCAGCCGCACATCTTGTGCAGTTTCATACAACCGCAGATACACATAGGCTATACACAGATCAAGATTAAATAAAAATGTTACAGTATTCAGTTTGAAATACAGCGGCTTAGTATCTAGTGTTATCTTTACAATCAGAGAATCATAGAAAGAATTATGCGGAGTCGACAGAAATTCGTGAGGAGAGAAGGTCTTATGCTACTGCATAAAAATTTAATTCTAGCTAAATAAAAAATCATAAACATTAATGAAATTAAAAATCTTATAAAAATAATTCTTAAATACTCAGCTATAACAATTAATGAAAATCTATCTCTAAAATACTCAGTATTAAACCCAGACACATATATTACAGTTATAATTAGTGGTGATATGTTATTCGATTTTATTGATATCTAGTTTTTAAATGAATTTATTCATATATTTAATTAATTATGAAAAATAATTTTATTTTTGTTAAATATAACAAATTTATGGGATTATCTATACATTTATATTATTATTATTGATTTGATGTATTTAAGAATTGTAATTTTAAAATTTAATTTCATTTAAGATAATTTAATAATTTATTTCATTGATAAAAAATTTAAGAATTTTGGTGCAATTTTTTAAATAAATTATATAAATGAATTATGCGTATGGTATAATGATAAAATTAATAACTAATTTAGTGAATATATTTTTTAGATAAAAATGAACTAAAGGAATTCTGCAAATTAAAAATATTCACCTGTTTATCAAAAAACATGTCTTTGTGTTTAATAATTTAAAGTCTGCTCTGCCCAATGAATTATTTTTAAGTGGCTGCAGTATATTGACTACATGGTAGCATACAAAGGTAGCATAATAATTAGTCTTTTTATTGAAGGCTTGAATGAATGAGTTGATGAAATATTTCCTGTCTCTAGATTAAACTGTTAATTTAAATTTTAAGTAAAAATGCTTAGATTTTTTCTATGGGAAGAGAAGACCCTATAGAATTTTATAATTTATTTTAGGTATAAGTTTTAATAAAATTAATTAATTTATTGGGAGGATATTTAAAATTATTTAACTTTAAAAAATTTATCCAATTATTTTTGTTTCAAAAGATAGTTTATTAAAAATTGTTAGATTTAATTACCTTGGGGATAACAGCGTAATATCTTTGGAGAGATCATATTTATGAAGATGATTGCGACCTCGATGTTGAATTAGGATATAATTTAAATGCAGCAGTTTAAATATTAAGTCTGTTCGACTTTTAATATCTTACATGATTTCAGTTCAGATCGACGTGAGCCAGATCGGTTTCTATCTATATTTATCTAATAAATTTTTGTACGAAAGGATATAATTAATAAATTATTTTTTGCTATTTTCAATAAAAATTGGAATTTTATATTTATTAAGAATAGGTGTTTACCCTGTGATAATTGTTGGTTGGTTGGGCTTCAAATTCTAATTATTCAATATTAGGAGCTATTGGATCAATTTCACAGTCAGTTTCTTACGAAGTCAGTTTATTTTTAACAATATTTTCCGTAATTTTATTAATTGAAAGTTATTCATTATTGGATTTATATAAATTTCAATATTACATTAAATTTATTTTAATTTCAATCCCAATACTACGACAAGAAAACCGCGGATAGGTCTTTTAAAATCGGAGACCAAGTGCTACTGCAAGACGAGACGTTAAGACGCGGACGGTCACAAAACTAACACCTGCATGGATAGGTCCCTACACGATTCAAAACATGCACTATAACAATAATTACAGTATAAAAGGTGACGAACAATCCGCGTTCACGCGAACCGACTTAAACACTTTATAGAATAGGGCAGGAATGGGAAAATTATCGTAGTTATGAGGGGAAGTAACAGCGCACCAACAACTATGTAGATTTGGAAAAAGAGGCGAAATATATTTATTAAAAAAAAAATGTGGGAGAGAAGAATTTTTAAATAAGTATTTTAAAATAAGTAATTTAACTAATCAGGATATTCGCCGTTTTTAAGGGTTTAATTTAGATTTAAATTTATTTAAAACACAGTTCAATTGGTCTTTCTGATGTCTCGCATCTAAAGCTATGTGCGGGCTTAAAAATTCTAACGAATTTAAAAATTTCTCATTAAAAGGCAAGCTCCTAACAGTATGTTTGAAGGCAGATTGGTAATATTTTTTTATATTTTCATAAAAGTCTATAATTCCTTGGCTATTTTCTGAATTACTACTTCTAATTTTATTAATGGTTGCCATCGATTCCTCTCCAATAAAAATTGATTGCAGTGACAGTAAATTATCTTCATTATATACGTCTATTTCATGTGAATTGGGTGCTACAATATACTCACGCTTTATAAAATTTCCTCCCAATGATCTTAATAATCCAAAACATTCAGGGAGCAGGCAATGAACTAGAACTTTCGAATTCTGAAACATTGTGTTGAATCTTGTAAATATGTTTAACGCGTAATTTAAAAATTGCAAATAAGCCTTAGTATAAGGGCAACTTAATGTTCGAAATATTTGGTTTGTTCTTTCAGAATAATTGTGTTCTGCTGCTGCCTCCGCAAAGACAGCAAATAAAACTGTCCACTGACTTAACGTTCTTTCTACAATTTCCGGTAGTGCAACCCATCTGATCGGAGATGGCTGCAGAATTTTTCCCTTACATCGTCCATAAAATCTTGCAGGTCTTCTAAAACTTTTTGTTGTTTTTGATTTACTGTAAGACATGTATAAATGAAAGTGAATAATTGCTGTATTTGCAATGGCAAGTAATCGCTCGCACGGCACGCGGCCAAATACATTGAATAGCAAGAGCATGGGAAGACAGACATTTCTTCATGCACGTGTATCACATCGTGATTGTATTATATCGAATAAATCCTCTGAACACATATACGCGCATTTACGGCTCGAATAATCGTCGTAGCCCCCAAAAGTCCGGATCATCATTGTCGTCGTTGAACGCCCGTGGTAATCGAACGTCTGTGGTTACTTTTCTGAAGGTCACCCCCTCCATTGGTTAGGCCGGACACGTATTGAAACCCTTCCCTCGGTTAGTTCTGGAAAATTTCAGACGTAACCCACTGCAGAAATTTTTCAGAACTAACCGAGGGAAGGGTTTCAATACGTGTCCGGCCTAACCGATGGAGGGGGTGACCTTCAGAAAAGTTACCACAGACGTTCGATACACGTTCAGTGTGGTACGATAGACGTTCGATACACGTTCAGAGTGATACGATAGACGTTCGATACACGTTCAGAGTGGTACGATAGACGTTGAAAGTTGTACCATACACGTTCGATTGATGTTGAAAGTGGTACCACACACGTTCGATACACATCCAGAGTGGTACGATACACGTTCAAAGTGGTATTGTCTAGTCGAATGATGTGCCCAAAGAAGAAGGGGAAGCGGTTCAGCCAAATGACGAGCGCGAAGAAGAAGAAAATGAGTGGTCGACGAAAAATGAAGGTGGAGAACAACGGCATCTTACTTTTGCAAAGCTACGCGCTTCTCGATTTCGAGATACGAGTTTACGTGCGAGAGCTTGGAGATGCAGCGAGACCAGTTGCCTGTCAACCGTCACAGCTAACAGCACTATTTTTGTTTCAAACATTTTTTCATTTTTTTTTTTTGAAGTGATAAAAGATGGGTTTATTCCGAATTGCGCTGGAGTGGGATGATGCGCCGTGCGGGGACAACCCAGAGGTATGTACTTTAAAATATTTTTTTACATTTATCGCGTTTAACCGGTGAAATCGAGTTCGATCTCGCGGTCGCAAATATTATATCGATGTTTGTGTGTTCTAGAACTCGCCACCACCGTCGCCTCCCTCACCGCCCCATTGGCCGTCGCAACCGCCGTCGCCACCGCCGCCTCCGCAGGTATGCAATACTTTGCATTGCTTTGTGCGTTTGATGTAAGTAGTAAGTATCGTTTATTTGTTTCCCCTTGGGGATTACAATCCTTTTCCATCTCCGCTCTTCCATACATTCGCCTTAACCTAATCCTTAACCTATGCCTTAATCTACTCCTTAAACCTATTCCTTAAACCTACACGCTCCTAACCCTCGCTCGCCCCCTCGCCCGCTCTCCCCCGTCACGCACGCCGCCTTCCCCCCCTTCCCTATCCTTTGACCTCCGCTTCCGCACGCCACCACTCACTCTCATTCCTTCCTCTCTCATTCCCCCACTCCTTCTCCTCTCCTTTCCTCCACTTTCCTCATCCACTTCTCCCCCCCGCCCTCGTCATCCAATACCTCCCCTACCCTCTCCTGCCACCCTCCTTCCTCCCAACCCATACATTCCTCCCACACATGCTCCCATGTTTCCTCTCCCCATCCGCATACTCTGCATTTCCTCTTTTCTTCCTCCTCCCAATACTTCCCCCCTCATCCCATTCCCCAGCCTAAATTTCGCCACCCTTTGCCACCTGCTTTCCCCCATCCCTTCCTCAAGTATCCTGGCACCCCTTCCCCTTTCACCACCCTATACCACCTATTATATCCTGACTCTCTAATCCTGTTCCATCTTTCCTCCTCCTGCATTCTTCTTTCCCTACCCACCAATTCTTCCCCCTCAGCTCCCCCCCCCCTCATTCTTTCTATCCCCTCTATTGTCCACCCCCTCTCCTCATAGTATTCCTTCCTTTCCTTTTCCCACCCTCCCAGCACTTTCCCCCTCTTTGCCCTTCCCTTAATCTCCTCCCAACATCTCCTTGCCAGCTCCCCCCACCCCCCTCCTCCAACTTCCTTTCATATCCCCACGCCCACATCCCCGCCTTCCCTCTCAACGTCTCCCTCTGCATCTCCTCCCTCACCATGTATCCTGGTGTACACCTTTCCACACCCAACACCCACTTCAAGAACCTTTCCTGCAACCCCTCAATTCTGTCCCTACACTTCCACCCCCACACCTCAGCCCGGTAGCTCACCGTAGCCCATACTAACTTTTCAAACAACCACACCCTTTTTCCCCAATCCCTCCCAAACCTCCTCTTCCCTATCCCCCACACCTGCCCCATCACTGCTGCCCCCTTCCTTACCCTTTCTCCTACATGTGCCTCCTGCCCCCCGCTCCTCATCAGCGTGTACCCCAGGTACTTGAATTCCTTTACCTCCTCCACCACCTTTCCCTTCCACCTCCACCTCACCTTCTTCCACCTCCCTCCCCCCTTTCTACACCTCATTACCTTTGTCTTCCCCACGTTCACCTGCAGCCCCTTCTTATCCAGATATCTCTCCATCTTCCCCATCATCCCTTTCATCCCCTCCTCGTCTCCGCCAGCACCGCAATGTCATCCGCGTATGCCAACGTATCCCCCCACCTTCACCCCTCCCCACCCCCCTTTCTCCAACTCCTCGTCCATATCTGCCAACAACAAAGTGAACATGCTGGGGCTCAACGGGCACCCCTGCCTCACTCCCCTAGCCGTCCAGAAGTCCTTCCCTTCCTCTTCTCCCACCCTTACCCTACTTACTGTCTCTTTCAACACCTCCTCACACCTCTCCACTAACCCCTCCCTCAGTCCTCTCTCCCTCATTGCCCTCACTAACAACTCCCGGTCAACTGAGTCGAATGCTGCCTTCATGTCGAGGAACAGCACTACCAGTCTCCCCCCTTTCTTTTCCACCTGCCTGTTAATTAAGTAATTTAGCACATACACCCCGTCCATGCACCCCATCCCCCTCCTGAACCCCGCCTGACTCGGTGGCAATATCCCCTTTTCCTCTACCTCCTTTCTCAACCTTTCCGCTAACACAGACGCATACACCTTATATGCTGTCTGTGTCAACGTTACTCCTCTGTACTCCTCTACCCTTTTTCCCACCCCTTTTTTCACCACCGGTACTAACACTCCTACCCTCCACTCTTCTAACCACCCCTCCCCCTTCCATACCCTATTACACACCTCCCCCAGCCATTCCTCCACCTCCACCCTCCCCCATACTTCCAAACTTCATTCGGTATTCCGTCCCCTCCCATCGCCTTTCCGTCCTTTAGCCCCCTCACCACCCTTGTTATCTCCTCCTTTTCTATATCCCCCTCTCCGTCCTCGCTCCTCCTTTTTTCTGCCCCTTTTCTTACCCTCCACTCCACCCCCCCCTAGTAACTCCCTGAAGTACTCGTCCCATTCCTCTATTTTTATCTCCTCATTTACCCTCCTTCTCCTCTTTCTCACCCTACATTGTTCCAACGACAGGTTCCGCAAAACATATAAGTGACTCCATCATTGCAAAACTCACTGAACTAGATATTTTTTTAACTGACTGGGGTGTCATGGGCTGTGACGGCACAGCAGTAAATACTGGCTGGAAAAATGGTGTTATCCATAACCTCGAAACTCATTTGGAAATACCTCTCCAATGGGTAATCTGTATGTTGCATTTCAATGAATTGCCATTCAAACGCTTATTTGCCTGTCTCGATGGTGCAACTGCAGGACCTCTGTCGTTCTCTGGTTCTATTGGGAAGTCTCTGTCGGACTGTCACAAGTTTCCTGTGCGTGATTTCGAAAGAATCGATTGCTTCATTCCTCCAACAGATCGAGACGATCTCAGTAAAGATCAGAAATATCTTTTGGATATTTCCCAAGCAATTAAAACGGGTGTCTGCTCACCAGATTTAGCTGTAGCACATCCCGGTCCGCTGTGCCATTCTCGTTGATTAACTGCTGCAAATAACATTGAGGTTATACATTTCAACACCCAATCCCTTCTCTGAGCTGAAAGAAATAGTGAAATTCATACTCACCTCCTATATGCCGCTGTGGTTTCCTATAAAAAAGGAAAGTTCAATAATAAGTGGTCCACGGCACCTTTTCCTGGCCATTCAAACGTCAAGGTACTTACTTGACAATCTCCTTCAAATCATTGATCCTGTCATTCAACGAAATGCATATTTCGCACACCCCGAAAGCTTGCTTCTAACTGTGGCGCTGGATGAACGGACGTACGTGAGAGAACTTGCTCTGAGGAGAATTCTAAAATCAAGATTGTTTCCTTCTAACAAAAAAACGAAGGTACAAAGTTTTATAGTACCCACACACAAGTTTGATGCTCAAGATTATTTTAATATAATTGATTGGTCCTCCACAAAGTTGTCGTCGCTTTCTCTTTTGAGTAATAGTTCGAACCATCGCATTTCCCACCTAATCGAGAGCGGGTTTATCCCGGAATGGGATAGAAAAGACTTTCCGTCCCACACTCAATCAGTGGAGAGATGTTTCTAGTTATTCTCAGAATCGGCACAGAAAGTTGTGGGTTTCGAGAATAGGGACGGATTTCTTCGTTCAACTTTAAAATCAAGAGGCCTAATGCGGAAATTCGAAACCAAGGCACAATTTCCAGTCGACAGTCGAATTGTCAACAAAAATTTAATGTTCCCCTGAAATATTGTTATAATTAACTAATGGTTGGTTTGTTGGATCGGGTGTGGGTGAAACTCGACGTGTAGCCACCTTCTCGTGGTGGGTTCTGAGTCGTCCTCTATTTCATATGGACGAGCCAAGAGTTGCACATTAAATCTTTATAGAAGCTTCTCCCCCAAGCCATTTAAATAATAACTGAAATGTAATACCGCAAATGTCTTTTGGTGTGTTTAAATATCATTTCATGACTTCGGTAAATGTAAATAACACGAGGAAAACGTTTTTCAACTTCTTCAAGAAATTGAGTATTTTCCAAAAATTTGAATTTTTACCTCGATGTGCGATGGTCAAATATCATTCGTTTTCAAAAAATTTTTTGCGTTGAATTTGTACTTGCCTAAGGAAACTTTTGCGCACTATTACATTGCGAGTTTAAAAAAAAATCGGAATTCGACCCACTTTAATGAGCACTAACGAAAATTTATTTAAATAGCACCAGTAGTTAGATCCAGTTTTGTCTTGACACTTGATGGTTACATGCAGGGCTCTCCAAGGTCGCTCACGCGTGAGCTTGGGGTTCTCCCACTCTCGTCCGTGTTGTCAGGGATACGACGCGACGCTAATCGCGAAGACGCTAGCCCGGCTAGCCCGTTATGGCAGCCTTCGTAGCGTCGCGCGGTCTCCTAGACAACGAAAGGCACGCTGCGCGAGAGGAAGATTGGAAGAGGAAGTAGGCGCGTGAAGGGCCCCTACGCTGGAGAGCGCTGGTTACATGCTTGCCATCCACACTACCAATGCAGTTAGGAAATTGCCATAAATTCTTAAACCCTTCCACAGACTGTTTCTAAATTTGCGTTGTAGGTTCGACTAAATATATATTTTCCATTTTTCGGCATATAGTTTTACAAACTTCTGTCACGATTACACTCACTGTTGAAAATCCGACCCGGAAACTATGACCAATTGTGTAGACTGTATCACCGGTGGCAAAAAATCTGCGATATAAAATGTTTTTGTAGCAGGTGAACAGAGGGAAAAAAAAGGGAAATATTTAAGGGACACTTATGCCAAACATATTAGGCATAACAAACCAAAAACTGGGCAGGCAGCGAATAGTAATAAGGAATGGATATGAGCCAAGCAAATGAAAGGTTTTGATCATTACTTGACTTATGCTACCACTTCTACCAATGTCAGCGATATCGATAGAGAAGTCACTATAGAATCTGCCTAGGATTTCGAAAATCGTAATATTCGATCGGAATATTCCGACAACAATTTTAATCAGGATACAGCAAATACGGAAAATCCAGAGACCTACGCATAATTTAGTACCAGCAATAGTGAGTTACCGGACTCAGCACTATTCACGCAACAGTCAACACCATTCTCGCAACAGTCAACATCATTCACGCAACAGTCAACACCATGCACTCAACAGTCAACACCTTCAGATGTCCTCAACGCACCTCCTGAAACCCCATCAAGACAAATAGGGAAAAAGCGGAAGTCAGAAGAAATATCACCTGTAGGACAGCTGATACAGCGTTATTTGGATAAAAAAGCAAAGCCTCAATATTTTTTTTTAATAGTTCAATAGTTTTTTTAGGTTATGCAAAAACTAT
The DNA here is from genome assembly GCA_029448645.1 of Andrena camellia. Taxonomy (NCBI): domain Eukaryota; kingdom Metazoa; phylum Arthropoda; class Insecta; order Hymenoptera; family Andrenidae; genus Andrena; species Andrena camellia. The sequence continues at coordinate 40,927,855 of CM055678.1, read as the reverse complement.
AAAAACGTTTTTTGCAAGAAGGCCAGTTATTGCTAAGCTTAAGATTGCAGAAGTAGTGATGCAACAAGACCTCCTGAATCAGCAGGAACTGACACCTTCAGATCTGCATCATCCTCAAACTACAATTACTACGAATTATGTACATATGTCTGACAATTCCTATAGTAGTTCTTTTAGTGATCCTACTAACAGTGTTCAATTAAGGTTAACGGATGCAACTGAAGATCTATCTGATGGTATTACCACACTGACAAATCTTTCCACCTCTGTGGCGTCATTTAATTCGTAAAATATTTTATTTTTTTATTTATACCAGGTTACATATTGGGCAAAATACTATGTTACGGAAAAGTCACGTCCCGGGTGGGGAGTTTGGGGACGGTGATTGTGCTGGGTAGAATTCGGCGCGACTCTTGCAACCGGGACTCTGAGGATATATGGGAGGTCAGGCGAGAATGTGAAATTCTGCACTCTGATGGTTGGATGGAGGTCAGGCGAGAATGTGTAATTCTGCACTCTGAGGGTTTGATGGATTTCAGGCGAGAATGTGTAATTCTGCACTCTGATGGTTTGATGGGAGACAGGCGAGAATGTGTAATTCTGCACTCTGATGGTTTGATGGGAGACAGGCGAGAATGTGAAATTCAGCACGCTAATCGACCAGGGAAGTTTTAAAAGGTAATCGCGCACTTGAGTGACACCCGTTAGACCACTTGCGGTTTGTATTTATGGCTGGCTAATTGGATTTACTGCTGCAGTAATATAAAAAGGCCATTCATAATAATTCCGCGAAATACGTCTAGCCGTATGGCTCGTGCGAGACCCATACGAAAGTTAGCCTTGTAAACACTATAAGAAGTCCCGGCGTTCGCGAACCGGAATCAGCTGTTGCACTAGCTAGTTACGTTTCTGAGGTTTCGTGGCCCGGAGGATCGTCATAATAACTCGAAACGTTATTTTAGAGTTAAGAGCGTTATTTATTTTAAAGCACTGTTCGATTAGTATAATAATGCGTTGGACGAGTAGCATTAGCACATAAACATGTATATAAGCGATAATCAATAACAATATATATATATGAACATGAGAGACTTGAGTGTTAGCGATAGGTGTTAGAAATAATAATATAAATCAAGAAGTATTAGCGAAGAACACAATGTAAGGCAATAAGCATTGGCGAGTATGATAATATAAAGCAATAAGCACTAGTAATTATAATACTAGAAGAGCGATAGGCGTTAGACGTAAGAATAAGAATAATATGTAATAAGCTTTAACGCTAGACCATTATGAGAAAGCAATAAGCATGAGCAATAGGTAATAGTATACGTGCGATGAGCGCAATATGGAAACAGTAGAAACAAGAAATGACATAAATGACGGTGAGATGTTTTAGTATGATAATATAATGATCGTTGCTTACAGTGATTTCCGTAGATGGTTTATCGTAGCACTGAAGTTAACACTTTAGATATAGAGAGGACTGGTCTATCCGACGGATATAGAAGAATAATTGTAATCGTAGTAAAAACGTAATGGTAATTGACTTGTACTCGTAATGGTAATCGTAGTGATCTCGTAATGGTAATCGTAATTGTAATGATCGTGAACTCTGAGGTCCTTGTATTTATATGTTTTCTTGGAGTGGTGCGGGGGGGGGGGGGTACGCGCGGTAGGGGCCTTGACCCATTTAGAAGTTAAGTCGCAGTAGGACTTCCGGGGTTTTTATAAAGGAGTGTTTATTATTAGATGGTTTTAAGTCACGTAGGCCAAATTTCGTCGCAATTAGGCTTCCGGGGTTTTTGTGACTGTGGAAGGAGATGCTCAACCGATCGAATGGATTTTTGGTGTTTTAGTAGGAAAAAGGGTTAGAATGGCTTGGACTCGTTGGGTCGTAAAGAGGGGAATGAGACGTGGTCTCGATTTAAGAGGGTTTTGGAGCGAAGGACTTGTTTGAATTCGAGTATGAAGGAGGGATTGGTGCCTCGTAGGGCGAATAGGCGAAGGGGTTTTCATACCGAATATCTGGAGATGGGGACCGCTAAGGTACATCGTCCCGGTGATCGGCGATTGGGGAAAAGGGGTAAGAGTTGAGGTTGAGGGATTTGTTGGCGGAGTTGTGGAGTGAATTATGGGGAGATTTGAATTAACCGCGCGCGAAAAATAGTGGGACGTCACAGAAATAATAAATTTTACGGAATTGTCAGTGTCGTAATATCATCACGTGGAAATTCATTTACATCGCTCAATCTTGTCCTCAAAATATCTAGTACTTATATTCTCATATTTTAGTGTTTTATTTCTTTCTTCTTTATTTATATTTCACATTACTCTTTATGTTTATTCTGTATTTCAATTTCAAGTATTAAAACATAATTATAATCATTTAAAATGATAATTTTTTTACCTCAATGCAATTGCAAGTCGTTCTTCAGGTGAGGTAGGATTCCGATAATTTGTATAAGATTTTTTAATTTGATCCTTGATAAGTTCCAAAATTTTATCAAAGCAGTCCATGATCATCCGGAAATAAATGTAGAAGCGTTTTTTATGCTTTCGCACATCAATGTGTGAAACATTCCATATTTTTTTCTGTCCATGTTTATATTATGTACCCATTTTCTTCGTCTAAAGTAAATGTAAATAAATTTATTGAAAATCGTTTGTAAACAATATAAAGCATATAAAATAGGGTAATTATGGGGAGAGATGCCACACATTTTGAAAAATTAACAGTGTGCCTAAACTTCGTAACGGAAAATGTTTTCGAGGGTAGGTATTATTAGTCGAACATCTGCTACTATTTTCGTTTGAAAAAATGAAGTTTCCATATATGTATATCACCTTTAAACAATTCATGTTGAAAATGTTCTGGTTCAAGGGGAGACGCTTCACTTACTGGAGGGGTAACACATATCGAAAAATTTTCAATTTTCAATTAAAAGTTGTTAATTTAACCGTATAATTAAAAAATAATAAAAAAAAAATGTAAAGTGACATATTCTTATTTTCTGAAGTTATAAAATATTAAAAGAAGAAGTATCTACATTCAAATACAATAAAATATTACAATTAAACATTGGTTTTTCATTTATATTGTGACGGAATCCAAAAAATAAAATAAGGAAGAAGTAGGAAACAAGAATAAACGGTCCACAAATCTGATTGAATTATCAGATTTCTCATTAGAAAGTAAATAATTTTCCGTTAGATATCACGTTATCCATTTTAAAACACTGTTTTTGTATTTTAAACAGCCCTAAACATATGTGAGTAAGGGTGACGTCATCTGTTACTCCCATCCCTGACATAGTGACAGTGCGGCATCCCTATAATTACATTAATACTATAAAAATACTTTATGCTGTGTTAAGAAAAACTACAAACCTGGCACTTTCTTCTTCTACTGCGACAAGGAACTGCTACACAGCAAGAAACCTACAGATCAACCTCAAATATTCACAGCGGCAGCGAAATATTCGCTCCGGTGTGAGCACACACGCGGATTCCACTACCACTGCCGCTGCGGATATTCCGTTGCCGCTCCGCTTGAGGATAAATCGTGTTGGTTTGGGGAAACCTTTACTCCGCCATCGTCGCCGTCGTCTCGTCGCCATCACCGACGCAATAGTATATAATTTATTTTTCTAATTTATATTTTTTATTAGTTTTTCTTTTATATATATTATTATTATTTATTTTTATGTAACAATATATTATCATTTAAACATATATTCTTTCTTCATTTATTTACCCGTCTTCCTCCTTCTCTCGTCGCCACATAATTCTAAGATTCAACGTTTCCAAAAGTATTATATTTCGTTCGTGCGTTCTTCGCGCCGTGAAAATGGTATCATCTCACGCAACTGTCCCAGGCGATTCAAATTACGCGTAATCGCGCGATGCGCTGCGACACTTGAAAAAATGTTAGCTTTAGAATGCTTGCTGTATATTGGCTCGGTAGATCGTTGATTCAAAAATTATTATTTCTCTGCGTTGGGGGGAAAAATGTCCGTTGGTATGGAAAAAATTCTGCTAACGCCGCATATTTCTTTCTATGATTCGCGCCTTCTTCACGCCGTCAAATGACGTCATTCCACACAGCTGCTCTAGAGGATTCAAAACACGCACGGTATTGTGCGATACGCTGCGAAGTTAAGATTTAAAACATTTTGAAAAATTATCGGCTTTAGAATGCTTGCTACATATTTGTTCGCTAGATCGTTGATTCAAAATTATTATTTCTGCTGCGTTGGGGAAAAAATGTCTGTTTGCTACATATTGGTTTTGGAAAAAAAATTCTGCTATGGACCAGGTCTGAAAAAAATTTTCGTGGGTGGGTCATTCCCTCCCTCTGAAAAATTTCCGGCGGCGGGCCAGGTCTGGAGAGGTGTCCGCGGCGGCTCGGTTAGGACTGATCCCCTCCACGATTACGGTTTCCCCCACTCCGCGTCTCGTGCGCACGCAGTCAATCTCCCACTCTCCGCTCCCCCCGCGTCCAGAAGTAGGTAGACTATGCCGATTCTGGCTCAAATTCGGGCGAGGGGGTGGCGGGGGGGGAGGTACCGCGGGCGCGGGGCGAGGCGTGGAGGGAGGTACCGAGTTCGCGGGTGACGGGGATGACGTCACAGGGGCTGGGAATTTGAAGATAGCGTCTCGCGAAAGAATGCAACGTCGCGCTCGTATAAACATCCGCCAACGAAAACGCAGAGCGATAATTATTCGGATATCGTCTGGAATATTTTTTAAAGTTTGGGGCCATCGTCTTATCACTAACGCTGCAATTTGATACACGTGGTAACGCATCGGACGCAGGAGGAAAAAAAACAGACATCTGTCTAGCAAACCTATCCAGATTGCTCGATCCGATCGTCTCACCAGGGTTATTGATGATCGAGAGACCACCGTGACGGGTGTAAATACCCTTATCACGAGCGCACGAATTCGATACGCATGGTAACGCATCGAGCCAGCGCGGCATCACGTCACCTGATCGAGTCGTTGAGGGTGAGAGAGAAAGAACGCGAGAGCGAAGAAAAGAATTCGGAGCGATAACGACTCATGAATCTTGGCTAGGGTAGATGGTTAGATATTCAATCACAGCCGCGCAGTCGTTCGGTAAAAATTTTCGCGACAACACTTGTCAGGCATCATTCTTCCCCTGGGTTTTCGATATCCGGATCATAATCGCATCACGTGGAAGAGTCGCATCAACCACTCGTGCCTTTTAATTGAATATTGAAGAAGAAGAAAAGAGAAGTAAGCATGGATGTATTCATGGGCACGTACAGGGTTTTGTCCCGCATGTCCGTGCATTTACGCACCATTGTGGAATTCAGGGACTGGATGGATCGGTGCAACGCATGCTTGCGACTCATCGTCGAGTATCAGTGCGGCGAAGGAGTGTCGGTGGCATCGAAACAGTGTCTGGTGTCGCTGAGCGTGCGAATAAAGACATTGCGCGCGATCGTGCGGGAAAAGTTTTCGCGAGTAGGGTGCGGGGTTTCGGGCCGATCGACGGCACCCCAAGTCGTATGGGAAGACGTGGAATCAGCGTTTGTAGGTGGTATTTCAACCGGTGCGGTCATCAACGTGGGTTACATCGATCCGCGTCGATTTTTAGAGGGTGCTCGACGAATTGCGATCTCGCGCGTCACGGATGCTATCATCCAACATAAAAGCGTGGTCGTGAATACGAACTTGAACGCGGAGTTTATGTTGGGTGAGAATACGGATATGAAAAGTTTGGGTAGGCGAAATCGCGTACTGTTCAGGACATCGAACGTGCGCGAGTGGTATTCGAAGCACGTGGTTGCTTCCACGCTAGTGATGCTCGAGGAGTTTCAAAATCGCGACAGCGGATGGACCCTGAGAGCTGTGCTAAATATTCTAGTGAATATAAATAAGCATAATCCACTTCGAGCCGGTTGCGACGTACCGCTCCCGCCCGCCGTCGTACTGAAAAAAGCGGTGGTGAACGTAAAGAGCAGAGACAATGCGTGCTTCTTGTGGTCCGTTGTCACCAGTTTGTACCCTGCTGCTACGAACGTGCGTAGGGACTCATCGTATCCTCATTACTCGACGGTACTTCGCACGGACGATATGACTCTTCCCGTGACGTTGAATCAGCTGGCGAAGTTCGAGAGGTTGAACGACGTATCGGTGAACGTGTACGCGTGGTCTGACGGAAGCTGCGCGCCTCTGCGTTTAACCAAGGACAAGCGAGAGAGACACGCGAACCTGCTACTGGTGCAGGACTCCAAGGAGCCACAACGATATCATTTCACGTGCATTCAAAGCATGTCCAGGCTGATTTCGAAGCAGCTCGGCAATCACGTACATCAAGTATTCGTTTGCGGAAGGTGAGTCGAATACGGAATATTTCGATCGATGTATTATTTATTATTATGTTTATTATTGACGTTGTTATCGTTGTAGATGCCTGAGTTACTTCTACTGGTCCGAGTAATTGACGAAACACACCGTGGACTGTCAACGTATGAACGAATGCGCCATCGAATTGCCGTCCGCGAAGGCGCGAAGAAGGCGCAGATCATAGAATTATGTGGCGTCAGCAGAAATTTTATTTCATACCAATAGACATATTTTTTCCGAACCAACGCAGAGAAATAATAATTTCTTGAATCAACGATCTACCGAATCATTATATAGAAAACAAACATTCTAAAGCTAACAATTTTTCAAAGCGTTCTGATTTAACATCGCAGCGCAGCGCGCGATTACGCGTGTAATTTAAGTCCCCTGGGACAACCGCGCGTGATGATGTCATTTTCACGACGCGAAGAACGCACGAACGAAATATAATACTTTATATGGAGCGTCGAATCTTAAAAGTATGTGGTGAGGAGAGAAGGAGGGTAAATAAAATAGAGACATAATATATGTTTAAGAAATATATGTATAAATTGTTACAATAAATTAATTAAAAAAATTAAATTAAATGAAAAATAAAAATATAATAAAACATACACTATAAAAATAAAATTAAATTGAAAAAGAATATTTATGAAGGCGATGGCGATGTGGGCGACGGCGGCGATGGGGGTGATGGCGGTGATGGGGGCCGCAGTCGTCGCAGGGACCCCCCTGGATAAGGCGTCCATGGGCGCCGTCGTCGTGCGGCAATCACGGGGGATCTCGCCGAGAAAGCGGTTCGGTAGAACAACATTCGATCAAACCGGCACAATGTGTTTTCCGTGAGTGGGGAAAAGAACGCTCTCAGTCCGTTCGACGATAAGCGGTGTATTTTAGCCGATCGGGTCAGCACCCTTCCGTGGGGACATTATCGAATCTCCCAGCTCAAGACCCACGAACGCATCGAGCTTGAGTCCGACGAGTCCCTGGAGAATCCCGTTGTATAGTATGTTTTTATGATTGTATGTTTGCATATACATATGTATTTACGTTGCGTTGTAAGCGTTTCTTTCTTTTGTTCATACCATTTATCTATTTACGAATATCTAATATATGTATATAGCGTAGGTTTGTATGATCGTATGTTTGCATGTACATATGTATATACGTTGCGTTGTAAGCGTTTCTTTCTTTTGTTCATACCATTTATCTATTTACGAATATCTGATATATGTATATAGCGTAGGTTTGTATGATTGTATGTTTGCATGTACATATGTATATACGTTGCGTTGTAAGCGTTTCTTTCTTTTTGTACGTACCATTTATCTATTTACGAATATCTAATATATGTATATAGCGTAGAATAGATAACATTTGTATTTTATACGTGTTAGTATATATGTATATATTTTTTCCTTATTTTATTAAGATTAATTGTAGGCATATATACGAGAAGAAGGAGAATAATTGAATAAACGGACAATGTATATATTTATATGTATTTATTTATTTCAGTAACATAGAGCGCGTTTATGATCGCGAATCATAGAATATACTTGTCGCGTATCCACGAGTTCCGCGACGAATCGAATCGGAGCCACTTAACGTACACCTGGTTTCCTTTGCGACGAATAATCTTCTCGACCAGATAGACTTCCGGATTCGCGACCGAATGCAGTTCGTACTTGTAGAATCCACCCGAGATCGGTTCTCCCGCGGAATCGCGCAGAATGTACGTCACCGGACACGTTCGTTCTACGGTTACGATTTCGAACGCCTCGGTCGACCAATTCGTAGTGTAATCCTTCTAGAAGAGGGTCTTGACATTGCTCACGCGTACCTTGCCACCGACGTTGAATTTCACGCGCCGTACTCCTTTCGTTGCGGAGGGGGAGAGGGGCTCATTCGCGGTGAACGACAAACGCGTCGCGGGGGTCAGGTCAACGGGGGGTCAGGCTCTCTCTCTCTCTCTCTCTCTCTCTCTCTCTCTCTCTCTCTCTCTCTCTCTCCCTCCCTCCCTCCCTCCCTCCCTCCCTCCTCCCTCCCCCCTCTCTCTCAAAGGAGTCGATACGTGGTCTACATCGCTCCGCAAATGTAATGCATTTTGTGTAGTAAAAGTGTCATAGAAAATTATAAAAAGTGTTGTGATTATAGAAATATGGGCAAGGATCAATTATACAAGTTGACGGACTGGAAGGTGGTGATTTCTGGACGTTTTATCAATGTATTCATTACGGAAGGAACGGTGATACGCGACAGGCAGACATTGGCATTGACGTGGCATTGCCGCGGTAGTGGAAACCTGTTGATAATATCGGCGGCATCCGATAATTATCGACATGGATGAGGAAGATGTCGATTATCAATGTTCGGCGTGTAAGAAGGCAATAAGAAGCCAGGTCGTGACATGTAAATCGTGTGTTAAACTCTTCTATCACCCTGGTTGTGTGAGTAAGCATAAAATTTATGATCGAAACAATGAGTATGTGGTATGTCCCGTCCCGTTTCAGAAGTTCTTACTGGAAAGCGAAAAAGTATCATCATTGACGGAAGGCAGTAGGGATAGACTGGGATCTACAGGATCTATAAGGGGAACTAAAGATATCGATGTAAAAATAGATTGGCTGGTGAGAACTGTTAAAGAAATGAAATACGGAACAGCAGGAAAGATTGAAATAAAAATGATGATCAAGGAGATTGTGCGCGAGGAAGTAGAGACTATCAAGCGTGACCTGGATGACTTGCGTAAGATGATACAGAAAGGAATGCACAGTTCAATGAAAGGGGGGGGAGGGCACGTGAGTTACGGCTAAACAGTTAAGAAGAAGAAGGAAAATATCATTATCATCAAACCAAAGAATCAGCAGGAAAGCGAGACCACTAAGAAAGTAATAAAAGAAAAAGTGGATATAAAGAAGATGCCAATGGGAATAACAAGACTAAGAAAAGGAAGAGAAGGAACGGTAATCCTAGGCTGTGAAACGGAAGAAGAAATGGTAAATTTAAAAGTTACAATGCTATCCAAGCTTGGTGAAAAGTATAATATCACGGAGTCGGTGCAAATGAAGCCGAAAATAAAAATTATAAATATCGATGGAGAAGAGATGGATTTGGAGGATGAGGAGTTAATCCATACAATCGGCAAACAAAATAACATGGAAGGATCCCATATAAGAATAGTAAAAAGGATACTGCAGAAGAAAGGTAAAGAGAAGGGACAACTGAAAAGTAAGGAAAATGGAGCTATAATAATCGAAGTAGATGAAGAAACACATGATTTGATAATATAGAAAGAAAAATTAAATATAGGGTGGAAAAATTTCAGGCTTTCAGGCACTACAGTGTTAAGAGATGTTTTAAATGCTGGGGATTCTATCGCATTGCGAAAAACTGTACCCGAGATGAAACATGTCATAAGTGTGCAGGAAAACATAAGGCGACCGAATGTTCAGCGAAGGAAGATAGGTGTGTAAATTGTGTGTTTAAAAATAAAACATACAATCTGAAACTAAATGACGAACATGATGCTCTTAATCCGGAGTGCCCGTCATATAAAAGAGCTATCGAGAAGGAGAAGAGGAGAGCTGGATGGGATGGCACTAAGAAATAGCAGCAACAGAAGAAGGAAGAACAAATAATGTATACAAACGCCCAAAGTTTGATGGCACACAAAGATGAAATACAGCATCATGTTATGAAGAAAATAAATCCTGCGATCATAGCGTTGTCGGAGACTAGACTAATTGCTGACATCGAGGATAGTGAAGTAAATATAATAATAGGTTACAATGTGATTAGATGCGATGCGGAGAATAGGAATACCGGGGGGGTTGCTTTGTATATAAGAGAGGAGGTCAATTATGAAGTAGTACTACTGAAAAAGATTGATAGGAACTGCTGGGGTGTTGCGATAAGAGTAGAACTGGATGTGTATAAAGGAGTGATAATGGTAGTGTACCACTCACCGAGTACGTCACATGGCGATTTTATAGGATACCTAGAGGAGGTAGTTGAAGAGCTAACGATAAAAGATGAGTGCATGTTAGTAGGAGACTTTAATATGGACTGTAGGACGGATTCTTTTTATACAAATAAGCTCTTAACAACTATGCAACGCCTAGGCATGAAACAATATGTTAACGAACCAACACGAATCACGAACAATAGTAAAACAATTATAGATCTAATCTTTGCAAATTGGGAGGTAAATGTACAAGTAGTTCATGAACCTAAGATAACGGACCATGCATGGTTAAGAGTAATACGTAATATGAGCAAGAATGTAAACAAATATAAAGAAATTAGTGGTAGGGATTACAGTAGATTTAATGCGGACGATTTTACGAAGCTGGTCGAGTATAACTTATGGATTAAACAAGATTTAGTATCCCAGCATATAGATGTGAATATAAGAGCGAGGAGACTTATAAACAGTATGGTAGAGGCGCTAGACATCTCTGCACTCAAGAAAGTCTTTAAAATCCCCAAAATTTTGGAAGGTAAACAATGGTTTACGAAGGAAATAGAAGAATTAGCTACCAAAAGAGATGAAGCGTATAGAAAAGCATTGTACGAGGATACGGATCAAAACTGGAAACAATTCAAAATTAGAAGGAATGAAGTAGTCAAATTGATTAAAAAAAAGTAAAAAGAGTACTATGAAAATGTAATTGACCATAATAAGAATAACCCTACAAGTATGTGGAAAGCTTTAAAGGAAGTCATTAGGGGTGAACCAGTAGGGACAAAAGTATTAGACAATATAGACTTCGAGATATTGAATAACACCACAGGGTGCAATTTGGCTGATAAATTCAACTTATATTATATACAGAGTATTAAAGATATAATAAAAGCTGTAAAGGGAAATAATAGTACGAATATAAGTAGGAGAATTACTTATGTCATTGATAATAAAGGAGAGATGGAAAAATTCGAAATGGTTACGGAGGAACAGTTAGGTGAAATAGTTAGGGAATTACCAAAGAAAAAGCGTACAGAAGAAGGAATAAGTAGTGATATATTAAAAGCGGTGTTTTCTGTAATACGGGAAGAATTTGTTAGTATAATAAACGAATCATTAAGCGAAGGCTGTTTCCCAGAAGACTGGAAAACGTCTACGATAATTCCAATCCCTAAGGTAGAGAAACCAAGAAGGGCAAGCGAATTTAGGCCTATTAATATGCTACCAATATATGAGAAGGTACTTGAGATAGTAGTTAAAAAACTAATTGAAAGGTATTTGGAGATTAATAATATTATAACGGAACAGCAGTCGGGATTTAGGAAAAATTATTCGTGTGAAACAGCAGTACAAACAGTCATAGATGAATGGAAATTGATAATTAGCGAAAGGAAAATGGTAGGAGTAATATTTATGGATCTTAAGCGTGCATTCGAGACGATTGATAGAGATAGGTTATTAGAGAAACTGTACCAGTATGGCTTGAAAGGAGCGGTTCTTGAGTAGTTTAGATCGTATCTAACAAACAGAATGCAGCAAGTAAAATGCAATGATGTATGCTCTAAGTTATTGTTTACGGAATATGGAGTGCCACAAGGATCGGTATTAGGCCCGTTATTATTCATAATATACATAAATGAACTCGTTAATATTTGTCCGGAGGACTGTAATATAAAAATGTTTGCAGACGATACCTTAATATATGTAACGGGTGAGAGTTGTATGAAAGTGGAGAGGAAACTGAATGTAGCATTTAATGTAGTGGAAGAATGGATGAATATTAATAGACTGAAGATGAACGCAGGGAAAACGAAATATATGTTAGTTAGAAGTACAAGGAAGGAGTTGAAAGTTAGTATGGCCGTGAAATGCTTGGATAAAACTGAAATAGAACGGGTGGAAACGATAAAGTATCTAGGCGTAATTATCGATGATAGACTACGATTTACACACCATTGTGATTATATGCTAAATAAAATAGGAAGAAAAACTAGTTTTCTGAATCGAGTGTGAAATTATGTCACAGCATATACTAGATGTGTCATATACAAAACAATCATAGCACCTCACTTTGAGTATTGTGCGACGTTATTAATTAATATGGGGGCAACACAGAACTGAGCCATGAGAGTCATATTGCAATGTGACAGACGAACCGAAATAGAGAATATGCTGCAAACGCTGCAGTTTATGGCTGTAAGACAGAGGCTGTACTATACTATGTGTATATTTGTTTTTAAGATTTTAAGAAATATGTTTCCGGAGCATTTAAGAAGTAGGCTAAGAATAGTAGGCGATGAAAGTGCAATGCAAACAAGGCAAGTTGGGAATATTGCAGTTGAATTTCGTAAAACGAGAACTGCCCAAAAGAGTCTATTTTATGAAGGAGTATTAATGTATAATGCACTACCTGACGAAGTAAAATCGTGTGGAAGTTTAGGTACGTTTAAAAGAATGGTAAAGGAGTTTGTTATAACAAGTGTAATGTAACGTAAATGTACCTGAAAATAGTTGAGAAAGCTAATAAATAATCCCTCCCTCCCTCCCCCCCCCCTCTCTCTCTCTCTCTCTTTCTCTCTCTCTCTCTCACGCTGTATCTTTTCCTTCCTTCTATACACGCGTCTAACGTCGCCTGCGTCCGATGCGTTACCACGTGTATCGAATTGCAGCGTTGGTGATAAGACGACGGTCCCAAACTTTGAAAAATATTCCAGACGATATCCGAATAATTATCGCTCTACGTTTTCGTTGGCGGATGTTCATACGAGCGCGACGTTGCATTCTTTCACGAGACGCTATCTTCAAATTCCCAGCCTTTGTGACGTCATCCCCCTCACCCTCGAACTCGGTACCCCCCTCCCCGCCTCGCCCCTCGCCGATCGCGCCCGAGAGCGCGGTACCCCCCCGCCTCACCCCTCGCCCTCATTTAGTCCAGAATCGGCATAGCCTTCCTACTTCCACAGTTCCCCCCACAGCACTCCCCCGCGCGTCCACACTTCCCCCGCCCCGGCGCTTCACTCAGAGGACCTGGTCTAGAATCCCCCTAGCCCTACTACAGATACTGATCTTCTAAAAGTGTTGTATAATTCGCTAAATATAAAAAAGTCAGTAACGGAATTCAAAATTTCAGCCGGACAAATCGATAGAGAATTTAATTAAATTCTGTCACCTACTTTTCCCCTCCCATTCCTTAAATAGCCCTATAATAAATTAATATAAATAAATTCCTTAAATACCATACCACCTATTATAGCTCGAATCCCTGGTATTACTCCATCTCTCCTCCTCCTGCAGTCTTCTTTCCCTATTTACTATCTCTTCTTAGCACCACTCTTTCCCTCGCCCTTTCTACCTCTTCCACTGTCCACCCCCTTTCCTCAAAGAAATGCTGCCTTTCCTCCTCCCAGCCCTCTAAAACCTTTCCCCTTCCCAACTTTCATCTCCTCCCAACACATCCTTGCTAACTCCCTAGCCCCACCCCGACCCTCCTCCAGCTTCCTCTCATACCCCCCGCCCTCATCTTCGCCCTTCCCTTCATCACCCCTCTTTGTAACTCCTCCCTCACCATGTACCCTGGCGTGCTCCTATTCACCCCCAGAACTTTACACTTTCTTCCTAGCCTTCTAACCCCACATATCCGCCCCGTATTTCATCACATCCCACACCAACTTATCAAAGAGCCATGTCCTTCTTCCCCAGTCCTTCCCAAACCTTCTTTTCCCTGTGCCCCACACCTGTTGTGCCCCTCACTTTCTCCTTTACATGTGCCTCCTACCCCCCATTCCTCATCAAGTATCTAAAACGCCTTGCCTCCTCCAGCTCCTTACCCTTCCACCTCTATGTCACTTTCTTCCACCCCCCTGCACCTTCCTACACCTCATCATCTTGGTCTTCTTCACATTTACCTGTAGCCCATTCCCACCCACATACCTTCCCCGCAACTTCGCTCCTCCCCCTCCGCTCCCTCAACCAATTTTGGATATAAAAATACAATTAGTTGTTTTGCATCCTCACGTCAAAAGATATCGGAATAAACAAATGTTTCAAACATTATCATGAGACCCCACCTCACCCGTTAAGAGTTAAATCTCGTGTGAATTTTCTGTTTAGATGCGCAACCTGCACACGACTACCGTAAATATCTTAATTCCTACAGTTTTTTAGCGACAATAATTTAGGCGACTTCAAATGTGTTAACAGGTCTGTGAATATGGATTCTACACGGAGTGCGCAATGGATTTCATTACTCACTTCAATAATACTAAATTATCAATGCACGGATTCAATGGTCAAATGGTTGTGTGACAGCAAACAGAAGTTAACACAATTCACTTAAATGAAGGTAATTTCCTGACTTTTTGATAATAATCTGCTGGAGATATGACGATTGAGATGTATGAGAAATGTATGTTCAGTATTCTACATATATCGGTTACAATAATTGTATTTATATTTATACTATTTATCTTTCAGAAAAAACATTACACGAGTAATTACGCGGTATCCACGTTTTGGACAATTGAAGAAACTGTACAAAATATAAAGAATAAAAGAAGTAAATAATGTGTTTCTAATGTATTGTTGTAATATTTTTACTTAAAAAAAGTATTCTGGACTATATTATTATTTTCGAGGTGATTTTCTAAAATTAAAAAGGAAACTTAAACATACATAGATTTCGGACTTGTATAGGAAGTTATTCATATTTTTAAATATTTACTAAAAGAATTTAAATAATTATTTTCCATATTCTAAATCTACGAGCTGAAGATCGCTATGCGGTTGTTTTTTTTAAACCTTTTGCCCAAGTGGGCGGTACTAATTGAATCGATCACAGATCAAACATGTGATTTTTTTTTAATTTATATGAATTTGGCTACACTACTGATGAAAATAAATAACATACGATAATGATTGACAAACTAGCGGTCTTTATAAGAGTACAATTCAATTTTCATCATCTATTCTGTAACTTTCACAATCCTTCAAGAGCAATATTACTGATATTTGACTTTTAGAAGTATTAGGTACCCAGTACGGAGAAAGTTCGAATAAATGTTTTACAACTTTTTGTTGCATATACGCATCGTAAAGCTAGAAATACTCCAAATGTATTAGTGAATAGGAATAATTCGTGTTGAATATATCATTTTTTATACAAAAACTCCTCTCAAAATAACTTGTGAAACTAGTTCATCACGCGCAATTGCTCTATGTGTTCAAACTTGCTTCAAAACCTACCCAGGATGCAGCCAGGAAGATTTGTATGACCTTCGGGCATGATTGTGTAAGTAAACGTACGACGGAAAAGTAGTTCCAAAAATTCAATACAGCGGATGAGACACTTGATGAAAAACCGCGGAAGCGAATCCTAGTCTTATCAATGATGACGATTTGCAAGATGCTGTTGATACAAATCCAGAGGCAACGTGCAAAACACTTGTAATAAGGTTTCATGTTAGCGATGAAATAGTCTATACCCGTTTACACAAAATGGCAAAGGTGTACAGAGTTGGAAAATGGGTGTCGTACCTAATCGTTGACCAGAAGCAACAGAGGCTAGCTGCTTGCATTTCATTACTCTCCAGTCAGAAAAAATGAAAGTTGTTTAAATCACATACTAACCGGGAATGGAAAATGGAGTACTTACCCCGATAAAAAACGACCACATTTGCTACTGGTTATCACCAGAAGAACTACATCGTTCTACATACATCCAAGCCTGTATGTGACCAGAGAAAGATTTTGTTCAGTGTTTGGTTCATTATGAACATTTATCACAAAGGTAAACGATAACAGCGACTACTTATGGTCTACTTAAAGTTGGACATTTTAAAGCAGAGCTCTCCAACGTAGGGGCCCTTCACGCGCCTGCTTCACTTTCCAATCTTTCTTTCACGCAGCGTGCCTTCCGTTGTCAAGGAGACCGCGCAAGGCTACGAAGGCTGCCATGACGGGCTAGCCGGGCTAGCGTCTTCGCAGTTAGCGTCGCGCGGTATCCCTGACAACGCGGACAAGAGTGGGAGAACCCCGAGATTACGCGTAAGCGACCTTGGAGAGCCCTGTTTAAAAGATACCATTTTTTAGCAGAAAAAACTACTTCATTCTTAGAGATGCCCTGACGACCCTGTTTAATATTTTCTCTCCCCGACCCTGTTTAAGAATTAACTGTACATTTCATCACAATTTCTAATAATACTATTTGACTTTTCCTTATAACTTGGAAACAAATAGTTTCCCCAACATGCGATTCAAATCACTTTAAGAGCATTAAATGAAGTACCAAATACACAGAATTAAATTTTTTTATCAAAAATAAGTTAAAAAATTGAAAAATAAATCAATTTTTGGAACGTAAATAAAGAATACAAATCATACCGTTACCATAACAGTCGAAAAATTTCTCGAAGTGCATAGAATCAAGACCTGATGCATATGCTCTTGATATCTTCGGACCCTTACATCTCATCGTTTCGAAGAGTAAGAAGGAAAAAGGACGTAATTAAGATATATCCGGAAGAAATGATTAACTTATTAGATGTGTGACGCAAATATCTTGTATAGCCGGACTCATGAGACAGCACAGAAAACTCTAATGGACAGGTAAGGTAGATTTTACTTCAATTACTATTTTCTGGGAAAGTAGCATAAAGGAGCACCTAATTCTTTTTGCTTCTAAGAGAGAAGGGTTCATTCTTTCACATGATCTAGAGACGCGGCAGCGTCTCGACGCCAAGTACATGTTTCGACACCCTGTCGACTGTCGCTGCCGCATATCTTTTACTCGTAAACCGGCTAATCCAACCTTACCTGAAAGTTATTTCATTAATATATCATCATGCCTGCAATATTTTCTAAATTTAGAGGCGTTTTTCTTGTGTAAACCGCATAGAAGCTTTCGAAGAAGACCAAATTTAATAAAATCGGTCCACGCATGACAGAGATATCGTAATATCGTCTCATGGATCTGTCGGAAACGGTAAGATTTTCTTCTTCTTCTCCAAGCAAATTTTCGTTAATATAATACGTGTACGCGTTATACGCACACCTTCAGCCAAAAAGAAACTAACACATGTTTCGTTCGTCGACTCTCGGTACGCGTTACACGCACACCTTTAACCAACAGAAACTAACACATGTTTCGTTCGTCAATTGCTATCTTCATTATGCAATATACTCCAAATGTTGACAGCTTACCGTCAAGTTATAACCTGACGAGTGTCAAATAATGTAAGGCCGTTCGTCAACGGAGCATCGCGTCATAGACGCGTACGCGTAGAGACCAATCGTACACCAGGCATCTTGACAAATGCAGATCAATGCTCGACGGTTGCGTCGTATGATTGGTCTCTGCATGTACGCGTCTATGACGCGACGCTCCGTGGACGAATGGCCTAAGTTGTCAAAATTTGAGATGCCACGTGTTTTTACAAATATGTATCGTTGTACCATTGAATTGCAACCAAAATACAGTCTCAAATACAAGGTAAGTTGCCGAAATTTGAATTGCGACATGTTTGTATATCATCAAACTGTTTTTTATTTGTAACTGAAGTGAGGATTTTATGTACATATATGTGGATAGTCGAAGCGTAAAATGATGCTGTGACCTACTTCAGGCTATGTACGTATGCATAATTTTGCAGGAAGGATTTTGTATATATACTTATTCAGTTATTTTGATACATCGACACCTTCGACAATGCCCGAATTTAATCAGTGTTTCTTGTACTATACACAAAGTACTATACATATACATAATACATATAGATCTGCAATGCGGTGCACATGGTTTGTTTCATAGTTGTTAAACTTGCGTAGAATTTATCCTTAATTCTGTCCTGTGATAAGGCTGTTCATGGCTGTTGATGGTGAACCTTTCTAATTTATAATATTAAAAATTATCTGACGTCATTACTATGCAAATTATCTTTGTAAAAAGAAGTGAGATCCCTGAAAGAACTTAAAAAAAGTAAAAAGATTACGCCATGTCACGTCTCAGGAGGAGGTCCTTAGGACAATGACACTGTGGGGGTTGTATGGGAATGTTATGCACGAAGGCGAGCTTCGTAGCACTTGGAGAGTATGAATTTCAGGTGTGAAGGCCAGCTTCGTAGCACTGAGGGTGAGTAGACATTCAGGCGCGAAGACCAGCTTCGTAGCACTGAAGCTGAGTAGGGATTCAGGCGCGAAGGCCAGCTTCGTAGCAGTGAAGATGAGTAGGAATTCAGGCGCGAAGGCCAGCTTCGTAGCACTAAGGGTGAGTAGTCATTCAGGCGCGAAGGCCTGCTTTGTAGCACTGAGCGACCAGGGAAGGTTTAAGCAATAATCGCACGCCGAGGTGACACCCTCTAGAGCACTTGTGGTTTGTATTTAAAGGCTCGATAATTGGATTTACTGCTGCATTATTATAAGAAGCCGCCCGTAATATTCCGTGAAATACGTCTAACCGTATCGTCGTACAAGGCCTATGCGAAAGTAAGTCTTGTAAATACTCTAAGAACTCCTGGCGTTCGCGAACCGAGATCAGCTGTTGCAGTAGCTTGTTGTGATCTGGAGGTTCCGCAACCGAAGGATCGATACAATAATTCGAAACGTTATTTAGAACAAGAGCGTTTATTTATTTTTAAAGCACTGGTATATGCCATGCACATTCAATGCGACAGCGGTTGGTTAATATAATAATGCGTTGGACATTAAGCATTAGCGACATTATATAAATGGTAATCAGTAGTAAGATATATATGTATGAATATGAGATACATGAATATTAGTAATAGTAATAATATGAAATGCGGTATGCAATTAGCAATGTTAACAATATAATGCACTAAGCAAATAATAATAATAGAAAGCAATGATCATTAGCAATTGTTAGCAATATATCGGAAGCGCACGTCGCAGGATTGTGACACTCGCGTGAAGGCTTCGTTTAATTTTAAGGACCTTAGTTTTAACACTAGTTGGATCTTACGTTTAAGTCTATTTACAGTTAGAGCACAATAAAGAGTTGGTATGTACAATTATATACAATGTTTATGCGTTTTGCACTACAGCACTAGTTCCTACGCGGTAGGATTGTTCTAGGTGATTGGCGCGTGGATTCGGCTCGAATCCAGTAGCAAAGCAAAGCGACCAAGTAAAGCTGTAAGCAATTAGCAGGCGGTTAAAGCGTTTAGTCAGGTGTTACCTTTTAGACGGCTGGTCGACTAGTAGTTCGAGGAAATCGCCGTCGATTTCCTCGAATCCGCGAGATCTCCCCCTTCCATCGATCACCGATCGATGGAAGGGAGATATAATCTATGCTCCACATGAGCAGAGGGGGGCTTACAATATGTCGTCATGCCCGGGTTCGCTCGGGCTCGGGAGATGGCGCAATAAGGACTATTTCTCGAACAGCAATAGACAATAATATAAAGCAATGAGCATTAGTAATAGACAATAATATGAAATGCAATAAGCAATAATGAAAATAATGAAAGTGTAAGCAATGCCAAACAGTATAAATGAGGGTGATATGCACTTGTACGATAATTAGTTATAATCGCTTACAGTAGGTGCCGTAGATGGATAATTCCTTTGGAAGGAGTCGCACTTTGTTAACTGAGATTATCAGTTTAGCAATACGTAGGCTATGTTTGTTTCCATAGAAGAGTTTCCGTAGAAGAGTTTCCGTAGAAGTGTTTCTATAGAAGAGTTTCCGTAGAAGAGAGCTCTGGGGCCCTTGTATTTATATGATTCACAGGAATGTCAGGTATGAGTGGTATGCGCGGTATGCGCCATGTCTCATGTGCAAAATATACGTTATGTAATTGGAATATGTCGATGACTCATGCGCGAAATATGCTTCGCAATAGAATATTAGGCGTTCTTATTTGGGGCTTCCGAAAAGGGGTACTCAATCCATTGGATGGATTTTGGGTGTTTTGATTGGAAAGGGGTGAGAGTGGCTTTGATTTGGGGGGTCGTAGAGAGGGGGTGAGACGTGGTCTCTAGTTAAGAGGGTTTTTGGGACAAGGGACTTGTTTAGATTTAAATGTGAGGGAGGAGATCGTGTCTCGTAGGACGAAGAGGGAGAGGGGATTTCGTAGTTGACCATCTCGAGATGGGGACCGCTAAGGTACATCGTCTAAATGGCCCGATGGTTGGGGAAAAGGGGTAAGAGTTGAGGTTTAAGGATTTTTGGTGTAGTTGTGGAGTGATTTATGAAGGAGACTTGAATTAATACCGCGCGAAAAATAGTGGGACGTCACACCATCTACTTGACTTTTTTTATCAATTACACCCATTGCATATGGTTGCAATTTTTTACAATTTTATAAAAAGTTTGCTAATATTTTACCCGAATGTATGGCCTTAATATAATATATAGCTATGTAAATTAACTTTGTAACTAACTTAAATTGCACCTATCAAAGAAATTTTTTTCACAATCGTGAATAAAACTATGGGAAACATAAAAGTTTTTGATAAGCTCTTAACTTTTGTGATTTTGGCAAAATTGAAGCACCGATCACATGAAAACAATAGCAAATATTAAAAAATGGGGTTTACCACAATATAATACAGTAACTACTATGTTAATAAAATGTGAATTGTAATTGGCCAGTAGCCCCACTTTTCGAAAACATGGGTCTAAATACACAGACCTAGCACGGGCCTCCGAGGGTTAATATCACTTATATTAATACAACTTAAAGGCAGTAAATTTGCGGTTAAATTGAGTCAAATTTCATTAAAATATCTAGACCAGAACCAATGTTATAGATTTTTGATCGCCGTCGGGTCGTTTTGTCTCACTGTGCGACTGGGCTCGAACCCAAGCCCTCCGCGTTATTGGTCAACCGCCTAACTAACTTTTTTTTTACAAACGTTTATTGTGACAGAAACATGGAAGAGTAATAAATAAAAAAATATTTAAAAAAAAATTATGTCAAACGATTTTATTAAAAAAAATTGCACTAAAAACTAAAAAATATATCTTTTCTTGTATTACAATTTTAATGGTGTTAATATCACGTTAAATAAAATCGTGGGGCACGATAGTTTATGACAGGATATGCATCACTTTAATGCAGAAAACAAACGTCGAAATCAATTTGTTGTCAGAAAGTTTTCCTTCGCATTAATGAAATAAAATATTTTGTTTCATTAATTTTCATGATTGAGGAATATTGTTTCTCTTGAGCTGTCGCGTAAATTGAGATGGCATAGCCGAAACACACACTCGCACGCCGAGACTTGACGCTCCTTCATTATTCTCATGCATATCTTGAAGAGCTTTCACGACACACCAGTTTCTTCATGTCTAATTTGTCGTATAGCTTGTGCAATTTCTTCGTCAAAATTCGTTGGCTCGAATTTTGGTACGTACTTTACAATGTAGTATGCAATCGACTCATTCGATCCGCATGGCTGAATGTTCATGTTGCCTTTCCACAATCTGACAAGTATGGGATTGTAATTGTTAACCCATCGATCTTCAGTATGACGGTTCAACAGACATATACGTCCTGCATTGCAAATAAATTCATCTGTAGAAGGTTCAACGATATGTGTCTGAGTGCATACTTGTCTTGGAAAGTTGAATCGACAAATGGTTGATGTTGTGTCATTTTTCGTGCATGAACTTGTGTGGTGATGGATTTGGCATTTTTTCACTAGCTCATAGAGCTCTGAGCCTTCAGGGGGAGTTTCACACAAGAAGCCATTATCCACTTGTGCAATTCTTTCAGGTGCTTCGATAGGTGCGTGTCCTTCAATCCAAACTACCATATGCAAGTGCGGGCTTCCACGATTTTGAAACTCTATACGCCATCAGTAATCCATTACTCGGCCAAATACTTCATTGTTGTTCTTGAGGAAACGCATTAACGCATTCACACGTATCATAAAGTGTCGGCTTACTATAACTGGATAATTTTCAATCAAGTGTTGTGTAGCATTAATGTCCAGATCATTCGGATCATCGTTTGGTCTTCCATCTGCAATCAAAAGTGCTTTTCTCATATCCAGCCAGTTGAGATCGTTGCAACTGAATGTCATGAAGTAGCATGTCGGTGGTCCAAGACATCATATTTGTGCAATCAAATCATTCAGTGCCGTGCGTCAGTATGCTGCCGAACCTCTCAGGTTCTTCATATAGAGGTGTAAATCTTCCACTTTATTGCCATCCTTGTCTTGAACCTTTCTTCTACACGTTGCAATTGTAGTTTTAACTCGTTAATATTCGAACATAGGCAAAGCATAAAATAGGTAGTCCTTTCGTTGGAATCGCGTATCACTGCTAAGTACTCTGAATTGATAGTAGTCTAATGGAGTGATACGCACTGGTCTATGGTCTTCCAAGCCATTGATGCCATATTGAAGAGGTAGAACCATGCAAACTCCTCAGCCTTCACTTCATGGGCATCATTTATGATATTTTCTGTTGTCCTACGCCTGATTACATTGGCGTCCGATACTACAATCTCTTCTTCTCCATCTGGCTGTACGCAATCAATTGGTGCCATGACTGAAGTTCGGATAGTCGCAGCTTGAATTTGTGGCAGGGCTTGTTGTATTTGCAGTGTTGTGTTTTGCGTTTGTATTTCCTCCATGAGATCATCATGAATGATGATGTCTTCTTTTGGTCTCACGTCAACGTAATTTATAGTGTACTGAATGTTGCGTGATCCAGTTGTTCGCTTACAGATACAATGAATTTCTTCTATTGTGTCACATTCTATGATGCAAGCATTCCATCATGCTTTGCTCTTGCTCCCTTTGGTCCGCATGAGTGTGAATCGGTGAAGTAGTACTTGTCACCATAATGCATAATTCCGAGCGCTTTCGAAGCAACTATCAATATGCTTGCAGAATGGCTAGCAAATAATTGATCTAATGCTGCGTGGAATGTGATTCCAATATTGTCTCTATTAACTGTATCTTGAAGACTTCCGAATAGTGATGTTTTCTCTTCGTAGTCTATTGAGAATGACTTATTAAACATTATTAAGTCATGCTTGATGATATTGAAGTTGCAAACTTCCAAGTATCCACTTTCATTGATTTCATTTGGTGATGCTAACAATCGAATTCTCTATACATGTCGTCACCCTGCACTATGTTTGTGTTTAATGTGTTCGGTGTCCATTGTCGTGGCTCAAGAATGGTAGCTATCACAATGTTGGCCAATGTCATAGCACAGCATTGAACAGCTGTGTTTGAGAAAATAATCGCTGTGAGCGTGAGGAGATTGGAGAGGTTATGGCCAGAACTAAATGCACCACAATACAATCGGATTTGGTAAAAACGTGTTAAGAAAACCATATATGTAGCGCCATCTCCCGTCCCCGAGCGGACCCAGGCGTGACAAATCTCTGTCTGCCCCACCTCGCTCACGCGGAGCATCGATCGGCGATCGATGGAAGGGGGAAATTCGCGTATTCGAGGAAGTCGACGCAGATTTCCTCGAGCTATTGGTAGACACGCCGTCTAAAAGTTAACACCTGTTAATCACTTCAACTGATCGCTTGCTGATCGCTTTGCTAAATCGCTTGCTTAATCGCCTTGATTAATCGCTTCGCTTGTGAAGGACCTCGGGCCGAGTCCACTTGTTTCGCTGCTTAAAGTGAAAATCCTACAGCGTAGGAATTCTAGTGAAAGTACACGTTAACAGACAATATTGTAAAGAATTGTACTCCTAAACTCTTTATTGTAGATAACTGTAAATAGTATAATTTAAGTTTTAAAACTAGTGCTTAAGACTAAAGACCTTAAATTAAACGAAGCCTTCCCGCGAGTGTCCCAACCCAGCGACGTGCGCTTCTGAGATACTTGCGCTAACATTTTTTGGTCCTTCGAGCCGGATACGGCGCCGTTTGGATTCTGTTGGGGCTAACCGTCGTGCGTGATCTCCCGCGTGTTGGGGCTAACCGTCGCGCGTGACCTCGCGCGTGTTGTAACTAACCGTCGTGCGTGACCTCTGGAAAAAAATGAGTAAACTTATAACGAGTCAGCGCGACCTTAACGGCCGAATCTCACGCGCTTTCGATAATTTAAAGAAATTGGGAGCGGATAATTGGACGAAGGGCAGTGTAACTGCGCAACTGGGGGCTCTCCGAAAGAATTGGGCCAGATTCGAAGCCCAGCACGACCAATTACTCGACATGGCCGATAATCCGGAAATAGTGGACGATCGTTACTTCAAGGAAGATCAGCCTGCGCAGACGGAGGTTTTTCTCCAGCAGGAGGCCCTCCTGTTAGACAAGTTGGACGAAATCACTAAATTAGAAAAGGCTGTGGCTCGGTCAGTCGAGCGTATGACCATGGACGTCGGAGCCGTTCGTTCAAAATCTTCGCTCCCGAAAATTCCGCTGCCGACTTTCGACGGCCAGTACAGAAGCTGGCCATCCTTTCATGGGCTATTCCGATCCCTCGTGATATAGGACTCCACTCTGTCAGATGCAGAACGCATGCATTACTTGCGAGGAGTTCTTACCGGCGATGCTGCGAAGCTCCTCCTCAATATGCCGGTGCATGAGGAGAATTTTGAAGCGGCCTGGAACATGCTGGAAGACCGTTACGACAACCAGCGGTTGGCGGTTAAGGCATTGATGACGGCCATCTTTAATTTACCTACGTTAACACGAGAGTCCGGGACAGAAATGAGGAACCTGTATTATACCTTGTGCGACTCTGTGGAAGCCCTGGCTGCTATGAAGAGGCCCTTCGACGCCAGCGGCGACTGGTTAGTACAGTTAGTAGTACATCGGCTGGATCCCCAATCTCGGCGAGAATGGGAGACGCGACTCGGTCAAACAAAGACGCCTTCGACCTACAAAGAGTTAAAGGCATTCTTAGAGGGACGACTCAACACCATGGAGGCCTTGGAGGAGGAGCAGAGGGTTCCGGAGGGCCGAACCTCGAAACCCACTGGAACGTCCAGAGCCGCCATGGTCAACCAGGTGAGCAAGTCTAAAAGTTCACCTGGGTCATGTAGCCTCTGTGGTGCAGGTCATTTTATACCATTCTGCGCGGAGTACAAAGCTATGAGCCCTCGAGAACGGAAAGAGACACTACTAGCGAAGCGTCTTTGGTTTAACTGTCTCGGAAAACATCGGGCCGCCGATTGCAAGTGCGAGAAGCGGTGTCAGGAGTGCAAGCAGAAGCATCACACGTCAATCCACGATAGCACTGCCACCCCCGCTCCAGTCGAAACCGCGGAGGTTTCAATCAATGTAGGAACCGCTGACCAGAGAGAGAGCCTCTCTCACGCCGCGGTGTGCTCTACTCCCGTTCTTTTAGCCACCGCCAAGATAATGGTGCGCTCCCCGGACGGCGAGTCAAAGATGGTGCGAGCCTTGATTGACCAGGGCAGCGAGGTTTCTCTGGCCACGGAGGCGCTAGTCCAACTGCTGCGGTTACAAAGGAAGCCGACGAACTTACGGCTAGTCGGCATCGGCAACCAGCGAACTGAACGAGTGCGGGGGAGCGTACAGCTCGAATTCACGTCACATGGAGGTGGCGGTCCACGGCAGTCAACCGCTGCTTTGGTGATACCGCGGATCACGGCCTACACTCCACCGAGCTACCAGAGGAAGAAGACTTGGGCTCACCTGCGCGGACTCCCACTGGCTGACCCGAGCTTCATGGATGGCTCCCAAATTGACGTCCTCTTGGGTGCCGACGTCTACTCGTTAATTCTGGAGGACGGCCTTCGCAGGGGGCTAGAAGGCGAGCCCATCGCCCAGAAGACGACCTTGGGCTGGATAATTTCTGGGCTGGCTGCAACGTCGAGCCGCGACAACCCACGTGCCTCTAGGGAGCGCGCGGCGCTCAAATGCACGACGGAAGACGAGCTCATGCCGTTGGTCCGAAAATTCTGGGAACAAGAAGAGATGAGGGTCACTACTACCCTCAGTGCTGAGGACCAGGAGTGTGAAGACCACTTCACGAATACTCACCAGCGGCTACCGTCGGGCCGCTGTATGGTGCGTCTCCCCTTCAAGGAGACGCAAGGATTGGGCGATTCTCGAGCCGGGGCTGCCCGAATCCTTCGACGTATGGAGGCCAAGTTCTGTCGAGAACCCGACTTCAAGGAGGCCTACAATGCATTTTTACGTGAGTATGAGGAGCTACGCCACATGAGTAAAACCGATGAATCTCACGTAGAACAGGACTCCTACTACTTACCACACCACGGAGTCTATAAGGAGAGCAGCACTACCACGAAGCTAAGGGTGGTGTTCAACGGCTCCTACGCTACCAGCTCCGGAAAATCGTTGAATGACCTCCTCATGGTGGGACCCAACTTGCTACCTGGCCTGCCACAGGTGTTGCTGCGCTGGAGGATTTATCGCATTTGCTTGACTGCGGACATCGAAAAGATGTTTCGTCAGATACTCGTGTACCCGGGGGATCGGTGATTCCAACGAGTATTATGGCGACGGCATGATGAAGACGACGTAAGTGAGTTCGAGTTAAACACTGTCACTTACGGACTAGCTTGTGCACTCTTCCTGGCCATCCGCACGCTGCGGCAACTGGCGCAGGACGAGCGCCCCAACTTTCCCCGAGCTGCGACGATTCTGGAAAGAGACGTATACATGGACGACGTACTGACTGGAGCTGACTGCGAAGAAGAAGCCCGAGAAATTCAGTCGGAATTGCGCTCGCTCTGCAGGGCGGGCGGATTCAACTTGCGGAAGTGGGGATCTAATACACCCACCTTACTCGAGGGACTCCCAGGCGAAGAGGTGCCAGCGGCCGTCAACTGGGAGGAGGACACCTTACACACGGCACTGGGGGTTCACTGGCGCGTGCGAGGTGACGAATTCCGAGTACAGGTGGCGGAGGAAACTTCAATAGCACCAGTCACCCGCCGCACGGTCCTCTCACGCGTCGCTGGGATTTTCGACCCGCTCGGGCTGCTGGCTCCGGCAACTGTGAAAGCCAAGATTTTCTTACAATCCCTATGGCTACTGAAAATAGATTGGGATACCACGCTGCCACCAAACGAGGAGCGCGTGTGGACCCAGTTTCTAACTGAGATGCCGAGCTTGGCCAAAGTCCGCGTGCCACGCTGGCTGGGTCTCCACTCTAGAGTCCAGCAGATCGAACTCCATGGGTTCGCAGACGCGTCGGAAAGGGCCTTCGCCGCCGTCGTCTACTTACGCGTCGTGGACCACGACGGAAGTACGCGGGCGTACCTAGTCACGGCCAAGACCAAGGTGGCAGCACTGCAGCGAGTCACACTTCCCAGACTCGAACTATGCGCGGCGGCGCTGCTGACTCAACTGGTGATCACCACGACAGGGACCTTGCCACTGGACGGCGTCCAGACCCATCTATGGAGCGATTCCAAAATAGTTTTGGATTGGATCAGGGGCCATCCCTCGCGCTGAAAGACTTACGTCGCCAATCTGGTGGCAGAAATCCAGCGGGAGCAACCGGAAGCTCTTTAGCATCACGTGGCGGGAAACGAAAATCCAGCCGACTGCACCTCCAGAGGACTGCCGCCTAATCAACTTCCGCATTTCGAGCTCTGGTGGAGGGGACCAGCTTGGCTTACTGGATTCCCGCACTGGCGGAGCGACTCTGTGAATCAGGACCAGACTACTGATTTGAAGGCCAGAGTTATGTCCAACCTGACCACCAACGTTAAGGAGGTTACTTGTAATTACCTTTACACTAATTGCTCCTCTCTCCAGAAGCTCCTGAGAATAACGGCTTGGTGCCGACGCTGGCCTCGACGTCGACAGTCACGACCAGGCACCGGGCACTGCTTGGCACCGGCGGAACTGGAGGCAGCACGCGACCACTGGATCCAGGTGATTCAACGCCTGGAGTTCGAGGATGACTGTCGGCGACTGGAGAACCAAACTCCATTGGCGAGTCACAGTAAGCTACTGCGACTCGCACCGTTCTTGGATTCCCGAGGGCTGCTGCGGGTCGGGGGTCGCCTCAAACACTCCTTGCTGCCCTCTTAGGAGAAGCACCCGATCATTCTACCAAATGAGGGTCACTTTACTGAACTACTGATCGACGAAGCCCACCGGCGAACCCTCCACGGTGGAACTCAACTTACCTTGGCTGCACTACGTCAAAGGTATTGGATACCTCAGGGTCGACGACGAGTCAAGACCCACATTCATCGCTGCGTCACTTGCCTACGCTGGAGGGCTGCACCAGGACAACAGCTCATGAGGGACCTGCTAGCGTACCGAGTCACTCCAGCCAGGCCCTTCGTACAAATGGGCTTGGACTACGCCGGACCCTTCACTCTGTTGGCTTCTAGGGGCAGAGGCCAACGCACGCACAAGGGTTACGTTGCGGTGTTCCTGTGTCTAACTACTCGAGCCGTCCACCTAGAAGTCGCTTCTGATTATAGTACAGAGACCTTACTTGCGACATTGCGGCGCTTTACCTCGAGGCGAGGTATCTGCTCCGTGATCTACAGCGACCAGGGCACCAACTTTGTGGGCGCAGCACGGGAAGTTCAACCCCCCGGCTGCTCCGCACTTTGGAGGTATTTGGGAGGCAGCCGTTAAATCTATGAAGCATCACCTACGGAGGGTGGTCGGCGACCAACATCTCACGTTTGAGGAGATGACGACGCTGCTTACCCAAATTGAAGCGTGCCTGAACTCTCGCCCACTGCAGCCGATGAGTGATGACCCGGGGGACGTCACAGCCCTTACTCCGGGGCACTTCCTAATCGGCGATGCACTTCTCGCTGTACCGGATCCAGCGGTGGAGGACGTCCCCAGGTCGCGCCTGTCGCGATGGCACCTTCTACAACAGATGAGGCTGCAGTTGTGGCGTAGCTGGTCGCGAGAGTACCTACAGTCTCTTCAAGCGCATAACAAATGGATGCGACCATACCCACAGCCCCGTGTCGGAGACATGTGCATCCTGAGGAACGAGCTTCTTCCTCCCCACAAGTGGCCTCTCGCTCGTATTACGCGATTGTGCCCCGGGCCAGATGGTTTGACGCGTGTAGTTCACGTGAAAACTGCGCTTTCGGAGTTCGTAAGACCCATCGTAAAACTAATCTTCTTACCTTTTGTCCAGAACAATGAGTCAACCGATACACCGAACTAATTCACTACCGAATCACCAAGAAAGACGATCTCCGCGTTGAGCGGGTGGCGGCGCTGCTGGTAGCAAACCATTCACACCGCCACATCTGGGCCAATCAACGTCAAGCTAGCCGCTGCATGCATTCATCTTTCGACGAAGGCGGGCGGGAAATGTTAAGAAAAACATATATGTAGCGCCATCTCCCGTCCCCGAGCGGACCCAGGTGTGACAAATCTCTGTCTGCCCCACCTCGCTCACGCGGAGCATCGATCATGCGCTCCCTTCTATCGATCGGCGATCGATGGAAGGGGGAATTCCGCGTATTCGAGGAAGTCGACGCAGATTTCCTCGAGCTATTGGTAGACGCGCCGTCTAAAAGTTAACACCTGTTAATCACTTCAACTGATCGCTTGCTGATCGCTTTGCTAAATCGCTTGCTTAATCGCCTTGATTAATCGCTTCGCTTGTGAAGGACCTCGGGCCGAGTCCACTTGTTTCGCTGCTTAAAGTGAAAATCCTACAGCGTAGGAATTCTAGTGAAAGTACACGTTAACAGACAATATTGTAAAGAATTGTACTCCTAAACTCTTTATTGTAGATAACTGTAAATAGTATAATTTAAGTTTTAAAACTAGTGCTTAAGACTAAAGACCTTAAATTAAACGAAGCCTTCCCGCGAGTGTCCCAACCCAGCGACGTGTGCTTCTGAGATACTTGCGCTAACAAAACGCGAGAGTCACTTTATTAAACTACTCGACGAGTAACCATGAGCTGCGTATTTGAGTGTGAGGGAGCAAATTGACTTGCAGAGAACCGACGAGATCTGAACGTGAACACCCCGCCACGTGTTGAATTCACACTCGGCGAGGTAAACGATGATTCTACGCACGGAATTTGCTTGAGCCTATTCTACTTAACAATTTAAGCGCGAGACGATAGTCTTTGAGATGAGATGAAAGCACTTAGCGAGAAATTCACACGTTAATTTATTCGCAATGCGAATAAATCCCAAACCATTGAATTCCGTTACGCGTCCTCCTGAGTCTTCCTCTGGATCGACCGATGTTTGGAATTCTGATTAGATGATTAGATAATTGGCCGATCGATTATAGTGAGGTCTGGTTGGATGATCGATTGTCGATCCGCCGATGAGTTGCGCTGCCCGGAGGGTGCTGCTGTGAGTGTGAGTGCGGCGGTAGGATGAACTACTCGAATCTCAAACAAGCTGCATAGGTTGAATTGAAGATCTCATTGTTGGCTTGATGCTATGAAGTTCGAACAATTCTTGCAGCGTTGTTTATCGGCTTGTATGCATTAGTAGTCTCTTCTTGATCACTTTCAGCATCTTCTATTATAACAGTCTCTTCTGGATGATTTTCAACATCTTCTATTAATTGTGGTTCTGCGAGCCGTATCACGTGTTCTTCATTAATTTGTGCATCTTCGTTAATTGTGACAATTTGCAAAGCGTATTGTTTGCAATTAACCACCGTAATGCACTCATTCACGGGATATAGAGAATTCTCGAATAATGTTGATATTTTTAAAATGTTCTATAATTACTACAATTCCCGCTTCATTGGCTGATCTTGATGGCATGTTTGGCAGTTTTTCGCTCATTTCAAAGATGTCTTGGGCAAAGAGCACTGCTTGGCCGCGAAAACCATATTGTCCAAATAGTCCGCTGAATTTGATGACTTTCACAAACGGAATTACTCTTGACATTAGCTGTTGCTCTGATTATGTCAAAATCCGTATCACCTCAAGAATAGCACCAGGTTCCAAATTGTTCCAATAAGCTTTAGACAGTGTTGTTTTGTTGCTGATGATGTGTGTTTGGGAGTGTGAACACAATAGGAACGTGAGTTTAGCTGTCAGCTCCAGTGGAAGATATGACGATGCAGCTGCATTGTATCGAACTGTATACACCTGATTGGGATAGCAACGTTTCGTACATATTTCACAGATACAGTAGCAGAATGTATTGATAGCATTTTCAAATGTTTGTACATCAGCACTATGTGCCTGCAGTCGCTGTGCGTGACGTATGTAATCTTATTCCAACTGGGCTACGTGTTGTTCAGGCGTTTCTTCTGCTCTGAGCTCCGACTGGTGTTGACGCACAGATGCCAACCGGGCTACGCGTTGTTTCATGTGTGTCTGCTGCTCTTAGCTCCGACTGGTGTTGACGCACAAATGCCAACCAGGCTATGCGTTGTTCAGGCGTTTTTTTGCTCTTAGCTCCGACTGATGTTGACGTACAGATGCCAATCGGGATACGCGTTGTTGTGGCGTTTCTTCAACTCTTAGCTCTGAATGGTGTTGCCGCATAGATGCCAATCAAGCGTCGCGTTATTCTAGCGTTTCTTCAGCTCTTCGATCTGAATCGTTTTGCCGCATAGATGTCAATCAAGCTTCGCGTTATTCTGGTGTTTCGTCTGCTCTTAGCCCTGTCAGATGCTGTCGGCCTTTTCCCAGCCGAGCCTCTCGTTGTTCTTGCGTTTCCTGTAGCAAACGTTCACGTCTCTATTGATTTTCTTTTATGCTTTGTTTCAACATCTTCTTTGGCTCGCTTTTCGTGATACTTCTGTCTTACTATCTATAATCTTCTTTATCGTTGTGTATTTGTTTCCTTCGTCATTTCTATTAAAATGGTAAGCAAATTTTGGATATATGATGAAAAATGACATATGGAATACATACATCCATGTCCTAGCAGTATAGATACGCAATAGATATGTATACACCGATATTTTGAAAGATAAACAACGCGAAGCTCGATTGGCATCTATTATTTGCTCTGATACACCGATATTTCAAAAGATAAAAGATTAGAATACAATATAAAGAAAAGCAACAGAAAAGAATGAAGAATAACATGGATATTACATGACATACAGCGAAACTGTTGTGGCTCTATAATGTCAGATAAGTAAGTAACATTTTCGTATAAAACTTTTGTTGTTGTTCAAAATTAAGCTTTGGATCGCGCTTGGATTAGACCGGAATTACTCGAGAATGCGAGGAAAAGAACTGATCTTAAATTTAGATTTATTTTACACTATGTACACAGTTTGTGACAGATAAATACCTCTCACCAAGGAATTGAAGCGTCCTTATTTATTCTAATTATGCCCGCACAGTAAGTAAGCGATAGAGTGAGTTAGGGCATCGTAGCACTCTGCAGTTTTACTAGCAAGTACCGCAGAGAGGAAACCAGTTTCAAGAGGCGAGGCCGAGAAGCGCGGAAGCGAGAAAGTGTAGCAAGACCAGTGACTGTAGGAGTCTCAAAGGAGAATTCTCGAGAAAACCGAGGTCGGTTCTCGGGAATCATTATTGAGTTCCCCTTCCATCGATCGCTGATCGATGGAAGGGAGCGGTGATCGACGCTCCACATGAGCAGGCAGGCCGTGCCGTGAATCATAGGCGTAGAACGCGGTCCAGCTCGAGAAATGGAGCTGCGATGTCGCTTTCCCGAACAGTTGTAATTGTAACAGTTGTTGCGTAATCGTATTCCAAAGTCAAAGTATTACTATCGCCCCCCTTTTTTTTTGACCTGGAGGAAATCCCCACGGATACCCCTAACCCTCGGAGGAGGGTCAGGGGTTATGTGGGACTCGAACCCACTAAAACCTCCAAGGTGGTCGTCGTCTGGTGCGGAGCTGCGCGCCTGAGGGGAGGACTTCGTGCGGGAGCAAACTAGCG
Source organism: Andrena camellia (assembly GCA_029448645.1). Classification (NCBI taxonomy): domain Eukaryota; kingdom Metazoa; phylum Arthropoda; class Insecta; order Hymenoptera; family Andrenidae; genus Andrena; species Andrena camellia. The sequence continues at coordinate 40,894,743 of CM055678.1, read as the reverse complement.
ATACGTCCGCTTGCCCCCCCCCCCTCCTGCGCATGTGCAACACTCCGCACCCGACATCCCCGATGCGGGGTCTTCCCTGGGGGAGTAGATTACCTCCTCCAGCTACCACGAACTCCGTGCGCCGCGACGGACCACGCGTCGCGACGCCCCACGGGGCCGATGCTGCTAGGGTGGAAGGTGTCCCCCGACACCTCCACCCCGCGACCCCGCGATCGATGCCTTCCCGGCCAACTTACGGAGTCCGGGGCGCCGGGAACGGGCGACCCATTCGCCAACCCGTCCCGCGCAGCGTCGATCGCCTAACCTGGTGGGGGGCAGCGGGTGTTGTCGCTGCCCCCCCCCCCCCCGGAGTGCCCTCGATGCGAGAGCACTCCGCCATCCCTACGCCATCGCGGCACCGCACCCCTGTGCCACGACGTGGGCCCGGTGGCCACTGCTTCGGCGGTGGTGGCCCTCGATAACAGGGCCACCCGCCTCCCTTCCCTGCCGACGCGATTCCACCCCCTCTCTCACCGAGGGGGATCGCGTCGGCGAAACCCTCTCCTTCCCTTTCCCCGGGAGGGGGAACGGACGGCGCTGCCCGGGGCCACCGGGGGAGCAGGGCGATCTTATATCGCTAAGTCGCCACTCGGCCTCCCCCGGCCCCGGGTCATCTCCCTCTTCGCCGCCGTCGAAGGGCTCCTATGCGGGACGGGTGACCTGCCCGCTCACTGTCCCTCTCCGCCTCCTCCATCTCCAGCAAACCACAGGTGCGCGAACCCAGAGGGTAAACAGCCCGGCGGCGTCTCGGCGCTTTTCGCCCACCGAGACGTCCTCCGCCGCGCAACCCCCCTGGGCCGCGATCGCCCCCTGAACTGCGTCCACGGACGCCAGCTTCGTCAGGCCGCTGACCCGGAACTCGGCCATTTCCTGGGGACACTGCACCTTGATGCCAGTGCCCCCGAGCTGCTCCGCCATCCTCGATTTGAGGGCGGCAGCTCTGGCCGAGCCCTGCGACCCCGGGATCTCCAATATGAGACCCGCGGTGACGGCGCGCCTTAGCCGCATCGCGGCGATACCAAGCAGCGGAGACCCGCGCGGAGAACTCGTTCTCCCACCCAGCCGGGGCAGTGATGGTCACCGCCGTCGTTTTGGGGGTGCGCGGCATCAGCACCGGAGGTCTCCCGGGTGCGCCTGACTGACGGGGAGCCGGCGTCGTGGCGCCTCTCCCCTTCCCTCCCCCACCACGGCCGCCTTTCGGGGCCGTCCTCGCAGCCGCCGTTATCGCGGCCGCCTTCTTCTCCGCTGCCATCTTCGCCGCCCTTATGGCCTCCCAGAATCAACCCGGGACTCGGGGGCCGAGGTCTGGGCGCGAGGCGCGCCGGGAACCGGCGTTATCACCGTCGTGCCCGCCTTCTTGGCGGCTGTGGCGGCCCCCGGCGCGAACTCCGAGACCGCGCGGCCGGATGCTGGGATGGCGTTCGTGCCTCACCCTTCGAGGGGACGCCCGATGGCCCAGCTCCTGATCCCGCGGGAGCGGACGACGATCCCCCCTTCCTCTTCTTCCCCCGATCGGCGCTGCCCGGCGCCGAGCCGGGGGTGGGCGGAGCCGCGGCGGGGGGGGGGTCCCCTTGTTCCCACTCTTCTTCTTCCTCCCCGGTGGAACCGGTGGCGCAGGGAGGGGGGCGCCCCCCCCCCCCCGGTTTAGCCGCCAGGGCGCTCGCGGGCCCACCAGCCTCGGCCCCGCCCGGGGCAGGCCCCTCCTTGCCAGCTCTCGCCCATTCGAGGGCGAGGGGTGTCGGCGGGTCGACCGGCTTGAGCTCCGGTCCACTCCGGTCGAGGACCCTGCCCAAGGAGAGGAGGCGGTTGTCGACCCTCCTCTCCAGCTCCTCCATGCGGCGCAACACGGCGTCCCACGGCTGCTCAGCGCAGCCGCGGCGCCGGCGCCGCGAGACGGGGAGCTCTCGGAAGAAGAGGGGAGGCGAGACACCTCTCTCCTCCTCGTTTTGCCCTGCACTCCTTCGGCCGGGGAAGGGGGCTGGGCCTCGCAGCCGAAGAGGGTCCCGGGGTGGGCGCCACCTCCACCTGGACGCAAGAGTCGCTCCAGGAGGGCGCGCAGGGCGGGAGGAACTCGTCGTGGATGGGCAACGGGACGCCGGGGCGGAAAGGCAATGCCTCCGACTCCGCGACGTCCAGCCCAGCAAGCGACGCCCGCATCTCCAAGTGGGCGTACTTTTCCCGCAGGAACTCGAGCTCCTTCTCCCTGGTGTTTCGGAAACTGATAGTAGAAGCAGTTTTAAGTTCGGTGCCCGCGTCACGATACGACTTCTTGTCATTTCATTTCTTTATTTCTTACCTTATCTTACACTATACTTATACTAACTTATACTATACTTATTCTATCCTATATTAACTTACATTATTCTTATACTATCTTATATTACTCTTATATTATTTGTACAGACATTTTATGTAGTAAATAGGAGCGCTCGCATGGCGGGATCGAGGCATCGCCAGCCGCGTGCCCCCCGCGTCCTGCGGGAACCCGGGTGGACCGAGTAGCTCGACCTTCGCGGGTGCCGCGGGGGGAGGACGGTTGGCCCCCCTAATTACCGCCGATCTCAGGCGTGCTCTCTTTTGTTCTCGTAACGACGAGGCGGCATACCTCGTTCCACGAGTGCTCCGTCAATTAAACCGTTTAATTTAAAGGTGCGTACGTTATTGGTAGCAATCCCTTTTTCCCGAAGTTCGGAGACGAACGCGTTTTGGTTTTTGGAGGCCTTCTTCTTATTTTTTTAGCAAGAACCGGTAAATTTAGTCTTGGTCTCGGGCTACATCTGCGTGGCGAAAGTGGATTCCCGAACACCCTGGGGTGCAGGCATTCTCCCAAGGAGTGCGCCTGATCCGTCAGGGCCCATACCTGCGCAGAGAGCTTATGGGACCTCCGGTCCCAGGCTCCCTAGCGAAAGGCCACCTCCCTCGCCGGTTTGTTGGGGTTCTCCCCCCGCTCCGCCCTCCCAGTCAACTCCGCAACGACAGCGGACGTGCGCCTGATCGCGATCCTAATCGCGCGCACGTCGGTGGATTTAACCCTAGTTTGGCTGACGAGGCACCCGTGTGACTATTTGAACTGTACCGCGGAAAAAAGATTGCTTCTAAGTATATTTTTTTCTGAGCTTCCATGACATCTCAACGAATGATTTTTTACTAGAAAAAACATGCAACAATGGTTTTTAATTTTTTTCTTCGCCTTACTTTTACATGTTGAAATGTTTTATTCTCATTTGGGCTAACGCAGTCACCCGGGTGACTTTTACAAAATGTATAGAAAATAAGAATGTATGTAAATTTTTTTTATTAATAATTAGTGATACAAAAATTACAGATACAAAAGTTGTCTGATATTCTTATTCTATGCATTCTGTACACTTCACGATGTGTTGAGTGTGCGCCTGGCACTCTGGCCGGTTACAAACCATGCATACTTTTCGGGTATTGCGCTGTTTCCGGTTAACAAGCTGGCAAACATGACACTTCCCCTTGATTGGCAATCGGCCAGATTTATCACGCCGTTCAGTGTGTGGATCTCGTTGCAAAGCCGGGGTCAAGCGTATATCCAATACTGCCTCGATAGCAGTATGCACATGGTAATGCTGCAGAACACGGGGCTCTAATGTTCGCCGTTTGGTGGCGTTTCTGGCCAATTCACGGACAAGTCCATTTATGTAATTTCGGCGGCTGATGTTGGTTCGGCTTGTAGAGTTTTTATCCGCATATATTATGTGGCCAGCCAACGCCATTACATCCAACATGTTATAAAAGAGGGCCTATGGCCAACGGTGCGACTTACATTTGCAAGTATAAGTTGCGAGCATTTGGTCCATAGTAACTACCCCACCTTTTGACCGGTTGTAGTAGACAATAATTTCAGGCTTCTTTACGACTGGGTCAATTGCAGCATCAGTGTGCATCGTAGATAGTAGATATACATTTTTTGTTGCTTTGGCCTTGTAACTCACCAGAACCATGTCATCGCGGAATGCAAACTTGGATTTGCCTATGGGCGAAGACTTATCAACGTGCAATTCCTTTGAGATAAAGCGTTTATTTTTTCGCACTGTCCCGACTAAACTTAAATTGCTTGCTTTCAAAACATTAGCCACACGTAAAGAAGTAAAAAAATTATCATTAGTAATATTACGGCCACTATTCTTGAATGGTTCCATAAGTTTCATAACTATATTTTCTCCGACATTTTTACCTGTTTTCTGACCTGGCTGTCGACCCAAATATATTATGCCATTCAATGGATAGCTGGTTTCCGAATCGCAGGCCCAGAATATTTTTATGCCGTATTTCGCCGGCTTTGATGGGATGTATTGACGAAACGATACTCGGCCGCGAAAGGGAAAAAGTTGTTCATCAATTGTTATATTGTTGTGTGGCCGATAATGTTTACGCAAATTATCATTCATAAGCATCCACATCTCAGATATTGGAGCTGCTTTGTCTGTCGATTTTATTGCTTCGCGCGTTGCGTGATCATCGAAACGAATGGTACGAAGAATAGCTTTGAACCTATCGCGGCTCATTGCTGCACGATAGAGTGGAAATGAATGTGGGGCCCACAGTCCATCGAGTATTTCCATGTTAGATTTATGGAGAACACAGCTTAACACAATTGCATAAAACGCGTCCATTTCAACCCTATCAGTTTTTCCCATGGTGGTGAATTTGGATTTTTTTCATTTCAGATTTGGGCCAACTGCTGCCCTTTTCTGTTCGTGTGTCGCACTACTATGTCCTTCATGACATTGGAAAATACCATATTGAACGCATCTATACGAGTCATAATTTCTTTGCACACCAGTCCACCTCTTTGTCTCATAATGTTGTGGGAACGTGTTTGTGAGGTTCGCAGTGGCTTATGGGACCACTGTGTTCCATCAGGCGCACAATAATCCAATTGTGGTTCCAATATATTAATATTTCCATTCGGTTCAATATCAGCAACATCATCGATATCAATATCTTCATCGCTGTCACGCTCGTCAACTTCGTCCAACACATCATCGATCTCGGCATCCGATGCAACCTCACCATTTGGTAGCCATTCGTCGTCTTCACCATCGTGAGCATCTCCGAATTCCGCATCATCATTGTCGGAAAAAAAATCCTGAATGTCAGCACTCGTTAACCTGCTCAGGTTCAAAAAGCCACGAGACTTGAATGGTGTAACACACCTGCAGTATTCGTCCTAGATATCAAAAAAATTTATATATATCTATCTGTATATTTACCTTTTATTAACGCCGCTTGGCCCAGCTTCCATGTCCATCGTTGCTTTTCACTGTTCGGCAAATCATCATCAACTGAGTTAAGTTCTACAAATCACAAACACAAACAATTACTAGTCCAGTGCATAGACATGACGAACATGCATAGGGCCGCGAAGTCCGATACTTACGCGAGCGCGCGCGTCAAGGGCAAAACAGATGCAGTAGTGCGCGGCAAGACGCTGTTTTTTCGATCGACGATCGACGTTGCCACGCGTTGCCACGTTCCGAAAAGTGGCCGGGCGACGCGTCACTCGTCGGAGAAGTAGTCACGAGTCGCCAGCGCGAGGATTAACACTATTCACTTATACATATTCTTTACTTACTGTTATTTAATAAACTTATCCACTACTCCTAGCAAAGTGATTCTCCTTCCTCCTACACATCTTTTGAGCAATGCCACTTGTAATTATTAACATTGCTTACATACGTTATTCGTGCAGATGTACATATAAAATTAGTCACCAGGGTGACTGCGGCAGCCTAAATGAGTTCTAAAATTCGTTAGCCGAACTAGGGTTAACGTGCTTCGCGGCGCTAATGGTCGCCGCGACCGCGTCCAGCTCGCGCTGGCCCTGCCCCGCCAGACCGTCGACCGACATGGTCTCGGCCCAGTTGCGGAGCTCCGCTCGACCCGGGAGGGCCTTCATCCCGAGGCCCAGCCTGGACGGGTCCGTCCATACGCTGGGCTTCCGGCCTTTCTTGTCGGGAACGAAGGCCGGCCTCCGCCCCGTGTCGGACCCGCCATCGGGCGACAGCGTGGGTGGGTGGGGGGGGGGGGGGCGACGGAACAGCCCCCCGGCGGCACCCCCGTCACGAATGTGGTCCGCATTCACGCCGAAGAGCACTCCGCCGTTGCCGTCATTCCCGATGGACGGGACGTCGACATCCATTACCGCAGCGGCGGTAATCCTGGGCATCGCGTCACCCCGAAACGCCAGGTCCGGGGAGCACGCCGCGCCATCCCTCTCCTCATCGGAGGAGATGGTGACGACGTCATCGCCGTCCGCGCTGGCCGCATCACAGCACACCAGCACGACGCGGGGCTCGACCGCCGTCCAGACGCTCGGCGCCGGCGAGCGGCACCGGGGCGACGCACTGACTGTGACGGCTGACGTATCCAGCCGAACCAGCAACTCCGCCACTTCTCTCTGGTGGCCGAGAAGCTCCCGGACCTCCTGAGTTGCCACTAACTCCACGCTCCGCGCGTGCAGCACACCTCTGGTGCTGCGCGGTGCCGACTGCGGAGCCTCCCCGACTCGTGGGTGCGAGATGATGGTCGTCCCGCTCGGGGCGTCCTCCCACCCAACCTCCTGATCTTCCGGGGCTCGCGTCGAGGGTGGGCCCACCCTCGGTGCGTCCGTCCCACTGCCCGAGCACGAAGCTTGGGCATCCCCGGAAGCATCACTGGCGCGACGGACTCGCGGATACGGGGAGACGTCAAACGCCCCCCCCCCCCCCTACCGCGATGGATCCGGCATCCGCGCCCTCCCCGAAGCGTACGTCGCAGGAAGTGGCTGGATTGCCACCCCTGCTAAGAACGCCCCCCCCTGCTCTCATCCTCCTCCCCACCCTCCACCAGGCCGGCCACCCGGGAAACTGCGATCGTAGACCGGTCCTGGTTTGAGGCCGACGACCCGCACGAAGCGATCGTACGTCGGTCCTCTGTGTGCGACGGAATTAAACGGCCGTCGACCGTTGACGGAGTTATACGGTCGTCAACCGTTGGTGTATCTAGGCCACCACCCTCTAGGATCTCCATGAGTGTCCCACGAGTAGTCGCTTTAGGACGTCATACAACTGTAGAGGCGACCTGCCGTTGCAAAGCCGTTATACCCGGGCCCCTAAGGGCGCGGGCGGCATGTCCCAGCCGGATCTTGGTTACACGGAGCATACCCGCTCCGCCCACGTGCCCCTCCGGGAAAGAACGCGTGCCCTGGCACCACCAATGGGGCTCAGGGTTGGGGGTTTGATAATAGAGGCTTTTCCGTGCCTCGCGATCCAGCCGACTAAGGCAAGATCATCGGTCCGTGGTGGCTTCTCATACCCTCGCCAGAGACAGGTCTCCCGAACGAGGGGTCGTCGTTCCACCACCACAGATTACGATGCTCCCGGGCTTTCCCACTCAGGGGAGGGGGCACCGCAGCCTCGGAATCTTACCAAGACTGCTGTCATACTCTGTAGGCGGAGCGGTTCCGCCAGAGAGGACGCCCCTACGGACAGGTCCGATCATAGGGGTAAAAGAGAAATGCCATGTCCGCGTTCACGCCCCTACCCGACTATGTCGTGCAGGGACCCCAGGAGCACCACGAAAAGGTGCGGTACATGGTCTTACCCCGGTCGGGCCTCCAACTTCGTCCAAGTTCTCCGCTCCGGGCTGACTCTGGATCCTCCCCGCGCGACCATAAGGTCCGAGGGTACCACCAGAGTCGACGACCCAGTTGAGAGAACATGGAACCCATCGGAGTTCCCCATCAGCCATGCGCCGGCAAGCCGACAGCTGATGGAGCGCCCTTCCAGGGTCCGAAGGATCGTTACTGATCAGCCGGGGACCACCCGTGATCGGCGGCGTGCCGAACACGGACCGACTGATCGACCCTCCGTTTGCTCCCGTATTTTTTTATTTTAACGTTTAGAAAGTCTTTCGACGCCCCCGACCCCGGGGAGGGTCGGAGACTGGGAGCAAGGGTGAGCCACCCCTCCCCCCAAACCTCCACGGTGGCCTGCAGCATGGGAGTATAGGCATACGACGGGTCAGTGTCTGCCGGAGCGTCTCCGGTCTACGCGGACGAACCCGAACGACTCTCCGTCGCCAGATCCCATCTCCCGCGCCAAAGTTTCCCTGCCCGAAGGAAGCGAGTCCCCCGACGGGCACGCTACACATGATGCCGATGCTGACCACTTCACACTCGGCACCCCCGCCCAACCCCCCCCCCCTTTAACCCCCGCCGCCCGCCGCCCTTCAGCATGCGACACCCGGGTTCCTGCACCGAGTGCCCAGCGGGCAACTTCTGAGCTTTTTTCCCCCGTTTCCCTAAGCTAACGTCTGACCTTGTCAGGCACATCCCCATCTAGAACCCTAAACCTGCCTCAAAATCACGGGCACGTTCGGAGTCGAGGGAGCCACATGACTCGGAGGACCGATGCCAAGGAGCCGCTACTAAGGCAGATACGTTCCAGGGCGTTTTCACGGTCCCCATTACGCGACTACCTACTCAGGTCCTTCACGTAGTGCGTGTTCGCGGCCGCGCAGTAACACCGACCCCGGGTCCGCGGCTGCGTCACAAGACTCCGTGCCCGCTTCATCCCTTTAGATTGAAATTTAGATTTGAATTCTACCTAACCTAACTCGCTTCGCACCTCAAAAGTAATTCCCCCTTAATAGGTTGGTTCCCAGCGAGGGAACCGGGTGTCTTATCGCGACCCACCCCTTGTCCCTCGATCAGCGTGGCGCCCACCCCCCGGTGAAAGAACTTAACTAGCACACGAGCGTTTTGGAAATCGCCACCCGCACGTGGAAGCCGAGTCGATCCAGCGACGATCCGACGGTACGGCGTTACTCCCATCCTGAAGGAGAGTTTCCGTCGTCTCTGGATGACTTTCGCCTACCCACCCCGTGGACTTTGGAGCACGATGCTCTTTAACGCACCCCCGAGTCGTCAACCCCCCGGCGGATCGGCAAACTCTCACGACGAACCGATGTGAGGCGAGCCGCCGCCCGCGCGCGGAAGCGGAGTCCACCCCCGCGACGAACCGACGTATGGCGTTACTCCCATCCCGCAGGAGAGATTTCCGTTATCTCGGGGGGGACACCGCCCATCCCGAACGATGCCCCGGGACCCCCCGCCTTGTCCCTCGCCCGCAGCAGCCTCCAACACACTCCGGAGCGTAGCCGCGGGCCGGTCGCGCGCGACCTCTGCCCCCCACTTCTCCCCAAAGCTGTAACTGGAAAGCAGGGAGCAGGTCCACCCCGAACGAAGCCCCACGGTGTCCCTCCCTCCCGGCACAGCACCCTCACGGGAGGGGGTGGTGACCGGCAGCGCGACATCCAACTGCTCCCCACCCACTCCCAAAGTTGATATGTGGAACAGGGAGCAAGGATCCCACCCACGCGAGCCCCTCGGCGTTTTCCAACCCCCGACAGCCATCGCGAAACGGACCGCAGCTGCCGTCGAACGCTACCCGAATCACGCCCACCCCGAGCGGGGTCCGCAGGAGACGCGTAACGCCCGTCCATCCGTCCTCTTGCGACCGAACCTGAAAATAAAATAACCTACCCCCGAGCGTCTTGACCCCCCCCCCCCGTGTCCTCGCGTAGCGCAACGCCCCCCCCCCCCCCCCGGTGGTTCAGCACAGCCCGCACATGAGTATTTGGGAGTCTGCCACCCGCGCGCGGAAGCCGAGTCACCCAGCGACGATCCGGCGCACAGTGGTCTGGGAATATCTACATTTAGCGGCCAAAATTCTGATCTTTTTGAAACTTGGTGATTAACGGTTTTGGCACCAAAAATTTAAAATCAAAATGGCGGATTCAATATGGTGCGCATTGTGATCTGGAAAGCGGTATTTTATAGCCAAAATTAAAAATCATAGCCGTACTAGAGAAAGAAAGAGAAAAAAGAATCAGACCTAAAATTATCTTTGACTTAAAAAAAATATTAAAAATTATTATACATATAAAATATATACAATTATTACCTATAATATATCCAAATCTAATTCCACATTATCTAAATATTGCAATATAGATAAATGGTCTTCATGTTCCTCATCATTTGCATGATCATGATCATGATTATCATCATCATCGGAAACATTATCATCATTATTATCAGCTATTCGAGAGTGTGATGTTGATGGTTGTGGTTCGACAACTGGACAACGTAATAATGATATAACTTCAGTGGGTAGCTGAAGTCTGCTCAATTTTTGTTTTTGCATTCTATTTGCGAGTGATATGCTAGATATAAATGGATCCTTCGGATATTTCGTGATTCTGCCGCATCCTCTCCTAAATACCCTGGAGGCAAAATACAGTTTTCGAGTATTTGCTTTCCATGTACTAAAATCTTATGGATTGTGGGCGGCATAGGGTACCATGGATACTTTTCTTTATATAAATGAGCCGTGTCAAAGCAAAATTTTTCAAATTTTTCCAAATTGATTGGATATTGGCAGGAAATGGTAATTAAAATTATTTTCAAATTTTTTAGTAAACTAACGTCTACACCTGTGATATCGGATAACATCTCTATTTTCTGGAATGCTCGGCGAGCCGTATTGCCATCAGTTGTGTTACCACTACCTCCTATTTTGGGCTTGTCTACATTCAAGCCAAATCTGTCCCAAAATAATTGTTGAACCTCTTTTTTCGACAAAGAAGCATCGTTTTTTCATCTTCCCGTCTTAATTGCCATTTTTTTATTTGTATTCTGTATGCTATGTGAAGCACACACTCAAAGAATCTTATCCATGCGTGTAAGGAACTAACTCCGTACTGTAAATTTTCTTTATGTTTGGGTTTAAACAGTTTTGCCTGAAAATCGTCTATTTTTAACACTTGCGTGGGAGTGGCTCCGCAAATAGGACAAGATTGAGTTGACTTAGTTCCTGTTAATGTATTTAAAACTTTGCCATCGATTAAGGTCATAATAAGTTTAAATTTAATGTCCAAAATTTTGTTTCCGTGTGGTATATGTAGGTTTGATATACTATTAATTTCAGTGTCTAAATTTTCTTTTTCTGTTAAAATTATTTCCGTGGTTTCCCTTATATATTCTATTTTCAATGGTCTGCAAAACCTGATGGACTGTGGCACGCTATTGTTCCATATAATAATATTGTCTGTTGTTACTAATCGTAATGGAATTATCGTGGTAGCGAACAGAAAAGAGTCTGATCCAGCTGATGTTCCTTCAGATTTTTGCTTGTACGTCGAATGGCCACTACTTCCATCGAAGCCATAACTACAGATCATTTCCATATGAACGATGTTACTATTTATTTTAAAAATTATGCTGTCAATGACTTCTTGTTGCATTAATAGAATTCTCTGAACTGTGTGCTGTAAAAGATTTTTGAGTGGAACTCGTGCACTTGTTTCTGTTACTGAAAATTCAAATGGCCTGCAATTTTTCTTCGCTTCTAGAAGGGTGTCGTAATTGGGATACATATCGCAATTTCTTCTTTTACTTTCCAGTCTAATATTTATGTACTGTCTTTTACTTAAATTGTTGTTATATAAAAAAAGCCACAGCTTCATCAACTGAGAATATAATTGGATTATTACTAGAGGAAATTGCTTTTCTTACTTCTTCTGCTTCTTCCGGAGTTTTTGTTTTATTTAAAACAAAAGCTACATCCTTCTTTCCTCTTTTACGTGCAGTTATTGCTGCTGCATGCACTATTAAATTTAGCTCCTGATCCATAGTTTCGGAAAGCATTGATGCCTCCCGTCTTTGAGATCGGACTGATTTTTCTTCATACGACAAGCGAGGACGCCCCGCAGTTGTTGAAGTTTCACCGCTTACATGAGTATACTTTTGCAGAATCAAATGCTGTTCTAACCACTTCGCATTATTCGATTTAAATACTTTTAGTACTCTCTGGCACTTTCTCCACTTCGAAGACAAGTTCTTGCAAAAGATGCGACTTTTCTGCCCAATCGATTGTTTATATTCTTTAGAAATATCACTTTCACTCAATGAACTTAAAATAAAGTTAGAAACAGCAATTATTTTGTTGCTTGAATTTCTTTTACCATGCCATGCCACGAAGAGATCCTCATATTTAAAGGAATAGTTGTCTACAAAAATAAAAATTTTTAGCTGCTTCTATTCAAAACCGTCTGATGTGATTGATACAGAAATGAAACATACTTTCCGACATTGTTATATAACATTTTTTAAATACTTATAAAATAAACTTCACAACACGTTATGGCAAACACACACACACACTATATATATATATATATATATATATATATATATATACTATTATATAACTGAACTATGTATAACTATAACATATAACTATGATATATAACTAAATTTTTACACTGAAGAATATATAAAATCAAAAAATCTATCAATACAAGAGGTGTTTTACTGTGCACATTCGACAGAAGACTAATGCAACGAGGCAGAAATACGCTTTGAGAAAACCTAGTGTTTATAAGACTTAATACTAACAGTAGATAAGGTTCGAACAATGTCGTTTCTTCCAAATCGCTCGACGCTCCTCAAGCGGCTATGCGGCTACACGCGTCCGGGACGCCCAAATACCTCGAGCGTCATTTCTAAAAGTCTGCATAAAATTGAAGATTGCAGGAGATTGCACTTGAAATTTACATGCTCTTGTTAACAATTGTGTAAGCTTTCATGTAAAAAAAATTCCGATGTTAATCTCGCTTAATCCTTTTTTTATAAGCTTTCTCAAAGTTTAAATTCATATAAACATTGCCCTATTTGTTCATGGACTAAAAAATGCCTATGACACGTATAAATAACTGAAATATACTTCCTTACCTATATACCTGTATGATATAAACACGTATTTTGATGTTCGATAATGAGTAATTAAAACAATTTGATTCACATAAAATTTGATGATTTTGTCTTTGTAATATTATATCTAATCAAAGAGTCATCTGAAAAGGGAAAACTATGCGGATTTAGAAGCTCTGGAGGGTTGTCAATTCATAAAAAAAAAAATGACATTGTAAAGTTGAAGTTGAGAAATTGAATTTTGGCCACCATCCAAACCACTGTGCGACGGTACGGTGCGCCTCCCATCCCGAGGAAGAGAACCCGTCGTCTCGGGGTGACTTTCGCCCCACCCCGCGGTCGGCGCTCCAGTACGCCTAACGCAACGACCACCCCCCGGTGATTCAGAACAGTCCGCACACGAATGTTTAGCTGTCTGCGACTCGCGCCTGGAAGCCGGGCCACCCCGCGATGATCCGACGGTACGGTGCTTCTCCCATCCCGAAGGAGAGAACCCGTCGTCTCGGGGGACCACCCACCCTGAACGCCCAACAGTTCGCCCCACCCGGTGGTTCAGCACAATCCGCACACGAATGTTGGGAGTCTGCCACCCGCGCGCGGAAGCCGAGTCTGCCTCGCGACATAACGACGTACGGTGTTCTCCCATCCCGAAGGAGAGATCTCGTCGCCTCGAGGAGACACCGTCCCACCCCGAACGAAGCCCCAGGACGTTCCCCTTCCCTCAGCGACCATCACGCACACGTCCTTACCCGAACGAAGCCCCACGGCCTAACCCAACCCGTCGAACGGTCGCTACCGATCGCCCCCCCGAATCACGAGCGGGGTCCGCGGAAGATCCCATAACGACGGCCGAACCGCGTGGTTCGACCGTCGTTTCACCACCCCCGCTAGTCCCGACCCACCCCCTCCCTGCGCCCTCCCAACCCTTCCCACGGCCTGAAAAGAAAAACTGAAAATAAAATAAAGATTAGTATGTGGAGCGATAGCGCGCGCGCGATACAGTTCCAGGGCCGGCCGGAGGGCCCCACCCACCCCCTCGCCAGAGCGAAGGGGCACAGGGAACCGCTAACCCGCCCGGGGCCCGCAGCGCGCACACACGCACACGCTCCGCAGGGGTAGCCAACCCTTAGCCAAGGCAGCGGCACCCTCCGCCGGCCAGTAGGAGAGGCACGGATCCCGCTCGTACCGCCCGACGCTGAGCGTCGCCGCTACCCTAGAGCCCTCTCACCACGTCAAGGTGGTCGGCTCTTAAAGAGAGTTACTATCGCCCTTTTTTTTTTGATTTGGAGGAAATCCCCACGGATACCCCCAACCCTCGGGGGAGGGTCAGGGGTTATGTGGGACTCGAACCCACTAAAACCTCCAAGGTGGTCGCCCTCTGGTGCGGAGCTGCGCGCCTGAGGGGGGGGGGCTTGTTGCGGGAGCAAGCTAGCGATACATCCGCTTGCCCCCCCCCCTCCTGCGCATATGCAACACTCCGCACCCGACATCCCCGAGACGGGGTCTTCCCTGGGGATTACTATCGCCCCCGGTCAACCCTACATGTGTGGCGACCACGCAGTCTTTTTTTATTTATTTATTTATTTTTGTTATATTTATTATATTAAATCAGTTTTCCTACCTTAATTATAATACTTGCTCCTGCTCCCGCAGTTTCGATATAATTGTTACGAGCCGGGGCTGTGGCAAAGCGAGAGGCCGGCGAGAAGGGTATTTCCCAAGGAATACGGTCTATGAGTTTGTTAGATAGAGTGCGGACGAACCTGATGCGAAATCAGGGAGCCGCTAGGATTATCGGAAACGAGAACGAACCTGATGCGAAATCAGGGAGCCTCTAGGATGGATTCACGCGCGGACGAACCTGATGCGAAATCAGGGAGCCGCAGGAGGGTGAAACGACGTGAACGAACCCGATGCGAAATCAGGGAGTCACTAGGATGAAGTTCACAGACGAACCTGGTGCGAAACCAGGGAGCTGTTGGGAGGTTGGATTATTCACAGACGAACCTGGTGCGAAACCAGGGAGCTGTTCGGAGGTTGGTAGACTTACAGACGAACCTGATGCGAAATCAGGGAGCTGTAGGATACGGACGAACCTGATGCGAAATCAGGGAGCCGTAGGAGGGGTGAGGTTTCGTGGACGAACCCGATGCGAAATCGGGGAGCCACTGGGTTGAAGAAGATTCCTTGTTTTGGTGAAAGGTTTGCGAACGAACCTGATGTGAAATCAGGGAGTCGCGGGAAATGTTAGTGATGCCTCGTAACTCTTAATTAAAGTTTGATACAACTCGAGCGGTAAAGTTGTATCAGTGGGTGAGTGCTACTAATATTATAAGGATCGCTGGGTAAGAGATGGGTTTAACGAATCTACTCGATTTACAACGTGAACACCATTCGTATATTCAATAGTCAATATGATACAAATGTAAGTGTCGCGATTAAATAATTAAATAGTGTGTAATTACCAATAGTTGCACGGTGTTAACGCACTGGCGATGCGGGGCGTAAGAGTGGCTATTTCAAAGTGCCAAATAGAATATAAACCGCCTTGCGGATTCTATGAGGTTAACTGTTGATTCGTAAGGAGACTCGAGCCCGATCTTACTGGATTTTAACCAACTCTGTACGAGCGTGACACGACGTTACTCTATACGTGACTGTACTGCTTTGAACCGACGAGGGTTGAAACCAAAGGGTTTATATAGTCCCAAAAATGAGTGGGGATTCGTTAGGAATCTCCATATAAGGAAATCCTTCGGGGTCGTCGTCGTCTCACTCCCGTTCTCACGGTCGAAATCCAGCTGGTCGGGATCTTGACTTCCATTAGCGGTGTGTGATAAGCGAAAGGATTTTAGGGCGTTTTCCCTTCGCAGACGCGAGCTCGAAAAATGGTTGAGAGCGGCGTGTGGGAAAATTCCACATACGTAACATAATGTTATTTTCTAGGCTGAATAATCTGCCAGTATTTTCTACGAAGTGACAAACAAATTGTCAGAGGTTTGTAATTCAATTATTAATAGTTTACATTATTAAATTAACACAGTTTACCTACCTTAGTTTTTTATATGTTCTTGACACGATGAATTGGTATTTTTTCTATGCTTTTATTAATTATATGTGTGGGTGTCCGGATCGGGTATGTGTGTCGGCGAGAATGATTGCACGAGTTTGCTTACACACTATTTATTCGTAATCTAATCTATTTACACTTGCACTAGTCTTACGTATTCTAAACTAACCTAACCGCACTTATAATACGGGCTATGTACTATTGTCCTTATACACTAACTAACTACGTGCGGCGCGGGGACGACAAATGACTCACGAGGAGGCTGGTAAACAATGCGTGTCGACTTTGCAGCGGAGCGCTATTTAACACCTGATACATTCTAGAAGGATTGGTTACTGGAAACCACGCTCCGCGCAGGCGCGCCGGTAGGATCACGCTAACTACCTGTTCCGTTCGAAACTTCTCGATTGTCGTAGCGTCGCGAAGGTTCTCGCGGAACCGCGAGACCGCCACATATGTAATTAGTATTTACTCGTATTAATAGCCTCAATTATTAAATCAGTTTACCTACATACCTTACTTATTTTATGTCTCCTTGATCTTTCTCTTCTATTAAATATTTATTTATTGAAATCTCTTTGCTAATATATAATGTAGCTAAACTGATATCATGTCTGAAAATCTGAGCACTGAATTGATTTGTGGCCAATAAAGGAATGCCAAGTATAAAAAGTAACAGAGGAATCAGTGTTCGAGCGGAGAACGAAAATACAATTGGAATTAGCAAAGTTGATTTCACAATCTTTGCATGTGAACATTTTTAATTTTTTTTCGTGAACTAAAGGAAATGAACTTTTTTCATTTTTTTGGTGAATTAAAGGGAATTAGCTTCTTTCATACATGATTCATGTTTATGGCGGGGGGTGGGGGATTTCTTCACTTTTTTCATAATTTGTGTATTTTTGTTGTGATGTATTAGATAGGCATGTAGCTGTATCATTTAAAGTGGTTAGCTGCAAGTGACACACTAGCTTCATTTGGCGCTATATTTGAATGTTACTTTAGCATATCCTTTCGTTAATTATTGCCACTAATGTAACAGGTCGTGATTGATTAGCCTATTTTGTCATAAAAATTTACAAGATGTATGTGCTGATAGTAGCATTTTACCCACACATACTTTTCCTGTAATTATCTAGAGACGCGGTAGCGTCTCGACGCCAAGTACATGTTTCGACACCTTGTATATGTCGACTGTCGCTACTGTATCATTTACTCGTCGCCCGGCTAATCCAACCATACCTGAAACTTATTTCATTAATATCTCATCACGCCTGCAATATTTTCTAAATTTAGAGGCGTTTTTCTTGTGTAAACCGCGTAGAAGCTTTCGAATAAGACCAAATTTAATAAAATCGGTCCACGCATGACAGAGATATCGTAATATCGTCTCATGGATCTGTCTGAAACGGTAAGATTTTCTTCTTCTTCTCCAAGCACATTTTCGTTAATATAATACGTGTATGCGTTACACGCAAACCTTCAGCCAAAACGAACTAATCCATGTTTCGTTCGTCAATCGCTATCTTCACTATGCAATCTACTCCAAATTTTGACAGCTTACACTCAGGCTATAACCTGGCGAGTGTTAAATAAGGTAAGTTTTCAAAATTTGACATGCCACGTGTTTTTACAAATATGTATTTTTGTACTATTGAATTGCAACCAAAATGCAGTCTCAAACACAATGTAAGTTGCCGGAATTTGAATTGCGACATGTTTTTATATCATCAAAATATTTTTTATTTGTAACTAAACTGAGGATTTTATGATATGTAGATAATCGAAGCGTAAAATGATGCTGTAACCTACGGCACGCTATGTATGTATGCATAATTTTGCAGGAAGTTTGTATACATACTTATTCGGTTACTTTGATCCCAAAGCACTAAAAAGTAGAGAATAAAAAATATAAAAAAAATTTTATGTTAAACGATTTTATTAAAAATGCACTAAAAACCCAAAAATAATTTTTTTCTTGTACTACAATTTCGATGGTGTTTTTTTCACTTTAAATGAAATCGTGGAGCAGGATATGTCATAACACAATATGAATTAATTTAATACAACATCAAGCGTGGAAATGTATTTGTTGTCACATATCCTGCTCCACGATTTTATTTAAAGTGAAAAAAAAAACACCATCGTAATTGTAGTACAAGAAAATAATTATTTTTTAGTTTTTAGTGCATTTTTAATAAAATCGTTTAACATAATGTGACGTCCCACTACTTTTCGCGCGCGGTTAATTCGAATCTCCCCATAATTCACTCCACAACTCCGACAATAAATCCCTCAACCTCAACTCTTACCCCTTTTCCCCAATCGCCGATCATCGGGACGATGTACCTTAGCGGTCCCCATCTCCAGATGTTTGGTACGAAACCCCCTTCGCCTATTCGCCCTACGAGGCACCAATCCCTCCTTTATACTTGAATTCAAACAAGTCCTTCGTTCCAAAACCCTCTTAAATCGAGACCACGTCTCACTCCCCTCTTTACGACTCACCGAGTACACGCCATTCTAACCCTTTTCCTATTAAAACGCCCAAAATCCATTCGATGAGTTGAGCATCTCCGTTCACAGTCATAAAAACCCCGGAAGCCTAATTGCGACGAAATTTTGCGTACGCGACTAAAAACAGTCTAAGAATAGACCAAATCCTGTAAAAACCCCGGAAGTCATACTACGACTTATTTCTCTAAATATGTCAAGGTCCTTACCGCGCGTACCCCCGCACCACTCCAGGAAAACATATAAATACCAGGACCTCAGAGGCCTCATTAGCATATTTCTTCAAGGAGTCTTAGAGTATTGTTCTTCAAAGAGACATAGAAAGATTCAATTACGTATATATATTGTTTCCTAAGAGTAAAACTATAACAATTCTGTTCTGCTAAACTTAGTTCTGTAACTTCAGTGCTTCAATACCCACACGACAGCCACTGTAAGTGCCGATCTATAATTATATTACTAAAGCATATCATCATCTTTATACTTCTCTATTGCACTCTTTATTGCAAAAGCTTATTGATTTATATTATTATTTTGCCTAGTTCTTATCGCTTTATATTGTTATTTTGCCTACTTATCGCTTTATATAACAGTTACTAATACTTATTGCTCGTCTAAAGTATCTCATGTTCATATTTTACTGCTTATCGTTATATACATGTTTATGTGCCAATGCTAAACGTCTAACGCATTATTATAATAATTGAACAGTGCTTTAGAATAAATAACGCTCTTAACTCTAAAACAACGTTTCGAGTTATTGTGACGATCCTCCGGGCCGCGAAACCTCAGAAACGTAACTAGCTAGTGCTACAGCTGATTCCGATTCGCGAACGCCGGGACTTCTTATATTGTTTACAAGGCTTACTTTCGTATGGGTCTCGCACAAGCCATACGGCTAGACGAATTTCGCGGAATTATTACGAATGGCCTTTTTATATCAATGCAGCAGTTAATCCAATTAGCCAGCCATAAATACAAACCGCGAGTGGTCTAACGGGTGTCACTCAAGTGCGCGATTACCTTTTAAACCTTCCCTGGTCGATTAGCGTGCTGAATTTCACATTCTCGCCTGTCTCCCATCAAACCATCAGAGTGCAGAATTACACATTCTCGCCTGACCTCCCTCAAACCATCAGAGTGCAGAATTTCACATTCTCGCCTGTCTCCCATCAAACCATCAGAGTGCAAAATTACACATTCTCGCCTGACCTCCCATCAACCCTCAGAGTGCAGAATTACACATTCTCGCCTGACCTCCCATCAACCCTCAGAGTGCAGAAGTACACATTCTCGCCTGACCTCCCGCCCAATCCTCAGAGTGCTGGATGCAAGAGTCGCGCCTGAATTTACCCCCACAGTCATCGTCCTCAAACTCTCCACCCGAGACGTGACAATAAAAATGTTTATTTTTTAGTTTTTTTCAGTTAACGATTCTCACGAAGAGAATTATTTCAACAGCTGAAAGAGCAATGATTTAGTTATTGTTATACTGTAATTGTAAAATATAAAGAGAAGGAAACATGAAATGAATTACAAAATGAAGAAACAACATATTTTTTCAGTGTATTCATTCATCCCCTCTTTTCCCGCCCCCTCCCCCTCCTCCTCCAGTGTAACTCGGTCTGGCTTAGTTTCATAAGAAACACCATGAAATTATATTGACGTCTTGCACGGCCTGCTCTGGTGCCTTGATCTGAAATGATAAATTGTGTGAATTTAATTATAATTGTTAAATTGATTAAACCACAATTTTTGAATATCTAATCTTATAATATTATGTTATTTCATTACTATAACCCAATAAGAAAACTTAAAAAAAGTAAAGAAATTATGTCAAGTATATTGAAAAGTCGAGGACGAAAAAGAATACATAAATAAATCATTGAAAAGTCGAGGACGAAAAAGAATACGTAAATAAATCACAGAGATTACTTATTCATTTTTGTAAAAACACTTACATGTAGGCCACCGGCGGCCTCTACCTCGGGGCATCTCTGGTGGGGGCCCCGCTGCCGGTGTGGGCCCCGCTGCCGGTGAGGGCTCCACTGCTGATGGAGATCCCGGTACTCGTGGTGGTGGTGGTACTGCTGTCGGTAGCGGCGCCGCCGCCGGTGGAGGTTCCGGTACTGGTGGTGGTGCTGCTGCTACTGGTGGCGGTGCCGCCGCTATGAGTATATCGTCATCAGAGTCTGGACCAGGAAAAATAAATTTGAATAAATGTTTTTATTTTTAGAAAGTTATTTTTTCAGAAAGTTTATTGTTAATCGTTAATAATAAAAAAAAACTTACCATATAACAGTGCGTCCTCCATTGTTTGTGTTCTACAAAAATTTAAAAACAATTTATTAGCAAAAAAGCTAAATTACATATTCAAAGTGCCTACCAAAGACTTTTAACCTGTTGTAGTTTAAGCGGTCCCTACACGATGAGACTTGTCTTGAGATATGTCTCGAGACAGGTCTCTCCATCTCGTGCTGGCAAGGTGGAGAGAAGAAGACAGAGAGACTTGTCTCGAGACATGTCTCAAGACAAATCTCATCGTGTAGGGACCTCTTTACATACACAACCAACGCTTATAGTTAACCAGGTTAGAGTATATGAATAACGATAACTCTGCTATGAGTATATGAATCGTATTTGTATTACTTACATTTTTCGAAACAGCGAAAGGCGAACAACGTGGCGTCGTTTCTGATGAAGAAGAACTAAAAGGAGCTGAAGCTGGCCCAGATGCAAGGTAAACATTTGACGATCAAGGAGCACTTTTCAATTAATAATATCGATTATCGAAATTCTTCATTACGTTTGGCTTTAAGCGAAGGTAAAGAAGATCTCGTCCGAAGGCGGCGGGACGTGACCGACGGTACAATTTTGTGGTACGAGGAGGGCTCGCTCTGACCGACCGGCACATGGGCCTAGGGTCGCGCCAAACGCAAAACGAAGCGGGCGACCGGAGCTCACTTTTTCGTTTGCTCCATGGTTCAAATCCATATATAGAAATATGTTGTTGGAACACCTTCCTATTACACCGTGATCCATGGTGTGACCGTACGGTCAATTGGCAAGCGTGTTGAGATATAAGCTAATATATTCACTCATATTTTGATTGTGATCAAACCTATCATTATTAAAAAATATAAAAAATATTCATCAGCTAAGTTTTAGGTAAGACTAGGATTACTCCATTTGAAATTGTCTAATAATGAATCAAGTTAATATATGCATAAATTTTATTATTTTCAGATCGTGGATATTTATTGTATATAGCATCGTGGGATCACCCTTTCTATTATCATACTTTCTAACCTCTCTTTATTTTTCTCTCATGTTTCCTGTCTTTCTTCCTCTTTCTTTTAATATTTTAATAGTCTCGGCTGCTTATGCGCCAAAACTTTCGGCTGCTTATGCGTCGAAACTCTCGGTTGCTTATGCGTCGAAACTATCGGCTGCTTATGCGCTGAAATTCTCAGCTGCTTAGGCGCTGAAATAATTGGAAGCATTCTTAATTCCATAACAATACACTAGTTATCACAAAGTGTAATTTCAGCTGCTGAAGCTGTGAATAGAATAGAACAGAATACAATACAATAGTGTATTAGAAATGTAAAAGTATAATTCATCATGTCTGTAGTTAATAGCAGACTCTTACCAGTCAGTTTAAATAGTATGCAAATTATCAATAAAGGCGAATGGTTAACAGATGAGCATATTGAATATTTTCACAAATTATTACAAGCTAACTCTAATTATAAACCACATGAGACGTGGAGAGTTCAATTGCCTCATACAATTCAACCAGTTCCTGAAAATCAGGATCACATACAGATTTTGCACCAATGCGAAAATTTTGGAACCAATGCAGGGGGACATTGGGTTTGTAGCTTTTATAAATATGATGAAAGAAGGGTTTATATTTATGATTCTCTTAATTCCTTGAAGTTGCATAGTCATCATAAAATTTATCTTGAGAAGTTATACCCTTTTTTGAACAAACATGACGGTGCGATTGACGAAGAATTTATTGAATTTCCACATGTACAAGCTTAACCTAACGGTCGGGATTGCGGAGTTTTTGCGATTGCATTTGCTGTCTCGTTATTATTCAAAATATTACCAGACAAAGTAACGTACACTCATGCGTTGATGCGTCAACATTTGATCCAAATGTTTCGATCTAATCGTATAGAACATTTTCCATGCACTCAGGATCGACAATTAACGCTTCAGACAGATGCACTATTCATTTCGAAGTAAAAAATCAGCTATGTATACGTACCATGTAATAGGACAGAATGCAATTCTAATTATTCTAACAGGCATAAAGAGGAAATTAGTTTAAAAAGAAAAGCTGTTTATAAAGATAAGAAAGGGGAGTGTAATATAAAAAAGGCAAAGATTGTAAAAAAAAGGGAGGAAAGCATAAAACTTTATAATTATGAATATTATAATGCACGCAAAGGTATAATAAAAAATAAAAAAGTGCATTATGACGCATATAGAGAATTGACATGCGAAAGGCGAAAAAATTATTATGGACTAAATAAAGAAGGTATAATAAAAAAGAAACAAGTGCATTATGACGCAAATAAAGAAGTGACTTGCGAAAAGCGATAAAATTATTATCAACTAAATAAAGAAGTTATCTCGAAAAAGCGGAAAGTATATAATGATGAAGTACTTAAGGACAATAATTATTATAATAAAATAGCGAAACGTCGTGCTGTTCTGAAATCAAAAAAAAGTATCGTTATATTGCTGTAACAAATAACAATATAGCAACAAAAAATAGCCAAGAAACTTATATTAGAAAACTTTAAAAAATGATTAGCATGCCGTCCGGAGAAGCAAGTAGATTGAAAGCTGAGGGCATAATAAAATGGTGTTTTCATATTAGGCAAAAGTACATTTTGGAAATGAGGAAGCTGTTAAAAGATTGTAAACGAAAAGTGGAAGTTTCATTAACGCGCGCAGCAGAATGTTTAGAAGTTGATGACAGGATTAATGCTTTGTGTGGACCATCCGAACATACATCTTCTTCAGAATCATATTTTGCGGAAATTTCGTACCATACTTTCACCGGTTCTGAATCAATCATACTGAATTCGGAAGGGAAAGCTATAAACGTTCTACCTGTATTGCAATCGAAAAAGGCGAAAAACGCATGGTATTGTAGTTATCTTTGTAAAACAAAAGATGTTGAAATTCTGAATAATTTACAGGATTTCTTCAAACGATTGTTAGAATGTTCATTAAAAAAGGTACATGAGTTGATCAACAACATCAGTAGCTGTTCTAATAAAGTGCATGCTGAAAAAGTTGGTCATTCTCATGGTGGTTACATATCCCCTAAACCATCGACGAAGTATAGGATAGACCTATCACCTTATGGGACTTCGTGTCACCACCCAAACTGTATTACCGACCCATAACTCGAGGACTGAATTTAGCGGCCTCTGTTCATGAACAGCGTCCAATTCCGGAACTACTCTGAAATGTGTTGAAATGCTAAAAGGTGTGTGCGTTCTTATATACGTGTGACTTGTGTTTAGAGCGAGAGTTTGATATAGAGGGCAGGCTTTCGTTACGCTACGCTTTGGCTCGGTTTGTCAGCGACTCACGTGGATTCGCGTAGATTTTTCTCCGAAGATCTATTTCGGTGATCTGGAGACTATATAGCGCCGAAATATGGCTCTTCTTGAAAGCTTATACAAGCTATAAATTGCAAGATGACATTGATTGTTAGTGCTTTACGTGTAGTTGAACACTTAACTAGCATTTTCGCGTGTCGTACGTCAAAAAATATTAAAAATTGACGCTGTTACTGACATTTCCACAAATCTCTGCACTCCGCGCATGTCTAAACAGACGGTGCCCATCCTACGGCATGTATAAATCATTGAGAACAAGGAATCCAAACGTTTTTGTAAAATCTATATTCGTAGTTTTCGGGACCCGAGGACACTTTGCAATAGTTTATTTATTACTTGGGAACGGTATATTAGTAGTTAAAACTCTACGTTTAGTTACAAATTGATTGGCCTTTCCTTATTAACTATTGTATGGATTTAAAACAGTTATGGTATTTTTTAAAGCACAAGTAAAAAAAAGGTTCTGTTTTACTCGCCAGTGAGATAAAATAGGAGGGAAACGGCACGGAGGTCCTTTACGCGACAAACGATCATTCTGGCAGTGGCAACAAAGTATGATACCTACACTGTCTTCTTGCGTTTATAGCTCAGCGCAACGTTAACCGATTTTGATGAAATTTTAGGCATGTATACAACTTACTTAAATCTACAAACGGGTTTTTTGAATTTCCATTACAGGCTCAGAAAAAATTTGAAAAAACGACCTTTACTATGTTTTTTGCTATTCCGGCCAATCGCATTTTTTTCCGAAACGACGAAACACGTCACTTAGCAAACTAATCCTTCTATCTTCGCAAAAAAAACTCAAGTCGTTTGGACCAATTTTAAAAATGTTATGCAATTTTAAAGAGTGTACGATTATGGCTGTAAGCCACTGTATGTATATTCCGGATTGTAGACAGATCTGGTGTAACGTGTGGAGCAAAGGTCTTTGAACCGTAGGCTGCTAAGTACATAATCATTTGTTTTAAGTTGAAATCGATTGATATCGTCTACGGATTCAAGTACCAAAGTACCCTATATATCATATTTACGGAGCTTGAGACCATTACTAAAGTTCTATCAAATATCGGAGCTCAATGTCCACAAAAGCTCTGCCTTTCTTTCATCTTAGTTTCTCTATCGCTTTATAGTCTGTCATGTTAATACAGATTTAAAAAAATTAAGCAATAGAGTTAACGGGGTGGGCCACGCGAAGGCGTGAAAGAAGGTCTTCGCCATCCCAGAGTATGTTCAATGTTAGTACAAATCCAAACCATTCATCGAAAAAAAGGAAAATACAAGAAAAAATACCTTATTTTTTAGAAATAAAGCCCGAATAATCCACCGAATAATATAACACTGAAAATACTCGAAATCATGCACAAGCAAAAATATACAGCATAAGCCAAAATATACAGCAAAAGCATAAGGTGAAAGATACAGAATGAGCATGAATGAAGATAGAAGCAAAAAGGTAGAGCAGAGACTTATTAAAAAAAGACAAAGTTTTCAAATATGCTTTAATGTCGATAATTTTGAATAGTTTTTACTTAATGATGCTCCCACACATCTTAAGGCTGCCGTCTCCCTGGGCGTTGAATGTGTGCGTACGCTCACACAAGCTAGGAAAAGCGTGTACGTATACGCGGTGTAGTAAGCAATCCGTTTCAACCAACTTACGTCGTGGAATCGTCAAGAAGGAAGCTTTTACGGGTATAGTTGCCTTCAGTAGACATCCGTGCAGACGGGTCTGGTGCGTTTGAACGCTAATAAGCACCGTCCGTTGAAATAATAATGAATTTATGACTCGAAAACTGACAGAATGAAGCTTCAAGGCTTCGCCGTCACCAGCGTTGGTGGTGTATTCAAGCCACGTAGCATCAGCTTTATACGTATACGCGATGTAGTAAACAAACCGTTTCAACCAACTTACGTCGTGGAATCGTCAAGAAGGAAGCTTTTGCGGGTATAGTTGCCTTCAGTAGACATCCGTACAGACGGGTCTGGTGCGTTTGAACGCTAATAAGCACCGTCCGTTGAAATAATAATGAATTTATAACTCGTGTACTGAGACAGACTCGAGAAATTACAGAATTATGCTTCAAGGATTCTCCGTCACCAGCGCTAATGGTATATTCGCACCATATACCATTAGAACCGGTGGAAGTCCAAGTTAGCCGATAAATGTAGGAAAGACATAGTTGCCGATACATATCGAGAGTCCTATCGCGTTGTTGCCACATTTCCCCTATTACTATTTGTCGTCAGGGAGGCTTGAATGAATCACGGCGAAGCGGCTGGAGAACAAAGATGGGCAAAGATAATATCTCGTCCATCTTTCCCTCCGCCACGCTCCCCCGCGCGCCCTCACTTCCCCCCGCCCCCGCGCTCCCCCCAGAGGACCTACGTTAGAACCGGCATAGTCTTACTACTCCAGATGTTACGCTCTAGAGCCTGTACGGTTCAGAATTGGGCAAAATGTAATCTAATTACAACTTACAAATTACAATTAAAATGTAATTGTGTAGTTAATTACACATTATTTTCTGCAATTGTTAAGTTAGGTAGTTGACAAAATTGTGGTCAACCACCTACAGTAACGATTACAGAAAATAATGTGTAAACAACTACACAATTACATTTTAATCGTAATTTGTATGTGGTAATTACATTACATTTTGCCCAAGTCTGGTACGGATACACTGATTTAGACAAATGAGGTGTCTTTAGAAATGTCCTACGATATATAATTTTCAAAATTGTAAGATAGAAATAAAAAAATTCGAAGGACTCGCAAGTAGTTTTACATTCTATTAATACAAATAAAATACACAATCGTTAAATATTTTAATATATTTTTTTATTTATATAAAATTGCTACTTTTGATACATAAAAATTTGGCTCCCATATCCATCCCTTCCGCCGCCACGCCTTCCACCACCCCAGCCACCGCCTCCACGCCTTCCACCACCCCAGCCACCGCCTCCACGCCTTTCTTTACAGACGCCTCCGTGCCGGTAAGTTAGGCGTTTTATTAACTTTTTTAACTGGAACAGTAACATAATAATAACATTTTCATAAAATTACATAACATAAAAAATATCGGACACAAACGAAATAATATTCACACCAGAGTTGGGCAAAATGTAATCTAATTACAAATTACGATTAAAATATAATTGCGTAATTGATTATACATTATTTTCTGTAATCTTAAGGTAATTGACCACAATATTTTGTGTAATTGATTACACATTATTTTCTGTAATCGTTAATTTAGGTAGTTAACAAAATATTATGTGTTGAAAATAATGTGTAATCAATTACACAAGTACACAAAATATTTTGTCAACTACATAAATTAACGATTACAGAATATAATGTGTAATCAATTACACAATTACATTTTAATTGTAAGTTGTAATTAGATTACATTTTGCCCAACTCTGATTCACACATATGCTATCACGGTCACATAAACCACATTCCACATAATTACATTTTGTAATTCCGCCCTCATCGTCCTGTCCTCCCTCTCCTTTGCCTCCTTTGCCTCCTTTTCCTCCTGTGCCTTTTTGGCTTCCTCCTCTCGCCTCGCTTCATGGAGCGCTTTGTTCATCTGGAAATGAAATAATTAATGTATTATTTTATGACAAATAGTAAGATTATATCGACGCGCGTTACGAAAAGTAGCACGTTTCATTTTTTTGTTATGGACAACTGCATGTAGAAAAAATGAAACGTGCTACTTTTCGTAACGCGCGTCGATATGAACATACAGGATAATTCTCTCGCTAGAGTCCTCAAAGACAATGCCGCCAATAAGCCGCGCCTCGCTGAGTTTCGTGGAAGTAACGAATTCCACGTTCTGCATTTCTCAGCAGATCTTTGCGAAAATGGCGTCAATCGACGTCGTGCCGATGAAAATGGCGTCAATCGACGTCGTGCCGATGAAAATGGCCCCAAGCTAACTTGGTTAAAAATAGTCCGATTTACATGACATTTGACATGATTTTGATCGGCAGAACGCCATGAATTCATTAGTATCACCGCCATATCGATTCGATGAAGAATAAAGAATTTTTTAGCATGCCCTGGTGAATCTCATCTCGAGCGTTGAAGTCCACGAAATTCAGCGAGGCGCGGCTTATTGGCCGCATCGCCTTTGAAGACTCTAGCCAGAGAATCACTCTGTATAACAGTATAAAATGTAATACTTACATCATTCATATTATCCATTTTGTATCACCGATGCTGTACGTCAACAGGGTTGGCGTTCTTTCACTGGACTGACTCTCTACGCAACGGACTGTTTGCGCCGTTGCCTGGCTTGTAGATCGTCATTTGTTTCAGAACGCGCCATAGACAATTCTTCGGATTCACGTTTCACGTTTACGGTTCGCGTTTACGTTTTTTTTGAAACGTGCAGAAGAATTTTCAGTTTTGTTGCGTTGTGTTTTATTGTGTTTGTGTTGTTTGTTGGTTTAGTGTAAAATGAGTGACACTCGAAATGTGCATATGCAGGACGTGCCGGAAGATACGGACAATAATTCTCCGTTTCGTTCGCGACATTTACGTTCGTACGCAAAGAGATTATCGAAACGGAAAGTATATCGCGAAAAGAGAAGGTCTTTAGCCCTTCAGAAGAAACAAGAAAGCGTAAAAACGGCAGATGACACTGCCGTAGGACAACATCCAGAAGAAGTAGTCGAGGAGCGTATAGTAGAGGAAGCATCAACATCCAATGGACGAAATCATACGCATCAAGATATAATGTACTTGCCATCTGATGAAGATACTGATACGGCCAGATCGGGAGAAACTGAAGAGGCGCTTGAAGAATTTAATATAGAAAGTAACGAAGAAGAAAACTTCATTATAGAAAAAGTTGCGAAGAACGAGCCGCAAGAGCAATCGCGTCTCCTAAATAGCAACGATATTATGAATTTCCCAAATGTGCTTGCTCAATTGCAAAAAAATAGGTAAACATGCAAAACATAGGGAAGACTGTGGCATTGAGTACCTACGAATAACTGGTGTAAAACGGCGTGGCTTCAAGAGCATCTTCAGCGTAATGTGCACTTTATGCCATTACAAAGCTGAAATCTGCAATCATTCGGACGAAGCGGATTGCAATCAGGGCGCCGTTAATGCAACAATTTTATGTGGAGGCAGTTATGCCCAATTGGAACACACTTTTGAAGGAGTGAACATACGTTGCATGTCGAAGAAAAGCTTTGTGAAGAATCAGAATGAATTCGTCAAGTCTGCAATTGCCGCTGCAGAAGAAGCGATGTTAGCAGCGGCTGAAGAAGAACAACGTTTGGCGATTGAAAGAGGCGACGTTCTTCCCGGATCAGGGATCCCTCACATTCCCGTTGTGGCCTACGGAAGCTGGATGAAAAGATCCTATCGCAGTGGATGTTACGATTCTGCGTCTGGAGTCGGCGTGATAGTACATTGTCATAAAGTCGCGAAAGAGCACACTTGTTTGGGTTGGAATCACGGGCTGATCTACTATTTAAATTATCAAACAAATCATTTAAGGTTTCAAAGAAACTAGCCGTGTGTTGAACGATTGTTGTTTTTATGCTACCTGTTAATGAAGCGGTGAACAGAGCAGACGATATCCTTTTGCTGAAAACTTGGAGAGCAAGCTTACATTTCATTTTATCCAAAGAATTTGGCCTTACATACTTCTCGGACAATTTGTAAGCTGCTCGAGTATTTTTGTCCTTTTTTAAATTCCACACAGATATTACATTGGACCACGAAACAATAGATCCATTAATTAAAAAATCATGCTTTAATAAATTGTTTCTAATGCTTTTAAATAAATGTAAAAACATTTACCATGTTTATGAGCCCATAGCCGCCCACCGAACAAAAGAAACGCGTTGCAAAGAAAGAAACAAACAAACACTCTTTTCTGGATATTCATTTTCGAGATATCGGCTGTCGAAATTCAGGGAGATCCGACTTCTGGGGCGCTCTATTTAAACTTTAAATCCCAGTCAGCTGAGCGCGCGGCCGCACGTACGTGCACTCACACGCGAGAAGTACCACAGTCGAATTTAACATATTCTTACACTGCTTTAAATCATTCTTCACACAGTGAAACGCAATCATATCACAGTGGCCTAACATTTAATCATAGTAGAAAAAATATTTTGTCATGTTACTTCATACAGTCAAACCTCGATAACTCGAATCTCAAGGGAAGGGAAAAAATCTTCGAATTATAGAGGTTTCGGCTTATCGAGTTTTCGAGTAACGGAGGTTCAACAAACGAAAATTCGACTTAAAGAGGCTTTGTGCGATTGTTAATGTTTCGACTTGTGAAGCTATAAAGCAAGACAAATTCAAGTTTTAAAGGTCAATTGTTTATTATATACCTATAATCAAATATACCTATAACTTATGTACTACATATATACCTACATATATAAAAAAAATTATAAGACACATTTTATGCTCGAAATATTACTGTTTATTACATATTAAAAAATTGTGATTTTGCTTTGTGCCAGTCTTTAGTGTATTATAAATCAATAGCATTTTGAATCGTGCATAATGCAAAGAAAACATTGCCCTCAATAGTTTAAGATCTTTGTACGAAATTTCGTTATACATATGTAGAAGTAAACTTCGACTTGTAGAGGTCGGAATTCTTCTAAATTCGAGTTGTAGAGGTGAAATACATAATTTAAGAAGCAAAATATAGTTCGAGTTAAGGAAATTTTATTTCGAGTTGTAGAGGTGTTTACAGCGGAGCGGAAGGGAATGAAGAAAATTTTCGTCTTATAGAGGTTTTCGAGGTGTCGAGGTTCGAGTTATCGAGGTTCGACTGTATTAGCAAATACCCTGTTACGGGCATATCAGTGTATTGTAATATTTACAAGAAATATGTGAAGGTGTGTCTCCACCAGCGTTCGCGAACTGTTCACGAACAGTATGGGAATTGAATTTCCTAGGAATCGTCGGTTCGCGAACTGTTCGCTAGGGAGGACGCACCATTACACGAGCAGTGGTTATAAAAAGTTTGCGAACAACTTGAGAGCATTGTTTGCGAACAGTGTTCGCGAACTGTTCGCTAGTGAGGACGCACCCTGAGATACGAATGTTTCTATTCGTTCATATTGTAGAATATCTAATGAACACTGCTTTCGGGAATGAATCTACACTTCTGGTTTTGCGGACATTTGTAAAAAAATTGCCGCAGAATTGGTTACGACATTGACAATTAATGTTGAATTCTTTTTACATCAACATGCTCCACTCAATAAGAGAAAAAGTTTTAAAAAAACCCCATGTGCCGCACCGTTGCGACAGATGATATTGTTAAAGTTTACGCAAAAACTAAAGTGCGTGTATCGTTTCCTTCTCGCCTTTACAAAAAGAAAGGCAAAATGGTAATCCATATAGTGATCCGCAGAAATATAGCCGGGCTTCGTAAGTTCTAAAAAAATTCTAACTTCGTTTTCCTGGGGTGTGAGTTTCAAGTCCATGTTGCACGGTTTAATTTTTTCATTGGTTTTACTCTTTAAACTAATTTTTTACGGTTTAATTGTTTTTTTTTCAATGTACCTATATCAACAAAAAACATGCAATCAAAGCAAAAATGTATTCTTGAGATACCGTTTTTACTAGTATCCAAATATAGGGTAGACCGGGGGCGGTAGTAACACTTTGACTTTGGAATACGATTATGCAAAAACTATGAAAGTTACAACAAAAGATTTTATACAAAAATGTTACTTATCTGACACTTATTCAGCCACAACAGCTTTGCTGTTTGTCAAGTAATATCCGGTTATTAATAAAAAATGAGAAGCGGACAAAGTGTTACAACTGTCCCCGACCCTGGGTCAGTTGTAACACTGCATGAAGTCGATAGTAGCACAAATTTAACTTTACAAAATTAAAATATTTATTGATTTTAATTATAATAGTAAATGAAAAAAAGTAAAAGGGTATAGCAGGATACAATGGTCAAAAGTGCCCTTGAACCGATTTTAGCTGGCAATGCACATTTCAATAGTGTAGCACAGGAAAACATTGTACACCAAGTTTCAACCCCCTATTTCAACCAGGAGGGTAGTTATAGGGTAAATTCGAATTTTCGGTTTTTGCCATATTTTCCTTATTTAATGGTCAGCAAAAATTCTAAAAAAAATCTGAAATATTGTAGACATGATTGTGTATGTTTGTGAATTTTTTCAGATTTTGTCGTTGCAATTGCTAAATGTAAGAAATAAAAAACGTAAAAAAATGTCGAAAAATGCAGATTTCGTGTTGAAGTTTTCGAGCGACTAGATTTTTAATTTTACAGTAGTTAGATATTGACATGACTATGATCTACAATTTTTTTCAGATTTTTCGGTAAGTTGCGCCATAGTTAAAAAAAATCAGAAAACGATATTTTCGAGATATTTCGCGTGAAAACGTGATAAGTACTTTCAATTTTTGCATTTCCGTAATACAGTGAATGCATTATATGCGTTTTAATATCTCTACATTCGACAGAGTAATATGTAAACGGAGGGAATTAAGTTAATATGATTAATTGGAAGTGTATACGCAACATATATCATATGGTAGGAAAGAATCATTCAGCGCCGCAGCTAACGGAGTGGTTAGAGTGTTAGACTCCAAAACCGCTGCCCGCATACTCTCTTTTGTCGTAGGTTCGTACCCCACCAAGGTCCAATTTTTTTTTCATGATATAAAATTTTTTCATCGTTGATTACATGACTGTCACGTCCCGGGTGGAGAGTTTGAGGACGATGACTGTGGGGGTAAATTCAGGCGCGACTCTTGCATCCAGCACTCTGAGGATTGGGCGGGAGGTCAGGCGAGAATGTGTACTTCTGCACTCTGAGGGTTGATGGGAGGTCAGGCGAGAATGTGTAATTCTGCACTCTGAGGGTTGATGGGAGGTCAGGCGAGAATGTGTAATTTTGCACTCTGATGGTTTGATGGGAGACAGGCGAGAATGTGAAATTCTGCACTCTGATGGTTTGAGGGAGGTCAGGCGAGAATGTGTAATTCTGCACTCTGATGGTTTGATGGGAGACAGGCGAGAATGTGAAATTCAGCACGCTAATCGACCAGGGAAGGTTTAAAAGGTAATCGCGCACTTGAGTGACACCCGTTAGACCACTCGCGGTTTGTATTTATGGCTGGCTAATTGGATTAACTGCTGCATTGATATAAAAAGGCCATTCGTAATAATTCCGCGAAATTCGTCTAGCCGTATGGCTTGTGCGAGACCCATACGAAAGTAAGCCTTGTAAACAATATAAGAAGTCCCGGCGTTCGCGAATCGGAATCAGCTGTAGCACTAGCTAGTTACGTTTCTGAGGTTTCGCGGCCCGGAGGATCGTCACAATAACTCGAAACGTTGTTTTAGAGTTAAGAGCGTTATTTATTCTAAAGCACTGTTCAATTATTATAATAATGCGTTAGACGTTTAGCATTGGCACATAAACATGTATATAACGATAAGCAGTAAAATATGAACATGAGATACTTTAGACGAGCAATAAGTATTAGTAACTATTATATAAAGCGATAAGTAGGCAAAATAACAATATAAAGCGATAAGAACTAGGCAAAATAATAATATAAATCGATAAGCTTTTGCAATAAAGAGTGCAATAGAGAAGTATGAAATAGTATAAAGATGATGATATGCTTTAGTAATATAATTATTCATCGGCACTTACAGTGGCTGTCGTGTGGGTATTAAAGCACTGAAGTTACTTAACTAAGTTTAGCTGAACAGAATTATTATAGGTTGACTCTTAGGAAACAATAGATACGCTTGAACTCTTAGAAACGCAATTGATCTTTCTATGACTCTTTGAAGAACAATGCTGATGAGGCCTCTGAGGTCCTGGTATTTATATGTTTTCCTGGAGTGGTGCAGGGGTACGCGCGGTAAGGACCTTGACACATTTAGAGAAATAAGTCGTAGTGTGACTTCCGGGGTTTTAACAGGATTTGGTCTATTATTAGACTCTTTTTAGTCACGTACGCAAAATTTCGTCGCAATTAGGCTTCCGGGGTTTTTATGGCTGTGAACGGAGATGCTCAACTCATCGAATGGATTTTGGGCGTTTTAATAGGAAAAGGGTTAGAATGGCGTGTACTCGGTGAGTCGTAAAGAGGGGAGTGAGACGTGGTCTCGATTTAAGAGGGTTTTGGAACGAAGGACTTATTTGAATTCAAGTATAAAGGAGGGATTGGTGCCTCGTAGGGCGAATAGGCGAAGGGGGTTTCGTACCGAACATCTGGAGATGGGGACCGCTAAGGTACATCGTCCCGATGATCGGCGATTGGGGAAAAGGGGTAAGAGTTGAGGTTGAGGGATTTGTTGTCGGAGTTGTGGAGTGAATTATGGGGAGATTCGAATTAACCGCGCGCGAAAAATAGTGGGACGTCACATGACAATATACGATATTCATTTAAAAATGTTTCTAGAATATTTTAAAAATATTTTATCATAAGGTTTCCATAAATATAATTTAAATGCACCGCCGCGCCGGTTTTCTGCCTATGTATTGTTTTAGCTCCGGATAGTTTATAATATTTTGTCAATGGAATAGATGTGTTGTATTGGCTTATGATACGTATTCTGAATCCACTATTTGGATTCGCCATTCTTTTACACCGTCCTCATTCGATTGTGGTCGCAGTGCGTCCAATTAATGGCTGATTCCCTGATCAATAAAATAAAATAATATAATATAATATAATATAATATAATATAATATAATATAATATAATATAATATAATATAATATAATATAATATAATATAACATAATATAACAATAGTATAACATAACAACAAAAATATAACAAAAATGCAATGCAATGCAATGCAATATAATATAATATATTATAATGTAATAAAGCATAATAACAGCTGTACACTACAGCTAGCTTATGGCAATCCCAACATGGCAATATTTATACGTTTATTTTTTTAAATCAGCCATTAATCGGACTCACTGCGACCACAATCGAATGAGGACGGTGTACGTTGATAAAAGAATGGCGAATCCAACCAGTGGATTCAGAATACGTATCACAAGCCAATACCACACATCTATTCCATTGACAAAATATTATAAACTATCCGGAGCTAGAACAATACATAGGCAGAAAACCGGCGCAGCGGTGCATTTAAATTATTTTTATGGAAACCTTATGATAAAATATTTTTAAAATATTCTAGAAACATTTTTAAATGAATATCGTGTATTGTCATGTAATCAACGATGAAAAAATTTTATATCATGAAAAAAAATTGGAACTTGATGGGGTGCGAACCTACGACAAAAGAGAGTATGCAGGCAGCGGCTTTGAAGTCTAACACTCTAACCACCTTTTTTTTTTTAAATACGTTTATTTATGCCAACAATTTATAAATATGAGTAATATAACAGTAATAAGATAACAATATCCTTAAAGTATAAATAGGAACCATTTGAGTGCGAGGAATACGATTACAGACAATAAAACTCTAAAGGATAGAGTACACGTAGTCTTTTCTCTCTTATCTTTAATTAGCACTTATTGCCCATGATATTCATTCCTTAACATAAGATTTTTTTATTCTTTTCTTCTATTAATATACCGGGTGTCCGCGGGAAGACTGAACAGCTGGATATCTCCTAAAGTATTGGAGATAAAAAAATAAGAAAAATATTTAAATCGCATGGTTCGAGGGGGCCAATTTAATAGCGCAGACGAATTTTTTCTTCGATTATTATTTTAAAAGATACGATGGTCAAGTTCGGTTTTGTAAATGGAACTCTTTTTTTTGAAGAGGTCACTTGATAGTGCGTTCCAAGACAAATTCAATAAGCTATAATGTATACACTTTATTTCCACTGGTTTTTAGGATATTGCGCTTGCAAATTGACTGATTTTCCTTGGAAGAAAACCCGCTGGAATAGCAAGGACCGGGGACGGTCATGCTGGCGCCGCGTGTGGCCTTGCCTATTGAAACAGATACCTACCTGCCAAAGGTCTACGCCGGGAATGGCAGGCACAAAGGCTGGACAATTCTTTTCCGTCAGAAATGCTACTTAGGTAGGTACATCTGCGGTATCGAGAAGCGCACCGTTACTTTTATTTTGCACTTGCTCCTACGCTCGGATGGCCGGTTCTTTTGGGAGGGATGCAAGTTCGATTGGTTAGAGTTAGGAGGTGTGAAAGTTGCTAGACCAAATTTCAGCCATAGGGGGCAGATTGTATTAGGACCAATCGGATTTGCATCCCTCGCAAACGGCTGCTCTCTTGAGGAGAGCCTCTTCACAGCAAAACCTCCCCCCCAATGCCCACCTGCTCTCGCACGGAATACGTCAACGCATGCTTCTGTTTTGATATTGGAGCTGGTGTTTATACTCGAGAGATAAAGGATCTGTGTGAATTTTTAGGGAGGACCTCGCGTCGACAGCGGGCTACCCGTTTTCTTCTTGTGTCTCTCCACGAGGCGTATTAACGGTGGACTGTAGGAGCGTAGATGTCTGGATGCCAGTTATTGAATTCATGAGACGATAGAAACACTTTATTACAAAACACACATACACTATAATATTAAAGTAAATCGTATTCCTCTCGGGCAGGAGTACTAATAATGATCGAACTTGCGCCCTACTTCGCGCAGACCGATTACACGGAGGGTACTCGAGTCACACTCTGCACATATGATACAGGGTGAATCTGGAGCTACGCCCGTCGAAGGATGCGGCCTGGTATCCCGTGACGAGGACAACCCCCAGCAGTGCCTCACCGAATTTTATGGCTTTTTCCGGAAAAAGGTATGAATCCTGAGCCGAACGTAGCGAATTGACGTCGAGGCCCTGCAATCGAGGGTGAAATATCCATTACAGCGTATTAAGAAATTCTTTTCTTCATCGCATCGAAAGGGACGTGACGCCAATGGATTCCTTATGTTTTTCTGATGAAAATCATACCAAATGTCATGCAAATCGGACTAATTTGACACAAGCTATTTGTACTCCTTATGTAAAAGTTGTCCTATTTACACGATATTTGGCATGATTTTCATCGGAAAAATATGAGGCATCCTTCGGTGTCACTTCCATATCGATACGATAAGAAATAAAGAATTATTTTATTTCTGGAACAGGTATGAATCCTCGGCCGACCCCGGAAAATTGTGGTCGACCCCCCGCAGTCGAGGGTGAAAATGTGAAATATTCCTTTCAGCGTAGTAAGAAATTCTTTTCTTCATCGCATCGAAAGGGACGTGACGCCAATGGATTCCTTATGTTTTTCTGATGAAAATCATACCATATGTCATGCAAATCGGACTACTTTGACACAAGCTATTTGTACTTCTTATGTAAAAGTTGTCCTATTTACATGATATTTGGCATGATTTTCATCGGAAAACCCCAAGGAATCCATCGGCCACACGTCCATATCCATACGATAAAGAGTAGAGGATTATTTTATTGCTGAAATAGACACAGGGTAATTCTGGAGCAACGCCCGTCAAGGAGATGCGGCCTGGTACCCCGTGGCGAGAACAGCCCTTCGCAGTGCCTCACCCGATTTTATGGCTTTCGACCCTCAAAGGGGTTCGAGTGCCTATTAAGAAGTGAGCAATCTTCGACTAGCGCATTTCTTATCAGATCTTTGCGAAAACGACACCCATCGATTCCTCACGTTTCGCCGATGAAACTAACACCAAGAACGACGTAATTCGGACCTTGATAAAGGTAATTCCATGGAAAATCGATTTGTATCATTTCAAACTGATTTGACTTGGTTAAAAATAGTCCGATTTACACGAAATTTGGTATGATCGTCATCGGAAAAACATAACGAATCCTTTGGCGTCACAGCCTTTTCGATGCGATAAAGAATGAAGAATTATTTTATTTCTGGAACAGGTATGAATCCTCGGCCATATCATGTAAATAGGACAACTTTTACATAAGAAGTACAAATAGCTTGTGTCAAAGTAGTCCGATTTGCATGACATATGGTATGATTTTCATCAGAAAAACATAAGGAATCCATTGGCGTCACGTCCCTTTCGATGCGATGAAGAAAAGAATTTCTTACTACGCTGAAAGGAATATTTCACATTTTCACCCTCGACTGCGGGGGGTCGACCACAATTTTCCGGGGTCGGCCGAGGATTCATACCTGTTCCAGAAATAAAATAATTCTTTATTTCTTATCGTATCGATATGGAAGTGACACCGAAGGATGCCTCATATTTTTCCGATGAAAATCATGCCAAATATCGTGTAAATAGGACAACTTTTACATAAGGAGTACAAATAGCTTGTGTCAAATTAGTCCGATTTGCATGACATTTGGTATGATTTTCATCAGAAAAACATAAGGAATCCATTGGCGTCACGTCCCTTTCGATGCGATGAAGAAAAGAATTTCTTAATACGCTGTAATGGCTATTTCACCCTCGATTGCGGGGGCTCGACCTCAATTCGCTACGTTCGGCTCAGGATTCATACCTTTTTCCGGAAAAAGCCATAAAATTCGGTGAGGCACTGCTGGGGGTTGTCCTCGTCACGGGGTACCAGGCCGCATCCTTCGACGGGCGTAGCTCCAGATTCACCCTGTATCATATGTGCAGAGTGTGACTCGAGTACCCTCCGTGTAATCGGTTTGCGCGAAGTAGGGCGCAAGTTCGATCATTATCAGTACTCCTGCCCGAGAGGAATACGATTTACTGTAATATTATAGTGTATGTGTGTTTTGTAATAAAGTGTTTCTATCGTCTCATGAATTCAATAACTGGCATCCAGACATCTACGCTCCTACAGTCCACCGTTAATACGCCTCGTGGAGAGACACAAGAAGAAAACGGGTAGCCCGCTGTCGACGCGAGGTCCTCCCTAAAAATTCACACAGATCCTTTATCTCTCGAGTATAAACACCAGCTCCAATATCAAAACAGAAGCATGCGTTGACGTATTCCGTGCGAGAGCAGGTGGGCATTGGGGGGGAGGTTTTGCTGTGAAGAGGCTCTCCTCAAGAGAGCAGCCGTTTGCGAGGGATGCAAATCCGATTGGTCCTAATACAATCTGCCCCCTATGGCTGAAATTTGGTCTAGCAACTTTCACACCTCCTAACTCTAACCAATCGAACTTGCATCCCTCCCAAAAGAACCGGCCATCCGAGCGTAGGAGCAAGTGCAAAATAAAAGTAACGGTGCGCTTCTCGATACCGCAGATGTACCTACCTAAGTAGCATTTCTGACGGAAAAGAATTGTCCAGCCTTTGTGCCTGCCATTCCCGGCGTAGACCTTTGGCAGGTAGGTATCTGTTTCAATAGGCAAGGCCACCCGCGGCGCCAGCATGACCGTCCCCGGTCCTTGCTATTCCAGCGGGTTTTCTTCCAAGGAAAATCAGTCAATTTGCAAGCGCAATATCCTAAAAACCAGTGGAAATAAAGTGTATACATTATAACTTATTGAATTTGTCTTGGAACGCACTATCAAGTGACCTCTTCAAAAAAAAGAGTTCCATTTACAAAACCGAACTTGACCATCGTATCTTTTAAAATAATAATCGAAGAAAAAATTCGTCTGCGCTATTAAATTGGCCCCCTCGAACCATGCGATTTCATATTTTTTTTTTTTTATCTCCAATACTTTAGGAGATATCCAGCTGTTCAGTCTTCCCGCGGACACCCTGTAGAGGCGGCGATTCTATAATTATTATTTTAGGAGGAGGTGAAAGGAGAGGGGGTAAAAGAAGTACAAAAAAAATATAACAAGGGTAAACTTGTAAGGTAACGGTTATGAGCTAGATTGGTTTTAACTGCTACTAATTTGCTATTATAGATAGTTAGACCTTTTCTTTTTATATTTAAATTAGGTCTAGTTCATACTTTAATTGTACTATAATTTTCTTACTTTTTGCGCAAGTCACAGCCACCAGTATTTTTTGGTATTGCGTCTATGTTTGTCACTTAAATCTACGGCGGAGAGCTTATACATAAATCTAAGGTTTGTATATTCTAATTCTATATTTACATTGTAATTTAACTTTTTGTTATAGTTCTTTCTATTTATGTGGTAAATTAATGGTAAATTATTTTTTGATTGTATATATCCTGTGGTGTCGATGTATACGAACGCTTCAGGAGGAGTATAACCCGAGACTCTTGCCCTCTCGAAATAGAGTGGGTTAGGGTATAGAACTTGTGATATCATGGGGTTTTCAGGTACGTGGTGTATTACAGCCCAGTGGTCTCTAATTAATTTGAGCTGGAACAGATCAATCCTTATGAGATTTGCTTCTTCATGAAGTTTATAATTATTGACTCTTTTTGTGAAGTTACTTTCCGGAGTTCTATACCAGCTCAAACAAGCTCTCAAGCAGCTTCTTTCGAATAGTCTTAGTTTTTCCATTGTACCTGCACAAATGTTGAACCAAATTTGGCAACCGTATGTGAGTATTGGTTTAAACTTCAAAAAAGTAAAAAAATTACGCCAAGTACATGAAATCAAATAAATCATAAAAAAAAATAGAAGATAATATATAATAATAATTACAATATAAAAAAAAGATGTGAAATCAAAATGAGCTGCAAGTACATAAAAGTGTTTTGTAATAATCACGGACATTTTAATAATGTGATGATAAAATTTAACATCTAGACATTTGCCTAGATGTCCGCGGCCTGGAAGTCAAATACTTGGCGTAGCCAGGCAAGGTATTCTCAAATCATCAATACCCATACCTTCCCCCTCGCAGGCTTTCAGATAATTTGCCAATTTAAAGCTCTGACAATATGAGTACATTTTCATTATATTGCGTTTTAAAATAATTCTAAGATCATTCATCGACACCGATACCTTTCCTCTCACAAGCTTTCAGATAATTTGTCAATTTAAAATTCTGACAAATATGAGTACACTCATCATTTTGCATTTTTAAATAATTCTTGTTTATCGACACCTTGACCTTGCCTGGCCACGCCAAGTATTTGACTTCCAGGCCGCGGACATCTAGGCAAATGTCTAGATGTTAAATTTTATCTTCACATTATTAAAATGTCCGTGATTATTACAAAACACTTTTATATACTTGCAGCTCGTTTTGATTTCACATCTTTTTTTATATTGTAATTATTATTATATATTATCGTCTATTTTTTTTATGATTTATTTGATTTCATGTACTTGGCGTAATTTTTTTACTTTTTTGAAGTTTTTTTTGGGGGGATCTCCCTTCTTTTTACAAAGATAATTTGCATAGGAAATGAATACAAATTCAAATAATTTTTAATTTGATCCGATTTATATTAAGTTTTTTAATGGGGATTTCAGAAAACTCTAGCGTAGCTGCAAAGTGTATGTTAAAAAAAAACGCTTATGTTAAAAAATGTAATAATATTTAATAATTAAAAGGCAATACAGGTTTGTGGTTATATGCTGATTGCATATCGATTGAATTGATTTGATTTGTGGTTACAGGCTGATTTCAAGTCGTTTGAATTTGTGGTTATGGGTTATATTTTTTATTATTATGGCGCTGAAAACAGCCTTTGGCGCTGAACGTATTTAACATTGAAGTGTATAACCACCACAATTAATGAATTAACACCTTTCGAAGAAAAATATGTATGCATTTTTAGCATTTCGTGGCCAAACTTGTTTTTCTACTCGTAAATCATCAATGGATACCCACGTTGTGCCCTTACTCCTTACCATACTCGTGTAATGACCATCGGCAATATTTTTACCGTGGTGGAAAATCGCTGCCTTAAGTTTATAACAGTGATCTACCAATTGTATTTTAGTAGTAGGTATTGCTTTGATGTAGAAATTTTCCACTTTCGTTCTTGTTCCACTACTATCGTGATCGAACAAATGTAATTTTGCAATAAGAATTTGTTTGGAAGCAGTTATATCGATTTTCCTCATTGTGTTTGAATTTGAATTATCACAATTACTGCAAGGATCTTTCACATTTTTCCATCCTGTGAAATTGTATTTTATTATATCTTGAAATTCAAATGATTTTTTTTTTAACATCTTGGGCAGTGCAAGATGTACCACACAATTTGTACTGATAGTAGTACTTGTGTAATTACACTTTAAACATCTTAATACCGTTGTAATTTCGTGTTGTACTGCATTCTTAATAAGAATCTCATGATCACAAAGAGAGGTAATAAACTCAGCTGCGTCATGTAGCTGATTGTTAACGTATTTTTCTCCTGCGAATTGCCGTAATGATATTATGTTTGGATTTTGATCCGATTTATATTGGTCCATAAAGACTTTCATAACATGATTAGCTTTTTCAGTCGAAAATAAGTTTTCTCTTATAGATGAACAATATAATATACATTGGATTGTGGCATTCGCATAAAAAGACACGCCATCAGAATTCGGAAGACCTCTTACGTAGTATTGAATGGTATCCACGATGTGATCATTAATATTCTGACATTCGGATACATTATAATTAGGTACTGCCCAAACAGCTTCACGAACGTTGAGAACGCGGTTTTTAGTAATTGAAATAGTCATAAGATCAGGTCTATATTCTTTTCGCAATCTATTGTACTCTATTATAGCCGATTCTTGAGCCTTTACGGAAGATGGATCATAATTGATAAGATGCAATCCTTGTAATGTGGTCACCCGGGAAAGAGCAACGTAAATTTGTCCGCAAGTAAATATTGAATTACCTGCTTCTATGACAGCATTCTGCAAGCTTAGTCCTTGACTTTTGTGAATAGTTATACCATAGCTGAGGCAAATCGGAAATTGTTTCCTAATAACGAACGCTCTATCCATTACTTCAAATTTAACACTTACCCGTTCTATCATATGTTCTTCCCCCGTGGGTAATATAATTTTCAATTTTTCAACGTCATTATCAGTACCTCGTGTAACTGAAACAAGTTTAGCAATGGTACCGTTGACAAGACCTAGTGTAACATCAATATTTCTTCTAATCATGAACATCCTACTTTAACAATTACGACTCTTGCAAGTCCCGCCGTTCGTGAGCTATCATCGTCATTATTGTTTAGTACCTTTGACACCTTTTTTTTTCAAATATGGTGCACAATTCGTTGTATCATGAGCGATCAAATGGATTTCTTCGGATGTAAAAACATCACACTGAACACATGTGGGAAGTAAGCACACCGTATTAGATCCCACATTAAGCATGTAATCACTTAATTCCTTTAATCGGTCATTACAATTTGTCGCTTTGAATTTTAATTTCTTCGATTCTAAAAGCTTTGTATCCGATGCGGTTACTACTCCAGTGCGAATTCTCGACAAGATCTCTTTGTAAATATTATCACCCTGCTGTCGCATGTTTATTATCAATTCGTCATAGCTAAACAAGGCAGACCATAAATTATAAGAACCTAATCCTCCAACATTTTTCTCCATACTTTTAGTGGATAATTGTATAAAAGCAGGTTCTTCGTGAACAGGAGGAAGTTGTAGTAAGTCACCAAATAGCAGAATTGGCTTTTTTCCGAACCAAGCATCATCGGAATCTGTAGTATCAAATATTTCTGTAAGACGCAAATGTATGTACAGGAAAGTTACGTTAGAAACCATCGAAATTTCATCGATGATTACTAAAGCCATATTTTTTAGTTGATCTCGTACAATTTGAAGAGCTGCATCGCTAAGTTGCCTATACTGAGCTGTATGCCCATGTTCGACGGGTAATTGAAATAATCGGTGGATGGTAAGACCTTCGATATTAAAAGCTGCGATTCCAGTAGGAGCAGTTACTGCTGTGTTTTTTCCGATAGTCTGCTTGATCCAGTGTCTGATAGTTTTTATTAAAAAACTTTTCCCGGTGCCACCTTCTCCACTCACATAAAGTCTGAGAATGTCATCGTTAGACGTCAAAGACTTGGTAACTGTATCAAATATCCGCTTCTGATCATGGTTCAATTCCGAAATCATTTCTTGAAGATCACCACAGTCAAATATGTTTCCCGCGTCTTTAAAATCTTTCATGGCACCAACAGTTTCAACGGGGACACACTCTAATGGGTGATCGCCTTGATCATTTTCTTCTTGTTCTACAGTATTTAACACGTTCTTTTCAATTTCTTCCTTTATATGATCACGCGCTTCTTGAATATCCGTTATTCGTTTGTGATACTGAACTGCTTCTGTCAATTATGATTGTAACGACAAAAAAGCTTCCGCATATGTGTTAAATCCATTTTTCAATTCGTCGGTGTTTCTCCAACGTTGGAATAATAATAATGAGAAATAATAATTCTCAGGTTGAGTTTGAACATTGTACTTATAATGATTGATAAGATACCCTCTTTGCCTTTTTTTTTTCAAATACAAAGATGCACGGATTTTATAATATTCAGTTTTTTTCAGACGGTCTAATTTTAGTAACGTCATACCACATAGCAAAATCATACAGATGCATAGATTCTAATTCCTTAGGTCTGTTAGGATAGTGATCGTCTATGAGGGATGGACAAACTATGTCTGTGGATTCACCTTCTAGATCCTCAATCTCTTTGCGAGTTTTCAATTTTCTACTTCTCAGTATATTTACATCTAA
This sequence comes from Andrena camellia, assembly GCA_029448645.1. Classification (NCBI taxonomy): domain Eukaryota; kingdom Metazoa; phylum Arthropoda; class Insecta; order Hymenoptera; family Andrenidae; genus Andrena; species Andrena camellia. Next base: position 40,850,102 of record CM055678.1, on the reverse strand, counting down.
CCATCTAATAGTAGTACTGGAGTCAGTACCATGCAATGATATTCCTAATAGAGTATCAGCGCATTCAGGTGCTCCACATTCTCTATGATTTAGCATGCGCATTCCAAGGTTGCACAGCAGACTTGCCAATGATTTAGTAGAATTTATTGCTGCCATAGTGTTCGTAGCGTAACTTTTTTCCGGTTTTGACACGTACTTAGTACAGTAACATGTTACCAACCCTCTATTTTCCCCAATATATTGTATATCCATGTTACCTCTCCAAACCATGAGAACGGCAGCATTATAATCATTGATACGGACTTTCGTTATTGAACGTGGAAGATCATAGAGTCTACCTTTTGCTTTCAATTGTTTTCTAGCACCTATAGAAACAGCCACATCCCTTATTATCAAAGTATCTGTAACTGTACGTGGAAATGAAAATCTACATACTTTACAGAAGGAATTTTTAGTTTTTTTTTGTTGCGTAAACAGTAGCTATTGCATTTATGCATTTGATGTGCAATTACACGACTATATAATTCTGGCGACACATGTGGTGATGGCAATCTGCAAGTGACGTATTTCATAATAAATTCTGCTACACGTTCCTTCGAAGATTTATCGATTATAGGAGCATCTTCAATCCAAATTAAAAGATGAAAATGTTGTGATCCCCTGCTTTGATATTCTCTGCGCCAAAAGTAATGAGTGACCTTCCCAATCGGATTGTCGGGCGAACATATGAAATCCAGCATAGCGTGGAATGCATTATCCATAAATCGAGCAGTTGAAACGGGATCAGAAGCAATGAGTTCATTCGGGGACATTTTAGCCACCGATGGGCTGTTTACTTCACGAAGATATTCTATTAAATCTGTCCATAGCCACTCACTTGAACTGAGCGTGAGGAACCATGTAGCTGGTCCATAATGGTGTATCATACAGTTCAAATCATTTCTCGGTTTTCGCCAATACTGTGCTGTGTTACGTAATCTGGAGAATATGGTGTTCAAGTTCGTTTGTAGCTGATCTTTAGAGAGTTGCTCTAGAAATCCAGCAGCTGTGTATTTTTCACGTGGATTTACGACGTTCATTTTGTGAAAAATTCCAGCGTTCAATTGCCGCATATTGGTATCGTGTAATAAATGAAAAATATATTGCATGTTCGATCGAAATTGCGAATGCTTGGACATTAGTTTGGACTTAATGAATTCATGATCAGTCAAACGGACCAATCTTTCTTCATGCTGTTCGTTCATCCCATAAGGATATAAATCTGGGAAACATTTCACATCTAAGTGTTCAGCACGATGACCCAACGGAATGTCTTGAACTTTAAGCATTTGATAGAGTGTGGTAGCAGATTCATTAACCCTTTTGTCATACATTGGATAAATCGTAAACTGATCATAATATGAATCAGATTCTGACATTTGCGTCAATAATGCACGTTTGTTGTTTTCATCGATGTCAAGTGTTTCACCTTCAACGTCCTCGATAGATTCGTTATTATTATCATTGGCAACAACTTCTTGAAATTCTGTATCTGGTAATTTGATACTCAGCAATAAATCGTGTGATTGTGGTAAAACAATTTCTGAGTATAGAGGATTATTGGCTTTCAACCATATTAAAGCATTCCATACTTTCTTCAAGTCAACTAACTTTTCCCAAACTATTTTAGATTTCGTTGGAACGCCCCGCACCAATATGTATAATTCATGATTTTGATTTAAAGGTTCAGTCGAAGGACAAATTCTTTTTAAATTTTCTTCTAACGGCAAAGGAAGGTGAAATGTTCTCCCCTTTACTTTTGGAAACATATGTTTATGTGGCATATTTTTACGCATTACTGTATCCATTCTCACAATCGTTTGAAACGGTTTAGCTCTTTGAATAAGAATTCGTTCGTAATCATTCAACATTGCTATTTCTGGAACTGAACGTACATCAAGCTTATTTAAAATACATTTTGATGGTATGGAATCGTTGCGAATTTTATCGTGACAATATCGGCAAATAAAATGCATGTCACCCACTTTGTATTCAATATGATTTAACAATGTTTGCATTACATTTCCCTTATATGTTCTTTTAGACATATCAAACTTAAGAACCTCTCTTTTAAAACAGAGTTTCTCGCAGGAAACACACGGAATGCGTGGTGTGTCCATAGACCGCTTTGTGAAAGCTCTAAATGCTATATAATATCGAGATATAATCTCTTCTTCGTTCAAGCTTATGTCAGTATTATTTTTTTGTAACGCTTCAGCTTCTTTCCGCGCTTGCAGTGTTATTCGTTCAAGTGTTTCAAGGTCATTATCGTTTAAGGCTTTGTCTAAATTATGTAATTGGTCTTTATAAATGCTCGCCATTTTGTATATCGTTCTCTTCAAATGTCGTAAATCCGGAAAGTGAGGTGCCAAAATCTCATTGGCTAAAAAATTGGACTTACATAAATTAGGGTTTATGTAACAACCATGAGACTGACCAACTTTTTCAGCATGCACTTTATTTGAACAGCTACTGATATAGTTGTTTAACTTATGTACCTTTTTTAATGAGCATTCTAACAATCGTTTGAAGAAATCCTGTAAATTATTCAGAATTTCAACATCTTTTGTTTTACAAAGATAACTACAATACCATGCTTTTTTCGCCTTTTTCGATTGCAATACAGGTAGAACGTTTATAGCTTTTCTTTCCGAATTCAGTATGATTGATTCAGAACCGGTGAAAGTATGGTACGAAATTTCCGCAAAATATGATTCTTAAGAAGATGTATGTTCGGATTCTCCACACAAAGCATTAATCCTGTCCTCAACTTCTAAACATTCTGCTGCGCGCGTTAAGGAAACTTCCACTTTTTGTTTACAATCTTTCAACAGTTTCCTCATTTTCAAAATGTACTTTTGCCTAATATGAAAACACCATTTTATTATACGCTCAGCTTCCAACCTACTTGCTACTCCAGACGGCATGCTAATAATTTTTTAATGATTTCTAATATAAGTTTCTTTGTTATTTTTGGTTGCTATATTGTTATTTGTTACATCAATATAACGATACTTTTTTATTATTTGCAGAGCAGTACGACGTTTTGCTACTTTATTATAATCATCGTTTTTACGTATTTTTTCATCATAACGTACCTTCCGCTTTTTGGAGATAACTTCTTTATTTAGGTGATAATATTTTTTTTTCTTTCCGCAATTCACTTCTTTATTTGCGTCATAATGCACTTTTGCCTTTTTGATTATACCTTCTTTATTTAGCTGATAATAATTTTTTCGCTTTCCGCATTTCACTTCTTTATTTGCGTCATAATGCACTTTTTTCTTTTTTATTATGCGTTCTCTATTCAGCTCATAATAATGTTTTCGCTTTTCGCATGTCACTTCTTTATTTGCATCATAATGCACTTTTTTGTTTTTTATTATTCCTTCTTTGTGTGCGTTATAATATTCATAATTATAAAATGTTATGCTTTCCTCCCCTTTTTTACAATCTTTGCCTTTTTTCATGTTACATTCCCCTTTCTTTGCTTTATAAACAGCTCTTCTTTTTAAATTAATTTCCTCTTTCTGTCTTTTATAATAATTAGACATGTATTCATTCCTTTTACATGGTACGTATACATTGCTTTTTTTTGACTTCGAAACGAATGGTTGATCTGTCTGAATTATATTTTTGGTATGTGTAGTGACTTCTTTGTTACTTAGTGTTACATTTTGAACTGGGGATATTTCTTTTTTTTCATTAGTAATATTACTGTGACCAATTTTAAATGGAGGATAATTTCCACAAGAGGGATCTTTATTATTAATTGTATTACCAATTGCAGATTCATATTCATATATACAACGTGTTAATTGTTGATCCTGAATGCATGGAAAATGTTCTATACGATTAGATTGAAACATTTGGATCAAATGTTGACGCATCAACGCATGATTGTACGTTACTTTGTCTGGTAATATTTTGAATAATAACGAGACAGCAAATGCAATCGCAAAAACTCCGCAATCCCGACAGTTAGGTTGAGCTTGTACATGTGGAAATTCAATAAATTCTTCGTCAATTTCACCGTCAAGTTTGTTCAAAAAAGGGTATAACTTCTCCAGAAAAATTTTATGATGACTATGCAACTTACGGAATTAAAAGAATTATAAATATAAACTCTTCTGTCATCATGTTTATAGAAGCTACAAACCCAGTGTCCCCCTGCATTGGTTTTAAAATCTTCGCTTTGGTGACAAATCTGTATGTAATCCTGATTTTCAAGAACTGGTTGTATTGTACCAGGCAATTGAACTCTCCACGTCTCGCGTGGTTTATAATTAGAGTTAGCTTCTAATAATTTGTGAAAATATTCAATATGATCATCTGTTAACCATTCGCCTCTATTGATAATTTTCATAATTTTTAAATTGAGTGGCAAGAGTCTATTAACTATAGACATGATGAATTATAATTTTATATTTATATGTATAATAATATAAGATAGAAATGTCCAGTAAGTATGTTACGTAATTCAACAATTCAACAACGATTTATAACCAGGAATATTATTTTTATTGAATATCACGCTTCAGCAGCTGAAATTAAACTTTGTGATTACTAGTGTATTATTATGGAATTTAGGAATGCCTTGCATTAATTCAGCGCCTAAGCAGCTGAGAATTGCGGCGCATAAGCAGCCGATAGTTTCGGCGCATATGCAGCCGAGAGTTTTGGCGCATAAGCAGCCAAGACTATTAGAATATTAATTATTAAAAGAAAGAGGAATAAAAAAGGAAAAGTGAAAGTGAAACAAAGAGAGGTTAGAAAGTATGACAAAGTAATAGAATAATAGAATAGAATGGGTGATCCCACGCTGGTTTTAAAAAATTAAATGTCCACGATCTGAAAATTATAATTTATGCATATATTAACTTGATTATTTATTAGACAATTTCAAATGGTGTATTCCAGTCTTACCTAAAACTTATCTGTGGACTCAATCTTGATTAAATGATTATTATTTTATTATAATATTTTAAATCATTAAATATCCACGATCTGAATATAATAATTTATAAATATATTAGCTTGATTAATTATTAGAAAATTTCAATTGGAGTAATCCAGTCTTACCTAAAACTTAACTGATGAATATTTTTTATATTTCTAATAATATCAGGGTTGATCACAATCAAAATATGAGTGAATATATTAGCTTATATCTCAACACGCTTGCCAATTGGCCGTGCGGTCACACCATGGACCACGGTGTAATAGGAAGATGTCCCAACAACATATTTCTATATATGGATTTGAACCATGGAGCATACGAAAAAATGAGCTCCGGTCGCCCGCTTCGTTTTGTGTTTCGCGCGACCCTAGACCCAAGTGCCCGTGCGCGCCGTCGGGCGAGATTCAAATCTTCTATACCCTCGCTTAACGCGAAACGTAATGAAGAAAGATTTCGATAATTAGCAGTATCGATCGATATTTTCTAAAACGTGCGCTTTGATCGTCGAATGTTTACCTTGCATCTGGGCAAGCTTCAGCTTTTTGTTCTTCGTACGACGCCAGAACGCACAAGATGTCTTCGCAAAATGAAAATGTAAGTAATACAAATAAATATACTCGTAGCAGCTAAGCTATGTTATGCGATGCTATATTTTAACTTAGCTTTTGATGGAAACGGTTCCATAAGAATGTATTGAAGCTAATTTTTTTAAAACGTAGCATGGCATAGCATCGCTTAGCATAGCATAGTATAGCATCGCACAGCATAGCATCGCATAGCATAGCATGGCACAGCATAGCATAGCATAGTATAGCATAGCTTAACTTCCCGGTGGATTTTTAATTCGCCACTTTTATTCGTGGGAATTTATTTAATGTCACGAATAAAACTAACGAATGTGCATGTAACCTGCAACATTTTGAAAGTCTTTGGTATGCACTTTGCCTATGTCATTTAGCTTTTTGGCTAATTAATGGTTTATTCATTTTTGCAGAAAAGAAAGTACGCCTCAAAGGAGGAACTCCAAAAGGAAAACGCCCTTCCGTTTGGTAAGTTTTATTAACGATTAACGATTAACTTACAGAAAAATTAAATTAAATAATATTAATCAAATTTATTTTTCCAGAATCTAATGACGACGACGATGTATTCATGGGGGGTCAAGGATCAGCACCGATCCAGAGGGCGGCTCAACCCCCACCAGCACCGATCCCGAGGGCAGCTCAACCCCCACCAGCACCGACCCCGAGGGCGGCTCAACCCCCACCAGCACCGACCCAGGGGGATCAACCACCAGCGGGGCAACGCCGGTGGCCTACGTGTAAGTGTTTTTCTAAAAAAAGAAATCAATGATTTCTGTGATTTATTTATTTTCTTTTTTATTTAGTTCATTTAATTTATCATTTCAGATAGAGGCACCAGGGCTGGACGATCCAGACGACAAGATAATTTTATGAATTTTCTCTATAAATTAAGCGCTGCCGAATACCACTGGGGGAAGAGGAGAGGTCGGGGGGGGGGGGGCAGGAGTATAGAAAAGATCTAAAAAATAAAGTTTTATTATTTCATACATGAAAATGGGGTTATTTCATTTGCTCGTGCAGCAGGGTTCCTTTCTCTTTCAGCTATTGAAATAATTCTCTTCGTCTGCATCGTTAACAGAAAAATAGGACACCTTTACTAATTATTTATAAAATAAATTTTCGCATGTACTTGACGTCGAGACGCTACCGCGTCTCTAGATATACCTATTTTTTAAATATACCATTGAACTTTATAACCTACCAATCTTAACCTTCCAAGTGTCAAATAATGTAAGTGATCAAAATTTGAAATGTCTTTAGTTTTTACAATAAATGGGAGACTCAATTCTTGTCTCAATTAACAAGGTAAGACGCCAATTTTTTTTAATAGATTTCTTATGTAGAGTCGTAGACTTTGAAGTTGTTCGGAGGAGGTTCGACAGAGAAGTATCTTCTTTCGCATCAGATTTTTGAAATTTTTTCCATGCATGTATAAAATAATATATTGTAGTAACAAATTGCATTGCACCTAAATTTCCAGATATTTGTATACCAGCAATTTAGAGTTTTTATGTAAAGCTTATATCGCTGAAAACACATCTCCCTTCAATCTCCTATGTAGTGTAAAAACTCGTGACATTCCAAATTCGGACAACTTACTTTATTTGACACTTAGCACTTGGTAGGTTTGTTGTGTCCCAACCGACACCCCAAGTGCAACGACCCCGCGGCATTCCGATTGCCACAATCGAACGGCCGAAATCGGGCACAACCGCGTAAGCATTCTCGGAAACATTTCGAGACCATCAGCACATGGTGAAACACCCAAAAGCGGGCCAAAGACGGAGACCCCGATGGTCCCCGCTTCGCCCCGATTACAATATAAGAATGATGTACGAGCACCGCGAGCTCAGATTATATTCAGACTTGATTGAGACAACATGGAGACTTGATACAGACGCTGTACAAGATCCACGCCTGATAAAGGCATAGTACCAGTGTCACCCGGGACAGAAGAAACTTGTTTAAACCTTACGGTGAGTTCCAACTATTTAATCAGCAACGATCCCCTACCTTCGGTTTCCGAACCGAATCCTTCCGTCCCGGCATTCTCACCCGAACCTTCGGAGCCCGTTGGACGACGACCGTGAAGGACGACCCGGAGCACCCCGAGATTCGCTGCCAGAATCTCGACCCCAGTCGCCTTGACACAACAGGTTATAAAATTCAAAATAGTATATAAGTATGTATGTACAATGACGGACGACGATCCCTGCCGAATAATCCCAAGAGTCGACGAAAAAAGAACGAACATGTGTTGGCTGAAGGTGTGTGTGTGTAACGCGTATATACGTATTATGTTGACGAAAAATTTCTTGGAGAAGGAGAATCAGGAGACAAAAAAATCTTAATAATCCGACTGATCCATGAGACGATATTATATCTCTGTCATGCGTGGACCGATTTTATTGGAATTGGTCTTATTCGAAAGCTTATATGCGGTTTACATAAGAAAAATGTCTTTAAATTTACAAAATATTGCAGGTGTGATGAGATATTAATGTATAAATGTCAGAATTAGGTTGGAATGGCTCCGCGACGACTAAAGGTACACGGTAGCGACAGTCGACATATACAGGGTGTTTTTCATGTACTTGGCGTCGAGACGCTACCGCGTCTCTAGATTAGTGCCTTGTAGCATAGTACTTTCACATCCTTGTGAAGATCTTTTGAATAGAATAATCTTTTGTTGGCCAGGAACGCTTTTTCTGCCTTTTTTATTTGTGTAGAGGTATGTACATTGTTATTAAGTCTAAAATCTAGGAAAACTCCTAGGTAGCGTACTACTTTTTTATGTGGTATTTTTTTGTTAATTATGTCTGTTTCGTGAATAAAGAATTTTTTTGAATTTATTCGGACATCATGATTTGCATCGGAGATTTTTTAAATATACAGCCTGAACAGTATTATTTCACATTTAAGTGTATTTATTTTTAATTTCCAAGAGCGAAAGTATACCTGTATTCTGTCGAATATGTCTTGCAGTAAAAGTTTTATTTTTGCTGGTTTGTTATCTTGGATATAAATAAGTAGGTCATCTGCAAAAGCTATGGCTGATTTGTTAGTATTGCTGTTCAGACCGAACATATTTAGCAAATCGCATGCGTATAAATTAAAAAGTATGGGAGAGTTAACTGATCCCTGTTGTAGTCCATTATTAATAATATAGCTTACTGATGATTTATCATCCCCGTCTACTACTATAAATTTTTTATCGTGGAGCATGACCCACAGTAATTTTACTAATTGTTTTGGGAAGCCTTTTTTTATTAATTTATAAAACAGACCATCAAGCCACACCATATCGAACGCCTTTTCGAGGTCTATAAAGCAGGCACCCATGCAGTTGCCCGCGTTTCTAGCCCAACAGACGTCGGAGGTAAATTTGGTTAAAGCATGGATGGTGGAGTGTTTGTGTCGGAAACCGAATTGAGTGTCGGGAATTATATTGTTTTCTTTACAATACTGGGTGATTTGGTCGTTAACTATTGCCTCAAAAATCTTGCTGATATTTGGAAGTAAACTAATCGGTCTGTAATTAGAGGGGAGTAGTGGGGCTATGAGAGTTCTGTGACCACTGGGCGAGGGGTGAAGCGGGGCGGGGGGTACCGCGGGCGCGGGTCGCGGCGTGGTGGGGGTACTGCGCTCTCGGTCGCGATGGGCGCGGGGCGAGGCGGGGAGGGGGTACCGAGTTCATCGGTGAGGGGGATGACGTCACAGGGGCGGGAATTTCAAGATGGCGTCGCGCGCGCAACCGTTTGCCGTACGCGTGCGGGGATCGGTGCGCAGGCGCAAAGGGATGTTCCACGGATGCTGTAATTCGACATGGATGACGATTCGAGATTAATTAACCTAAACAGCGAACCGTCTCACGATCGCCGTGAAAGAATGCAACGTCGCGCACGTATAAACAGCCGCCTACGCAATATAATTCGACGCGCTATCGCGATAACTATTCGAGATCGATTAATCTCGAACAGCGCAACCGCCTCGCGAAAGAACGCAACGTCGCGTATAAATATTCTCCAACGAAAATGCTTTTACGCTGTTTCACACGCCCTTGTCCCACTTATAATCGCGATACATGCAAATACTTGAAATGTTATTTCGCAGGGAAGGTGGAAGGTAGGTAAGTAAACCTGACATATTAATATAAAGATTTGTAATTTATTTGGCTTAATTATCCCCCTCGATAACATCGTCAGCAAATAAATCACTTAATAATAAATCTATAGTAACTTGCGCAGAGTCAGTTTGAACTGAAATATCGCTAGCCTGAAGCCCCGATACCGCATTCGTATAAACGGCGTTGTAATCAATCCTTTTCGCATTGACGCAGTTTCGCCAAACCACGCTCTTTGGAGCATCGGCACGATACCGCTGATATATATTTCCGTGTACATAGTCATCGTCGTCATCGTCATCATCGTCGTCATCGTCTAATAAATATGTACGCTGCGCATGTCGATTGAGCCAGAATTGCTCGTCCCCGTAATGATCATCCGGTGGTTCATCGCGTATGGTGTCGGCATTGTGGAAAACCTTTAAAAAGATGTCACCATCGTGAACACCTCCCGCCTCGCGAAGTTCTCCACCTTGAATATTTTCGGTCTGAACCGCGACATTTCTGCACGTCACATACACTTTCGGGCTGGAAGTATGGACGGGTGTCACAGCAGAGGTGATCGTAGCTGTAGCTGGACGATTCAAATTCACGGGCAATGACATAATCTGAAACCGATTTTTTTCATATAATTCTCAAAGTTACCAACAGAACGATTCACTAAAATACGATAATGGAAACTTATGGTATTGTTGGATTGTATTTCCCGTGCGCTGAACGGCTGACGATATCCTTCCAAAGCAATCTCCTTCGGAAGCAGTCTTCTTCAACCAATTTTACTCGAAGCACTCAACTTATATGCAATAGACTTATATGTAATCAACTTATATGTAATCAACTTAGACGCAATAGACTTAGACGCGATAAATTCTTAAAGCGTTTCTCGTAGCAACGTATGTCTCGACAGCTACGGTAGCATTTGAGAACTGAGTTTAAGGTGGCCGCTGCACGATCACGCATAAGGAAGTATAGCGCGATAATTATTCGAGCATCGCCCAACGTATTTTGATGAACGAGAGACCACCGTGACGGGTGTAAACACCCTTATCGCGAGAGCGCGAATTCGACACACGTGGTAACGCATCGAGCTAGCGCGGCATCGCGTCACGCGATCGAGTCGTCGAGGGTGAGAGCGAAAGAACGCGAGAGCGAAGAAAAGAATTCGGAGCGATAACGACTCGTGAATCTCGGCTAGGGTATATGGTTAGATATTCAATCAGAGCCGCGCAGTCGTTCGGTAAAAATCTTCGCGACAACATTTGTCAAGCATCATTCTTCCCCGGGTTTTCGATATCCGGACCATAATCGCATCACGCGGAAGAGTCGCATCAACCACTCGTGCCTGATCGTACGCGCCTTTTAATTGAATATTGAAGTAGAAGAAAAGAGAAGTAACCATGGAGGTATTCATGGACACGTATAGGGTTTTGTCCCAGATGTCCGTGCTTTTACGCACCATTGTGGAATTCAGGGACTGGACGGATCGGTGCGACGCGTGCTTGCGACTCATCGTCGAGTATCAATGCGGCGAAGGAGTGTCGGTGGCATCGAAACAGCGTCTGGTGTCGCTGATCGCGCGAATAAAGACATTGCGCACGATCGTGCGGGAAAAGTTTTCGCGAGTAGGGCTCGGGGTGTCGGCTCGATCGACGGCATCCAAAGTCGTATGGGAAGACGTGGAATCAGCGTTTCGGAATCGTATTTCAACCGGTGCGGTCATCAACGTGGGTTACATCGATCCGCGTCAATTTTTGGAGGGAGCCCGACAAATTACGATCTCGCGCGTCACGGATGCTATCACCCAACATAAAAGCGTGGTCGTGAATACGGTCCTGAACGCGGAGTTTATGTTGGGCTAGAATACGGACATGAAAAGTTTCGGTACGCGAAATCGCGTACTGTTCAGGACATCGAACGTGCGCGAGTGGTATTCGAAGCACGTGGTCGCTCCCACGTTAGTGGCGATCGAGGAGTTTCAAGATCGCGACAGTGGATGGGCTCTGAGGGCTGTGCTAAACCTCCTAATAAACATTAATAAGCATAACCCTCTTCGCGCCGGTTGCGACGTGCCGCTTCCGCGCGCCGTCGTCCTGAAAAAAGCGGTGGTGAACGTAAAGAGCAGAGACAATGCGTGCTTTTTGTGGTCCGTTGTCGCCAGTTTGTACCCTGCTGCTGTTACTAGGAACGTGTGTAGGGACTCATCGTACTCACACTACTCAGCGGTGCTTCGCACGGACGATATGACTCTTCCCGTGACGTTGGATCAGCTGGCAAAGTTCGAGAGGTTGAACGACGCGTCGGTGAACGTGTACGCGTGGTCCGACGGAAGCTGCGCGCCTCTGCGTTTAACCGAGGACAAGCGAGAGAGACACGCGAACCTGCTACTGGTGCAGGACTCCAAGGAGCCAAAACGATATCATTTCGCGTGCATTCAAAGCATGTCGAGGCTCGTATCGAAGCAGCTCGGTAACCATAATGGACAAGTATTCGTTTGCGAAAGGTGAGTCGAATACGGAATATTTCAATCCATGTATTATTATTTATTCTTATGTTTATTATTGACGTTGTTATCGTTGTAGATGTCTGAGTTACTTCTACTCGTCCGAGCAGTTGACGAAACACACCGTGGACTGTCAACGCACGAACGAGTGCGCCATCGAATTGCCGTCCGCGAAGGAAAGATGGTTGCAGTTCCGGAATTTCAAGAACCAGGAACGAGCGCCATTCGTCGTGTACGCGGACTTCGAGTGTATGCTGAAAGGAGTGGCACGTACACGTACCAGCAGCACAGAGCGTACAGTGTAGGATACTACATTCATTGTTCCACCGACGCGTCTCTGTGTCGCTATCGCGCGTATCGTCACGAAACCGAGTGCGTGAAATGGTTCGTGCGGGAACTTCGAGACTTTGCCGACACCGCCTATTCGTGGTTACGGAACGCGAAACCAATGAACTCGTTGACGAGCGAACAGTGGCGTAGATTTAATGACGCGATCGCGTGTCACGTGTGCGGGCAACCTTTCGTCGACGCGGACAAAAAAGTGCGCGACCATTGCCACTCGACGGGTGAGTACCGAGGCGCGGCTCACGTGACTTGCAACTTACAGTTTCAGCGATCGTACATGATACCGGTCATATTCCATAACCTGGCAGGATACGACGCGCATTTCGTGATCAAGGAGTTGGCGACCGCGTTCGAGGGACAGATCGACTTGCTGCCGGTGACGAAGGAGCGCTACATATCGTTCACCAAGCACGTAAAGGGAATGGACGCCGAGAACAACGATTGGCAGAGGGGGTTGAAGTTCCGTTTCATCGATTCGCTGAAGTTCTTGGCCGCGAGTCTGAAGAAACTCGCTTCGGACCTTGGCAGAGAACGACTCGCGATTCTACGACGCGAGTTCCAACACCTGCCCGATCATCGTTTCAATCTCCTGACCAGGAAGGGCGTCTTCCCGTACGACTACGTGACGTCATACGCCAAGCTGAACGACGCGTGTTTACCGTCCCGCGAAGCGTTCTATAACCGGCTGAACGATAGCGCCGCGTCGGAGGCCGATTACGCGCACGCCGCGAACGTGTGGAACTCCTTCCGCGTACAGACATTGGGCGAGTACAGCGCTTTGTATTTAAAAACGGACGTATTCGAAAGTTTCCGCACCGACTGTATCGCGAGTTACGACTTGGACCCTGCGCATTATTTCACGCTTCCAAGTTTCACGTGGGACGCGATGCTAAAGTACACGGGCGTACGGTTAGAGCTTCTGATGGACGTGGACATGTTACTGTTCGTGGAGCGTGGCATACGCGGCGGTCTGAGTCAGTGCTCGCACAGGTACGCGAACGCTAACAACAAACACCTGCCTGCGGGGATGTACGACGAGTCGAAGGCGTCGACGTATCTGATGTACTTCGACGTCAACAACTTGTACGGATGGGCGATGTCGCAGGCTATGCCGCAAGGAGGGTTTCGATGGCTGGACGATGCGACAGTGGCCGCGCTAGATGCGTCGTCCCTGCCCGACGACGAGGACTCCAAGGGATACCTGTTGGAGGTGGACATCGAATACCCCGAAGAGGTTCATGACGCGCACGCCGACCTACCGTTATGCCCGGTGCGCGAGCACGCGCCGCACGGTAAACAGACCAAGCTGCTTGCCACGCTCGACGATAAGGAGCGATACGTCGTCCACTATCGCTACCTGAAACAGTGCGTGCGACACGGTTTACGCGTGGCTCGAATTCATCGGGTGTTGCGCGCGTCTTGGTTGCGCGACTACATTCGATTGAACACCGATTTGAGGACGCGAGCCACGAGTGAGTTTCAGAAGACTCTATATAAATTAATGAACAACGCGGTGTACGGGAAAACGATGGAGAATGTGCGGAATCGCGTAGACGTGCGACTGGTGACGCGGTGGGACGGTCGTTACGGCGCGGAAGCGCTGATCGCGAAGCCGAACTTTCACAGTCGTACGATTTTCTCCGAGGAGTTGGTTGCGATCGAAATGCGAAAACTCAAAGTGAAGTTCGACAAGCCGATATACGTGGGGATGAGTGTACTGGACGTATCGAAAGAATGCCTGTACGAGTTCCATTACGCGTACATGCGCGCGAAGTTCGGTGATCGGTGCAAGGTCCTATACACCGACACCGACAGTTTAATGTATAGCGTGGAATGCGATGATGTATACGAAACGATGAAGCGCGACGTCGACCGATTCGACACGAGTGATTACGCGGTGAACAATCCGTACGGTATGCCCCGCGTAAACAAAAAGGTGCCGGGACTCATGAAAGACGAGAACAACGGCGTCTTGATGACCGAGTTCGTCGGATTGAGGTTCAAGATGTACGCGACTAGAACGTTTAACGCCGCAGCGGTGTCTACGAGCGAGACTAAAAAAGTGAAGGGTGTGCGGAGACACGTGGTCGCGAACGATATACAATTCGACGATTACATTCGTTGCTTGCACGATCTCACCGAGAAAGCGGTTCGGCAGAACAACATTCGATCGAACCGGCACGATGTGTTTTCCGTGAGTGGGGAAAAGAACGCTCTCAGCCCGTTCGACGATAAACGGTGTATTTTAGCCGATCGGGTCAGCACCCTTCCGTGGGGGCATTATCGAATCCCCCAGCTCAAGGCCCACGAACGCGTCGAGCTTGATCCCGACGAGTCCCTCGAGCTTGAGCCCGACGAGTCCCTCGAGAATCCCGTTGTCTGATTGTACGTTTCTATGATCGTACGTTTGCATGTACATATGTATATACATTTCGTTGTAAGCGTTTCTTTCGTTCATACCATTTATCTATTTACGAATATCTGATGTATGTATGTATATAGCGTAGAATGGATAAAATTTTGTATTTTGTATTCGTGTTAGTATATATATTTTTTTCCTTATTTTGCTAAAATTAATTGTACGCATATATACGAAAAGAAGGAGAATAATTGAATAAACGGACAATGTATATATTTATATGTATGTATTTATATTATTTATTTCGGTAACATAGCGCGCGTTTATAATCGCGAATCATAGAATATCCTTGTCGCGTATCCACGAGTTCCGCGACGAATCGAATCCGAGCCACTTAACGTACACCTGGTTTCCTTTGCGACGAATAATCTTCTCGACCAGATAGACGTCCGGATTCGCGACCGAATGCAGTTCGTACTCGTAGAATCCACCCGAGATCGGCTCTCCCGCGGAATCGCGTAGAATGTACGTCACCGGGTACGTTCGTTGCACGGTTACGATTTCGAACACCTCCGTCGACCAGTTCGGAGTGTACCCCTTCTCGAAGAGGGTCTTGAACTTGCTCACGCGTACCTTGTCACCGACGTTGAATTTCGCGCGTCGTCGAACACCTCTCGATGCGGAAGGGGAGAGGGGCTCATTCGCGGCAAACGACAAACGCGTCGCGGGGGTCACGTCGACGGGTTGAGGGTTGATCGTTCGATGCTTGCGATGATTGTAGGTGCGTACGAGCGCAGGTAACAGGTCGACCCAGCGATAGGACGCGTTCAAGGAGAATTGTTTCCACATGAGGTTTTTCAGCGTGCGATTGAAACGTTCTACGATCGACGCTTTCATCACGCTGTACGTGGAGTAGTGGTTGATCCCGCGTCTCTTCGCGAATCGTTCGAACTCCGCGTTGTAAAACTCTTTGCCCATGTCGGTTTGTAAATTTCGCGGGCATCTGTCTCTCCACCGCAAAACGGTCGCGAACGCATCGGTCACGCCGCGTCCGTTTTTCGTTTTCACGGGTACGGCCCACGCGTACTTGCTGAACGCATCGATGATCGTTAGCACGTAGTGATATCCTCGATTTTGCTTCGCCTACGGACGCATCTCCACCAAGTCGGCCTGCCATAAATCATCGTAACCGCGAATCGTAACGCTACGCCGTGGGAAATTTCGTCTCGCGGGAGCGTGTAACTCGTTCACTAAGCGTACTCGTTCCTCGCTCATGCTTCGCGGGTGGGCGTTAGAAGTAGTACGAGTTCCTCGAGCGTTCGTAAAATGCAATCGGTACGCGTCTTTCGCGAACGACCGTCTTCGTTCGACGATCCGAAGTCATAGCCACTGTCGTCGGGGTCAGGATCGATAATCATCGTCGTCGTCGTCGTAGTCGATCCTCGCTCGCTTTTCGCTGATCCTTTCGTTCGTACAGATCCGTGATCGTTAGCGCGGTCGGTGTCGGCGCCGACGTCTCGATCCCCTCGAGTCCGTCTTTCGAGTGATCGAAGCGTCGTTCCATCGCGTTATTTAAATCGTCCTCCAATCGAGACAATTTCGCCTCAACGATGTCCGACATCGTTCGTTGTACTCGCGTCTCGAGTTGAGATCGTTGATGCTCGGCGTCCAGTCGCGCGTTCGCGATAGCCGTTTCGATTTTCCGAGTAAAGCGTTCGTCCACCGCGGTCAATAGTCTCATCGTCATCGCCGTTTCGTTGTTGTTGTTGTTGTCATTGCGTAATGAGGTACCAAACTTGTTCACCGACATGACGATGCGCGCGCGCCCCGAACACTACTGACGAGACGATCACCGGATCGCTCGATTTAAGATATATATTTGTCCTCGCGAAGTTCCTCCAGGATCGATGCGATTTCGTTATCGTGACCCGTGTGACCTGCCGCGCGCGATGCCACGAGCAACGCAAGTCTATGGACCAATTCGTTCGGATCGTTCCAGTACGAGTAATCGATCGCGTTATCGGTGACCGTCATCGATTCGTCGATGGGTAATTCTAGACCATGTCGCGTGCCGCGCCCGCCGTCGCCGCCGCGCCCGCCGCCGCCGCCGCGCCCGCTGCCGCCGCCGCGCCTAACGCGTCCGATACCCGATGTCCGCACCCCGCCGATCACCGCGGATATGATTTTCTTATACTTGTACCCCCTGTTACCCAGCATAGGCTTGCTCGGCGAATGGTTTCGCTTTTGCGCGTTCGTCGACAACAAGATGCGTCGGTACGAGTGGAGATCCTTGCCCGTGCATGTCCGATCGTTGGGTATTTGCATGAAAAGCAATTCGTACAAACCCCGAGTCCCCGAGTATCGCGTTCCGTTCACGCGAATATCATCGCCGTCGCCGTCAATGGCGAGCACGGAATCGCCGAGCATTAGGTCGTCGTCGGGCCCCAAATATACGCCGTACACGTTGTCGATTCGTTTCTTGGTATCGGTGAAGAATAGTCGCAGGTATTCTCGCGATAAGGGTCCTTTGGCGTTCCGTATATACACTTCGATATCATCGGCGGGGCTACGCAGCGTGTCCAAATCGCGAACCTTTGCTGGCGACTCATCGTCCCGAATTTTTTCACCGTCGTCGACATCATCGATAACATCGCTGTTGTCGTTATCGTCGTTGTCGTTGTCGTCGTCGTTGTTATCGTCGTCGTCGTCGTCGTTGTTATCGTCGTCGTCGTCGTCGTCGCTAAATTCTGGAAGGTTATTCGAAAGTTCCTTGGATGTATCCTCGGTGGCGTTTCGGAGTCTCTTCAACGATTGTTGTTGTTGTTGTTGTTGTTGTTGATCGTATTCGTGTTTCCTATTCACAGACCGCGATCGCGATCGAGGCGTTAAGCGCGTTTTCAACGCCGACCCGTTCTCGATCAATCGTTTCAGCGTTTCGACGATGGGACGCGTGCTCGCCTCCACAGCCGCTTCCGTAGCCATTTTACCAATTTTCAAGGCTAAGCACTTTTTACGTATAACGTCGCTGACTTTGGCAATTTCTAGCTTTGCATTCACCTTTGCGTCCACACCCTGGCGTTTCGCCAGTTTTTGTCGATGACGTCGACGATGTTTACGCGTACGCTTCGCGTCGGCGTTGCTCGAGGTTATCGTAGTCGTCGGTGGCGTCGTCATCGTCGTCGTCGTCGTCGTCGTCGTGGATTCGTTAGACATATCGTGTTGATCGACGAACGACTCGCGGTTTACTGAGATCCGCCAGCTACGACGAACTCGTTAAATCCCCTCCGATATCGACCTTCGTACATGAACCTATCCTTATCGATCACCACGAAATCGTATCGTCGACGCCAACATCTCGCGCACAATTCGTTGAACAACTCGAACGTCATGTCTGTGTTCACGTGATCGTTGTACGCGCGACGCAAGTTCGTGCCGTCTTGTTTGAACAGCATGAGAAAATTCGCGTTGTCCGTGATCAAATGTTTAGGTATTCTAGCGTACGACTGACACAAGTAGAAGCAGTCCACGTTGGCGTGACGGCCCATGGAGAAGTATTCGCGTATCGCGTTCTGTTCGTCGCACGCCACGTCGTCGAACACGAAGATCGAATCGGGCCGAGCGTCTCTCGGTGGAACGATCTCAGCGTTGTCCGAGTAGGGAATGTATTCGATTCCGTCGACGAGCGACAACACCTGCTCGAGATATCGATACTTTGGCTGGTGCAACGATTTCGAGTACACGTACACGTTGTCGAAGCGCAACCCGTTCGGACTCTCTAGCATGCTCAGAAGCACGTTCGTTTTTCCGCACCCGGACGGACCGCAAATCACGCCTCGCACGCTGTTCGGTAACAACGGACCGTGTCTGTTCGATCGACTCGCGTCCCTATCGTCCTCGAGCATTCTGTTCGCGGTCACGCGAATAACGTCCGACTGTTTCGCGAATCGCATGTTCGCGCGCGCGTCTATGACGAGGGACGACTATTTATATTCGTGGCATGTGTCGCGCAGGTCACTATCGTTGTGATCGGTGGAGCGCGCGTACGCGTTTATTATTCTAGAGCAGCTATCGCGGTTATTCTAACGCAGGTGTATGGTCGCATCAACGACCGCGGCGTCTCGGGAAGTAGGGAAGAGGAATCTGAAGAAGAATAAGAAGAAGAAGAAGAAGACTGGATCGGGTCTCGTGAACGGTATCATAAACCGCTTACCGTTCGAACTACACGTTCCGGGTTATCAGTTCTGCGGACCGGGAACGCGTTTGATAAAGCGATTGGCTCGTGGCGACAAAGGTGTGAATCCCCTGGACGCCGCGTGCCGCGACCACGATATCGCGTACTCTCGTCGAAAGGATTTGGAGGGACGACACGAGGCGGATCGTGCGTTAGCCGAACGAGCGCGAGAACGCGTGTTCGCGAACGACGCGACCTTCGGCGAAAAAGCCGCAGCGACTGGAGTGTGGGCAACGATGAAGGCTAAAACTAAACTCGGCATGGGTATGAGAAGGACGAAACGTAAACAGAGAAAGTCTGGAAAGAAACATCCGCAACGACGACATCGCAATCTACGAGTGGCGAAACGCGGGGGCATTCTTCAATTTCTTCCGTTCGTGCTGCCCGCTTTATCGGATATCGGGGCATTTGCCGGTGGAGCGGCTGGTATAACCAAAGCGGTCAACGATTCGAAGGCCTCTCGAAAACAGCTGGAAGAAACGTTGTGTCATCATCGGGCGATGGAAGGGCGAGGAATGCATCTGACGCTGTACAAGCGAGGCGCGGGTTTGAATCCTAGACGTCGACGCCAACGACGACTGCGATCAAAGAAAAAAAAACCGTCGATCGAGTAGCCGCGTGGCGACGGTGGCGGCGATAACGCGACAACCTATGACGAACCTGCAACTAGAGCGCGAGTGCGCCAGCGTACCGTTCTTTCGAGGGGTGTTTATGCGAGACACGCTTCCCACGCGCGTACGAACCAATGAATGCGGCATCGCGAATCTGGACGAGAACCGAGGCGCCGGTACGCACTGGGTAGCGTACGCGAAACGTTGACCGCGAGTACAATACTTTGATAGTTTTGGGAATCTGCGACAACCCGCGGAATTGATCTACTATTTCGGACGCGGTAAAACGATCACGTACAATCACGATCGTTTTCAACGTTTCGACGAGATGAATTGCGGTCGCTTGTGCATGCAATTTTTACAGCAAAAGTCTATGGAATTATGGCCTATATAATAATACTAATACTAGTACTAATACTAATAATGATGTATACTAAGATTACGCTGCGATGTATCCATGCGTAATGGCAATCCATATCTTCTATAATAAAGACTCGTAACATCGGATAAATTGCCGAGTATTCGTACGCGCGCGCCACATCCTCTCTCTCCGTCTCGCGAGTGTAATCTATGATATGTCGTTCACGCTCACGTTAACGAGTCGCAGCAGCGTGCTCACGGTAAATTATTTCCCGCCGATAGATTTGAGCGACGGTCAATACGAATTAGGACTCGCGGACTTGGAGACGTTTCACACGATTCCGAACATCGACTCGAGCAACGATAAATTCTATTTCATGGTGAACTATGAGACCGGCAACGACTCCATCGTCGACGCCGCTTACGAACGCATTACGATCCCCCACGGCTCCTACGAATTAGACGCTGTCGCCGAGTATCTGAAGCAACGATTGCTCGATCGATATCCTCGAAGACTCGGTAACACCGAGAACGGCGATGACGACAAGTACCCTATAATGCTACGAGCTAACAACAACACCATGAAGACCGAGCTATACTGCTCGTTCTTCGTAGACTTTACGAGACCGGACAACGTGGGCTCGCTGCTAGGATTTTCCCCGAATCGCGTCTTATTGCCGAGAATCTGGCACGAGTCGGACGTACCCGTGAATATTATAAACGTTAACGTGATCAGAGTAACGTACAACGTTACTACCGGCGCGTACAGTAACGATAAACCCGTACACACGATCCATGAATTTTCGACTCGCGTGCCGCAGGTATATAAGATATCGGAAACTCCGCGACACGTCATTTACCTGCCGATCGTCGCACGCGCAATACGCGATCTAACGTTGTGCATTGTCGATCAGTACGATCGTCCTATAGATTTCCGTGGGGAAGAAATAACGATTCGTCTGCACGTTCAACGACGTTCGCGCGATAAGTAGCGTGACCGCGCGTGCACGCGCGTGTGCGTAGTATGTTAGTGTTAGATCACACGTACGAATCATCAATCGTCGCTGCCGCTGCTACTCCTGCCGTCTCCGTCTCGCGTCATCGGCGCAACCCTACATCGGAAAGCGAAAGTGGAAGTAGAATAAAGACGGGTGGAACGATAAGAAGAGGACCGGCAAGAAGCATAAGAAAGCCGTTGACTCGTCGAAACGCGCGTTTTTTACGATCGCTAGGATTCATCGTCGCCTATTAGACAAGCGGAGAGAGCGACGCGATGTCTACTATTCTGGACGTGGCGAATACGCCAACCTTCGACAATCGTATCACGAAGATCGAGTACCACACGTATAATCCGTACGCCAACACGACTTTCGACAATAACGATGAGATAAGAATCCCCATACAGCAGCAAGATCTGTACAGGCTCCCGTGCGAAAGTTTTCTCTACGTCGAAGTTCGTGGCACGTTGACGGCGCAGGATGCGAAAAGCCCGGCAACGTCCGCGACCGCGGTTCTCGACAACAATTGCGTAGCGTTGATTTTCGATGAGATTCGATACGAATTGAACGGTATCGAGATCGATCAATGCCGAAATCCCGGGATCACTACCACGTTGAAAAATTACGTTTCATTGTCGGTCGACAGAAGCAAAGCGTTCGCGAATGCCGGTTGGAATCATACCATCGACTACGATAAAGATATATTTCATTCGGGCTCTTTCAATTTCTGCGTACCCATGAGCATGTTATTAGAATTCTGCGAGGATTACAAACAAATCGTGATGAACGCGCGGCACGAGCTGATTCTTATTCGATCGCGAGTCGATACGATCGCGATGCACTGTGCGTCCGCCACTGCGAGACCGAAACTGGAAATACGCAAGGTTCAGTGGCGTATGCCCCACGTCGTTCTGGGCGATGCGAATAAACTAGCGATGCTGCATATCCTGGAAAGCGGTCGGCCGATCGCGATGAGTTTCCGATCGTGGGCCATGAACGAGTACCCGTTACTGCAGGCGACAACGAAGCACACGTGGACCGTGAAAGCTACGTTGCAAATCGAGAAACCTCGATACGTGATATTCGCCATACAAACTGATCGACAGCGTCGCTCCGATAGATCCTCGAGCACGTTCGATCCGTGTAATCTCACAAACGTTCGATTGTACCTAAATTCCGAGGCGTATCCGTACGACGACTTGAACTTGGATTTCGATAAGTATAAATACGCGATCCTGTACGATATGTACGCGAAATTCCCTTGATCGTACTACGGGCACGGAGAACCGTTGCTGAACGCGATCGAATTCTTTCAATACGCGCCCATCGCGGTCATAGATTGTTCTAGGCAAAACGAGTCGTTGAAGAGCGCTACGGTGGACGTGCGAATAGAGTTCGAATGCAAAGAAAATGTTCCCGCTAATACTACCGCGTACTGTTTCATGATATACGACCACATAATCTAATACAACCCTTTAACCAACGTGGTACGCAAACTAGTATAGTTTGCGTACGTGAACGATTACTACTACTACTACTAATACTACTACTACTACTGCGAATACTACTACTGTTTTAAAACGACGATGTCGATGTGAAAGTCCTCAGTTACTGTTTCGTTACCGACGATACTACTACTACTACTAAGTAACTATACGAGTAACGATGTTCGCCGTTGTCGACCTGCAAGGTTTCAAAACCGAACGTAACTTCGTCGTGAAAGAGAACGCGATTCGCACGAACAGCAGCAGCGACAGCAACAGTCGACGATCAGCCACTGGATCTTCGAATCGCCATACTTCTGGAATCACCTGAATTCGTTCGAGAAATGTCAAGCGTCCTGGCTGGCGAAGCATCATCACGGGCTCCACTGGTCGGATGGATGCGTTCCATATTGGAAACTTCCGGGACTGCTCGCCGGCGCACTCGCGAACATCGACTTCGCCATCGTGAAAGGTGCGGAAAAGAGAACCTGGATGCTGTCGCTACTACCGAACATAATCGTCGATGATATCTGTGATCTGTACAAGCTGAAGGGAAAAAGGATCAACAACGCTCGAACCGTTGAGGACGACGGTGGCTACGACGTTGACGATTATTATTGCGGGATCACGCCTAACGCCGTGAACGACTACGATGATACCGACGTTCCTAACCTGAAGTCTATGTCTTCAAAGAATGCTCCACGATGCGCGTTTCACGACAACGATGGCGTTTGCGCGCTAGAGAACGTCCATAAGATATGGAATTATATACGCAGCGTCGCCTAATGTAAGTCCTATACACGCATTACGTCTACTTTACGCGTCGTACGCAGAGAAACGAATATGAAGTAATTATTTTTTGTTTCTATAGCGATGAGAACCATAGCGACGACGACGACGAGCACAACGGCGAAGATGAGAACAACGGTGGTAGTGTCGGTGAGCGCAACGACGACGACGATGACTGATTCATCACCCGCGAGCAAGAATACCCCTCCCGTATGAACGTCATTTTACGCAAATACTGTTTTTTTTTTTATAATTTAAGTATGCATGCATGGATGTATATTAATAATAATCACACACTGTTTTGAATAAAAATATATATATATATATTTATTAAAAATGTTTAATATATAAAAAATATTTAATAAAAAGAAAAATTATTTTTAAAAAAAAACTATTTAAAAAAAAAAAAGAAAAAATCGCCGCGATGTCACGTCCTGCAGCACGCAGAGAAAACACCAAATTATTATATAAAACGTTGGCATTAGCACGCGAAACACCAAACAATTAAAATTCATTTATACTCACTCCTTAAATAATCGTGGGAGGCCCCAAAATTCACCCTCGAACGCGAGGAACTCCACCTGCGTGGTATAATCTCTCCACATGCGCCGCTCAAATTGAATTTTATTCCTCAATGCGGCGCAAATTCGTCCGTCCCTCCTCGTTGGGTATTGGCGATGCTGAAACAAACACGCACATAACTCGATTAAACCGCCAGCGAATGGTAGGTATACGTATGACGATACAATTTGCACTAAACATCACTCACGAGCAGTTGGATGATCGCGTCACGATCGCCGTCGCGGGCGTGCAGCTCGATGTCGCGGCGGCGCTGGAACAAACGCGCGACTCGATTAAAACATCTTCGATTGGCGTACGCGTATCGGTATAATTTTCATAAAAAAAAATGTTACTTACGAGGCGTCCGAGCATGCCTAAATAGCGGTCGCTCCACGACCGCATCGCCATCTCCTGCTGGTACTGCAACAAACGCACGATTAGTTTAAAATACTGTCGAAAGGACTGCGCGTACCAGTACAATTTCATGAAAAATCACTTACAACGGTTGTCAAAACGCGATTGCGCGCCTCGCGCCACGCATCGCTCTCCTCGTTGGAAATTTGCTCGCACTGAAACAAACGTATAAACTGATTCGAATGCTGCCGAATTGAATACGCGCACCAGTTCAATTTCAAAAAGAAACAAACGCGCGACTCGATTAAAAACATCTTCGATTGGTGTACGCGTATCGGTATAATTTTCATAAAATGTTACTTACGAGGTGTCCAAACATCTCCAAATATCTGGAATTCCACGCCCGCATGGTCTTCTCCTGCTGGTACTGCAACACACAAACGCACGATTAGTTTAAAACACTGTCGAAAGGTCTGCGCGCACCAGTACAATTTTGATGAAAAATCACTTACAACGGCTATTAATATTCGTTGGCGCTCCTCGCGCCACGCATTGCACTCCACGCTGTGCTCGCGCTGAAACAAACGTATAAACTGATTCGAATGCTGCCGAATTGAACACGCTCACCAATTCAGTTTCAAAAAAAAAACTATACTTACGATGCACCGACGCATCTCGTACGAATTCATGTGCGTCATGATGATATTTTGTCCCGTGCGGCGGAGGTCGACGTCCTTATATGCATTCGGTTCTCTAGCCCTGCGCGTCGCAGGGTAGGGGTAGTCGTGGAGTACGCGCGGTGGGGGTGTCCGTATTACAGTTTCTTCTTCGATGATTCGATATTAATTATTCCAGCTTATAGCGCACTTTTATGGTTTGCACTTTTATGATTCGTACCGCGAATCGTCTCCGACTCTTCTGCGAAACGTGTACACCTTAAATTTGGCGCGTACGCTATTTGAATCTGCCGCGCGTACCATTTGAATTTGTCGCGCGCTATTCACATTTCATATTAATGTTCGTGCCATAACACAACCATGATCATCACCATCATTGATACAATACACTCTTGAACATTGGTGTGTACGTGTGCATGAATCTGTATAAAAGCGACGTTGGTCAGTCTTACGGACTTCATAACGTCACCTACGCTCGATTGCTAACAAGTATCGTTCGCGTCAATTTCTCCGTCGATCGGTATAATCGTACAGTGCGTATCAAAATGTACAAACGCAGCTTCAACGATTCGTCCTGTGCGTCCGGCAACGATGGCGGTTTCCCTAATAAACAACACCAACAATCCGATACGAGGTACGTACATATTACTATACACTTTTCACTTACATCGTTCGCTTACTTCTTTCACTGTAAACGAATAAATCATTAATTCCGTGTACGCGTTTCTTACAGTTCTGACTCCGCAACGCCAAAAACATCGAAAACGCCAAAACCGTTAAACGTACGGATCCTGGGGCGCGATTACCCTTTAACCTCGACAGCCTATAAAAGGCTAACCATTGGAATTCGCATTGACATGGGTTCGTGCCGTGTCGAGATCACCATAGTCGACAATAAAGGCAGCGAGTTGTGCTTTTCAATGTCAACGTGGAAGCTCCTGCTGCAAAATGGGGCTGATATACTTTAAAGATTACGCGACAACGCAACGTCGCCCCAAACCCACATCCTAATTGATCATTTGCGAATCGAATTCACGCGCATGCATAATGATCAACGCGTAAAAATCACCGATAATCGCGTTACCTTATACATGACGGAAGTCACGATGCGTAAACTATTCGCGTATGAACATTGCATCGATCATATGTTCACCTGGTTGACCGGAAATATATACTCCGTAAGCAGTAAATATACCGCCTTCGTAGATGTTCTACGTAGCGCTACCGCACCAACGGATCATGTAAAATTAATTTTCGAAAGCGACTACTTCGAACGGCATTCTTTGATCGATTGTGAATTGTTAGCGTTAGGAATGCAGTCCATGTTGCGCGATGTAAATCACGTACCACTATAGTACGCGTATATATATACGTTTTAATAAATAAATGATTTTTACATTAATACCTGTAACGACTCATTTATAATATCCTTTCCTACTAATACACCTGTAACGATTCATTTATAATACCCTTTCGTACTAATACGGCGGGCAATTACTCGTATGCCAGATGACTAAGAGGCAATCGACATCGTACCGTTTTCTTTGGGAATTTCGACTATGGGACAAACCGCGGAATTGCTCTGTCAGCGAGTGGTAAGTGGTACCCTCGAATCGACACATGCCGCTGACTCGTGGAACAATGCGGTCATAAACCGTAACCCTGGTGAGACGATCCGACCGAGCAGTCTGGATAGGTTTGCTAGCCGGATGTCTGGTTTTTTTTTCCTCGCTATGTCATCCTTAGAGGTATAGACTTGGCGAATGATGATTGTGTTTTAGGATAGGCAGTATGGGCGGTCCTGACACCGGTCTGCTGTAAATCAGACACCTTGGGTGTATGGTTTCCTTAGAGTTCGCTATCGGTTTAAGTACGAGTTGACGGTCACTCGACGTCTGGGAAAATTCAAGACTTTTCGCCTCGAATGTTATTCTCGCGCGGTTCACAAGTGCCCCCCATTGAATCTCTCTCTCTCTCTCTCTCTCTCTCTCTCTCTCTCTCTCTCTCTCTCTCTCTCTCTCACTCGCTCGCTCTCTCTCTCTCTCTCTCTTACGCTGTACCTTGTCCTTCCTTCTATACACGAGTCTAACGTCGCCTGCGTCCGATGCGTTACCACGTGTATCGAATTACAGCGTTGGTGATAAGACAGCGGCCCCAAACTTAAAAAAAAAATATTCGAGACGATATCCGAATAATTGTCGCTCTACGTTTTCGTTGGCGGATGTTTATACGAACGCGAACAATTGTGATTTAGGATAGGCAGTATGGGCGGTCCTGACATGCGTTACCACGCGTGTCGAATTACAGCGTTGTTGATAAGACGACGGCCCCAAACTTTAAAAAAAAATATTCGAGACGATGGTCGAATAATTATCGCTCTACGGTTTCGTTGGCGGATGTTTATACGAGCGCGACGTTGCATTCTTTCGCGAGGCGCTATCTTCAAAATTCCCAGCCTCCGTGACGTCATCCCCTCACCCACGAACTCGGTACCCCCCTCCCCGCCTCGCCCCGCGCCGATCGCGACCGAGAGCGCGGTACCCCCTCCACGCCGCGCCCCGCGCCCGCGGTACCCCCCGCCCCGCTTCACCCCTCGCCCAGTGGTCACAGAACTCTCATAGCCCCACTACTGAGGGGTTACTCCCGTCTTTATCTTTTTTTTGAATTGGTATTAGTTTTGCTGTTTTCCAGCTGGATGGAAAATATGTATTGTTTAGACAGTTGTTAAAGATAATTGTGTAGAAATATATGTACAGAGGAGGCAATTTTTTTAGTATTATATTAGGGATTCCATCAAAACTAGAGGATTTTTTATTATTTAAGTGTTTGAATATATAAGTTAATTGTATGAAATTTGTGAAATAATTATCGTTATTGTTTGTTTGGGAGGGATTATCTGCCATATTATCAGGTAAGAATACGCAGACATCCGCCAGATTTGTGGTTTCAGCATTTATTTCATCGAATAGAGTCTCCACTTTAGCTTTAACGATGTTATTTAGCTGGGCCACACCCATACCGTCGTTCTGCGTGTGTACTTTTTGGAAGTGTGTACCAAGTAGGTTTAGCTTGTCGATCGGATCATGGATTAAAAAATTGTCTCTACTATCTTTCTTCAAAGTTTGAATGTCAATGCCTGATTCATTAATTAGATCTGGGGTATTTGAGGAAATTTTTAATGTTTCAATAGAGCTGTTGTTTTTCCGTCTAAAAATGCTATTTATTGAGGGGAACATGTCTATAGATTTACTGGTGGCTATTTTTCCTATTTTATTTTTCCAGTGAGTACTGATAGATTTTTGGAATTCTTTTTTAATTTGGTATCTAATTTGTTTTAGTAGATTTTTATGTTCTCTAATTAAAGATTGAATACTACTGTGTATATAGTTTATTGTATCCCCTAAGGGTTTACATTCTCCTTTCCCTCTCTTCTCTTTACAGTTTCTTTCCCTATCCTTATTCTCTATCCTTACTCTAATTCTTATATTACATTACCCTATGTTCCGCACTCGCTCTTTCGCTTTTCTCGCCGTCCTCGCTCTTTCGCCGCTCTCTCCCTCTCTCACCCCCTCGCCGCTCCCGCCCTCCCGTCACCCTCGCTCTCTCTCGCCATCCTCTCACTCTCCCACTCCACTCTTATTTTCTATCCTTATTCTACGCATGTCCTTCTCTCTCTCCTCTTACATTGCTTTCTCTTACTTCCTAACGCTTATTCCCGCCACCTTCGACTTTCATTTCCTTTCTTCCACTCCCTTCCTTCTTTCACTCCTTCCTCCTTCCCTTTTCCCTCCCTCCCTCCCTCTCCCTCATTCCCTTCCTGCTCCCTTCCTCCTCTTTCTCTCCATCCTCTTCATCCATTCCTCTCCTTTCCCTCCTTCATCCAATATTTCTCTTATCTTTTCCCCTATTCCCCTCTCATTTTCCTCTTCCCTTGCACACCTCTCCACCACGTGTTCCCACATCTCTTCTTCCCCTCCACAAATCCTGCATCTCCTGTCCTCCTGCTTTTCCCAATACCACCCTCCCTTCATTTCATTTCCCAACCTTAATCTCGCTATCCTTCCATACCTCTCCTCACTCCATCCTGCTCCCAAATATTTCGGTATCCCTTCTGTTGTTATTTCCCTGTACTATCTATTATATCTGGAGTGTCTTATTCTCTCTCTTCTCTCCTCTTCCTGTTTCCTATAATCTTCCTTTTCCATTTCTTCATACCCCTCCCGCCTCCGTTCCCCCTCTCTCTCCTCCCGCCATCCCCTTTCCATCTTAAATTCTTTCCTCTCTCTCTCCCATGTGGTCATTTTCTCCTCCTTCTTTTCCCTTACCTCTCCCCAACAGTCTTGCTAGTTCCCCCCCCCTCTCCCCCTACTCAGCTTCTCCTCATACTTCCATGCTCTTCTTCCCGCCCATGTCCTTAGCTTCATTCTTTTCGCCTCTTCCCTTACCATATATCCCGGTGTTCTCCAGTCTACATCTAATGTCCACCTTATGAACCTCTCTTGAACCCTCTCCACTTCCTCTCTTTCCTTCTATCCCCATATTTCCGCTCCATATCCTAACACTGTCCACACCAGCGTGTCAAAAAGCCACATCCTCCTACTCCATTTCTTCCCAAATTTTCTTTTTCCTATTCCCCATGCCTGTCTCATTATCACCCCTGCTTTCCTCACTTTATCCCTGACGTGTGCCTCTTGTCCTCCATTCTTCTTAAGTACATATTCTAGGTATTTAAATTCCTTTACCTCTTCTATTCTCCTTCCCTTCCACCTCCATTCCATCACTCTTTCTCTCCCTCCCCCTTTTCTGAATCTTATTATCTTTGTTTTCTCCACATTCACCTCTAACCTTTCCTTCTCCATATACTTTTCCAACCTCCTTATCAAACTCTCCATTTCTTCTTCCCTTTCCGCCATTACCACCACATCATCTGCATATGCCAATGCGCATATCCTCCTTTGCCCCACCTCCACCCCTCCCCATTTTCCTTTCCTTAACTCCTCATCCAGATCTGCTGTTAGCAAATTGAACAGGCTTGGACTTAGCGGACACCCCTGCCTCAGTCCTTTGGCCGTCCAAAAGCTCTCCCCTATACTTATTGTCTCCCCGTATATTTCCTTCACCCTTTCCAATAGCCCTGCCCTCACCCCTCCCTTTTCCATCGTCTCCCATAAAATCCTTCTATCCACTGAGTCAAATGCCGCTTTCAGGTCAACGAACATCGCTATTACTTTTCCTTTCTTTTTATTTATATATTTCCCTACCACATAATTTAAAACATAGATGTTGTCCATTGTCCCTACTCCTTTCCTGAATCCCACCTGATTACTTGGGATCATCCTCTTCCCTTCGACCTCCTTCTCCAACCTCCCTGCCAGTACCGTTGCATAAATTTTATATGCTGACGGCATCAGTGTCACTCCCCTGTAATCGTGTACCTCCTCTCCTCCCCCTTTTTTCACCAGTGGTACTATAATCCCCTCCTTCCATCCCTCTCCTTCCCACACTCTTCTACAAATCTCCCACCCTATCTCCACCGCCTTCTCTCCCCCAAATTTCCACGCCTCATTCGGGATATCGTCTCCTGCCATCACCTTCCCCTCCTTTAGCTTCTTTATCACTCCCCTTATCTCTTCCTTACTTATTCCTTCCTCCTTTTCCTTCCTCCTTTTCCTTCCTCCTTTTCCTTCCTCCTTTTCCTTCCTCCTATCTTCCTCCCCTCCCATCCTCACCCTGTTTTCCACTCCCCCTAGTAGTCCCATAAAATACTCCTTCCACTCTTCCTTACTTATTCCTTCGTTCACCCCTTTCCATGTCTTTCTTCCCCTATTAACTATCTCCCAGACTTTGTTCTCCGTCTTTGCTTCCGCCACTTCCCTTATCACCCTCTCCCTCTCTTCCTCTTTCTTTTTTCCGCATATCTCTTTGTATTCCCTCCTTGCCTTCTTGTACTCCTCCCTCCTACTCTTATTTCCTCTCCACTTTCTTAACTCTCTTCTCACCTCCTTCTTTTTCTCCCTGCATTCTCTATCCCACCACCCTTCCCTCCTTCTTTGCATTTCTCTCCCCCCGCCTACTCACCCTTCTTCATCTCCTCCTTTATTCTTGCCTCCACCTTGTTCACTTCCTCCTGTATCCCCCCCCCCTATGCTCGCCCCTCCCATCCCCTTCTCGTACTCTTCCTTCATCCGCTCCGACCATTTTCCCTTTCCTACTTTTCTTTCCCTCTCCTTCCCTCTTCTCCTCCCCGCCCCTCCTTCCTTCATTGTCACCACCAACGTGTGATGATCCGATTCTACTCTGTCCCCTACCTGCATCTTTTCTATCCCTCTCCTCGTTCTGTCATCCCCCAACACGTAATCTATCACCGTTTCCCCCTTTCCTCCCATGTATGTGTATTCCCCCTCTTCATCCCCCTTTATGTTCCCATTAACAATTTCCCATCCCGTCTCTTCTATTACCTTTATTAGTTTCCTTCCGTTCCCATTTACCTTCCCATCTTTCGACTTCCTTCCCCCTCCCTCTATCCTGCCCCCTTGCTTGCCTGTTCTCGCATTGAAGTCTCCCCCTACTACCACCCCCCTTCCTCCCTTTATCCTTCCATCCACCCTCTAATAATTTCCAACTTCCTCTCCATATCCCCGTTCACATACACCGCCACCACCGCCCATTCCTGCTCCCCTGCCTTTACTCTTTCCACCATTATCCCTTCCTCTTCCTCCTGCCCTCTCTCCTGCCTTCCTATCATTTCCTCCCTCGCCCCTATCATCATACCCCCCCATCGCTCTTCCCTTCCTATTCTTTCTGCTTGCCCATTGCGCCCTCCATTTGTAGCCCTTCGGTAGTCTGTTCCTAACCCTGTTCCATCCTTTTTCCTCTATCCATGTCTCCAACATGCCTATTACCTCCCATTCCCCTATCCCCTTTCAGAACTCTGCCTCCTTATTTGTCAGTCCTGCTACGTTCCAAAATCCTATCCTCCAGCTTTTCACTTCCCCCTGCTCCTTCCTTCCCTCCTCCTCCCTTACCCCGCTTAGTTTTTTGTCCCATCTCTTCCCTGTCTCCCTTCTACCTCTCCTCCCTCCTTCCTCTTTCCTTCCTTTCCCTCTTCACTGATTCCCCCTTTTGTCCTTCCCCTCTCCCTCCTTCTCCAATCTCTTAAAACCTCTCCCTGCTCATCCCAAAACCACGTTTTCCCGTATATTTCTATCCGACCGTAGTGTACCCTCACTCTTTTCCCTTTTCTTCCCTCCTCCTCTCCTATCTCTCTTAACTGCCACTGCATCTTCCTTTCCTTCCAGGTTAAGTCGTCTCCTATCCACTCCCTTCTCCCCCTTAGTTTTCCTTTGTTCCTCATTATTTCTCTTTTATCCTCCTCACTCCCCATCCTCACCTCCAGCATCACCTCCTCCTTCTGTCTCCCTCTTCCTCCAAGCTCTTTCACTCTCTCTATTCTCCCGTGTACTCCCATCACCTTTAGTACTGCCTTTGCCCTTGCCACCTCCGTTCCCTCTCTGCTTACCCCTTTTATTATTATGTTTTTCCTTTTCTCTTCTCTCTCCTTCATTTCTAGCCTTCTTTCCATCTCCTTTACCCTCGTTTCCCATTCCTCCTCTCCTGTCCTCTTATCCGTCTTGTCCCCTCCCCTTCCTTTTCCTCCATTTTCCTCATCCCTTTCCCTCCCCTGTTCCATTCTCCTTAACCTCTCCTCTATCTCCTTTATCTTTTCCTCTTCTCTCCCCGCTTCCTCTAACCTTTTTTCCATTCTTTTCAGCTTGTTCCCCATTTCCTCTTTTTCTCTTCTCCATTTTTTCTCCCACTCCTCCATCTTCCCTCTTAACTTTGCCATATCTTCCTTTACCTCCCTCCCTTGCTGCTTTACTTCCTTTAAATCCTTCCTTACCTCTTCCCTCATTTCCCTTATCATTCTCTCCACTCCTCCTTCTTCCTCTCCCCTTTTCTCCTCTGGCGATCTTTGCACCTTTCTAATCTTTAGAAATGCCGCTTCTTCATCTCTCCCTTCCTCATACTTTCCTTCTTCTTTCTCCCTCTTCCTCTTCCACATTTCTGTTATTTCGACTAAACTTCCTCAACTTGCAGCCCTTTCCCTTGTCATCCTCTCCGCGTTCGTCTTCCTACCCTTCCTTTTAACCTCCTCTTCCTTCCCCTCCCTCATCTTCTCCACTGTTACCTTTCCGCTCCCCTTTACTTTTTCCCCCTCTTTTCCTTCCATCCCTTATTCCTCTCTTCCACTTTCCCTTCTGTCTCTTTTCTTTTCCCTCGTTCTCTCCTTTACCTACTGTACTGCTATCACCCCACTACCTCCTTCTACCGACCGATGTCACCACCGTCCTCTTTTTCTACTCTTCCTTCCTTCTCCCCTCTCCCGCCTTTCCCCCTGTCATACACTTCTTTTCCCGCCTTGTCCTAACCTCACTCTTCCTCTCTACCTCCTGTTTTCCTCTCAACCTTCCCTCCTTTTTCCTCGCCCTTTCTCTCCCTCCCCTTCGGTCTTTCCCACTTTCTACTGTTCCCCTCTCTTCACTCCCCACTCCCACTTTTCCACCCTTTATGTCTTTTCCTTTCACTCCGCTCACTCACACTTCTCGTCTCTATCACACCGAAAATGAAAGTCCAAGATTGAATACTAATGTTATTTGTTGGACGTCTGGATAGATTTTTTAATTGGGTCAGGATATAGCTTTTTTCCTGTCGAAGGATTTTTATTTCGTTTGTGATGTATTTATCCGTAGAATTGATGTTAGAGAAGATGTTAGGAACTGAATCTTCTATGGCTTTTAAGATGTTTTCGTTTATTTTTTCTAACGGGGTATCGATTTCGGGATTAGAGAGATTCCTGTCATTCGGGACTATTAAGTTTGCTCCAGATTCTATTAGTGATTTTCCGTATCGGTCCCAGTTCGTTTTGCGGAAGTCTTTACTTTCTTTGATTGATTTTCCTTCGAGTTCAATAAGTGTAGCCTGGTTTATTGAAATTGTTATGATTATTGCTTTATGATCGCTATCAAAATCTATGCATTTTAATTTGTTCCCAATTAGGTTTTGAATTGAGATCCGATCGTCAGCTAAACTTAGGTCGATAAAAGCGCCGCTTTTAATGAACGACGGCGATATTGTTCCTTTTAGGGCCGCTTTGTAGCGCAGTTTATTTCGCGTGTACCAAAGGTTCAAAGAGATTCCTCTACCGTTGTTAATTGGGTTCCCCCAGTTTTCCTGTTTTGCATTAAGATCTCCTGCCAGTAAATAATAAGAATTTGCATCATTTAGACCTAGTCCTTCGAAAAGGCGTTCAAGTTCTTGCATAAACTCTTTCTTGCAGCTACTCGCCGCATAGGCCGCTATAAAGAAAAGCTTATTGTTGTTAGGAAGATTTGTTTGTACAATTGTGGTTTCAAGGACTTTATTATTTTGTTCTCTGTTTAAAACTATTGTTTTGAATTGAATTTCTTTTCTTATCAGGATTGCCGTGCCTCCCCTTGATGGGCATTTGGCCGGTCTGATCTAATTAAATTGTCATTTTTAAAATTTAATTTATGGGTAGGGTTTAATTTAGTTTCGCAAAGTAATGCAATTGTTGGGTTTTGAAGTTCTAAAAATTCTGCTAGATTTGCTCTTCTTTCATTTGCAATTATCGAATTTACATTTATTGAGATAATTTTAAAATTCTCGATTTTAATTTTGTTCGATCCCGGGTTATTGAATTCTATAACTCCAGGTTTAAAAATGAGACTATGGCGTTTATTTTTTGAGAGTTTTCCTGAATTTGTTCTGATAATTTGTTGATATTTGACTTAAATGTGTCTTCAATTGTTTTTTTTATTGACTCTAACCATTCGGGTTTTGATGGGTGAGGATTGGTATGTAATTTTGGATCAGGGCTCGTATGTGATTCAGAGTTTATCTGTGTTGTACTTGAATTAGCTACAGCTGCTCTGTATGAGACTTTCGGGTTAATTAATTTATTTATATTTATCATTCTTTTTTCCTTAAGTAGGAGGTTTTGGGCGCGTTTTTCATCGATTTTTGACTGGTTATCTTTTAATTTCGGGCAGCCTCTGTATGAGGCTGGATGGCCATAATTTTTGCAGTGAATGCAGTATGGTTTCTCTATGTTATTTGTTCTGTTCTCATGATTTAGTGAGGACAGTTTACAATCGCCTGGTTCATGCTTGTTATCATATTTAACGCACCTATACTAAGTTACAATTACTCGCTGTATGGCCTATCCTCTGGCATCTTTTGCATTGAATCTGGGTTTTTCTAATTAGTTTTTCCCATTTCACCTTAGAATATAGAATTACCTTTATATCATTTAACTTTTCAGGTTTACTATCTGGGGAAAGTTTGACTAGGAAAGCCGAGTTTTTTTTTTCTTTTCTTGATCGTGCCGTTTGGAAATTTTCTACGCTAAGGAAATTTAAATTTTCTATTTTAAATTTTTTTAGTTCGTCTAGAATTTCATTTGTATCAAAGTCGCCATCGAGGTTTTTTAGTATATACGGTGGTACTCTTTCGCTTTTTGGTGTGAATGTAAAAAAAGGAATGTTGTTACTTTTTAAGAGGATACATAGTTTCCTGAATTTAGGGATCGATTCGGATTGTATAGTAATTTTTGAGTCGTTACTTCTTTTTGATACGAAGTTTATACCAGATGTCGAGTTTTTAATTAAATCTATAATTTCTTTAGCAGACTTATTGCTGATATTGATTGGTGGGGGCTTAGTTGGTTTGCTTACGGGGCCATCCTTAGGTGGTGATGACTGTTGAATTGAGAATCCCTGAGAGAAAGTTCCCGTTTCGGGATTATCCATTGCGGAGGAGTTCGCTATTTTTAGACGCTTTCCTTTGTTGGTCCTGGCCGCTTCATGAGTTTTATTGGGGTTGAGCCTCTTCGTAGAGGTAGGGGGGTCTGGTCCTGTTGGAGTACTTGCGTTGCTAGCTATGTCCTTCGCTGCGTTGGAAATGGCGTCTTCTTCCATGTCTGCTAGCGCTTGGAAACTGTTGTTGGATGAGAATTTGCTGCTGGTTGCAATACTTATTCTTGATTCGATATTTGAATCTATTTTTGTAGAGAGTTTAAGTATGGTCTCTTGCAAATTGGCTATAGTCTTTAGTAGGTCTTCGTAGCAGGGCTTTATTTCTTCTATTTGTACCATTTTGTTCCAATCCATCGATGTTTCTGTATTTGTAATGACGAAAGCAGTATTTACTACGTCATCTATACTTTTAGTTTCCACAGGGGTAACTATTTTTTTTTGAGAACTTAGGTGTTGGGTTTAATCTCTTGGTTGATTTCATCTTAAGGGACTGTTTGAGCAGTTTCCTTGTTTCTATTTCATTATTGCCAATAATGTTATATAATTGTTGCTTGTTTAGAATGTGCTGAGAAGACATCTTTGTGGCTTTGGCCTTGGGTGAAATACCTTCTTCTTTCTGTGTTGTTTCATTATGTTCCTCTGGTTCTGCCGTCTTCGATGGCACGGGGGCCGTGGCTCCCGTACTCTTGATTCTTATGGTTTTAATTTTTCCTTATTTACACTTAAAACACTTTGAAAGTTTTGGCATGCTTTAGTGTTTAATTTGGTTAGAACTGTATCGTGTAGCTTGTTATCACTGCTCACTAATAATTGAGGCACTGTTACTTTGAAAGCCAAGTGAGAGTTTTTCCACGGTTCAGTTTTATGGGGCTTTGTCCGCTCGGCTAGGAGCAAGGCGAGCGGTACATCCGCTCACTGTGACAGCGCGGACACTCTAACCACTCCGCTAACTGCGGCGCTGAATGATTCTTTCGTACCATATGATATATGTTGCGTATACACTTCCAATTAATCATATTAACTTAATTCCCTCCGTTTACATATTACTCTGTCGAATGTAGAGATATTAAAACGCATATAATGCATTCACTGTATTACGGAAATGCAAAAATTGAAAGTACTTATCACGTTTTCACGCGAAATATCTCGAAAATATCGTTTTCTGATTTTTTTTAACTATGGTGCAACTTACCGAAAAATCTGAAAAAAATTGTAGATCATAGTCATGTCAATATCTAACTACTATAAAATTAAAAATCTAGTCGCTCGAAAACTTCAACACGAAATCTGCATTTTTCGACATTTTTTTCCTTTTTTTATTTCTTACACTTAGCAGTTGCAACGAAAAAATCTGAAAAAATTCACAAACATACACAATCATGTCTAGAATATTTCAGATTTTTTTTTAGAATTTTTGCTGGCCATTAAATAGGGAAAATATGGCAAAAACCGAAAATTCGAATTTACCTTATAACTACCTTCCTGGTTGAGATAGGGGGTTGAAACTTGGTGTACAATGTTTTCCTGTGCTACACTATTGAAAGGTGCATTGCCAGCTAAAATCGGTTCAAGAGCACTTTTGACCATTTTATCCTGCTATGCCCTTTATAAACAATTATCGCGGTATCGCAATTGTGGCAGAAATAGAAAACGTTTTGGCTGGTACATTCTTCATGTGATCAATCCTTACATTCAGTACATTGCACCCATTTTTTATATGTTTGCTTGTGCTGTGCTATATTATTCCACGCAAACAAGACAATATTATTCATTTTCTTTGTCACTATTCGATTCTGTCTCGGTACAACCGACCCCGACTACCGATGTTACAATCGACCCCGACTACCGATGTTACAATCGACCCCAGCCAGGCTTTTGAACTTAAATTATAAATTTTGATTAACGAGACACTTAAAAGTGATAACTAACGACCACTATTACTTTAAAAATGGCTACATTAAATATTTAAAAAAAAATAATAAACACGTACTTGCAAAGGGAGTATTTAAATTACAATTTTAAATCGGTAAGAAAAAGTTACTTTAGGGTATCGAAAAGTTATTTTCTTCACTATACATGTCTATTATGTATCTATACTGCTAGGACATGGATGTGTGTATTCCAAATGTCATTCTTCATCATATATACAAAATTTGTGTTAATATCTATCATATTTCCTAAGATATTTAACATGTTAAAATCGTCCTCCTGTTACTATCGCCCCCGATCTACCCTACTTTGAATTCCAAATTGTAAGTTATTTAAATAAATTTTTACATTATCACTTTATAGGACAAAGAGGAGGAGGAAGTATAAAAAACGGATTCATGCGCAATCGGAGTAATTATAGGAAGGGCGTCGTGTTTGGCTTTTCTTTCATCCGGAAAATTTCATATAACATGTTACAAATATCGTGATGAAAATAAAACAAAAAATATAACAATTTCATTTTTCAATAGTATAGATGATTTCGTCTAACATGCGTTCCCACCTTTGGTTACTGATCGCTACCTGGCCGCGCGAGCGAGCTGTGGCACGAATAATTTGTTTGGACTAAATAAGCGATCAGGCCCGCCGCCGCGTACCTGAAGGATGCAGTATCAGACGTCCGAAAGACGGAGCGAGACAAAGCATCAACGCATCGTCTGTTTCACGTCTGTCAGTACTCAACCGATGCACCAAACTCAGCATTACAGTATTGTCTCCCTGAGGGCTCGGTTTGGTGTACACGATACGGACTTTTTGCTATCCCCAACACTTTTGTCTCACCCTTGTCCGGCGAAGGCGAGAGCGAGATGGAACGAGAGCAAGCGAGAGGCACTGAAAGCGAGCGAGGGCGTTACGAGACAGACGACGCGTTGATGTTTTGTCTCGCACCGTCTTTTGGACGCCGTGACACTCCGTTCTTTGAGTGCGCGACGGGCGTGCGCGATGGTCGCAAGCGCTTACGGTGAGCAGGGGAACCACTTCGCAAAATTTTGACACAGGCCCAGCTCAAGTCTTTTTTGCGCCCTACGTGAACTTGTCAAATTGCGCCCTTTATTATATTACATTTATTTGAGATTATTTATTACTTTACAAAATTAGGCAACTGCTAGGGCGTAAGGTTGATAAGAGGCACAAAATGGCCTTTTCATTGTTGACATTGTTGAAAATAACTTTTTAAATGAAATACTACAAATTGTACTGCAACTGTTTGAAACTACGAATAAAAATTTAGAGTAAGGTCATCAATAATCTCAAATAAATCTATTATAATATAGGGCTCAATTGGACAAGTTCGCCTAGGGCGCGAAAAGGACTCGCGCCGTGCCTGGCTATCTGACCGTCGCGCGCATGCGTCGAGGAGTCACGATTCCATCTGAGCGCTCGCGCCCGTCGCGCACGCAGAACGTTTCATCTCGCTCCCCCCTTCGGTCAGAAAGAAGCGAGAAACGAACACTCGGAATTAGGGCTCTGTCTACGATACGGGCTCAACGCCGGTCCCGACCAGCGAGCCCTCAGGGAGACAATACTGTATTTGGCTTGACAAGTGCTACGAACTAGTAAAGATTCATTAAGAGCAAACGCCTGATTTAGCGAGGTCTGCTTGCAAGACATTTCAAGCCGCATCGATTTTTGCCTTCAGGTGCATCGCGTTTCTGGGAACGGTATCTGTTTTAAAAAAAGACTAATTTTTCGGGGGCCTTGACCTCAACAATCGATGAGAAAAAGGCCGCACATCTACTAAACGTTCGCTATCGTATGATTTGTTGGACTTTAAAAAATATATTCTGTACCAATCTTTTGCCGTACCTTCCTCATACCAAACTGCGACGTAATTGGTTTCATTTTAATACAAAAATTTGACATACAATACAGATGTTTGCATAATGATAAAATTATTAAAAAATTATGTTTCCATTAGAGGATACTGCATATTAATGCCCCTATATTCCTTCCAAGCACCGACCCACATGTTGTTATAAAGAGTCTGTAGCTTCTGAACAATTTTAGAAACCTATGTAAACCTGATATCTATGTTTCCATATTTAGAAGAGTGATAGGAACTAGAGGAAATACGTATTACGTTGTCTCAAGCGTAAATGTTGTAAAACGTTTATAAGACCAACTCGAAAAATCCGATCTTACCATATTTTATGGAAGAAAGAAAGTCAGAAAAGCATGTATTTAGTCGCGTAATATAACATTTTTCAAAGTTTTCTTAGCAGGTTAGTCAATTGAATGTCAGGGTGGCTTAAAGTAATTATTTAAATATTTAAAGACAGTTCTTCGAAATATAAAAGAATTAATTATGGCTACAGTTCAGTAGTGTGTCTAGGAGAGTTCTAACTCAGGTCCTCTGAGGGGAGCGCGGGGGCGGGTGGAAGTGAGGGCGCGCGGGGGAGTGCGGTGGGGGGAACTTTAGGCGCGGGGACAGCGGAGAGTGGAAGATTGGTTGCGCGCGCACGAGCCGCGGAGTGGGGGAAGCCATAATCATGGAGGGGATCAGTCCAGGCCGAGCGGCCACGGAGACCTCTCCAGACCTGGCCCACCGTCAGAAATTTTTTCAGAGGGAGGAATGACCCACAGTCAAATTTTTTCATTCCTAACCGAGGGAACGACCTTGGACCACCCCCGAAAATTTTTCACCCCTGGCCCACACCGATTTAGCGAACCGCCAAGCGCAGAGAAATAATTTTTATCAGAAATTGTTTCGAGCGATGTCGGGAAAGATTGACGTTTTGCAAATCACATATTCGGGGAAAGAGAGAGAGAGAGAGACGGCACAAGCACAGTTATTTTAAAGCTAAATTCGGGGAGGGAAAGAGACAGTGTTACAATCGCATGCATTCTAAAGCGAACAGTATTTCAAAATGTTTTTCAATCTTAATATCGCAGCGTATCGCGCGATCGTGTGTAATTTGAGTCTTCTGGAGCAGCCGTGCGGGGTGACGTCATTTGGCAGCGCGAAGAAGGCGCGGATCATAGAATTATGCGGTGTCAGCTGAAATTTTTTTCCATACCAAAAGACACTTTTTACCCAACGCAAAGAAATAATAATTTTAAAACGTCGAATCTTAAAAGTATGTGGTGAGGAGAGAAGGAGGGTAAATAAAATGGAGACATAATATACGTTTAAAAAATATGTATATATTGTTACATAAAATGGAATAATAAAAAATTAACATTTTTTCTTCCTACGAGCATCAGCCAGAATATCACTGATGGCACATGCTACCAGTTCGCAATCTACGAGATAATCCTCGTCGTAATATTCGCTATCGCGTATGATTTTAGCAGCACGACGCGTATCTAATGTTTCGCAGGCCACACCGCTCTGTTGCAACACGTTAACAAAACATTCAAATTTTACTTTCACATCTTCCGCAGTTTGATGCAACCGCGGATACACATAGCTTACACATGGCTCAAGATTACATAAAAATGATACTGTATTCGGTTTGAAATACAGTGTATTATCACATAGTGTCATCTTTACAATCGGTGAATCAAAGATCCGAACAAATTCCAATATTAACTCATCAATCTGCATCGAGCCAGGTTCAGACAATTGTGCACGTTCTTCGATGGATGAATGGCTGTCGAATAGCAGATTCCATGTATGCCATGGTAATATGAGATGATTCCCATGATTGTCACCGATAAGAACTTCTACATCGGCCATAGGTCCTACGTTGATTCCAATTTCCAAATACTTGCTACCCACGGATGTTAATGCGTATCTTCTGACCATGATACGGGATCCTCGACGCGGACTAAGAGTACAATCAAAGCTATGAAATTGTCCGTTCGTATCAGGAATAAACATAAAAATTGTGAGAATACGTGAAAATAAGTCTTATCTGTCATAATAAATATTCTCACCACATGGAGCTATACCATCATCTCGCATGATTGGAACGAAATAATCCGGGCTCCCCGCGAATATTTCATTAATGGTATCGGTCAGTTTTTGTAGCGCTGCCTGATCCATCAAAGTCACTGAGGCTACAGAGCGATTGATGGAATAACATCTGGGAGTCGGCTTAAATAGAGGCGTAATTGCTTCCCCCCACCACAACATTTTATTCAAAAGCCACCAATTTTTTTCGTAATGTTCTTCAATCTCACCGGAATAAAAGTCTCGACACGTGCTGAATGTAATATAATACTTTTGGGAACATCGAATCGTAGAATTATGCGGCGTCAGCAGAAACTGTCGGGTGATCTTGCGCGCCAATACGTCACACGCGTGAATCATTGAAAGAATTATGCGATATCAACAGAAACTGCATCGAACAATGTTGGGACCGATCATCGTTTTTTTGCTTGCAATGCATTCGAGGGAGGGGGAACACCGAAAGAGTTAGACAGAGATACCAAATCGTGGTACCAACCATAAAAGCATGCTCTAAACTGTACAAAGCCTCAAATCGTTGTAACACGTTGCGCGGATAACACATTACATTTACATTCCATTTACGATC
This sequence comes from Andrena camellia, assembly GCA_029448645.1. Taxonomy (NCBI): domain Eukaryota; kingdom Metazoa; phylum Arthropoda; class Insecta; order Hymenoptera; family Andrenidae; genus Andrena; species Andrena camellia. Next base: position 40,807,822 of record CM055678.1, on the reverse strand, counting down.
ATGGAAAAATTTGCGCAAGTGGAACGCCAACTGCGAGATCAATCTGCACGATTGATTTCACGCGAAGAATACCTCGCGTGGGAAGAACGGTGCAACGAGTGTATCGAATCTTTGGAAGAACACGGCCGAGTGAAACGTCCTCGATTATCGATCGGTGTTCGACAATCGTTAGTTGCTCGAATCGCGCAGCTCGAAGGACTGAAATATTCGTTGCGCGGACGTTTCGTGCGTGAAGGTGCCGGACATTCGAGCACGGGACTTTTGTGGCACGAAATAGACACCGCGTTCGATAGTCGGGTATTAACTGGTGCCGTGCTAAATTCGAATTACATCGAACCGCGCAACTTCCTCCAGGATGCGGCGGCCATTGTGTTGGAGCATGTGCGGGGCGCTTTGAGGAAACATCGGAACCTCAAAGTGAACACGGTGTTTAACGGTGAATTTGTGGCAGGTGACAAGCATGCTTGTAAAAGCATCAATACCCGAAACTGCGAACTCTTCGGTACATCCGATCTGCAGGAGTGGTACCAACGATGCGTCATCGAACCAACCCTGGCATCGCTGGAAGAGTTCCAGGAACGCGACAGCGGATGGGCATTGACGAGAATCCTGAATCTGACCGTCAATGTCAACAAGTACAATCCGCTGCGCGCGGGGTGTCACTACAAGTTGCCGCGGGAAATATCGCTGAAGAAAGCGACGATTAGCGTGCAATCCCCGAATAACGTCTGTTTCGCTTGGGCAGTGGTCGCCGCTCTTCATCCCGCGGAAAGAAATGCCGATCGCCCAAGTTCATACCCCGACTATGCTTCAGCACTAAATCTCCAGGGCATTGAATTTCCAATATCTCTGGAGCAGATTGGGAAGTTTGAACGGCTGAACAACATCTCCGTCAATGTGTACAGCTTCGAAGAGAAGAAAGGACCGACAATCTACCCACTGCGCCTCACCAGCCAAAAGAGGGATCGGCACGTCAACCTGCTCTACACGCCGAATCAAGAGCTCGGCGATGTAGGGCACTATGTGCTAATCAAGGACTTGTCCAGGCTGGTGGGCATGCAGCTGAGCAAGCACAATGGAAAGAAATTCATCTGTGATCGGTACGTATATAAACTTATGAAATGTTGAAAGGTCTCGCGAAACAAATTAAATAAAAAAAATTTGGGTTTACAGATGTTTGCATTACTTCGGATCCGTCGAGAAGTTGAAGGCCCATGCAGTGGACTGTGGGAAGATGAACGACTGCGCCATTCTGCTGCCCAGCGAAGGCAACAATCTGCTCAGCTTCAACAACCACTGCAGAAAGGAGCGGCTCCCCTTCGTGGTGTACGCAGATCTCGAGTGCATCATCGAGAAAACAGAGGACAGTCGGAGGGGTAATAATAATAAATTACACGCGTACCAGCACCATAAAGTGCACAGCATAGCATATTATATGCATTGTTCGTACGATACATCGCTATCGATCTATCGATGTCGCCGCGACGCGGATTGTGTTTCATGGTTCATCGAAGAATTGAAAAATTTTGCAGACTTTGCCAAACCCGTCCTGACCAGTAATGTTCCCATGTTGGATTTAACTAGCGAACAGTGGACGACATTTCGCAATACAACAGATTGCCATATTTGCGAAGAGCCATTCGAGGCTAGCGATATACGAGTTCGCGATCATTGCCATCTATCCGGACAGTTTAGAGGCCCAGCACATTCGGAGTGCAATTTAAATTATAAAAATGTGTTTTACATCCCCATCTTTTTTCATAATTTATCCGGCTACGATTCACATTTTATTATCGAGGAAATAGCTACCGCTTTCGAAGGTCACATTGACGTATTGCCCATTACTAAAGAAAAATATATTTCTTTCACAAAAAATGTCGAAGATACGGTTGAATCAGACTCGCGAAATTATATTAAATTGCGATTCATCGATTCATACAAATTTCTCAATACCAGTCTCGACAAATTAGCATATTTTCTTAGCACAGGTAAATTAAAAATTTTACGATCCAAATTTGAAACATTATCCACCGAGGATTTCAATTTATTGACGCGAAAGGGTATCTTTCTGTATGAATACCTTGATTGCGCGAACAAGTTGCAGGATTCATGCTTACCGCCGCGCGAGTCATTCCACAGTTCGTTAACGGGCGAGACAGTGTCCGAGAGCGATTATGCGCACGCCGAGACTGTCTGGCAGTGTTTCGACATTAGAACCTTGGGCGAATACAGCGATTTGTATTTGAAAACAGATGTCGTGTTGTTGGCAGATATTTTTGAAAAGTTTTCGCGAAAGTTGCATCAAGAGTTACGGATTAGATTCGGCACATTATTATTCTTTACCTGGTTTCACGTGGGATGCCATGCTAAAACATACCAAAATTACATTCGAATTGCTCACAGACGTCGATATGGTCATGTTTATCGAACGCGGTATACGCGGTGGTTTAAGTCAATGTTCCGGAAGATACGCACATGCCAATAACAAGTACATGCCATCTTACGACGCATCGGAACAGTCATCGTACTTGATGTACTTTGACGTAAATAATTTGTATGGATGGGCAATGTGTCAGCCCCTGCCACATGCCAAATTTCAATGGGTCGAAGATGTTGCAAATTTTAACGTGTCTTCGATCGCTGTCGATTCGCCCACGGGATACATTCTCGAGGTAGATCTGGAATATCCGCAACGTCTGCACGACGCTCATGCCGATCTACCGTTCTGCCCGACGCGTGCCAAACCACCTGGCAGCAGACAGGACAAGTTATTCGCGACGGTATACGATAAGCAGCGTTACGTTATCCATTATCGCAACCTGCAGCAGTGCATGCGTCACGGTCTTCGTATTACAAAGATACACCGCGTGCTTCAATTCGATCAATCCCCCTGGCTCCGCGATTACATCGAACTCAATACGCGATTTAGAACAAGCGCGTGTTACGTGCCGGTTACTTTTTCAAATTCATTTCGATTATCAGTGAAAATTCTTAACAATTTAATTCACATGAAGCCTGTCACGCCACGGCATATTCTCATGGAAGATTATTGTCAGCGATCTTCCAACGCCGGCGACGTTCTTGGAATGCGCGTTGTGATAAGCATTACAAACCCCGTGCATTGTAGTAGACCACCTTATATTTTTCATCCCTGCTAAATTTCTGTTACACTACCATTGACATCTGATCCAACCATTGCGTGTTGTGGGATTTTCCCTCAATCAATTGTCAATGATCTACAGACCGAATTGTAATAGTAATTTTACATGAACCGTTACGCCACTGCGTTCTTCCATGCAAATATCTTCCAACGCCGTCGACGTTCTTAGAACGCCGGACGCGATAACAACCTGGGCACTGAGATGCTGGGAACGTCCCGAGCGACGACGGTTGGGCCCGTGTGCAAGAGGTGCGGAGTCAGCAATTTTGGCGCTCTTTGTTCAAAGTCCCAAGTGCTCGGGCCTACCCTGCGTTCGTTCGTGGCAGTCAACTGACAAGTCGCATAGTGCGTGGTTGTTCTGTCCGAGGACATATTGCCGCATTGTTTAATCGGTCTATAAGCCGGAGTTCCACCGTATCACAGCGAACGTGGAAGGACTTAGTTCTCGTATAAACTGTATATAATTGTATACCATCTTATTCAATATTACTTATTATTCGCTATTTAGGCAGTCAGCTAGCAAGTCGCGTAGTGCGCTGTTGTTCTGTCCGAGGGACATTTGCCATACAATAGGCGTTTGAGCTGGGGTTCCATAGTGACATTGTGAACGTGGAAGGACTCAGTCCCCGTAGAGACTTATACCCATTTTATTGTTCTGCTTATATTAATCATTTTTTTATTTTTAAATTCTATATTATTATTATCAGTGTAATCCACCTTTATTATCGGTGTAACCAACATTAATTGGTGTATTGCGCGTGTGTGTGTGTGACCCACGTGAACGTCACTCAGGCGTAGGACAGCTCTAGGTCATCAGAGAGACAGAGAGACAGACCGAGAGAGAGACAAAGAGAGAGAGAGAGAGAGAGAGAGAGAGAGAGAGAGAGAGAGAGAGAGAGAGAGAGTAAGCCAACAAAAATTGTAACCGTTCTTGTACCAATTCGGTGAGTGAATCAAAGATATCTTATTGTACGGAAGCGACAGCTAATCCAACCACTTAGTGTGTTACGGGAATTATCCCTCGATGATCTGTCGTATTCCCTCGAGCGTGTGCCGCGTTTTATAAATTCCCCGTTTATACCGTTTGGAATAACTCTCGCGCATAGATTGATCCCACCACCTAATGGTGAGTTGTGGGTTTTCCCTCGATCAATCGTCGTCTACAAATAGTCGTCCGGCATGCGTTAGCTTCGCTGCATTTAATCGTAACCCTCGAAACCTACAGAACGAGTTCCTGTACTCGATTGCAATTTCTTTATGCAACTCTCGCGCATCGATTGATCCAACCACCTAATGGTGAGTTGTGGGTTACCCTCGATCACTCGACTGAAATTTCTTTACGTATATCTATATCGCTTGACGCATACCATGTAAATTCCCCATCTGTATCACCCTTTGTTTTCCTTTGCTGATTTTGTAATACATGGTAATATCTAATTTAAATCTCGTCACATTTTGTTCGAACCAGTCTCACCAAAGTACCACATCCCGATTGGACAACCTGTATAGGTTGTAGACGAAAGCCGTACCCAAAATAATCCTGATTTTTGCATAATAATCTGATTATGTCAAAATTATAAAAGTCTTTAAAATTCGTTAAGCTTTGCGTGAGGAATTAGATTCAACCGCTCGGTCGCTTAAAAATTAACGTCCTCACGTAACACGCGACAAATGCTTTTGAAAAGAATTTATACAAATTGATGAACAACGCGGTATTCGGTAAAACTATGGAAAATGTGCGAAATCATGTGGATGTAAAACTTTTAACACATTGGGAAGGGCGATATGGCGCGGAGGCAATGATCGCGAAACCGAATTTCCACAGCAGAAGTGTTTTTTCGGAAAATTTAATAGCCGTTGAATTGCGAAAACTCGAGGTGAAATTTAACAAACCGATATACGTGGGTATGTGCATTCTGGACATATCAAAAATTTGTTTGTATGAATTTCACCACGAGCACATGTCTCCCCTGCACGCTCAAAATTGTAAAATTCTATACACCGACACAGACAGTCTCATTTATCATATTCAGTGCGATGATGTCTACGAGACCATGAAACACAATATCGATAGATTTGACACATCCGATTATCCCATCGACAATCCATATAATATGCCGCGCTTAAATAAGAAGGTTCCGGGGCTGATGAAGGACGAAAATAACGGCGCGATAATGACCGAATTCGTAGGTCTTAGAGCGAAAATGTATGCACTCCGCGTAGACGGTAAAAAAGATACGAAAAAGGCGAAAGGCGTCAAGACCAACGTCATAGCCAGGATGATAACTTTCGACGATTATGCGCAGTGTTTGCACAGGGAGATCGAAATGGTTCGCAGGCAATCATGCATACGGTCGAAATTGCACAAAGTGTACACCATTTCGGAATCGAAAATCGCTCTAAGCCCGCACGACGACAAGCGGTATATCGTACCCGATTCGACCGACACTCTGCCCTGGAGACATTATAATGTGCCATTGTAAATTAGAAACTATTGTAAAATAGAAATTATTGTAAAATATAAAAATTTTCACACATGTATAGAAATTATTATATTTTTTAAAGCATTATGAATGATGGAATTATGCATAAAAATAAAATTGTTCACATGTACATGTATCATTGTATTTATCGAACCATGTATTATTATGTCACAACACATTATTTTTATTTGTCCAAGAATTGTGCGATTTATCAAACCCTAGCCACTTGACGTATACCTTATCCCCCTTCTTACGCAATACTTTTTCCACTAGACACACATCAGGATCGGTGACGCGTTGCAGCTCGTGTTCATAGAATCTTCCGGCAACAGGTTTCCCACAGGAATCGAGGAGCAGATACGTTGCGGGATTAGTTGCCTGTACTTTGGCTATCTCGAACACCTCCGTTGTCCAATTCGGCGTGTAGCCTTTATCGATGATGGTTTTAAATTTGCTCACGCGCACAAACTCGCCCAACTTGAATCTCGCTGGAGCAGCGATATTTATATTGCTGTATACGGTGGTCAGCAGCTTATCGGCGATCGCCGGGGCAACATCGCAAGGACGCATTCGGATGCTTCTATGTTTTCGCGCGTTATACACTGCAAGTAGACGCGATAGCGCATTGGTCCATCTATAGGTTCCATTGAGCGTAAACAGTTTCCACATATTGTTCTTCAAAGTTCGATTGAAACGTTCTACGACGGAGGCCTTCATCACCGAATACGTCGAATAATGATTAATGTCATGCTTTGTCAAGAGTTTCTGCACATCGGCGTTGTAAAATTCTTTTCCTTGATCGGTTTGCAAATTTTTCGGATATCGATCTCTAAATATCTTTGCAAACGCTTTAGCCACCTCAGCGCCACTTTTAGTCTTGAGCGGTACCGCCCATGCATACTTGCTCAGCACATCGATGACGGTGAGTATGTAGTGGTGACCTTGGTTGAATCGCGAGTACGGACGCATTTCTACAACGTCAGCTTGCCACAGATCATCGTATCCGCGCACTATGACTCGCCTCCGCGGGAAATGTCTTCGAGCTGGAGCATGCAATTCCTCGACGAATTCCCGCTTCTTGTGGCCATGGTTTTCTTTACTCTTGGATTTCGATGATGGCTGCATGTTTGATCGCAGAGGTGTCTTTGACACGAATGATGCGATAATTATCGTGTACGTGCATTATGTGCGCCCCATCGGTCCGGTGACAAGTTCAACCGTCTCGCATGATTCTCCTTCGCAGCGCTGCTGCGGGATAGAATTTGACGCCGGCGATATCTTTTGAACGCTGTTTTGCAGCGCCAGCAATTCTCTCTGAAACACGATCAGCTTCCTCTCTAATTCTTCCTGCTGCTCTCTCAAAAGTTTAATGCTCTTTTCCACGTATAGTTTATTGACGGCATCGCTATCGACCACCGGTTGAGCTACGCGTCGTATCATGCGTGATTTTGCATCAAAGTCGGCACCGGTCACGCAAAGAGCGTTATCTCGCATATAATTTCGAAGCAAACCGTTCCATTTGTAATAATCCATTCTAGCTGCGCCACTCTTCTCGAGCGATACTCCAAATTTGTTGATCGGCACCTCAATGCATACAGTTCGCATCATCGGTGCGCGGTTTTATTTATTGAAGCCTCCCTCGTGGAGTTCCTCGATAATCGACAGAATTTCATGGTCATGCGAGTTGTTACCCGCCTGACGCGACGCTTCCAGCAAACGGTATCGATCCACAAGCTCGTCGGGATCGTCCCAGCGCACGTAATCGATCTTGTTATCATTTACCACAATGACTCGCGGCGCCGTTAGACCTTTCCCTACTTTATTGGTTGATACACGAGGGAGTAGCGGTGCAATTACATGTTTGTACTTGTATCCCTTGTTGCCCAATATGGGATTTTGAGCAGAATGACCGCGTCTGTAGTCATTCGTCGCCAGCAGTATACTTTTGTATTTTTGTTTATCGGCGTCGGTGTATGCAGCATCGTCGGGAATTCTCTTGAAAATCAGTTCGTAAAGGCCGGATGATCCTCTGTATTTTACACCGTCGATGCTTGTATTATCAGCCTTGTCCATATCGAAAGCCTTATCCCCAAGCATCATTCTACTATCGCCAAACTATACGCCATACACAGTGTCTGTGACAATTTCCTTATCCCTACTTAGGATTGCATCCATATATTTTTGTCCCAGGGGACCCAAATGGCTGCGAAATGATTCTTGTCCCGCGGGTGTTTGAAGTTGCTGTCTAATAGATGTTGCAAACGACTCATCGGGTGTAGTTTCAAAAACATCATCATCATCATCATCATCATCATCATCATCATCATCATCATCATCATTGGTTGTGAGCAATTGAGCACTGGGAAATGTATTTTTTGGTGGGGGAGGAACCGGGGACACGTTTCATGCAACAATCTGCCGTTTTCGCTTCGATTGAACTGGTGTAGAGGTTACGAGTGAATAATCCGATGACACGCGTGGTTTCCTCTTTCTCTTACACGATGTGTTCCATTTCGGCCGGATTTTTCTTTCAGGCGTTAATGTTTCATTCCCTTCAACGCTTGTGCTCAACAGCGGTATTTTCCACAATAGCGGTGCCGCTGCGGTATTTTCCACAATATATTTTAAGGGTTCGACAATAGGTTTAAAGTATCTCTCCAATGCGATATCTTCCTCCATCTTGCCGGTCTTCAAAGCCTAATGTTTCTTGCGAATGGCTTCGCTGGTTCTTGCAATTTCCTTCGTTATTCTCTCGCGATCCTTAATCTCCAGACTATCGATATCGATCATTGTTGTACCGCAGACGTTGCTTTCCCACCGAAGTGTTGACAATGATTGACCACCTCACGGTACGGCAAACTCGTTAAATCCCTTTCTGTAACGTCCATTGGACATTGCGCTATCCTTGTCTATCACCGCGAAACCATACTCCAGTTGCCAACAATTACGACACAAAGCGCAGAAATCCTCGTAAGACATATCAGTGTTTCAAGTTGGTGCCATCCTGCTTAAACAGAATCAGCAGATTCGCATTGTCGCGTATAAGATGTTTGGGAATCTTTGCATATGTCTGACAGAGATAGAAGCAGTCAACGTTCGAGTGGCGCCCCATTGTAAAGTATTCCCTTATCGTATCTTGCTTGTCACATGCCACATCATCAAAGATAAAAATGGAATTCGGAAGCGATTCGCTCGGTGGGATGACGTCACTGTTATTCGAAAATGTGAAGTAGCCAATTTCATCTATCGGAGTCAATAAATTCTCCAAATACTGATATTTCGGCTGTTGCAACGATTTGGAATACACGTACATGGTCTCGAAGCGGACGCCGTAAGGACTTTCCAACAAGCTCTCCAGCACGTTGGTCTTTCCACAATTTGATGGACCGCAAATGAGGCAGCGTATGGTGTTTGGCAGCATGCTACCATGTCTGAGCTTTGTTTTCGAGGACATCATTTGCGATTTATCGTCACAATTTGTCACGCGTATCGTCGCAGGTTGCCGCCCGAATCGCATCCTCGCTTCGAACCGCGAAACTGATTTTTGATACATCGAAGTGGCGACGCGCCCTATTTATAAGTCCGCGCCGAAGCAAAACATCTCAGTATTCGAAATGCTTCTCGTTCTGTCGGATAATTGCGATATTCGAGACATAACCTCTGAGCAGTTGAAATATACACCAAAGATTATTCTACTGCGCGAGTTCGGTAGACACATTGATCAGTTGTGGGACAGACTCCCCGAGCATATAAAAGCCGATTCCGAGGTTCGGCAGCACCGTCGGTGTCTGGAACATTATAATCGCCCTTGGCAGCGAACGCATATCCACGGTCCAGCACCACCGATTAAAAACTGTAGCGAATGTCGCCGACGAGAGTAAAGAAAGGTTGTGGTTTGTTAAATCGGGCGATAAACGCGCTAGCTGTCGAATTACATATCCCGGGATATCAGTTTTGCGGTCCAGGAACTCGTCTGACAAAACGATTGGCTAGAGGCGATCAAGGCATCAATCCGTTGGACGCAGCGTGTCGCGAACACGATATAGAGTATTCGCGTAGCAACGACCTCAGCGAAAGGCACGCGGCAGATAACGTACTCGCTGACAAAGCGCGAAAACGCATCATTGCGCGAGACTCGACTCTGGGCGAAAGAGGCGCTGCTATAGCTGTTTGGGCAGCTATGAAGGCCAATATGAAAATCGGAATGGGGATGAAAACAAAAACTCGCAAAAGGACTGCAAAGAGAGCACCGCAAGAGCGGATTCTTCCGGTGGCAAAACGGGGTGGTATAATACCACTTCTCCCGTTGCTAGGTGTTCTCGGATCACTAGCTGGTGGAGCGGCGGGGATCGCCAAGGCTGTAAACGATAATAAGGCGGCGCAACATCAGCTGCAGGAAATGCAACGTCATATCGCTCCATGGAAGGTCGTGAACTTTATCTAGCGCCATACAAGCGCGGACAGGGAATATAGAAACGAAAAAAAAACGCAAAAAAGAAAATAAAAATGCCTGTGCGCGTAACTACCGATGCGCATTTGGTGGAGTTGGCAAAACGTATGCGTATTCCATTTTTTAGGGGTGTTTTTATGCGCAATGCGCTACCTACAGATCATATACCTTCCGATCACCGCACGGGTCATTACGGATCTAACGATACGTGTTGTGGATCAGCACGGACGGTTGCTCGATTTTCGAGGTGAAGAGATTACCATCAGACTACACGTACGGCGACGACGACGATAATACGCGTGGTGCGAACGAAAGAGATGCTTGTGTTGAACGACACCAGAAACCCGTTTCATCCAAACGAAATTGTTTGCAATAACAACAACAACAACTGCAACTGCAACAGATCTGATCACGCTAAAAGGAAGAGGCTCAGTGCTGCAAACATTGCATTTTTGAAATCACTGGGATTCATTGTGCGCATTTAAGTTGAAAAAATGGTTGACATTCTATGCATTGGAGGGAAGCCGACGTTTGATAATCGCATCGGCAAGCTCCAGACTCACACATACAACCCGTACGTCAACACGACGTTTGGATACAGCGATGAGATCAGAATACTTATACAGCATCAGGATTTATACACATTGCCGTGTGAAAGTTTTCTCTACGTGGAAGGGAAATTGACGATAAATAAGCCAAATGATGCATTAACGGTGAAGTTGGGAAATAATTGTGTGGCGTTTTTATTTGACGAGATTCGATACGAGCTGAATGGCGTGGAGATTGACCGCAACAGAAACGTTGGAATAACTAGCACGCTTAAAAACTATGTATCGCTGACATCTGGCGAAGACAAAAATTTTGAGAATGCAGGATGGGGCTTGAGACGACGTAATGGGCCAATATTGAAAAATCATTTCAATTTTTGCATCCCGCTCAAATATTGGTTGGGATTTTGCGAGGCCTACAAACGCGTGATTATTAATGCGCGTCACGAATTGATTTTAATACGATCGCGCAACAACAACAATTCTCTAATAGGGTCGCCGATGTTGGAACCAGAAATTGAATTACATAAAGTGCAATGGCGGGTGCCTCATGTGACGCTGAACGACGTTAATAAGCTATCGTTGCTACATACTTTGGAAAGTGGGCAAAACCTAAGCATTTGTTTTCAATCGTGGGATCTGTACGAGTATCCTCTCTTGCAGAGCACGACCAAGCATTCGTGGGCCGTGAAGGCATCTGCGCAGCTGGAGAAGCCGCGATGCATTATCTTTGGTCTACAGACTGATCGAAAGAATGCGATGAGCGAAAATGTTACTGAGCTCGACAACTGCAACCTGATCAATCTAAAACTTTTTCTCAACTCGGAATTTTACCCGTACGATGACTTGAACTTGGACTTTGACAAGAATAGGCACGCCATCTTGTTTCATATGTATACGCAATTCCGTAAATCGTATTATGGATATAGTTGCAACGAGGCATTATTCACCTTGGCCGAATTTTAACAATTTGGCCCCCTCGTCGTGATTGATTGTTCGCGACAAAATGAGTCAATCAAGAATGGTTCCGTGGACGTGCGCATAGAATTCGAATGTAGAGAGAATGTGCCTGCAAATACTAGAGCCTACTGTCTGCTTCTGTACGATCGGTCGGTTGAATACAATCCACTGACAAACATGGTGCGAAAAATCATTTAAATTGCCGCGCTACTTGCTCGCCCTCTCCTGTGTCAAAATTTCATCGTGAAAATCGAGATGCTTTACGTGAAAGATCGCATTCTCCCGTCTGTCTTGGAAGCGAGCGGACCTCTAAATTGTACCGATAATGGTCATACCGACATTTGTTGACCTGCAAGGGTTCATCGTTGATGGAAGATTTATCGTCAAGGAAGTGGCTGTCCTACGAAACGGAACAATTCTCTCGCACTATATTTTTGGGAGTTCGATGCCCCAATATCTTCTTACGAAATCTGACAAATCAAGCATCCGGTGGCTGGCGGCAAAACATTATGGACTACTGTGGGAAGATGGAGACGTTCCATACAGTATGGCTAAACAGCTAATTACGAAAGCTGTTGCTGATGCGATCGTTGAAGAAGATGACCCATCCCATATCGTATACGTTAAAGGGCTGCAGAAACGCGACTGGCTTGCGGATTTCCTCGATGAAAATACGAGAGCGGACGCGATCATCGAGACACTGGACTTTGACTACGAGGATATCATATCTCTAAATAAGCTAAATGTAGTTAATACTCTGCGATGTGGCAGACACGCAAAGCACTGTGCCTTGCAAAATGTATTTAAAATATTCAACTGGTGGTCTAAACACCAGAGAGAAATGCATAAATAAATATAATCAATTTTTAATGCATAAATGTTTTTTTCTCCACCCATCCCCAACCTCCTGCAGGAGCTTAATCTAGCGTACATCACGTGCATGTGATGTACGCTAGATTAAGATGATGATGGTTGTAATTATTATGTAGAAGTGGTTCGATGCGCTATCAAAGTGGTACCATACACGTTCAGAGTGGTACGATAGACGTTGAAAGTGGTTCAAAACATGTTCGATACACGTCCAGAGTGGTACGATTGATGTTCAATATGTGATCAAAGTGGTTCGATTGATGTTCGATACACGTTCAAAGTGGTATTGGTTAGTCGAATTTTGTGTCCAAAGAAGAAGAAGGGGAAGCGGTTCAGCCAAATGACGAGTGCGAAGAAGAAGAAAATGAGTGGTCGACGAAAAATGAAGGTGGAGAACAACGGCATCTTACTTTTGCACAGCTACGTGCTTCTCGATTTCAAGATATGAGTTTACGTGCGAGAGCTTGGAGATGCAGCGAGACCAGTTGTCTTCAAAGCTTGGCAACGAACAGTCTAATTTTTTTCATTTTTGAAGTGTAAAATTTTTGTGCAATGGGACTTACAAGAATCGCCCCGGAGTGGGACCCCGATGTATGTAGTTAACAATATTTTTTTACATTTATCGCGATTAGTCTTTAAAAATCGTGTTTGATCCCGCGGTCGCAAATATTATATCAATGTTTCTGTGCTGTAGAACTCGCCACCTGAATCGCCGCAGTGGTCGCCCGATTGGGGCGGGCCACCACATTCGTCGCCGCCTTCGCCGCCGCCGCAGCTGTCGCCGCCGTCGCCTCCAGTGATATGTAATACTTTGTATTGCTTTTGTACATTGGATGTTTATTATGTTTATTCACGTGTTAGTGTTATATTGACGTTTGTGTTCTAGAATTATGAACAATTGGCTGATCAATTGGCGGTATTAGCGCGGCTCTTGGTGGGGGCCGCGCCCCAGGATGCACCACAGTACGCGCCCCCCCAGGATGCGCCGCTAGATTTGCGGATGCGGCGACAGTTGGGGCTGGTGTTTGGTTCCGCGATGGCGGAAAGGCTATGGCGCCCATGGGTGCCATATCGACAGATGGGGCCCCTGCGGCGACCGCTGGTCCCGTCGCCACTGTCATCCCCCCCCCCCCCTGGATAGACTGCAGTAGGTTGCAGCCGCCATCACATCCAGGGTGGGTGATGACACCCCCGGGGCCCCCGTCGATGCCATCATCATCTGACGATATGGAACCCTGGTGGCCGCCGTCGCCGTCGCCGTCGTCGTCACCCCTCGAGTGGTTCGGGGGGTTGTTGACGCCCTCACCCCTCGAGTGGTTCGGGGGGGTTGTTGACGCCCCCGCCATCACCACCCCTCGATCCACGCAGGGGGCTGTTCATGCTGCCACCGCTGCAGCCTCTTGCGTGGATCGAGGGGTTGCAGACGCTGCCACCGTCACCGCCCCCCGAGCCCCTCGAGGGACTCCTAACACCGCCACTGTCGCCACCATCACCGCCCCCCGAGCCCCTCGAGGGGCTCCCGACACCGCCACCATCACCACCGTCGCCTCCCCACTAGTTTTTAGTTTTTCTATTTTTTAATTTTATTATTATTTTTTCTTTTTTTATTATTTTTCTTTTTATTATTATTTTTTCTTTTATTATCTTTTATTTTTTCTACTTTTTCTATTTTTATTATTATTGTTTTTCTTTTATTTTATTTTCTTTTTCTTTTAATTTCTTCTTTTACATATTCTTTATTATATTTCTTCTTTTATTATTATTAGTCTATTTTATGTAACAATATATATTATCATTGATGTTACGTATGTGGAATTTTCCCATACGCCGCTCTCAACCATTTTTCGAGCTCGCGTCTGCGGAGGGAAAACGCCCTAAAATCCTTTCGCTTATCACAACACCACTAATGGAAGTCAAGATCCCGACCAGCTGGACCACAACCGTGAGAACGGGAGTGACACGACGACGATCCCGAAGGATTTCCTTATATGGAGATTCCTAACGAATCCCCACTCATTTTTGGGACTATATAAACCCTTTGGTTTCAACCCTCGTCGGTTAAAAGCAGTACAGTCACGTGTAGAGTAACGTCGTGTCACGCTCGTACAGAGTTGGTTAAAATCCAGTAAGATCGGGTTCGAGTCTCCTTACGAATCAACAGTTAACCTCATAGAATCCGCGAGTTCGGTTTATATTCTACTTGGCACTTTGAAATAGCCACTCTTACGCCCCGCATCGCCAGTGCGTTAACACCGTGCAACTATTGGTAAACTACACATTTTATCATATTATTTAATCGCGACACTTACATTTGTACAAAAATTAGTTATTGAATATACGAATGGTGTTCACGTTGTAAATCGAGTAGATTCGTTAAACCCATCTCTTACCCAGCGATCCTTATAATATTAGTAGCACTCACCCACTGATACAACTTTACCGCTCGAGTTGTATCAAACTTTAATTAAGAGTGACGAGGCATCACTAACATTTCCCGCGGCTCCCTGATCTCGCATCAGGTTCGTCCGCGTGTGACTCCATCCTAGAGGCTCCCTGATTTCGCATCAGGTTCGTCCGCACTCGAACTAACAAAATCATAAACCATATTCCTTGGGAAATACCCTTCTCGCCGGCTTCTCGCGTTGCCGCAGCCCCGGCTCGTAACACCTATGCAAATTATCTTTGTAAAAAGAAATGAGATCCCCATAAAAAATCTTCAAAAAAGTAAAAAATTTACGCCAAGTACACCAAATCAAATAAATAAAAAAAATAGAAGATAATAATAAATCACAAAAAATAGAAGATAATAATAATAAATCACAAAAAATAGAAGATAATAATAATTACAAAATAAAAAAAAAGTTAAATCAAAATGAGCTGCAAGTACATAAAGGTGCTTTCCAACTGCGCTTAAGTTGACACAACCACATATACACAGCTAAAATGCTGTGTTCATACATTCCATTACTCATACCGCGGACATTTTAATTAACCCATCAAAGAGAAAAATGTATTAAATATTATTAAGCAGATATATCTTTATACAAATAAATAATATAATACGAATAAATATTTTATTCGGGGGAACCACGTGACATGCGTGAAAGAATAACGTGTGTAGGCAGACAGGCGAACGAAATAGACGAAAAGTGTGGTAAAAGTGCGCAGAAAATTACGAGGCCGGATGGAAAAAGAGGAGATTAGAAAAGCTTCCGGAGGACAGTATAATCGACAGTTAATGAAGGGTCGAAGGGTAAGATAAAAGGTGACAAAAGGAGGTGTGAAACGAGTGCACGAAGTATAAGATACGTGGCAAGGATAAGTGACATCTACGGGAGTGGAAGAAGTAAGAAGACAAAGCGGAGACAGCAGTAGGTAAAGAAGAGTGGAGACTCTAATGAGCCGAGCAGGCGAAGGCGGGGAAGTGCAAAAGGAAACGAGAAGTAGGGGATGTCCATCGTTGGCAGAACAGCTGAGAAGAAGAAGAGTGGACAGCGAAGGCTCGATACTGGACTCATTCAAGAGGAAACGGGTGGGCGTGGAGGAGTAGGAGAGGTTAAGGGCCGAAAAGGAAATAGAGTAAGAATTCTTAAAAGCGAGGAAAGTAGGGAGGTCGCCTCCGATGAAGAAAACTGAGATAATTATAGGAACTGCAGAAACGCCAGACAGCCAGAAGACAGAGCAGGAAAAATAAATGAATGCAAAACTAGTCAAATTGATGGAAGCTGTGCTAGCTGTTAAGAAAGACATGGAAGAGTTGAGAAAAGATAATAGAGATCTGCGGCAGGGAATGCAGGATTTGAGGGACGCGTGGAAGAGTAGGGATGAGATATGGGAAAAGGAAAGGACGGAAATGAGAGGAAGGATAGAAGTACTGGAGGCCAAGAAGGTTCAGGCAGAGGGGCTGACAGGAAGACTGGAGCGGCTAGATAGGAAGGAAGAGGCTAGAGAAAAAAAAAGAGAGAAGAAATAATATTACCCTAAGGGGAGAGGATTTACCGCGCAAAGAGACGCCGAAGGATACGATGGAGTATGTGTTAAGGCACGAATTGCAGGTAGAGGCTAGTAGATCATGTAAGAGATTTCTGGACCAATGCTAGGCGAGAGGGTGAAGCGTGGCGAGGGGGAGACGGGTGGGGGGAACGTGACCCGTCGAAGTGGGAATGAACCGTGGAGGGGGAACGCGCGCGCGTGGGGGAGGGGGAGGGGGATGGTACCGCCAATGGCTCATCCTCTCGGCCCGTTCTCAAAACATGCGGAGGTATGTCGCGTAGAAGATGCAAGTCGAAACCTGCATTTTGGTATCGCTCCAAGGTCAGATCGCGCCCGCGAACAAAGAGTTGAAGTGAGAGGTACGATATGAATCTATCCTTCTCTCTCTAGGGACATAGTCGAAATATACAGTGATACGAGATGTAGAAGATGATGCAAGTCGAAACATGCATTTTCGTATCGCGTAATCCGAGAATATTGCGCAGCATTGGTGCGCGCAATCTCGAGACCGCGAAATTCAAAGCGGCGACGTTTGAACAAGGAGCGTGAGAGTGGTATGATATTTTTGTACATCTCTCTCCCTCGCGTTGTCGGAGGCCAGAAAAACATACGGTGGTACGACGCGTAGGAGATGTAAGGTGAATCTTATAGTTTGTTATGGCGCAATAATCGAGCCAAAAACATATCACTGTAACGATAGAAGGTTGATTTCCGAGAATAATAATAATACGCAGCATCGGTGCGCGAGAAGTTCGCGATAATTTTGGAAGATAAACTTCCGAGAATGAATAATGCGCATATGCTTAAAAGCGCAATATGACTTAAGGTATGATTGTAGATGTTATTTCATTGGTTTGTAAATGTAGGGATAGGGAGATTTTAGGTAGGGATGGTAGTATATTTAAGGCAGCTCGCATCTTCGACAGGACAAAATCGTGAATGGTAACGCGTTGGAAGATTTTTGTGATATAATCGTTGCTAGTATCGTGTTTTGTTTTTAAAAAAAAACGCATCTAGTGAAGTGTATAAAATGAATCAAATATTTCTCAATACGTTAACCATAAGAATAATGGATAAGTTTGAAGAGTCTGTTATAGTATTAGCCGAGACAATACCGTTGTTACATAACTATGAACAATGCTACGAGTGAGGGATTGTATCCTACGGCGGTAATGTCTGTAGATGCGTTTCTGGATAACGAATTACGGCGTTACGTTCGTGAGTGTCCGAGGGTAGTTTATACGTCAATCTTCTCCGAACCGCAGTTGTGGCCTATAGGTATCCGATATCCTGATGCGAATTTGACTATGTGGTGTAAACGTATTATGGAACATCATACAATCGTTTTTATTACGTGAGTGCATACGATTAAATAAGAAGAAGAAGAACATGGATACGTTCAAGAACGCGTTTGTGACGTTGTCTCGGATGTCCGAACTTTTGAAAACCACCGCGGAAATTCGCGATTGGATGGACAGGTGTGACGAAACGATACGTTACATGGTCGCGTATCAACGAGGCGAACGCGTACCGGTGTGGGAGAAGCAGCGGATGGTGTCGTTGCTCGCGCGAACGCAAACATTGCGCGCGGTAGTGCGAGGACGGTTATCGCGAGTAGGGTGCGGGGTCACCTTTCGAGCTACGGCACCCAAGGTCGTGTGGGAGGAACTCGAAACCGCGTTCGAGAAACGTTTGTCAACCGGGGCCGTGATAAACGTGGGGGCCGTTGATCCACGCAAATTCTTCGAGAATGCCCGTCGAACAGTGATTTCGCGAGTTACGAACGCTATTACGGAGCACCGCAGCGTTTCAGTGAACACTGTGCTAAACGCTGAATTCATGTTGCGGGACATGACTGACGTAAAGAGTTTCGCGACACGTAATCACGTACTTTTCATGTCGTCGAATGTTCGCGAGTGGTACGCGAAA
The DNA here is from genome assembly GCA_029448645.1 of Andrena camellia. Taxonomy (NCBI): domain Eukaryota; kingdom Metazoa; phylum Arthropoda; class Insecta; order Hymenoptera; family Andrenidae; genus Andrena; species Andrena camellia. Next base: position 40,789,429 of record CM055678.1, on the reverse strand, counting down.
CAAGTGGTAGCTCCGACGTTGGTCGCGATGGAGGAGTTTCAGGAGCGCGAGAGTGGCTGGACATTACGAATAGTACAGAATTTCCTGATAAACATGAACAAACATAATCCATTGCGCGCCGGTTGCGACGTGCCGCTTCCGCGAGTGGTTATGTTGAAAAGAGCTGTGGTAAACGTGCAGTGTAGAGAGAACACGTGCTTTTTGTGGTCGGTCGTCGCCAGTCTGTTTCCTGCTGATACGAACGGGGATAGGATGACGTCGTATCCGCATTATTCGTCGGTGCTCCGTACGGATGGCGTGAGACTCCCCATGTCCATGGACCAGGTGCAGAAATTCGTTTCCGTGAACATATACCTATTGTCCAACGAGGATGGCTGCGTACCTCTACGCGTCTCCAGCAACAAGCGGGAAGGGAGGCACGCGAACGTGCTACTGGTACAAGATCCGAAGGATTCGCAGCGATACCATTTCGCGTGCATCCGCAGTCTCTCCCGCTTGATATCCAGCCAACTCAGCAACCATTATGGCAGAGTGTTCGTTTGCGATAGGTAAGTAAATAAGAGTAATAAATAAAAAAAATTCGAGCGATACGTAACGGATGATGAAGAAGAAGAAGCGTTTACATTGTTTTCTCGTATACGTTTCAGGTGCCTCAACTTTTTCTCCTCGGTGGAGCGAATGCAGCGGTACACCGCAGATTGTATACGATTGAACGAGTGCGCGGTGCAATTGCCGTCGGAAGAGGAGAAAATTTTGCGGTTCCAGCATCACGAACGCAAGGAACGCGTGCCGTTCGTAATCTACGCGGACTTTGAGTGTTCGCTGGAGGAATTGGAGCGGTCAGCGATGGATCGTCGGCGCACGTACGAGTACCAACGTCACAGAGCTCACAGCGTGGGATACTACGTACATTGTTCCTACGACCAGGCTCTGTGCGGATATCGAGCGTATTGCAGTGACACCGAGTGTGTGTAGTGGTTCGTGCGTGAACTGCGGGAATTCGCGAACGTTGCGTACTCGCGTTTACGTACCAAGAAACCGATGGAACCGTTAACACAACAAGAGGAACGGAGTTTTGACGAGGCTACCGCGTGTCATGTGTGTGGAGGACCCTTCGACAGAGGCGAGGACGACAGGAAAGTGCGCAATCATTGTCATTCGACGGGCAAGTACAGGGGTGCGGCGCATAGATCGTGCAACTTGCGCTATCAACGTTCGTACACGATACCTGTGGTGTTCCACAACCTGTCCGGCTACGACGCGCACTTCGTTATCAAGGAGTTGGCAGACGCGTTCAAGGGAAAGATCAACCTCCTACCGATAATGAAAGATACATCTCTTTTACGAAGAACGTCGAGGACCTCAAGGGCGAGCGCAAGGATTGGCGAAGAGCGTTGAAGTTTCGATTCGTTCAAATTCTTGGCAACGAGTCTACAGAAACTTTTGTCGGATCTCGGGAAGGATAGACCTACGATTCTAAGACGCGAGTTCAAACATCTCCCTGACGAACAATTCGATCTCCTCACCAGAAAGGGGGTTTTCCCGTACGATTACGTGGCGTCGTACGACAAGCTGAACGATACGCAACTGCCGCCTCGTGACGCGTTCTACAATCGTCTGACCGATAGCGATGTGTCGGAGTCTAATTATGCGCACGCAACGAACGTGCGGAACAGTTTTCGCATACGGACATGAGGCGAGTACAGTGATTTGTACCTAAAGGCGGACGTGTTGTTGCTCGCGGACGTGTTCGAAAACTTTCGTATCGACTCTATCGCGAGCTACGAACTGAACCCGGCGCATTTCTGTACGTTACCGGCGTTCACGTGGGACGCGATGCTAAAATACACGCGCGTCGAATTGGAACTGCTCACCGACGTGGACATGCTGTTGTTCGTGGAGCGAGGTATACGCGGCGGCCTGAGTCAGTGCTCGCACAGGTACGCGCGCGCCAACAACAAGTACCTGCCGATGTCGATGTACGACGCGTCGCAACCATCCACGTACTTGATGTACTTCGACGTGAACAACCTGTACGGATGGGCGATGTCGCAGGCGATGCCGTACGGTGGATTTCGATGGCTAGACGAGGCGACAGTGGTCGAGTTGGGTAAGGCGATGACCGCTTTGGACATGAACTCCTTGCCGAAGGACGATGGGGGCGAGGGCTACCTGCTGGAAATGGATCTGGAGTATCCGCGGGACATTCACAACGAGCACGCGGACCTTCCGTTCTGTCCTGTGCGCGAGCAGGCACCCATCGGTAAGGAAAGCAAGCTGATTGCCACGCTTCGCGACAAAGAACGATACGTGATCCACTATCGGTACCTGAAGCAGTGTATTCGGCATGGACTCCGCGTGTCGCGAATTCATCGCGTTCTACGGTTCGATCAGAAACCTTGGTTGCGCGACTACATCAACTTGAACACGAACTTGAGGACGCGAGCCACCAGTGATTTCCAGAAAACACTGTATAAACTAATGAACAATGCCGTGTACGGTAAAACGATGGAAAACGTTCGAAAGCGAGTGGACGTGCGACTGGTGACGCGGTGGGATGGACGTTACGGCGCTGAATCGTTGATAGCGAAACCAAATTTCCACAGTCGCGCGATATTTTCCGAACACTTAGTCGCTATCGAGATGCGTAAACTAAAAGTGAAATTCGATAAACCCATATACGTGGGCATGAGCGTGTTAGATGTGTCCAAGGTATGCTTGTACGAATTTCACTATGACTACATGCGCGCCAAGTTCGGTGATGGGTGCGAAGTGTTGTGCACGGACACCGATAGTCTCATGTATGTGCTGCGGTGCGAGGACGCTTACGAGGAGCTGAAATGTGACGTCAGTGCGCGATTCGATACGAGCGATTGCGCGGTGGACAACCCGTACGGTATGCCGCGCGTAAACAAGAAGGTGCTGGGCCTCATGAAGGACGAGAACAACAGTGCCTTGATGACGGAGTTCGTGGGACTGCGATATAAGATGTACGCGACTCGAGTGCGTGACGCGTCGTCGTCGTCGTCGGCGGGAACTTCCGAGACGAAAAAAGTGAAGGGGGTGAAGAGAAGTGTTGTAGCGAACGAAATACGTTTCGAGGACTACGTGCGGTGTCTTCTCGAGCACGCGGAAACAACGATTCGACAAAACCATATTCGTGCGCGAAAACACGACGTTTGTTCCGTGAACGAATTGAAGACCGCGCTCAGTCCGTACGATGATAAACGGTACGTACTTCCCGACCAGATCAAAACCCTTCCGTGGGGACAAGTCGGATTCCCGAGAGTGATAACTACCATAGTGACAGTGATGGTGATAGTAATACGTATATGGTTAAGTAGATACAATAGTTATATGTATATGTATATGTAGATACGTAGTAATGTCGCGTACGATATATTTTGTTATGTATTCAAGTATGATACACTGTATGAACGTAGAGAGGGTTTTTAGTGGGTATGCCAGAAATGGAGAGTCCCACATAACCCCGACATAACTGTTGTCGGGGTATGCGTAATGCATTTTCCCCCTCTTTAAAAAAAAAAAGAAAGTATGCAATGGATGGATGTAAAATTTTTCGTAATATAGTTATGTATAATATTATTATTATTTATTTATTTAAACGGGACAAGCCCTTAGTATACACTATACAGTTAATAAGAAAAAATGCTTTGTGTGGTATTACATAGATAATAAAATTACAATGTTTACGACGTAACCGCTTATTGCTATTCTACAGGAATAATTTTTCGCACCGCTGTTAGAAAGGGCGCTAGAGTCTTACTGAAGAAGTCCAACTCGGAACAATATTTGTTCGCAAGGTTGGATATCCTGTTTATGGGGTCGGCATGCGCTACACTAGTCTTTAAGAGCGTGGGTTTGAGGAAGGGAAAAGATCTTATCTTTCGTTCAGGCGCATTTAGACACATTTTGCCAAGGATTTCGGGACAGCAAATGTGGCCGTTAAAAATTTTGTAAAGAAAAGTCAGATCAGCCACTACTCTTCTTTTGTGGAGTGAGTCTATTTTCAGCCTGCCCATTATTTGATTGTAGTCGTGATTAGTGTAGGACATAGGACATCCGGTTTTGTATGCCGCATATCGGAGAAATTTATGCTGAACCCTTTCGAGCAGCGTCCTGTGCTTGACAAGGTTAGGAGACCATATAACCGATGCGTATTCAAGAAGGAGTATTACGAGAGAGAAGTACAGCATTCTGAGCGTATAAGGATTGGAAAAATTTGTGGAAAATCTCTGCAGGAAACCAACCTTCTTCATAGCAGAGTGGAAAATATGATCTACGTGTTCAGAGAAGGTCAAGCTCGAGTCTATGATGACACCGAGATCACGAACGGTATTAACAGGCACAAGAGCAGTATCGTTAAGGGAGTAATCATAGGTAATGGCGCACTTACCACGAGAAAAACGTATTACATGACATTTATCAGCATTGATACGGAGATTATTGCGTCGGCACCAGTCTTCAACCTTGCGTAGGTCGGATTGTAAGCCTAGCGCATCAGATTCAGAAGATACTAATTTAAAGATCTTTAAATCATCGGCAAACAACAAGAACTTACTATTACTGAACTCACTAACTATGTCATTAATAAAGAGGGTGAACAATAAAGGGCCAAGATGCGAGCCTTGCGGGGCACCAGAAGTGACATCAACAGGTTTGGAATATGCATCCTTGACTTTTACAATCTGCGTTCGATCGCACAGGTAACTCCTAAGCCAACTGAGTATGGTTCCACGAAATCCAATAGAAGAAAGTTTAGAGACCAATATATTATGGTCGACTGTATCGAACGCTTTACTAAAATCGGTGTATACCGCATCCACTTGGTAACCTCCATCTAACGATGATGCTATGAAACTGCAGAATATCGCCAGATTAGTGACAGTAGATCTTCCTGCAATGAAGCCATGCTGTTCATCGGAGATAGCCGAGGACACCAATGAAGATAGCTTGTCAGTAATAATACTTTCAAAAATCTTTGCCATGACGTTTAAAACGGAGATAGGCCTATAATTCGTTACAACGGAACCGTCGCCGGATTTGTAAATCGGCGTTAATAAACTGCATTTCCAAAGCAACGGAAAATAACCGGCAGATAGCGATTTGTTGAATATTATCCAAAGTGGACGAGATATAACATAGGGGCAATTTTTTAGGAAAACCGACGGAATGCCATCTGCGCCTGGACCCTTGTTTATATTCAAGCTATTGATTTTGTCAAGTACCTCGCTAATTTTTATCGAGATTGAATTGATGTCAACGGAGCCGCATTGCTGAGCGGTAGAATAAGAAGCAACTGGAGTAGTGTCAACCGATTCAAAATAACCGGCAAATAAATTTGCGATGTGCTCATTAGAGTTTGCAAATTCATTACCGTACTTCATAACAGTAGGGATGGTACTTGAACGGGAGCTTCTATTAACAAAGTTCCAGAAGGCTTTGACATTATTGTTGATGTTACTCTCAAGGCGCTTACAATATTGCTGATAGCATATAGCGGACGCTCGCTTGCATTCGGATCGGAGATAGGAAAAGTGGATATAGTCGCAGGGAAGACTTGATTTTTTATATCTTAAATGCGTGGCTTTTTTGTTGCGAACCAGCTGCTTTAAATCTGAGGTAAACCACTCTGAATAAGTATTGGTAAAGTGACTTTTTACATATTTAGGCACGAAAGAATCGATAGCGGTATAAAGCTGGTGATAGAGAAACTCAACGGAGTCGTCAACAGATAGATCTCGTAAAGCCTCATCCCAATTAACACAACCCAGAAAGTTGTTTATCGAGACATAGTTGCTTAATTTGTAGTTGTATCTAAAACCACCGAGGGTGGGCGCCGGAATTAAGACATGCGGAACAATTTGAGTGTGTAAAGCAGGATGATAAGGGTCAACCGGAAGAAACGCGTCTACAGACTTAACAATATACAAGTTTTTTATGTTGCTGAAGCACAAGTCCAGCCGAGCATTTAGAAAATTTGTGACTCGATTAAATTGGCGCAGACCATGAAAGTTAAGGAGCTCGGTTAAGTACTCGGCACCTTCAATTTCCTTACGAAGTGCGTTAGAGGCTGTAGTTGTCTTGATGATGCTAGAGGAGTCGAGGAACCAATCACAATGAGGAAGGTTGTAATCACCGAAGAGTAAGAGTAGACTGTGTGGATTTTTGGTAACGATGTCATCAACCGCGTGGCAATGATCCCGATATATGGAGGCATTTGAGGCAGGTGGAATGTAAGCAGCTCCAATAAAAAGATTCGATGATCCTAGGTCAATTTTAACAAATAGATGTTCAACGTTGGTCGCTGTCGTTTCAAGGAGCGAGCAGGGAAGCGTGTCCTTGATAGCCTCCTCGCGAGTGTGCACTCGTATCAATGTTCCGATCCAAACGATAGACTGCGTATCCAGAGAGCCCCAACTCAGACGATGAGAAATTCACATTTAACCACGTTTCAGTTAATACGATAATATCATAATGTAGCGCGGCACATACAACAGAGCGCGAGAGATCAAGTAGCTTGGTTCGTAGGCCACGAACATTTTGATAACATACTAAAGGCTTCACGACGAGTTTTTTGGGGACGTAACTTGACGTTTAACAATTTTTGGGGCACCATTTAAGTATCTGATGGTCCATTCCGTTTCACCTTTTTCGTGCAGGATTTTTAATTGATTTCTGATAGCTTCGGTACCAGCTTCATCCAGTCCACGTAATATTAAATTGCTTGATCTCCTGCGCCTTTCCTCTATCTCGGCGATGACAGACTCCTCATTCCTGGTAGCATTCGTACAATCCAGATGATCTAATCTAGCCTCGAATTCATCCATCCTATTAGCAAGTCCAGTCAATGTCGTGGAAAGTCTGTCCATTTCAGCCCTATATTCACGCTTCATCTCCTCCCGAAGATTCGAAAGTTCACGTTTAAGGATTTGCTGGAATGCATCCACAAGGATATCGTTGTTCGAAGCAGAATCTGTGTCAGTGATCTGCGGTACCGACTGATGAATAGGAGGATTTCGGGCCCCACAATCAAGAAATGTGCTCGGCGCCCAGAGGTACCCAGTGCGGGCCAAACACGAAGAACCAGGATGAGAGATGATGCCACAAGTGGAGCAGCTAACCGGTTTGGATACCATCGTGAATATTACTGTTTGGGATTCATATAGTTCCATACACGGCCTCACTCATTCTCACCGCAGCACCTCTCAGACTCAGGTTGGCTACGCCGATCGACGATCGATCCACCAATCAGCGACGTGGACCGACGATCGATCCTCCAATCAGCCGCCTTCGATCAACCAATCAGCGCGCCTCATCGAACGGTTCTAGATCGTTCGAGAAGACGCTGAAACGGAAATCAATCATCTTGCAACGGTCTCTTGTTCACGTAGCGTGTAGTGATAGATGTATCGCGTGCGGTTCATTACTGTTTCTCACCTCGTGAATTCTCAATGCTCAGTGCATTTCATTGTTCTTTTGAACTCAAACGCTCCTTTGTTACAAGCTCACCGCTATTTCTCGTGCTTATTCAGGGATTGTAAATCTCCGTGAATGCTCACTCACGTGGTGTCGTGTTCACTCACCGATCACCGTGCCGGGTACATTTATACAATTGATAGGCGCTCAAACTCATGTGCTCAGTGCTCACGCTTATTGCGACTCAGCGAGTCTTTTAATAAATTGACGCATCTCATTTTAAGTGCTGTGTTGTGTGCACCTTTTCACCGCCGCTCCTAACCTCACTCGCATCCAGCACGCTCAGCTATTGAAAATCTCAAACATTTGGTCCTTCGAGCCGAATCGACGGTAAAGGTGCCATATAGTGCAGTTAGTTCAACGCTCAAGCTCAACCTCACCAGTGCAAATACGATAATTGAAAACAGCGGCCACGAGGCAACGGTCGCTGCAAGGCCAGTGATCAAGGCAGCCATCGAATCAGCAATGCTGATCGTCAACACCACAGCGGTGGATGAGCCTAGGGATCAATCTGGGATGTTAGCAACCCCAGTGAAAATCGGGAAGCCCGTGAGTGGTCTACCCTCTCATCTCACACTCAAATCTCGCATGCAGATTTGAATCGCTCAAGGCCCTCAAGGGGGAGCTGTCAACGTGTGCACCTAACCTCACTCTCGACGAGGTGAGGATTTACATGGCTCAGGTGGAGGAACTGCACCAGTCCTTCATCAAAGAACACGACTACCTTGAAACGAATTGGCCATCAACTCTCCTTGATCACGAGTATTTTGACTCAAATATGTTTATGAGAGAGGCAAAAATCACTCTCACTCTCAAGCTCAGACTCAGTCGCCTCAGAGAGGAACTGGAATCATATTCCATCAGCAAGGGCCCCGACATACAGGCACAGCCATCGAGTCTCCCTGCGATCACGATGCCTTCCTTCAAAGGGGACTATAAAGAATGGCCAGCCTTCGGCAAGAGGTTCGCCGAACTCGTTCTCAAGGACAACAATCTCAATGATAGTGAGAGGTTGCGGTACCTGCTCACAAGTTTGAGTGGCGAACCTGCTCAGTTGGTGGAAGAGATATCCTCCACCAGCATCACCTTCACATCAGCTTGGAACTTGTTATACAATCACTACCAGAATAGGCGAGAAAACATCAAGGCACAGCTTGACAAGCTGTACACAGTCGCGCCTCTCACATTGTCAACTCACAGTTCCCTATGCTCACTGCTCTCAGTCATCTCAAAGACGAGGAGCACACTCACCTCCGTAGGTATGTCAGCCAGCATTGGAGACTGCCTGCTGGTCCACCACATTTGGCTCAAGTTAGATGATGAAACACGAAAGGCATGGGAAAACTCACTTGAAGACTCACCAAATTACCCCTCACTGGACCAGCTTGAGAAGTATCTTGGTGAAAGGTCCCGAACGCTGACCAAATGCAAGTCAGCGCCGCCTCCCTCAAGTTCATCCAGCTCATTCATTGACAGCTCAGGCCCAAACAGCAGCAATAACAAAAGGGAGTCGGCGAACAGCTCCACTCAAGCTCACCGCTCAGCTGCATCAACTACATATCCATGCGATTGCTGCGAGGCATCTCACTTCATAGTAATGTGCTCTCAGTTCCGTCAGATGACTATTCCTGACAGGCGAAAGCTCATCACAGAGAAACAACTCTGTCGCAACTGCTGTGGCAGACACACCACCACCAGGTGCAATTCTCCTCTCAGGTGTAAGTGCTGCAGGGCAGCACACCACACCATGCTGCATTTAGCGACAGCGCAGCCTCCATCTTCGGCACCAGCTCCAGCTCAACGCGAAGGATAAACGCCGTCTCATTCGCCATCACATCTCACCAGCCTCAACGAGGGGATCTCAGCTCACAATTTCTAGGCCTATGGAATCACCAACATTTCATCAAACCCAGGTGGGTCGTTTCAATACTTTTCAAGCCCTTGATGGCAACATTCTCACGTACACTCACAGCTCGTTCCTCGACGAGGTACGCCGGTTTACAGCACAGTACACATTCGGTCGCTGCAGTCGACACTCCAACGTCATTCATGCTCCAAACTCATCTACGTCACGAAGGATCTCATCTATCAGCTCAACGCTCAGTGTTCGCCATCAGACACCACAATCATTGGCATTGGGACCCAGAAATTGACTCGACCTCGAATGAGGTCTGTGAAGTTGGCACCCCCAAATTCGAATTTTAAAAAAAACTCAATGGCATACGTTTGTCCATCGTTTGTCCACGTTTGTCCAACAAAAATTTTTGTTTGTCCACCCTTAAAAAAAAAGTTATGAACAAAAAAAAAATTTCACCAGCACCCCCATGAAAACTTTTTAATAATTATATGGGGGGTAATGATTGTCCATCGTTTGTCCACGTTTGTCCAACAAAAATTTTCGATTGTCCACACTTAAAAAAAAAGTTATTAACAAATTAAGAAAATTTGTCAGCAGCACCCTCCGTGAACACTTTTCAACTTTTTAAAAGAGGGATACGATTGTCCACGATATAGCACCGTTGTCCAACAAAAAATTTTGTTTGTTCACCATCCAGAATGGAATTATTTATAAAAATCGCGAAAAATGAAGGGTACTGTTGAAGTGACCGCGTATAAGTTCGATTTTTTATTAATTAAACAATGAAATTATTTGTCCAACGACGCAGTTTGGTCGTGTGGATGTAGAAGACGTTTGTCCAGCCTCGTGAACCGAATTATTTATAAAAATTGCGAAAAATGAAGGATACCTTTGAAGCGACCGCGTATAAGTTCGATTTTTCCTAATTAAACGATGAAATTATTTGTCCAACGACGCAGTTTGATCGTATGGATGTAGAAGACGTTTGTCCAGCCCAAGATTTCGTTTTTCCAGCCTCGTGAATCGAATTATTTATAAAAATCGCGAAAAATGAAGGATACTTTTGAAGCGACCTCGTATAAGTTCGATTTTTTATTAATTAAACGATGAAATTATTTGTACAACGACGCAGTTTGGTCGTGTGGATGTAGAAGACGTTTGTCCAGCCCAAGATTTCGTTTGTCCAGCCTCGTGAATCGAATTATTTATAAAAATCGCGAAAAATGAAGGATACATTTGAAGCGGCCTCGTATAAGCTCGATTTTTTATTAATTAAACGGTGCAATCATTTGTCTACCGACGGATTTCGATAGCGTAGATGCAGAAGACGTTTGTCCAGCCCACGATTTCGTTTGTCCAGCTTCGTGAATCGAATTATTTATAAAAATCGCGAAAAATGAAGGATACTTTTGAAGCGATCGCGAATAAGTTCGATTTTTTCCTAATTAAACGGTGGAATCGTTTGTCCAACGACGCAGTTTGGTCGTGTGGATGTAGAAGACGTTTGTCCAGCCCAAGATTTTGTTTGTCCAGCCTCGTGAATCGAATTATTTATAAAAATCGCGAAAAATGAAGGATACTTTTGAAGCGACCGCGTATAAGTTCGATTTTTTATTAATTAAACGATGAAATTATTTGTCCAACGACGCAGTTTGGTCGTGTCGATGTAGAAGACGTTTGTCCAGCCCATGATTTCGTTTGTCCACCCTCCAGAATTGAATAATTAATAAAAATCTCGAAAAAGAAGCGTCCTGGTGAAGCGATCGCGAATAAGTTCGATTTTTTCCTAATTAAACGGTGGAATCGTTTGTCCAACGACGCCGTTTGGTAGCGTAGATGTAGAAGACGTTTGTCCAGCCCAAGATTTCGTTTGTCCATCCTCGTGAATCGAATTATTTATAAAAATCGCGAAAAATGAAGGATACTTTTGAAGCGATCGCGAATAAGTTCGATTTTTTCCTAATTAAACGGTGGAATCGTTTGTCCAACGACGCCGTTTGGTAGCGTAGATGTAGAAGACGTTTGTCCAGCCCAAGATTTCGTTTGTCCATCCTCGTGAATCGAATTATTTATAAAAATCGCGAAAAATGAAGGATACTTTTGAAGCGACCGCGTATAAGTTCGATTTTTCCTAATTAAACGATGAACTTATTTGTCCAGCGACGCAGTTTGGTCGTGTGGATGTAGAAGACGTTTGTCCAGCCCAAGATTTCGTTTGTCCAGCCTCGTGAACCGAATTATTTATAAAAATCGCGAAAAATGAAGGATACTTTTGAATCGACCGCGTATAAGTTCGATTTTTTATTAATTAAACGGTGAAATTATTTGTCCAACGACGCAGTTTGGTCGCGTGTATGTAGAAGACGTTCGTCCACCCCACGATTTCGTTTGTCTACCCTCCAGAATTGAATAATTAATAAAAATCTCGAAAAAGAAGAGTCCTTTTGAAGCGATCGCGATTAAGTTCGATTTTTTCCTAATTAAACGGTGGAATTGCTTGTCCAACGACGCCGTTTGGTAGTGTAGATGTAGAAGACGTTTGTCCAGCCCAAGATTTCGTTTGTCCAGCCTCGTGAATGGAATTATTTATAACAATCACGAAAAATGAAGGATACTTTTGAAGCGACCTCGTATAAGTTCGATTTTTTATTAATTAAACGGTGAAATCTTTTGTCCACCGACGGATTTCGATAGCGTAGATGTAGAAGACGTTTGGCCAGCCCATGATTTCATTTGTCCCCCCTCCAGAATTGAATAATTAATAAAAATGTCGAAAAAGAAGCGTCCTGGTGAAGCGATTGCGAATAAGTTCGATTTTTTCCTAATTAAACGGTGGAATCGTTTGTCCAACGACGCAGTTTGGTCGTGTGGATGTAGAAGACGTTTGTCCAGCCCAAGATTTCGTTTGTCCAGCCTCGTGAACCGAATTATTTATAAAAATCGCGAAAAATGAAGGACACTTTTGAAGCGACCGCGTATAAGTTCGATTTTTTATTAACTAAACGGTGAAATTATTTGTCCAACGACGCAGTTTGGTCGTGTGTATGTAGAAGACGTTTGTCCAGCCCAAGATTTCGTTTGTCCAGCCTCGTGAATCGAATTATTTATAAAAATAGCGAAAAATGAAGGATACTTTTGAAGCGACCGCGTATAAGTTCGATTTTTTACTAATTAAACGATGAAATTATTTGTCCAACGACGCAGTTAGGTCGTGTAGATGTAGAAGACGTTTGTCCAGCCCATGATTTCGTTTGTACATCCTCCAGAATTGAATAATTAATAAAAATCTCGAAAAAGAAGCGTCCTGGTGAAGCGATTGCGAATAAGTTCGATTTTTTCCTAATTAAACGGTGGAATCTTTTGTCACACGACGCTGTTTGGTAGAGTAGATGTAGAAGACGTTTGTCCAGCCCATGATTTCGTTTGTACATCCTCCAGAATTGAATAATTAATAAAAATCTCGAAAAAGAAGCGTCCTGGTGAAGCGATCGCGAATAAGTTCGATTTTTTCCTAATTAAACGGTGGAATCGTTTGTCCAGCGACGCAGTTTGGTCGTGTGGATGTTGAAGACGTTTGTCGATCCCAAGATTTCGTTTGTCCAGCCTCGTGAATCGAATTATTTATAAAAATCGCGAAAAATGAAGGATACTTTTGAAGCGACCTCGTATAAGCTCGATTTTTTATTAATTAAACGGTGGAATCATTTGTCTACTGACGGATTTCGATAGCGTAGATGTAGAAGACGTTTGTCCAGCCCACGATTTCGTTTGTCCAGCTTCGTGAATCGAATTATTTATAAAAATCGCGAAAAATGAATGATACTTTTGAATCGATCGCGAATAAGTTCGATTTTTTCCTAATTAAACGGTGGAATCGTTTGTACAACGACGCAGTTTGGTCGTGCGGATGTAGAAGACGTTTGTCCAGCCCAAGATTTCGTTTGTCCAGCCTCGTGCATCGAATTATTTATAAAAATCGCGGAAAATGAAGGATACTTTTGAAGCGACCGTGTATAAGTTCGATTTTTTATTAATTAAACAATGAAATTATTTGTCCAACGACGCAGTTTGGTCGTGTTGATGTAGAAGACGTTTGTCCAGCCCATGATTTCGTTTGTCCACCCTCCAGAATTGAATAATTAATAAAAATCTCGAAAAAGAAGCGTCCTGGTGAAGCGATCGCGAATAAGTTCGATTTTTTCCTAATTAAACGGTGGAATCGTTTGTCCAACGACGCCGTTTGGTAGTGTAGATGTAGAAGAGGTTTGTCCAGCCCAAGATTTCGTTTGTCCAGCCTCGTGAATCGAATTATTTATAAAAATCGCGAAAAATGAAGGATACTTTTGAAGCGGCCTCGTATAAGCTCGATTTTTTATTAATTAAACGGTGGAATCATTTGTCTACCGACGGATTTCGATAGCGTAGATGCAGAAGACGTTTGTCCAGCCCACGATTTCGTTGGTCCAGCTTCGTGAATCGAATTATTTATAAAAATCGCGGAAAATGAAGGATACTTTTGAAGCGATCGCGAATAAGTTCGATTTATTCCTAATTAAACGGTGGAATCGTTTGTCCAACGACGCAGTTTGGTCGTGTGGATGTAGAAGACGTTTGTCCAGCCCAAGATTTTGTTTGTCCAGCCTCGTGAATCGAATTATTTATAAAAATCGCGAAAAATGAAGGATACTTTTGAAGCGACCGCGTATAAGTTCGATTTTTTATTAATTAAACGATGAAATTATTTGTCCAACGACGCAGTTTGGTCGTGTAGATGTAGAAGACGTTTGTGCAGCCCATGATTTCGTTTGTCCACCCTCCAGAATTGAATAATTAATAAAAATCTCGAAAAAGAAGCGTCCTGGTGAAGCGATCGCGAATAAGTTCGATTTTTTCCTAATTAAACGGTGGAATCGTTTGTCCAACGACGCCGTTTGGTAGTGTAGATGTAGAAGAGGTTTGTCCAGCCAAAGATTTCGTTTGTCCAGCCTCGTGAATCGAATTATTTATAAAAATCGCGAAAAATGAAGGATACTTTTGAAGCGGCCTCGTATAAGCTCGATTTTTTATTAATTAAACGGTGGAATCATTTGTCTACCGACGGATTTCGATAGCGTAGATGTAGAAGACGTTTGTCCAGCCCACGATTTCGTTTGTCCAGCTTCGTGAATCGAATTATTTTTAAAAATCGCGAAAAATGAAGGATACTTTTGAAGCGATCGCGAATAAGTTCGATTTTTTCCTAATTAAACGGTGGAATCGTTTCCAACGACGCAGTTTGGTCGTGTGGATGTAGAAGACGTTTGTCGAGCCCATGATTTCGTTTGTCCAGCCTCGTGAATCGAATTATTTATAAAAATCGCGAAAAATGAAGGATACTTTTGAAGCGATCGCGAATAAGTTCGATTTTTTCCTAATTAAACGGTGGAATCGTTTGTCCAACGACGCAGTTTGGTCGTGTGGATGTAGAAGACGTTTGGCCAGCCCATGATTTCATTTGTCCCCCCTCCAGAATTGAATAATTAATAAAAATGTCGAAAAAGAAGCGTCCTGGTGAAGCGATTTCGAATAAGTTCGATTTCTTCCTAATTAAACGGTGGAATCGTTTGTCCAACGACGCCGTTTGGTAGCGTAGATGTAGAAGACGTTTGTCCAGCCCACGATTCCGTTTGTCCACCCTCCAGAATTGAATAATTAATAAAAATCTCGAAAAAGAAGCGTCCTGGTGAAGCGATCGCGAATAAGTTCGATTTTTTCCTAATTAAACGGTGGAATCGTTTGTCCAGCGACGCAGTTTGGTCGTGTGGATGTAGAAGACGTTTGTCCAGCCCAAGATTTCGTTTGTCCAGCCTCGTGAACCGAATTATTTATAAAAATCGCGAAAAATGAAGGATACTTTTGAATCGACCGCGTATAAGTTCGATTTTTTATTAATTAAACGGTGAAATTATTTGTCCAACGACGCAGTTTGGTCGCGTGTATGTAGAAGACGTTCGTCCACCCCACGATTTCGTTTGTCTACCCTCCAGAATTGAATAATTAATAAAAATCTCGAAAAAGAAGAGTCCTTTTGAAGCGATCGCGATTAAGTTCGATTTTTTCCTAATTAAACGGTGGAATTGCTTGTCCAACGACGCCGATTGGTAGTGTAGATGTAGAAGACGTTTGTCCAGCCCAAGATTTCGTTTGTCCAGCCTCGTGAATGGAATTATTTATAACAATCGCGAAAAATGAAGGATACTTTTGAAGCGACCTCGTATAAGTTCGATTTTTTATTAATTAAACGGTGAAATCTTTTGTCCACCGACGGATTTCGATAGCGTAGATGTAGAAGACGTTTGTCCAGCCCATGATTTCGTTTGTCCATCCTCCAGAATTGAATAATTAATAAAAATCTCGATAAAGAAGCGTCCTGGTGAAGCGATTGCGAATAAGTTCGATTTTTTATTAATTAAACGATGAAATTGTTTGTCCAACGACGCAGTTTGGTCGTGTGGATGTAGAAGACGTTTGTCGAGCCCAAGATTTCGTTTGTCCAGCCTCGTGAATCGAATTATTTATAAAAATCGCGAAAAATGAAGGATACTTTTGAAGCGACCTCGTATAAGTTCGATTTTTTATTAATTAAACGGTGAAATCTTTTGTCCACCGACGGATTTTGATAGCGTAGATGTAGGAGACGTTTGGCCAGCCCATGATTTCATTTGTCCCCCCTCCAGAATTGAATAATTAATAAAAATGTCGAAAAAGAAGCGTCCTGGTGAAGCGATTGCGAATAAGTTCGATTTTTTCCTAATTAAACGATTAAATTATTTGTCCAACGACGCAGTTAGGTCGTGTAGATGTAGAAGACGTTTGTCCAGCCCATGATTTCGTTTGTACATCCTCCAGAATTGAATAATTAATAAAAATCTCGAAAAAGAAGCGTCCTGGTGAAGCGATTGCGAATAAGTTCGATTTTTTCTAATTAAACGGTGGAATCTTTTGTCACACGACGCTGTTTGGTAGAGTAGATGTAGAAGACGTTTGTCCAGCCCAGGATTTCGTTTGTCCAGCCTCGTGAATCAAATTAGTTATAAAAATAGCGAAAAATGAAGGATACTTTTGAAGCGACCGCGTATAAGTTCGATTTTTTATTAATTAAACGATGAAATTATTTGTCCAACGACGCAGTTTGGTCGTGCGGTTGTAGAAGACGTTTGTCGATCCCAAGATTTCGTTTGTCCAGCCTCGTGAATCGAATTATTTATAAAAATCGCGAAAAATGAAGGATACTTTTGAAGCGACCTCGTATAAGCTTGATTTTTTATTAATTAAACGGTGGAATCATTTGTCTACTGACGGATTTCGATAGCGTAGATGTAGAAGACGTTTGTCCAGCCCACGATTTCGTTTGTCCAGCTTCGTGAATCGAATTATTTATAAAAATCGCGAAAAATGAATGATACTTTTGAAGCGATCGCGAATAAGTTCGATTTTTTCCTAATTAAACGGTGGAATCGTTTGTACAACGACGCAGTTTGGTCGTGCGGATGTAGAAGACGTTTGTCCAGCCCAAGATTTCGTTTGTCCAGCCTCGTGCATCGAATTATTTATAAAAATCGCGAAAAATGAAGGATACTTTTGAAGCGACCGCGTATAAGTTCGATTTTTTATTAATTAAACAATGAAATTATTTGTCCAACGACGCAGTTTGGTCGTGTTGATGTAGAAGACGTTTGTCCAGCCCATGATTTCGTTTGTCCACCCTCCAGAATTGAATAATTAATAAAAATCTCGAAAAAGAAGCGTCCTGGTGAAGCGATTGCGAATAAGTTCGATTTTTTCCTAATTAAACGGTGGAATCGTTTGTCCAACGACGCCGTTTGGTAGTGTAGATGTAGAAGAGGTTTGTCCAGCCCAAGATTTCGTTTGTCCAGCCTCGTGAATCGAATTATTTATAAAAATCGCGAAAAATGAAGGATACTTTTGAAGCGGCCTCGTATAAGCTCGATTTTTTATTAATTAAACGGTGGAATCATTTGTCTACCGACGGATTTCGATAGCGTAGATGCAGAAGACGTTTGTCCAGCCCACGATTTCGTTGGTCCAGCTTCGTGAATCGAATTATTTATAAAAATCGCGAAAAATGAAGGATACTTTTGAAGCGATCGCGAATAAGTTCGATTTTTTCCTAATTAAACGGTGGAATCGTTTGTCCAACGACGCAGTTTGGTCGTGTGGATGTAGAAGACGTTTGTCCAGCCCAAGATTTTGTTTGTCCAGCCTCGTGAATCGAATTATTTATAAAAATCGCGAAAAATGAAGGATACTTTTGAAGCGACCGCGTATAAGTTCGATTTTTTATTAATTCAACGATGAAATTATTTGTCCAACGACGCAGTTTGGTCGTGTAGATGTAGAAGACGTTTGTGCAGCCCATGATTTCGTTTGTCCACCCTCCAGAATTGAATAATTAATAAAAATCTCGAAAAAGAAGCGTCCTGGTGAAGCGATCGCGAATAAGTTCGATTTTTTCCTAATTAAACGGTGGAATCGTTTGTCCAACGACGCCGTTTGGTAGTGTAGATGTAGAAGAGGTTTGTCCAGCCCAAGATTTCGTTTGTCCAGCCTCGTGAATCGAATTATTTATAAAAATCGCGAAAAATGAAGGATACTTTTGAAGCGGCCTCGTATAAGCTCGATTTTTTATTAATTAAACGGTGGAATCATTTGTCTACCGACGGATTTCGATAGCGTAGATGCAGAAGACGTTTGTCCAGCCCACGATTTCGTTGGTCCAGCTTCGTGAATCGAATTATTTATAAAAATCGCGAAAAATGAAGGATACTTTTGAAGCGATCGCGAATAAGTTCGATTTTTTCCTAATTAAACGGTGGAATCGTTTGTCCAACGACGCAGTTTGGTCGTGTGGATGTAGAAGACGTTTGTCCAGCCCAAGATTTTGTTTGTCCAGCCTCGTGAATCGAATTATTTATAAAAATCGCGAAAAATGAAGGATACTTTTGAAGCGACCGCGTATAAGTTCGATTTTTTATTAATTAAACGATGAAATTATTTGTCCAACGACGCAGTTTGGTCGTGTAGATGTAGAAGACGTTTGTGCAGCCCATGATTTCGTTTGTCCACCCTCCAGAATTGAATAATTAATAAAAATCTCGAAAAAGAAGCGTCCTGGTGAAGCGATCGCGAATAAGTTCGATTTTTTCCTAATTAAACGGTGGAATCGTTTGTCCAACGACGCCGTTTGGTAGTGTAGATGTAGAAGAGGTTTGTCCAGCCCAAGATTTCGTTTGTCCAGCCTCGTGAATCGAATTATTTATAAAAATCGCGAAAAATGAAGGATACTTTTGAAGCGGCCTCGTATAAGCTCGATTTTTTATTAATTAAACGGTGGAATCATTTGTCTACCGACGGATTTCGATAGCGTAGATGCAGAAGACGTTTGTCCAGCCCACGATTTCGTTGGTCCAGCTTCGTGAATCGAATTATTTATAAAAATCGCGAAAAATGAAGGATACTTTTGAAGCGATCGCGAATAAGTTCGATTTTTTCCTAATTAAACGGTGGAATCGTTTGTCCAACGACGCAGTTTGGTCGTGTGGATGTAGAAGACGTTTGTCCAGCCCAAGATTTTGTTTGTCCAGCCTCGTGAATCGAATTATTTATAAAAATCGCGAAAAATGAAGGATACTTTTGAAGCGACCGCGTATAAGTTCGATTTTTTATTAATTAAACGATGAAATTATTTGTCCAACGACGCAGTTTGGTCGTGTTGATGTAGAAGACGTTTGTTCAGCCCATGATTTCGTTTGTCCACCCTCCAGAATTGAATAATTAATAAAAATCTCGAAAAAGAAGCGTCCTGGTGAAGCGATCGCGAATAAGTTCGATTTTTTCCTAATTAAACGGTGGAATCGTTTGTCCAACGATGCCGTTTGGTAGTGTAGATGTAGAAGAGGTTTGTCCAGCCCAAGTTTTCGTTTGTCCAGCCTCGTGAATCGAATTATTTATAAAAATCGCGAAAAATGAAGGATACTTTTGAAGCGGCCTCGTATAAGCTCGATTTTTTATTAATTAAACGGTGGAATCATTTGTCTACCGACGGATTTCGATAGCGTAGATGTAGAAGACGTTTGTCCAGCCACGATTTCGTTTGTCCAGCTTCGTGAATCGAATTATTTATAAAAATCGCGAAAAATGAAGGATACTTTTGAAGCGATCGCGAATAAGTTCGATTTTTTCCTAATTAAACGGTGGAATCGTTTGTCCAACGACGCAGTTTGGTTGTGTGGATGTAGAAGACGTTTGTCCAGCCCAAGATTTTGTTTGTCCAGCCTCGTGAATCGAATTATTTATAAAAATCGCGAAAAATGAAGGATACTTTTGAAGCGACCGCGTATAAGTTCGATTTTTTATTAATTAAACGATGAAATTATTTGTCCAACGACGCAGTTTGGTCGTGTAGATGTAGAAGACGTTTGTGCAGCCCATGATTTCGTTTGTCCACCCTCCAGAATTGAATAATTAATAAAAATCTCGAAAAAGAAGCGTCCTGGTGAAGCGATCGCGAATAAGTTCGATTTTTTCCTAATTAAACGGTGGAATCGTTTGTCCAACGACGCCGTTTGGTAGTGTAGATGTAGAAGAGGTTTGTCCAGCCCAAGATTTCGTTTGTCCAGCCTCGTGAATCGAATTATTTATAAAAATCGCGAAAAATGAAGGATACTTTTGAAGCGGCCCCGTATAAGCTCGATTTTTTATTAATTAAACGGTGGAATCATTTGTCTACCGACGGATTTCGATAGCGTAGATGCAGAAGACGTTTGTCCAGCCCACGATTTCGTTGGCCCAGCTTCGTGAATCGAATTATTTATAAAAATCGCGAAAAATGAAGGATACTTTTGAAGCGATCGCGAATAAGTTCGATTTTTTCCTAATTAAACGGTGGAATCGTTTGTCCAACGACGCCGTTTGGTAGTGTAGATGTAGAAGAGGTTTGTCCAGCCCAAGATTTCGTTTGTCCAGCCTCGTGAATCGAATTATTTATAAAAATCGCGAAAAATGAAGGATACTTTTGAAGCGGCCCCGTATAAGCTCGATTTTTTATTAATTAAACGGTGGAATCATTTGTCTACCGACGGATTTCGATAGCGTAGATGCAGAAGACGTTTGTCCAGCCCACGATTTCGTTGGCCCAGCTTCGTGAATCGAATTATTTATAAAAATCGCGAAAAATGAAGGATACTTTTGAAGCGATCGCGAATAAGTTCGATTTTTTCCTAATTAAACGGTGGAATCGTTTGTCCAACGACGCAGTTTGGTCGTGTGGATGTAGAAGACGTTTGTCCAGCCCAAGATTTTGTTTGTCCAGCCTCGTGAATCGAATTATTTATAAAAATCGCGAAAAATGAAGGATACTTTTGAAGCGACCGTGTATAAGTTCGATTTTTTATTAATTAAACGATGAAATTATTTGTCCAACGACGCAGTTTGGTCGTGTTGATGTAGAAGACGTTTGTTCAGCCCATGATTTCGTTTGTCCACCCTCCAGAATTGAATAATTAATAAAAATCTCGAAAAAGAAGCGTCCTGGTGAAGCGATCGCGAATAAGTTCGATTTTTTCCTAATTAAACGGTGGAATCGTTTGTCCAACGACGCCGTTTGGTAGTGTAGATGTAGAAGACGTTTGTCCAGCCCACGATTTCGTTTGTCCACCCTCCAGAATTGAATAATTAATAAAAATCTCGAAAAAGAAGCGTCCTGGTGAAGCGATCGCGAATAAGTTCGATTTTTTCCTAATTAAACGGTGGAATCGTTTGTCCAGCGACGCAGTTTGGTCGTGTGGATGTAGAAGACGTTTGTCCAGCCCAAGATTTCGTTTGTCCAGCCTCGTGAACCGAATTATTTATAAAAATCGCGAAAAATGAAGGATACTTTTGAATCGACCGCGTATAAGTTCGATTTTTTATTAATTAAACGGTGAAATTATTTGTCCAACGACGCAGTTTGATCGCGTGTATGTAGAAGACGTTCGTCCACCCCCCGATTTCGTTTGTCTACCCTCCAGAATTGAATAATTAATAAAAATCTCGAAAAAGAAGAGTCCTTTTGAAGCGATCGCGATTAAGTTCGATTTTTTCCTAATTAAACGGTGGAATTGCTTGTCCAACGACGCCGTTTGGTAGTGTAGATGTAGAAGACGTTTGTCCAGCCCAAGATTTCGTTTGTCCAGCCTCGTGAATGGAATTATTTATAACAATCGCGAAAAATGAAGGATACTTTTGAAGCGACCTCGTATAAGTTCGATTTTTTATTAATTAAACGGTGAAATCTTTTGTCCACCGACGGATTTCGATAGCGTAGATGTAGAAGACGTTTGTCCAGCCCATGATTTCGTTTGTCCATCCTCCAGAATTGAATAATTAATAAAAATCTCGATAAAGAAGCGTCCTGGTGAAGCGATTGCGAATAAGTTCGATTTTTTATTAATTAAACGATGAAATTATTTGTCCAACGACGCAGTTTGGTCGTGTGGATGTAGAAGACGTTTGTCGAGCCCAAGATTTCGTTTGTCCAGCCTCGTGAATCGAATTATTTATAAAAATCGCGAAAAATGAAGGATACTTTTGAAGCGACCTCGTATAAGTTCGATTTTTTATTAATTAAACGGTGAAATCTTTTGTCCACCGACGTATTTCGATAGCGTAGATGTAGAAGACGTTTGTCCAGCCCATGATTTCATTTGTCCCCCCTCCAGAATTGAATAATTAATAAAAATGTCGAAAAAGAAGCGTCCTGGTGAAGCGATTGCGAATAAGTTCGATTTTTTCCTAATTAAACGGTGGAATCGTTTGTCCAACGACGCCGTTCGGTAGTGTAGATGTAGAAGACGTTTGTCCAGCCCACGATTTCGTTTGTCCACCCTCCAGAATTGAATAATTAATAAAAATCTCGAAAAAGAAGCGTCCTGGTGAAGCGATCGCGAATAAGTTCGATTTTCTCCTAATTAAACGGTGGAATCGTTTGTCCAGCGACGCAGTTTGGTCGTGTGGATGTAGAAGACGTTTGTCCAGCCCAAGATTTCGTTTGTCCAGCCTCGTGAACCGAATTATTTATAAAAATCGCGAAAAATGAAGGATACTTTTGAAGCGACCGCGTATAAGTTCGATTTTTTATTAACTAAACGGTGAAATTATTTGTCCAACGACGCAGTTTGGTCGCGTGTATGTAGAAGACGTTTGTCCAGCCCAAGATTTCGTTTGTCCAGCCTCGTGAATCGAATTATTTATAAAAATAGCGAAAAATGAAGGATACTTTTGAAGCGACCGCGTATAAGTTCGATTTTTTACTAATTAAACGATGAAATTATTTGTCCAACGACGCAGTTAGGTCGTGTAGATGTAGAAGACGTTTGTCCAGCCCATGATTTCGTTTGTACATCCTCCAGAATTGAATAATTAATAAAAATCTCGAAAAAGAAGCGTCCTGGTGAAGCGATTGCGAATAAGTTCGATTTTTTCCTAATGAAACGGTGGAATCTTTTGTCACACGACGCTGTTTGGTAGAGTAGATGTAGAAGACGTTTGTCCAGCCCAAGATTTCGTTTGTCCAGCCTCGTGAATCAAATTATTTATAAAAATCGCGAAAAATGAAGGATACTTTTGAATCGACCGCGTATAAGTTCGATTTTTTATTAATTAAACGGTGAAATTATTTGTCCAACGACGCAGTTTGGTCGCGTGTATGTAGAAGACGTTCGTCCACCCCACGATTTCGTTTGTCTACCCTCCAGAATTGAATAATTAATAAAAATCTCGAAAAAGAAGAGTCCTTTTGAAGCGATCGCGATTAAGTTCGATTTTTTCCTAATTAAACGGTGGAATTGCTTGTCCAACGACGCCGTTTGGTAGTGTAGATGTAGAAGACGTTTGTCCAGCCCAAGATTTCGTTTGTCCAGCCTCGTGAATGGAATTATTTATAACAATCGCGAAAAATGAAGGATACTTTTGAAGCGACCTCGTATAAGTTCGATTTTTTATTAATTAAACGGTGAAATCTTTTGTCCACCGACGGATTTCGATAGCGTAGATGTAGAAGACGTTTGTCCAGCCCATGATTTCGTTTGTCCATCCTCCAGAATTGAATAATTAATAAAAATCTCGATAAAGAAGCGTCCTGGTGAAGCGATTGCGAATAAGTTCGATTTTTTCCTAATTAAACGGTGGAATCGTTTGTCCAACGACGCCGTTTGGTAGTGTAGATGTAGAAGACGTTTGTCCAGCCCACGATTTCGTTTGTCCACCCTCCAGAATTGAATAATTAATAAAAATCTCGAAAAAGAAGCGTCCTGGTGAAGCGATCGCGAATATGTTCGATTTTTTCCTAATTAAACGGTAGAATCGTTTGTCCAGCGACGCAGTTTGGTCGTGTCGATGTAGAAGACGTTTGTCCAGCCCAAGATTTCGTTTGTCCAGCCTCGTGAACTGAATTATTTATAAAAATCGCGAAAAATGAAGGATACTTTTGAAGCGACCGCGTATAAGTTCGATTTTTTACTAATTAAACGATGAAATTATTTGTCCAACGACGCAGTTAGGTCGTGTAGATGTAGAAGACGTTTGTCCAGCCCATGATTTCGTTTGTACATCCTCCAGAATTGAATAATTAATAAAAATCTCGAAAAAGAAGCGTCCTGGTGAAGCGATTGCGAATAAGTTCGATTTTTTCTAATTAAACGGTGGAATCTTTTGTCACACGACGCTGTTTGGTACAGTAGATGTAGAAGACGTTTGTCCAGCCCAAGATTTCGTTTGTCCAGCCTCGTGAATCAAATTAGTTATAAAAATAGCGAAAAATGAAGGATACTTTTGAAGCGACCGCGTATAAGTTCGATTTTTTATTAATTAAACGATGAAATTATTTGTCCAACGACGCAGTTTGGTCGTGCGGTTGTAGAAGACGTTTGTCGATCCCAAGATTTCGTTTGTCCAGCCTCGTGAATCGAATTATTTATAAAAATCGCGAAAAATGAAGGATACTTTTGAAGCGACCTCGTATAAGCTCGATTTTTTATTAATTAAACGGTGGAATCATTTGTCTACTGACGGATTTCGATAGCGTAGATGTAGAAGACGTTTGTCCAGCCCACGATTTCGTTTGTCCAGCTTCGTGAATCGAATTATTTATAAAAATCGCGAAAAATGAATGATACTTTTGAAGCGATCGCGAATAAGTTCGATTTTTTCCTAATTAAACGGTGGAATCGTTTGTACAACGACGCAGTTTGGTCGTGCGGATGTAGAAGACGTTTGTCCAGCCCAAGATTTCGTTTGTCCAGCCTCGTGCATCGAATTATTTATAAAAATCGCGAAAAATGAAGGATACTTTTGAAGCGACCGCGTATAAGTTCGATTTTTTATTAATTAAACAATGAAATTATTTGTCCAACGACGCAGTTTGGTCGTGTTGATGTAGAAGACGTTTGTCCAGCCCATGATTTCGTTTGTCCACCCTCCAGAATTGAATAATTAATAAAAATCTCGAAAAAGAAGCGTCCTGGTGAAGCGATTGCGAATAAGTTCGATTTTTTCCTAATTAAACGGTGGAATCGTTTGTCCAACGACGCCGTTTGGTAGTGTAGATGTAGAAGGGGTTTGTCCAGCCCAAGATTTCGTTTGTCCAGCCTCGTGAATCGAATTATTTATAAAAATCGCGAAAAATGAAGGATACTTTTGAAGCGGCCTCGTATAAGCTCGATTTTTTATTAATTAAACGGTGGAATCATTTGTCTACCGACGGATTTCGATAGCGTAGATGCAGAAGACGTTTGTCCAGCCCACGATTTCGTTGGTCCAGCTTCGTGAATCGAATTATTTATAAAAATCGCGAAAAATGAAGGATACTTTTGAAGCGATCGCGAATAAGTTCCATTTTTTCCTAATTAAACGGTGGAATCGTTTGTCCAACGACGCAGTTTGGTCGTGTGGATGTAGAAGACGTTTGTCCAGCCCAAGATTTTGTTTGTCCAGCCTCGTGAATCGAATTATTTATAAAAATCGCGAAAAATGAAGGATACTTTTGAAGCGGCCTCGTATAAGCTCGATTTTTTATTAATTAAACGGTGGAATCATTTGTCTACCGACGGATTTCGATAGCGTACATGCAGAGGACGTTTGTCCAGCCCACGATTTCGTTGGTCCAGCTTCGTGAATCGAATTATTTATAAAAATCGCGAAAAATGAAGGATACTTTTGAAGCGATCGCGAATAAGTTCGATTTTTTCCTAATTAAACGGTGGAATCGTTTGTCCAACGACGCAGTTTGGTCGTGTGGATGTAGGAGACGTTTGTCCAGCCCAAGATTTTGTTTGTCCAGCCTCGTGAATCGAATTATTTATAAAAATCGCGAAAAATGAAGGATACTTTTGAAGCGGCCTCGTATAAGCTCGATTTTTTATTAATTAAACGGTGGAATCATTTGTCTACCGACGGATTTCGATAGCGTAGATGCAGAAGACGTTTGTCCAGCCCACGATTTCGTTGGTCCAGCTTCGTGAATCGAATTATTTATA